>CM053026.1:340505756-341705756 GCA_028564925.1 Lithobates sylvaticus | reverse complement strand
TCACACAGCGGGAGCCTCCCATTGCGCGGAGCGGCCCAAGAAGACACCGACGCCGACGCCGACGGAAGAAGATGCCGGACGAGAAGGACGAGAAGACCAGCGCAAGAAGAAGCGGATCGGAGGAAGAAGAAAATGGAAGAAGAAGATGGAAGAAGATGAAGGAAGGAGAAGATGAAGAAACCGAAGGATGAAGAAAGAAGAAAGAAGATTTTAATAAAGGAATTGTCAAAGACTGTCTCCTGTCATTTTTACAATTTTTGCCACTTTTTTGGTGAAATGGTAGGGGTACTTTTGTACCCCCTTACCATTTCACACAGGGGGGGGGGCCGGGATCTGGGGGTCCCCTTGTTAAAGGGGGCTTCCAGATTCCGATAAGCCCCCCGCCCGCAGACCCCCACAACCACCGGGCACGGTTGTGGGGAAGAGGCCCTTGTCCTCATCAACATGGGGACAAGGTGCTTTAGGGGTCTTAGACCCCCAAAGCATCCTCCCAATGTTGAGGGCATGTGGCCTGGTACGGTTCAGGCGAGAGGGGGGGCCGCTCTCGTCCCCCCCTCTTTTCCTGCGGCCTGCCAGGTTGCGTGCTCGGATAAGGGTCTGGTATGGATTTTGAGGGGGACCCCACGCCATTTTTTTTGGCTAGGGTTCCCCTTAAAATCCATACCAGACCTCAAGGGTCTGGTATGGATTTTGAGGGGGACCCTACGCCATTTTTTTTTTGGCTGGGATCCCCCTTAATATCCATCCCAGACCTGAAGGGCCTGGTTATTGAATTTGGGGGGACCCCTACGCTTTTTTTTTTTCATTTTTTTTATTTTTTATCAATGACTTTTTTTTATGAATGAGTTTCAATGAATCACTGTTCTCTGTGTTACGGGAGCCGTGAATTAACATTACCCGCGAGTGATTTTAAATAGCTTTTTTACTTTCAAAAATGACACTTTGCGCAGAGACAGTTCTAAACACGGGAAACATGCGCCCCTTCACAGGCATACTATAGACACCCCCCAGGTACGAAATTTAAAGGAATATTACACTTTTATTGTTTCAATTTAAGCATTATTAAAATCACTGCTCCTGAAAAAACGTCCGTTTTTAAAAAAAAAATTTGCATTGATACATGTCCCCTGGGGCAGGACCCAGGTCCCCAAACACTTTTTATGACATTAACATGCATATTAGCCTTTAAAATGAGCACTTTTAATTTCGAACGTTCGCATCCATTATAACTAATAGGGTTCTAAAGCTCGCACGGACTTTAGGTCCGTTCGCGGGTTCTGGTGCGAGCCGAACGGGGGGGTGTTCGGCTCATCCCTAATAGTCAGCATAGGAAGTCTTCAAGGGATCCCAAATTCATAGCAAATTCAATCAGTTACATCAGCATCGGGTGCTTGATAGCTGCTGACCAAGACTGATTCATTTTTATGAATGTGAGCCTATCAACGGAGTCTGTGGATAGGCACACTCTTTGATCCATTACAAACCCTCCAGCAGCACTGAATGTGCGTTCAGAAAGCACACTGGATGCAGGACAGGCCAGTAGCTTGATTGCATATTGAGCAAGATCTGGCCAGTGGTCCATCCTCAAGACCCAGTAACCCAGGGGATGCTCTGTTGGAAAGGTCTCCAAGTTTCCAAGTCTCCTCCTCTTCCTGTGTGTTTGGCGGGCCCGCAGGAATGTTATCTGGATAAAGGGGGCCTTGAGAGGAAAGGAAGTCCTCCTCTTCTTCCCACTGTTCTGCCTCAAGTGCCCTGTCCATGATTCTGCGAAGCGTGTGCTCCAGCAGGAAGACTAGAGGGACAGTGTCACTGATGCATGCATTGTCGCTGCTCACCATCGCTGACATGGTCAAGAAACCCTGCCCCACCAAATTCAGGACATGTGACAAGCATGGAACATGTGTCAAGTGTCCCTGTCAGAGGCGGAGAGAATGTTGGTACCATTGTCGCATACAACCATTCCTGGCTCAAGCTACCATGGCGTCAACCACCTCTGAGCCTGCCCCTGCAGAGCTGTCAGAATCTCTGCCCCAGTGTGGCTCCTGTCCCCTAGGCAGACCAACTTAAGCACCGCATGGCATCTTTTAAGCCTCACTGCTTGCGTAGCCCTCTTGAACGCTTACGGAGCACTGCTGGTTCAGAGGACACATCTGCAGAAGAGGCCATAGAGGAAGAAGAAGATGAGGGGTGGAGGAGAGAGCTGTGGCAGAATCACCACTAGCATTTTGGAGGCATGGTGGCGGAACAAGCTCCAACAACACTGAACCCTGTCCTGCATTCTTACCAGCTGCCAACAGAGTTACCCAGTGCCACCGCCACCTCCTATCCATGCTTCCGGCACCTTTCAGGATGCCGGGCACAAGAATTACAGTGTTGGGGGTGTTTTTTTGGAGCGCCAATTAGAGCCAGAGGCTGACCGGACCGGGGGGGGGGGGGGCGTATGCGGGTTACCCGATCAACGCCCCCCCAAAGAAAAATTACCACCAGTCACCACATTTGTTAACATCATATCTTTGCAACTATGTAACACTGGAAACACAATGTCAAAATAATATGGAGATGACAGCTACTCTGCAGTGAAACACATAGGGACTGGTTTACTAAAACTGGAGAGAGCAAAAGCTGGTGCAGCTGTGCATGGTAGTCAATCAGTAACAAACAAAATGGCCCCTGCCCCTGCCTATAACTGGCCTTCACAGCAAGGAGCACATGGAAGGACAATGCATGCAAGACAAAACCAGAGAAATTCCCAGCTCAACTCACCAACCAGTCTGCTAACCTACCTACTAACCAAATTAACCTGTGATAACTAAATCCCTGTTTTTAACACAAACAGTTAGACAGGTTAGTTTGGTTGGTAAGCAGACTGAGTTGAGCTGAGAATTTCTCTGGTTTTGTCTTGCATGGTAGTCAATCAGCCTCTAAATTAAGCTTGCTCAATTAAGCTTTGACAAAAAAACAAAAACAAAAAAACATGGAAGCTGTTAGTTTCTATGCAGAGCTGCAGCAGATTTTACACTCTCCAGTTTTAGTAAATCAACCTCATATTGTCTAAAGCTGGCCATACATTATACAATTTTCTTTTTCAATTTCCTTTAGATTTACCTTCAACTATGTAGTGCAATGGCCTGCCTGATTGCATACAAATTGAAAGTGTTTAGGTTTGACCTCATATTATATGGTTTTGGTAAATCTAAAGAAATATTGTACAAGAAAATTGTATAATGTTAGGCCAGCTTTAGGATAGTCTGAGGAGAATTTAAAGAATTTAAGAAGTTAAAAATCATCAACACTCTTACAAGCTCAGATTTCTATCTCAGTAGTCAAGTTTGCATTTGAAAAAGAGATGACACAAAATTGCATCTTAAAATAAAACAAGATCTCACAACCTAAAAGTGTTATATTTTTTGTGTTCGATTTATATAAACAATACTAAATATACAGTAGGTTACCATAACACACATAGTATAAATGTAGCCAAGTGCTTGGCTAGAGACAGAGAGTAATTTAGGACACAGTGCTGCAGTGCTCTCTGTGCTCCCAATGGACCTCAGCTCAAGAGACTTGATGGTTGGCAGTATTGAATCATGGGAGATGAAGTTTGGGAAAGAAACATTACTATAGCAGTTAATGAACTACTGGACTACATGTCTCTCCTTACATCAGGTGTTCCCAGCAGAGTCTCTCCTTACATCAGGTGTCCCAAGCGGAGTCCCCCTTACATCAGGTTCCCCCAGTGGAGCCCCTACTACATTAGGTATCCCCCAGTGGTGTCCCCCTTACTTCAGGTATCCCCCAGTGGAGCCCCCTTACATCAGGCATTCCCCAGCGGTGTCCCCCTTACATCAGGTGTCCCAGCAGTGGATCCCCCTTACATCAGGTGCCCCCAGTGGAGCCCCCTTACATCAGGTGCCCCCAGTGGAGCCCCCTCTTACATCAGGTATCCCCCAGCGGTGTCCCCCCTTACATCAGGTGTCCCCCAGTGGAGCCCCCTCTTACAGCAGGTATCCCCCAGCAGTGTGTCCCCCTTACATCAGGTGTCCCTTTACATCGGAGCTCCCTTTACATCGGGTATCCCCCAGTGGAGCCCCCTTTACATCAGGTGTCCCCCAGTGGATTCCCCTTTACATCAGGTGTCCCAGCAGCGGAGTCTCTGCCGCCATTACAGAAGACCATAAGTAACAAAATAAAGATGGAGTCAGCTGGGTGGCTGCCAATAGAAATTGAGCTGCCGCTCACCCCCCACCTGCAGCCTTTCCCACAACAGGTCACAGACAGACCAGCAGCGGGGCGGGGGGTAGGCGGCAGCTCAATTTCTATTGGCAGCCAAACGCCCGGCTCCGCCTTGTTTTTTCTACTCAGCGTTACTTCTGGTCTTCTGTAAAATGGCGGCCAGTGGAGACATTGGGGGTTATTTACTAAAGACAAATCCACTTTGCACTTCAAGTGCACTTGAAAGTGCACTGAAAGTGCACTTGGAAGTGTAGTCGCTGTAGATTCGATGGAGACATGCAAGGAAAATAAAAAAAACATAATTTTAGCTGGCACATGATTGGATGATAAAATCAGCAGAGCTTCCACTCATTTCAGATCTATCCCTTAGATTTAGAGCGACTGCACTTCCAAGTGCACTTTCAAGTCCTTTCGTAAATAACCCCCATTGTCTCTGCCGGCCGCGGCGGCGAAAAAAATCGGGAAAACACGGATTGCTAAATGCTAAAACCGAGAAAAGGGTCTAAATCCCAGGAATGTCCAGGGAATTTCGGGACAGTTGGCAAGTATGCCCTTCCGGTTACTCCTGAGTTGCTGCTACTAGGTGTCCTTGATGACCAGAGGCATAGGTACACCAAAAAAAAAAAACCTGTAAGGCAAAGGCATAATGAGATAGTATGCACCGCATACTAGCTCATTATGAAATACTTACCTTAGAACGAGGTGTATCTAATCCCGGTGCATGCTGAGGGAGCTGACATTTTACCCTCGGCGTGTCTTCTGGGGTCGCAGCTCCCGCGCATTCACAGCGCATGTGCTGCTGACATCAGCAGCTTCATGCCAAGAGAATACCTGTACGGTTTAGGATATATCCATTTTACCTACAGGTAAGCCTTATTAAAGGCTTACCTGTAGGTAAAAAGTAAAAACATGGGTATGCAACCGCTTTAAGTGGAATTCCCGTTCCCCTCCCTCCGTAGTGAAAAGGCAATAAATACTGCGCTTCCTATGTACAAAATGACGTATATCAGCAGGAACTGCCCTAGAAAGTATGATCAAGTGTGGCAGCCATGGACTGCATAAGAGGGGATGTTTCCTAATTCCTTTCCTTGTTTATGCACACGGCTGTGATACTCTTTCAGGAAACTTACTTGTCTCTGTGTACGGCTCTGCTATTGTAATATCTGTAATTTACCATTGCTCTGCACGTTTAGATATGTGAACTCAGCTCCTCCCTTACTGTGTATGTTCATCAAGTGACATTATTACTTTACACGTGGATTGTTTATTAATGTACCATGCTCAAGTTTTTCAATAAAGGAACATTCTGTTAAAAAAAAAAAAGGATGTAATCTACATGACGCTATCTAGTGGTACTAACAGAAAATGAATGTTATACTAAAGGATATTTATTACACTGGGGCCAAAATGCAAATATGGGCAGTTGTGGCCAGTTGACAAAACCATTAACAGGATATGTAAGAGCAAGATAAAATTAAATAATAGTAAAAGCTATGCATTATTGATTTACTCAATAAGACTAACGTGGCATATTAGGGACTTATATAAAAACATATATAAAAGGCACATATATACAAAACATATATACCCTATAGATCTCTATTTTCCAGTGTATCGAAGAGCATATGTATAAAAATCTAATTGGTAACACACTAAAAGGTTTTTAGTTGGAGGAGATTGTTGTGCTATAGCTATATTTACTTTGCTTGGGACTACAAGCACCAATCTATATGTATATATAACTACTTACTGGTAGTAGGGAGAGCAAACAATTGGGGGAAAAATGGAGGGGAAGGAGGAAGGGGGTGTAAAAAATGGCAATACAGGTAGATTAAGCCTTACTTGTCCCTACAAACTCTTATACATAGGCCTCTATTGCCTAGTGAACATATTGACTAGTGTACCGTGATTGGCCTACAGTAATCCTTTATTTACTAATTTAAAAGGATGAGCCGAACACCCCCCAGTTCGGTTCGCACCAGAATATCTGAACAGGCAAAAAATCTAAAGTGCTAATTTTAAAGGCTTATATGCAAGTTATTGTCATAAAAAGTGTTTGGGGACCCGGGTTCTGCCCCAGGGAACCCTGCACCACAATTTAAAAAAAAAATGACATAGGGGTTCCCCCAAAATCCATACCAGACCCTTATCCGAGCACGCAACCTGGCAGGCCACAGGAAAAGAGGGGGGACGAGAGAGCACCACCCTCCTGAACCGTACCAGGCCACATGTCCTCAACATGGGGAGGGTGCTTTCGGTCTGGTACGGATTTTGGGAGGAACCCCTACGCCATTTTATTTTTTTTGGCGCAGGTCTACCCTTAATTTCCATACCAGACATTACCACCCATGCCGCCAATGCCATAATGTACTGCAGACAGTGCCACCCATGCCGCCAATGCCATAATGTACTGAAGACAGTGCCACCCATGCCACCATTGCCATAATGTGCTGCAGACAGTGCTACCCATGCCGCCAATGCCATAATGTGCTGCAGACAGTGCCACCCATGCCGCCAATGCCATAATTTACTGCAGACAGTGCCACCAATGCCATAATGCCATTGACAGCATGGGCGGCACTGTCTCTGCAGGCAGCGCATGCATTATGGCATAGGCAGCATGGGTCGCACTGTCTGCAGGCAGCACTTGCGTTAAGGGCCATAACGCATGTGCTGCCTGCAGAGACAGCGCCACCCAAGCTGGCAATGCCATAATGTATAGATGCTGCTGCAGACAGATACAGTGATATAGTAGATCTTGAATCCCCCCCCAAGCAAACACACCCCTGTCTTAGCTGGGCCCCACAAGCCACTTCCTCTCTGATCCTGCTGCTGCTGCCTGGGGTGTCAGTCACAAACAATTTCAGATGTGAGCTGCTTCCTTCTTCTGTCGCCACTGCCGTTCGCCATTCTCCATCACCATCACTGCTTCTTTTCCAGTCTTACTGTCTCTGTCTTAGGCCGAGTGGAGAGCAGAGCAGAGTGCCATGAATGGAGGGAGAGGAATCGTGCCGCCAGGGAAGGCAATAATATGCAGGCTGGGACTTGAGCAAGCATGAGGAGTGGGCGCAGAAGAGACATGCTCCTGAAACAGAAGAAATAGTCCCTCCCAAGAACATCAGTACGGAGGTGTCAAAAATGAGGTCGGTTGATGGGTCATGGGGTGCTGGCTGAAGGAATATATATATTTTTTTAAATTCTGCATTAATTCGGTCTCTGTGCATATTGCTTGGGCTCCCCTGCTGGCCGGGCCCGGTAAAACAGGGCCAGTTGTACTGGCCTATCAGCAGCCCTGCATGCAAGACTTCATCAAGCATGTCATCACATGTGATCACTTTAACCACTTGACCCCAAATCACGTACCTTGTATGTCATTGGACTTTAAGTGGTTTACCGGGGTGAGGCCTGTACTGGTACCGTATTTTAGAGCCGACATTGTAATCTTGTAATATCAGTTGGAATGGCTGGCTAGCTGCTCATTTGCTATTACAAGCAGTGGGAGGGGATCCTCCCGCTGCCTTCTGCAACTTGCTTGGGCTCTTCCGTTCCATCGGGAGACCCGAGCTACCAGCCGACACGCCGGACACCCAAACAAAGCCGAGATCAGGTCTCCGCTATGGTTTCCTCCATAAGGAGTACCTGTCACATGCCTATTGCTGTCACAAAGGATGTTTTTATTTCTTGTGACAGCAATACAAGTGATAGAAAAGAAATTAAAGCAACAGTGTAAAACAAATAAATGAAATTAAAAAAACTATATAAAGTTCCCTCTTCCCCCCCATGCTAGCACGTAAAGGCAAAAGCACGCGTTTGTCCTGCATGCACGCAAACAGTGATCGGTCCACACATATGAGGTATCGCCGCAAATGTAAGATCGTGGGCAGTAATTCTAGCACTAGACTTCCACTGTAAATCTAAAGTGGTAACCTGTAAAGGCTTTTAACCGCTTCCCGACCGGCCACTGCATATATACGTCAGCAGAATGGCACGGGCAGGCAGAATCACGTACCTGTACGTGATCGTGCATGTGCCTGCCCATGGGTCGCGCGCGCGCCGCTAGCGGCGCGCTCGCGACCCGGTCGGGAGCTCCGTGACCCCGGCCGCGGGACCAGCGGACCCGATCGCCGCTGGTATCCCGCGATCGGGTTACGGAGCGGAAGAACGGGGAGAGGTCTATGTAAACAAACCTCTCCCCGCGCTTCCTACACTGACTGTCAGTGATCGGCGGTTCCCTGTCATCGGGAACGCCGATCAATGACGTCAGACGTACAGCCACGCCCCCCTACAGTAAACACAACACATCACGTCACACTGACTCCTCCCCGCCCCCTTGTGGTTAACCCCCTAACTACAACTGTCATTTACATAGGAATCAGTGCTATTTAAATAGCACTGATTTCTGTATAAATGACAAATGTCCCAAAAATGTGTCAAAAATGTCCGATGTGTCCGCCAAAATGTCGCAGTCACAATAAAAATCGCTGATCGCCGCCATTACTAATAAAAAAAAAATATTAATAAAAATGCTATAAAACTATCCCCTATTTTGTAAACGCTATAACTTTTGCGCAAACTAATCAATAATCGCTAATTGCGATTTTTTTTACCAAAAATATGTAGAAGAATACGTATCGGCCTAAACTGAGGAAAAAAAATGTTTTTTTATATATTTTTTGGGGATATTTATTATAGCAAAAAGTAAAAAATATTGCATTTTTTTCAAAATTGTCGCTCTATTTTTGTTTATAGCGCAAAAAAAATAAAAACCGCAGGGGCGATCAAATACCACCAAAAAGAAAGCTCTATTTGTGGGAAAAAAAGGACGCCAATTTTGTTTTGGAGCCACGTCGCATGACCGCGCAATTGTTAGTTAAAGCGACGCAGTGCCGAATTGCAAAAAGGGGCCTGGTCCTTTGGCTGCCAATTGGTCCGGGGCTGAAGTGGTTAAAGCGTCAGCATTGAGGGAATCCAGGAATTTGTGAAACGATGGCCAGCAGACAGGCAACAATCAGAACATTAACCACTTGCCGACCGATTCACGAAGATATACAATCGGCAGAATGGCACGGGCAGGCAAAGTAACGTACCGGTACAAGGCGGTCGGCATCGTTGCGGGAGCGATCTGTGCTGAGGGGGAGGCCACTGATTCATGACCACCCCCTCGCGATCGCTCCCGGCAAATGAAAAGCTTCCTCTGCTGCTGTAATGTAAACAGTGGCAGAGGAAGTGATGTCATCTCTCCTTGTGGAGCCTTTTAGTTCCGGCTCCCGTGGAGAGACGACATCCAAAGTGAGTTGCACCAACACAACACTTAAGCCCCATACACACGGTCGGACTTTTTCATGGATTCTGTCCGATCGGACAATGTTGTTGAAAAATCAGACCGTGTGTATGCACCATCGAACAGTGTACGTCGGATTGTCCGACGGACAAAGTCTTATCTCCTGCTGGAAAGATTTGCCGACAACACGGTCCGATCACACCAAATCCGATCGTGTGTACGGTTGTCCGACCGGACAAAGTGCTACGCATGCTCAGATCACATTACAAGACCAAAGCTATTGGCTACTAGCCTCTACGTAGTCCCGTTGTAGGCAACAAACGTCACCACGTTCAGAATGATCGGATTTTCCGACAACTTTGTCTGACCGTGTGTACGCAAAACCAACATCAGACAAAGTATGACGGACATGGTCCGACGGACCTGGTCCTCGGATAATCCGCGCGTGTGTATGGGGCTTTACAGTAGAACAAGCAGGCACACATTTCACCCCCCGATCACCCCCTGCACCCCCTGTCAAAGCAACACCAATAGCATTTTTTTTTTTACTGATTACTGCATTGGTGCATTGTGCAAAGTGAGTACTAAAGCGCTGATAGGAGAATAAAAATATTAAAAATGTTTTAGAAAACCAAATAAAATAGATAAGATGACCAAATGATATGCTGCACCATTAAAGTGTGTCCTACACTTAAAAGAATAAGCAAATAAATACTAGAGTATAAATAGTGCGCAATATCAACCTTAGTCTATTTAGATCAGCAGGTGAGGTTAAAAGACAAATGTCATGGTATAATAAAATATATAAGTGCTTGCGTGACAATCCCAGGTGCACAAAAATATATATATAAACTTCAAGTTACAATGAGGTTGTAACCAATTTAATAAATAAATAAATACACAATGTGTTAAAAATAAATACAATGTGTTTTAAATAAATAAAGTGCTTCAAAATGTGAGTAAAAACAAGTATGTGTTATAATGTGTCAAAGAAAGGAAATATCCAGTTTATGCCAGTGATGCATATGGGGATATATAAATTCCAAAAGCCAATACAGGCTTGACCTGATGGATTAGCTAATTAATTGATGAATTAATGGGTAAACGGCCGCCAGTTAAATATTATATTAATCCCATAGGTGATATCAGTCCATTAAATGAGTTAGATAATTAATGAAATAACTCTTTACATCCACTAATGATATCCGGGACACAATTAGAAATGCTAGAAAAAAAAAAAAAAAAGAGAGAAAAAAAGAAACTTCCCTTTATGCTGGGAATGTAGGGCTTTTTTCCTTTTGGTTCCTCCTGATATCTTGCTCCGGTATGATATAAAAGAGAAAAAGACACAAACAAAAATCCATTGCGCAGCGCTCTATTCAACCATCAAACAAAGAAGATCTTTTAGGTGGTTGCCTACAGCTATACAACTCACATGTACCCAGTAGGTGTTTGCGCGTTCAAATCCTGCTAATGGTCAGGCTCAGATAGGGGGCTGTCAGCCCTTTCCTCCTCACTGTGCTGTGCTGTGCTTAGCACTGTCACTTGGGCTCCTCCTCCCGACGCGTGTCATCACAGGTCACGTGACTTTCTCAAGGGAATAGCCCTGTGACAGCATGTGGAGTTTCCTTTTTGCTCCACACACTAGTGTTTTTTTTACATTTTTCTCGGTAACTGTGTAGGCTGCAGTGCAAACATAAATATGTGTAGCCCAAACCAGCAGTAAATGAGTTAAATACATCTCCATGTGGGTCCCAGGTGCGGCGGATCAAATGAATGGGATGATGACTCAAACCGACCTGTCACCGTGGAAACCTGATTGCTATATATTCCTCCACATGCTGTCACAGGGCTATTCCCTTGAGAAAGTCACGTGACCTGTGATGACACGCGTCGGGAGGAGGAGCCCAAGTGACAGTGCTAAGCACAGCACAGCACAGTGAGGAGGAAAGGGCTGACAGCCCCCTATCTGAGCCTGACCATTAGCAGGATTTGAACGCGCAAACACCTACTGGGTACATGTGAGTTGTATAGCTTTAGGCAACCACCTTAAAGATCTTCTTTGTTTGATGGTTGAATAGAGCGCTGCGCAATGGTTTTTTGTTTGTGTCTTTTTCTCTTTTATATCATACCGGAGCAAGATATCAGGAGGAACCAAAAGGAAAAAAGCCCTACATTCCCAGCATAAAGGGAAGTTTCTTTTTTTCTCTCTTTTTTTTTTTTTTCTCCAGCATTTCTAATTGTGTCCCGGATATCATTAGTGGATGTGAAGAGTTATTTCATTAATTATCTAACTCATTTAATGGACTGATATCACCTATGGGATTAATATAATATTTAACTGGCGGCCGTTTACCCATTAATTCATCAATTAATTAGCTAATCCATCAGGTCAAGCCTGTATTGGCTTTTGGAATTTATATATCCCCATATGCATCACTGGCATAAACTGGATATTTCCTTTCTTTGACACATTATAACACATACTTGTTTTTACTCACATTTTGAAGCACTTTATTTATTTAAAACACATTGTATTTATTTTTAACACATTGTGTATTTATTTATTTATTAAATTGGTTACAACCTCATTGTAACATGAAGTTTATATATATATTTTTGTGCACCTGGGATTGTCACGCAAGCACTTATATATTTTATTATACCATGACATTTGCCTTTTAACCTCACCTGCTGATCTAAATAGACTAAGGTTGATATTGTGCACTATTTATACTCTAGTATTTATTTGCATTGGTGCATTGTGACTGTTAGGGCAGTTAGGGTTAGCCCCCTTTAGGTCTAGGGTACCCCCTAACCCCCCTAATAAAGGTTTAACCCAGTGATCACCCCCGTCATCAGTGTCACTAAGTGATCATTTTTCTGATCGCTGTACTAGTGTCACAGGTGACGCTAGTTAGCGAGGTAAGTATTTAGGTTCGCCGCAGCTTTTTATAGCTTTAGGTACCCCCATATACTACCTAATAAAGGTGTTAACCCCCTGATTGCCCCCTAGTTAACCCTTTCACCAGTGATCACTGTATAACTGTTACGGGTGACGCTGGTTAGTTAGTTTTTTATAGTGTTAGGGCACCCGCCGTTTATTACCTAATAAAGGTTTAACCCCTTGATCACCCGGCGGGTGATATAAGTTAGGTTTTAGGGTCTGCGTCGCCCCAGGCAGCATCAGGTTAGTGTCAGTACCGCTAACACCCACGCAACAGCATACACCTCACTTAGTTGTATAGTATCTGAACGGATCGATATCTGATCTGGTCAGATCTATACTAGTGTTCCCAAAAACGCAGTGTTAGCTGGTTTCAGCCAAGATACATGCTAGCACCTGCGTTTTGCCCCTCCGCCCAGCCCAGCCCACCCAAGTGCAGTATCGATCGATCACTGTCACTTACAAAACACTAAACACACATAACTGCAGCATTCGCAGAGTCAGACCTGATCCCTGCGATCGCTAACAGTTTTTTTGGTAGCGTTTGTTACATTTGCTGACAGTCAGGAGCTTTTTTACCTGTGAGTCTCACTAGTGTACCACTAAATTTAGAGCCCAAAATGGCAAATTAAAGGTACACTAGTGAAAAGGCCTACAAAAACGTTTCTGAGCATGACAGATAGTGAAGAGGAAGTTACTCATCTGTCAGATTCAAGCTCAGAATACGATCCTGTAGATGACAGTGGCTCCATGACAGATAGCTCTGACGACGGAGTTGTGGTCCCTGCCAAGGTCAGGCATACCAGACCCCAACCTTCTTCTTCTGTCATTGAGGTGCAAGATCCGCAGGTGCCTCGTATGGAGCAGAGCAGTACTAGTGCCGCTCATCCTTCTGGTGAACTGGCAAGCACCAGCGGCCTAGTACACCCTGGTCGTACATCCAGCACTGCAGTAACACTTGGGGACGTGGCGAGTCCCATAAGTGCAGTTCAAGCTGGTGAGGTGGCAAGCACAAGTACTGTCCCGCTGCCACCAAGAAGACGAACACAGGCCCATCGTGCCCATAGTGCCCCTCCTGCTGCATTCACCAATCCTAATTGGGAACCCACCACTTCTGCAGCACCCATACTTCCCCCATTCACTGGCCAACCCAGCATTCAGGTGGAAACAGTTGATTTTACGTCACTTGATTTTTATTCGCTGTTTTTCACTGAAGATCTCTATAGATCTATTGTGGACTAAAGCAATTTGTATGCTGGTCAACACATCACCACTATTCCCCAGTCCTCCCTTGCCAGAGATTGGAAACCAATTACGGTTTCAGAATTGAAGCTCTTTCTGGGCCTTTCCCTCAACATGGGCATAACCAAAAAGAGTGAGTTGCGGTCATATTGGTCCACTGACCCAATTCACCATATGCACTTGTTCTCTGCTTTCATGACCAGGGCACGATACAAGCAGATATTGCGGTTCATGCATTTCAATGAAATAAACTTTGTCGTCCTCGTGGAGACCCTGGATACGATCGGCTCTACAAAATTCGGACCCTCGTAAACCACTTCAACCAACGTTTTGCAGACTTTTTTACTCCCCATCAACTTTTCTGCGTTGATGATTCCCTGATTACAATTTCTGGCCGCTTGTCATTCAAACAGTACCTTCCCAGCAAGCGTGGCAGATACTGGGTCAAGATGTATAAGCTCTGTGACAGGGCCACAGGCTATACATGTAGTTTTATGGTTTATGAGGGCAAAGATAGTCACGTAGAGCCGACAAACTGCCCTGACTACATAGGAAGCGCTGGCAAGATTGTGTGGGACTTGGTGTCACCCTTATTGTACGTGCACAATTATTACACGAGCGTGCCACTGTTTAGTCACTTGTTTGATCAGCAGATTGGAGCATGTGGCACTTTCCCCAGTGGCTTGTAGATTCCCATCTTAGGCTGGGGCAGAGAGCCTGGTTGCAGTGTAATAACTTGCTCGCTATGAAGTGGAGGGATAATAAGAATGTTTTCGTTTTTACCTCCCTTCATGCAGACACGATGGTCCAAATTACTACGACGACTGGTGTTGTGGAGAAACCCCTCTGTGTGCACGAATATAACCAAAATATGGGAGGGGTGGACCTCAACGACCAGTTGTTGGTGCCGTACCTAGTTGCCTGTAAGGCCAGACGCTGGTACATGTTCTATACAGAGCTTCAGGACGGACTGGATCCTTCCTTAAATTCCAGGAAGAGATCGTCAGAGCCCTTTTGTTTCCAGACAGTGCTCCACCTCAGCTTCCCCAACCAAATGCAGTAAGCCGGCTGCATGAGAGGCATTTTTCTTATGTCCTCCCGAGTACCACTACCCAACGGGCCCCCCAAAGAAGATGTCGTGTCTGCAGCAAGCGTGGATATAATCGTGACACCCGCTATTTTTGTCACTCCTGTCTAGACAATCCTGGTCTTTGCATTGGTGAATGTTTTGAACGCTACCATACACTAGTTGAGTATTAGCGTAGGATACAGACTAGACACATTTTCACAGGGTCTCCCAAGATGCCATCGCATTTTGAGAGATCCAAACCGCTGGAACCGTTACAACCATTAGAACAGTTCCAGTTACAAAAAAAAGTAAAAAATAAAAAAGTAAAAAATATAAAAATAAAAAAAAATTGTTGTCGTTTTATTGTTCTCTCTCTCGCTCTATTCTCTCTCTATTGTTCTGCTCTTTTTTTACTGTATTCTATATTGCAATGTTTTATTGTTATTATGTTTTATCATGTTTGCTTTTCAGGTATGCAATTTAGCTGCAGAGCGGATTTATTTATCTTTAAGGCAACAGCGTTTGCTCCCATGATACATAAAGCCGTGACTCCAGCGCTGTAGGAGGTGATTTCACCACCACAGTTAAAAAAAAGAGCATATATGCCGAAGCAGGGGGGCAGCAGGGGTGGAGGAGCGATTTGCTCCTACCTTTTGCGGGAGGATGCCCGCATGCTTCGGCATATATATATTTTAGGCACAGGTTGCGTTAAAAAATTTGTTATTTTTTTACTATGTTTTTTTTGTATTTGCTTTGCAGGTATGGTAAGTCTTACTGTTATACTGTAATGTTACTTTGTTTTATTGTTAACCATCATTTTCTTAGCAGGTACGTCATTCAGTTGCAGCGCAGATTTATTTATCTTGACAGCAACAGCGTTTGCTCCCATGATACATAAAGCCGTGACTCCATCGCTGTAGGAGGTGATTTCACCACCACAGTTAAAAAAAAGAGCATATATGCCGAAGCAGGGGGGCAGCAGGGGTGGAGGAGCGATTTGCTCCTACCTTTTGGGGCGGATGCCCCCATGCTTCAGCATATATAAATGGTGCATGTATGCCCATCATTAGAAGTGGGTGGATAAAGGGAGGTATTATAATGGTGGGCATACCCACTAATCAATCTCCTTTTTTCGTTCAGCCCAGAGGCTGCATGAAAAAAAAAGATTACACTATATGGCAAACAAGTACCAGCAACGTACTGCTTTGTTTCTGGAGTTTGAGTGGTTATACCAGAATGATGCCTACAGGTTTAGGTATCATCTTGGTATCATTCTTTTCAGCCAGCAGTCGGTTTTCATCTAAAAGCAATCCAAGCTGCTAATTAGCCACTAGACTGCTTTTACAAGCAGTGGGAGGGAATGTCCCCCCCCACCGTCTTCCATGTTTTAATCTGGCTCTCCTGTCCCAACAGGGAACCTGAGAATGCAGCCGGTGATTCGGCCAGCTGACCATAAGGCGGATCAGAGACCAGAATGGCTCCAATCATCTCTATGGCCTAAGAAACTGGAAGCCAAGAGCATTTTATGACTTAGATATCGCCGGATGTAAACAGCACCATTGGAAAATTGGGAAAGCATTTTATCACACCGATCTTGGTGTGGTCAGATGCTTTTAGGGCAGAGGAGAGATCTAGGGTCTAATAGACCCCAATTTTTTCAAAAAAGAGTACCTGTCACTACCTATTGCTATCATAGGGGATATTTACATTCTCTGAGATAACAATAAAAATTATTTAAAAAAATGAAAGGAAAAAAGTTTAAAAATAAGATAAAAAAAAGCAAAGAAAAAAAAAAGAAAAAAAAAAAAAAAAAAAAAGCACCCCTGCCCCCCCCCCCCCTGCTCTCGCGCAAAGGTGAACGCAAGCGTCGGTCTGGCGTCAAGTGTAAACAGCAATTGAAGCATGCATGTGAGGTATCACCGCGAAGGTCAGATCGAGGACAGTCATTTTAGCAGTAGGCCTCCTCTGTAAATCTAAAGTGGTAACCTGTAAAAGCTTTTAAAGGCTTTTAAAAATGTATGTAGTTTGTTGCCACTGCAGGTTTGTGTGCAATTTTAAAGTCGTGTTTGGTATCCATGTACTCGGCCTAAGATCATCTTTTTTATTTCATCAAACATTTGCATTCAAATCTTAAAAAGTGTGTTTTTTCCCCCAAAAAATGCGTTTGAAAAATCGATGCTCGAATACTGTGTGAAAAAAAAAATAAAACACTATTTTAATCTGTAGGGCCTTTGCTTTAAAAAAATATATAATGTTTGGGGTTCAAATTTTTTTTTTTTATATCAACAAAAAGTGTCAGAAATGGCTTTGTCTTCAAGTGGTTAGAAGAGTGGGTGATGTGTGACGTAAGCTTCTAAATGTTGTGCATAAAATGTCAGGACAGTTCAAACCCCCCCCCCAAAATGACCCCATTTCGGAAAGCAGACACCCCAAGCTATTTGCTGAGAGGCATGTCGAGTCCATGGAATATTTTATATTGTGACACAAGTTGCGGGAAAAAGACACATTTTATTTTTTATTTTTATTTTTTGCACAAAGTTGTCACTAAATGATATATTGCTCAAACATGCCATGGGCATATGTGAAATTACACCCCAAAATACATTCTGTTGCTTCTCCCGAGTACGGGGATACCACATGTGTGAGACTTTTTGGGAGCCTAGCCGCGTACGGGCCCCGCAAACCCAAGCATCACCTTAAGGCTTTCTAAGGGTGTACATTTTTGATTTCACTCTTCACTGCCTATCACAGTTTCGGAGGCCATGGAATGCCCAGATGGCACAACCCCCCCCCCCCCCAAATGACCCTATTTTGGAAAGTAGACACCCCAAGCTATTTGCTGAGAGGTATGGTGAGTATTTTGCAGACCTCGCTTTTTGTCACAAAGTTTTGAAAATTGAAAAAATAAAAAATAAAATAAAAATTTCTTGTCTTTCTTTATTTTTAAAAACAAATGAGAGCTGAAAAATACTCACCATGCCTCTCAGCAAATAACTTGGGGTGTCTACTTTCCAAAATGGGGTAATTTGGGGGGGTTTTGTGCTATCTTGGCATTTTATGGCCTTTGAAACTGTGATAGGTATTGAGGAGTGAAATCAAAAATTGAAGGCGCTGCTTGGTTTTCGGGGCCCCGTACTCAGCTAGGCTCCCAAAAAGTCCCACATATGTGGTATCCCCGTACTCGGGAGAAGCAGCAACATTTTGAGGTGTAAATCCACATATGCCCATGGCATGTTTGAGCAATATATCATTTAGTGACAACTTTGTGCAAAAAAAAATTTTAAAAATAAAAGTTTGTAATTTTCCCGCAACTTGTGGCAAAATATAAAATATTCCATGGACTCAACATGCCTCTCAACAAATAGCTTGGGGTGTCTACTTTCCAAAATGGGGTCATTTGGGAGGGGTTTTGTGCCATCTTGGCATTTTATGGCCTTCAAAACTGTGATAGGTAGTGAGGAGTGAAATCAAAAATTGACGCCCTTAGTGCTTGGTTTTTGGGGCCCCATACACGGCTAGGCTCCCAAAAAGTCCCACACATGTGGTATCCCCATACTCAGAAGAAGCAGCTAAATGTATTTTAGGGTGCAATTCCACATATAACCATGGCATGTGTGAGCAATATATAATTTAGTGACAACTTTTTGTAAAATGTAAATGCAGTCATAAACTAATAGCTGTGTAAATTCCAGAAAATGCACCCTAGTTTGTAGACGCTATAAATTTTGCGCAAACCAATAAATATACACTTATTAACATTTTTTTTTACCAAAGACATGTGGCCGAATACATTTTGGCCTAAATGTATGACTAAAATTGAGTTTATTGGATTTTTTTTATAACAAAAAGTAGAAAATATAATTTTTATTTCAAAATTTTTGGTCTTTTTCCATTTATAACGCAAAAAATAAAAACCGCAGAGGTGATAAAATACCATCAAAAGAAAGCTCTATTTGTGGGAAAAAAAGGACGCAAATTTCGTTTGGGTACAGCATTGCATGACCGCACAATTAGCAGATAAGCAACGCAGTGCCAAATTGTAAAAAGTGCTCTGGTCAGGAAGGGGGTAAATCCTTCCGGGGCTGAAGTGGTTAAAAGGAATTTTTCAAGTAAGGTTATATTGGTATGTCTAAAGTAATTATTGTTGTATTGTTACTACAATCCTGATATTGTACAGTGAAAGTGTATGCTGAGACCACAGAACTCTTTTAATTTTTGCTTTTTTTTTTGCGGACCACACACTTTGCACATGCTGTGCGGTTTCACATTTACACTACCTAATATAGTCTCACTCACCATCAGCTGAACACCTTATCTTTCAATGCAAATATATGACCAATTTAAGCACTGTTCATATAAGTTCAAGAAATATTGTACTGTATTTATCTCTATGCACTTGCATATATACCCTTTACAGCAGGGGTGCCCAACCTTTTGAGGAGCGAGGGCCACTTTATCGACTTGGTAACCGGTCGTGGGCCACAATGAGCGTAAAGGGGAGATGGCAGGTCTGTGTCCACTCTGCATATGTAGAGCAGACACAGATGCAACCCCCTCTACCCTAATTCCCCGTACACACGGTCGGAATTTCAGACGGAAAATGTCCTATCGGACCATGTTGTCGGAAAGTCCGACCGTGTGTGGGCGCCAACGGACTTTTTCTGTCGGAAAAAATTTGAGATCCTGCTCTCAAATTTTCCGACAACAAAGTCCGATCTGACTTTTTCCGATCGTGTGTAGCGAATTCCGACGGACAAAGTGCCACGCATGCTCAGATCAAATTACAAGACCAAAGCTATTGGCTACTAGCCACTACATAGCCTCTACATAGTTCCGTCGTACGCAACGAACGTCACCACGTTCAGAATGATCGGATTTTCCGACAACTTTGTCCGACTTTGTGGTCGGAATTTCCGACCGTGTGTATGGGGCATAAGGGTCCTCCGATCCGCCCAGACAGAAGGGGACAGATCCCCTTCTGTTTTTTTTTATGGAGATCGGATTGCAGATAGGCGTGTGTAAATGGACACAAGTCCGTTTACATCTGCCACTCTATAGAGGTGAATGGAGAGTCCGTTTGAGTCCACCTGAAAAACAGACAGGCGGACCCGATCGAAGCCTAAGGCTGCTTTCATACTGATGCACAGCGGTTTACCTGCTCCTCAACTGACCTCAATCTTCACTTCTTCCTCAGGATTCCTGCAGCTGGCTGGTACTGTTGGCTGGTACTGCCGGTGGGTACTGCTGACAGGTGCTGGTACTGCTGGTTGGTACTGCTGGCGGGTGCTGGTACTGCTGACTGGTACTGCTGGCTTGTACTGCTGGCGGGTACTGGTACTGCTGGCTGGTACTGGTACTGCTGGTGGGTACTGCTGACTGGTACTGCTGGCTAGTACTGCAAGTGGGTACTGGTTCTGCTGGTGGTTACAGGTACTGCTGGCTAGTACTGGTACTGCTGGCTGGTACTGATACTGGTAGCAGGTACTGGTACTGCTGGCTGTTACTGGTACTGCTGGTTTATACTGCTGGCTGGTACTGTTGACTGGTATGGATGGCAGGTACTGGTACTGCTGGAGGGTACTTCTGGCTGGTACTGCTGGTTTATACTGCTGGCTGGTTCTGATGACTGGTATGGATGGTGGGTACTGATACTGCTGGCGGGTACTTCTGGCTGGTACTGGTACTGCTGGTGGGTACTGATGACTGGTACTACTGGCTGGTACTGGTACTGCTGGTTGGTACTGGTACTGTTGGTACTGCTGACTGGTTGGTACTGTTGGTACTGCTGGCTGGTACTGGTACTGATACTGGTGGCTGGTGGCTGGTACTGGTGGCTGCTATCCCAGATCGCGGGATCCTGTGTCCCGACCCACCATCCCCAGCATAATTGTGACAGAAGCATGCAGCTGCAGTAGAGAGCAGAACCGATGCCTCCTGTCACAGGCGGAGTACATTTGGTATCACTCCACCTGTGAAGGAGCCAGCGGTATACAGGAAGCATCGGCTCTGCTTCCTCTAGCGGTGGCTCCGTTCTTCGCACTAATGCTCGGAGATGGCAGGTCGGGAACCTGGATCTGGGCTTGCCAACCCGCCATCTCAGAGCAAGACATGGTGGGCCACATCGAAGGCCCACGGGCCAGCGGTTGGGCACCCCTGCTTTACAGGTACAGTGTGTTTCAACTGGGGAAGCCTAAGAGCTGTCCTACATTGAGTTTAGCTTCCCAGGAAGCTTTACCAGGATGCTACTGCACTTGCTCCAGGTTTATATTTTGTAACCGTTTATTCTAGGGATTGGATCATCCGAGTAATTTTTTTTGATTTGCTCCTTCATACTGATCTTACTCTACCATTACAGGGCTTTATCATGTCTACCTATAGGAACATTCCCAGCTTTAATGCCTGGTTTACTACTTTCGGGGGTTCAATCACATTTATTCGTATAATCACTGTCATGAAGTAGGATACAGCCAAGATCACCACTTTTCTCTCTCCACTGTGTCCAAATGATAGCTTACCATACAGTATCTGCTGATTGGGGGTCCAATGTTCTACTAAGGTTCTAAGGCTTCTAAGACTAAAATAATAAATGCACATTTTTTTTACCTGCAAAAATATGTTAGTTTATTACTTTTTAAAAAAAGTAATCTTAACCACTTAACAACCGGCCTATAGCCGAATGACAGCTACAGGGCGGTTGCTTAACACTGGGAGGGCGTACAGCGATGTCCTCCCAGAATCCCGCTCTCGCACGCCCCATGGGGTGCACACTCGAGAACATCCATGACCACGAATCATGGTAAACAAGCGCTCATCGTGGCCGTTTACCACGTGATCGCTCCGCCAAATGACGGAGTGATCACATGTAAACAAACCGATCGGTACAGTGTAAGTGGAGAGGGGGAGGGATCGGTGGCAGCAGCGATGTGGGCAGGATCTGTAGTGCCCACATCGCTGCTCTGCAGTCACCACCGATCCATCCATCCATGCTCAGCCATCCCTCCATACCCTGCAATACACAGCAATACTCTGCAATAACCTGCAGTACCCAGCAATACCCAGCAATACTCTGCAATACCCAGCAATAATCTGCCATACCCTGCCATACCCTGCGATACTCTGCAATACCCTGCCATAACCTGTGATATTCTGCGATGTCCTGCCATACCCTGCGATACCATGCAATACCCTGCAATACTCTGCGATACCATGTGATACCATGCGATACTCTGCAATACCCTGCGATACCCTGCGATACCATGCGATACCCTGCGATACCCTGCAATACCATGCAATACCATGCAATACTCAGCCATACGCAGCCATACTCAGCCAATACTCAGCCAATACTCGGTGACACCCAGCCATAATCGGCGATACCCAGCCGTACCCAGCCATATTTGGCCGTACCCAGCCATGCTCAGCCATACTCCACCATGCTCGGCTGTACTCGGCCTCTGTATGTGGCCAGACTGTGGAAGTCTCACACATGTGGTATCGCCGTACTCAGGAGGAGTAGGAGAATCTATTTTGGGGTGTCATTTTTGGTATGTTCATGCTATGTGTTAGAAATATTGTATAAATGGACAACTTTGTGTTAAAAAAAATAAAAATAAATGCGTTTTAACCACTTCCCGCCCCCCGTCGGCCGTCATATTACATCCTTGAATTTGTGCGGGGATATCTGAATGATGCCTGAAGCTACAGGCATCATTCAGATATAAGCTTTTTTAGCCAGCGATTCCCTACACCATAAGAATCATCATAACGGCTGTTCCGCTGCTTGGTCATTCTTATGGGAGGCGAGAGGGGACTTCCCCCCCTCCCGCCACCCTCCAGTGCTTCTAACGACTCACCAATATGATCGAAGCCAGGATCGTTTTTTTATTTTTTTTTATTTCAGGCTTTCCAGCCTAGAGGTCAGATGTGGGGTCTTAGTGACTCCATATCTAACTGTAAAGAGGACCTGTCATGCCATATTCCTATTACAAGGGATGTTTACATGTAATAGGAATAAAAGTGATCAAAAAAAATATTTTTGGGAAAAAAGTGTCAAACTAAAATAAATAAAGTAAAATTAACAATATTATTTTTTTTTTTAAAGTGCCCCTGTCCCTGTGTGCTCGCATGCAGAAGCGAACGCATATGTAGGTCCCGGCCACATATGAAAACGGTGTTCAGATCATACATGTGAGGTATCGCTGCAAACGTTACAGCGAGAACAATAATTTTGGCCCTAGACCTCCTCTGTAACTCAAAACATGTAACCAGTAAAAAATGTTAAATCGTCGCCTATGGGGATTTTTAAGTAGCGAAGTTTGGCGCCATTCTTCGAGTGTGTGCAATTTTGAAGGGTGACATGTTAGGTATCTATTTACTCGGCGTAACTTCATCTTTCACATTATGCAAAAAAATGGCTAACTTTACTGTTTTGTTTTTTGTAAAGCACAAAACATTTTTTTTTCTTTAAACGCGCTTGAATAATTGCTGCTCGAGTACTGTTCGAGATAAAAAGTTGCAATGACCGCCATTGTATTTTCTAGGGTCTTTGCTAAAAAAACATATATAATGTTTTGGGATTCTATGTAATTTTCTAGCGAATAAATTATGATTTTTACATGTAGGAGAGAAATGTCAGAATTGGCCTGGGTGCTTCAGAACGCCTGCAGGTTCTCCCTGCATGTTGGGCCTCTGTATGTGGCCACACTGTGTAAAAGTCTCACACATGTGGTATTGCCATACTCGGGAGTAATAGCAGAATGTGTTTTGGGGTGTAATTTGTGGTATGCATAAGCTGTGTGTGAGAAATAACCCGTTAATATGACAATTTTGTGGAAAAATAAAGAAAAAAAAATCTTGATTTTGCAAAGAATTGTGGGAAAAAATACAACTTCAAAAAACTCACCATGCATCTTTCTAAATACCTTGGAATGTCTTCTTTCCAAAAAGGGGTCATTTGGGGGATATTTGTACTTTTCTGGCATGTTAGGGTCTCAAGAAATTAGATAGGCCGTCAGTACTTCAGGTGTGATTAATTTTCAGATATTGGCACCATAGCTTGTGGACTCTATAACTTTCACAAAGACCAAATAATATACCCCAATTTGTACTTATTTTTACCAAGGATATGTAGCAGTATAAATTTTGGCCAAAACTTATCAAGAAAAATTACAAATTTGCTAAATTTTATAACAGAAACAAAGAAAAATATTTTTTTTACTGAATTTTCAGTCTTTTTTCTTTTATAGCGCAAAAAATCAAAAACCCAACCGTGGTTAAATACCACCAAAAGAAAGCTATATTTGTGTGAAAAAAAAGGACAAAAATTTCATATGGGTACAGTGTGGTATGACTTGTATGAGTAAGGCCCCTTTCACACTGGGGCGGTTTGCAAGCGCTATTGCGCTAAGAATAGCGCCTGCAAACCGACCCGAAACAGCTGTTGCTGTTCCTTCAGTGTGAAAGCCCGAGGGATTTCACACTGAAGCGGTGCGCTTGCAGGACGCTCAAAAATGTCCTGCAAGCCGCATCTTTGGCTCGCTATAGGAGCGGTATATTTACCGCTCCTATAGCGCCCGGTCCCATTGAAAACAATGGGGGAGCGCGCCGAACCCGCCCGCAAAACGCCGCAATAGCGGCGGTTTGCGGGCGGTATTGACCCTTTTTCGGCCGCTCGCGGGGGGTAAAAACACCCCACGAGCGGCCGCAATGCGCCGCTAAAACGCCGGTAAAGCGGCGCTAAATATAGCGCCGCTTTACCGCCAGCGCCCCCACCGCTCCAGTGTGAAAGTAGCCTAATTGTCATTCAAAATGTGAGAGCACCGAAATCTGAAAATTGGTCTGGTTATTAAGGGTGTTTAAGTGCCCAGTGGTCAAGTGGTTAACCTCTAGGATTTCTGATCAGTTTACCTCTCATTGCTTTCATGGATTAATGTTTTACCTGTTCAGGATAAATGTTGATTCCAATATAGCCTCTAATTATAACTGCCTCCAAAAGTAAGATACATATTCAAAATGTGTCTCTTTGCTACTGCTTTGCAAATGTAAGATTTGGGATATATTCTACTTTTGTTTGGATATCTTTTGTGCAGATGAAACTGCAGATATATAAAAAAAACTATGCTTGATATATATTTAAGCTAAAAATTACTTTTTCGCTTAAATTCTGAATTCTTACTGTTTCTGCAATGCAGCATGTAAACAAAGGTGAGTTAGACAGACAGATATTATTCAGTGCTCCCTAGAGGATCTTTGGACCATGAATCCTGCAGCATCATTAGAACACATTCATCAGCGTGTAATTGCCTGTTGCTGCTCATGAGTCCCTCTGTAAGCATACCGCTCTGGGATATGTACAATTAACACTATGGTTTGCCCAGAAGCTTCTGAATAGCCAGAGAATGCATGGAAAGAAGAAGATATTTCATTAATATTTGTCATTTTAAAGATTAGTAGAAAGTCTATTTGAATATGATTAAAAAAAATGTATGTAATGATCACGTCAGAGCAGGTCATACTGTACCTCAAAATGCAGAAAATTAAATATGGTAGTCTATACAGTAAAACCTTGGACTGCGAGCATAATTCGTTCCGGGAACATGCTTGTAATCCAAAGCACTCGTATATTAAAGCAAATTTCCCCATAAAAAAATATGAAAACTCAAATGATTTGTTCCACAACCATTTATTCATAAGTCCTTCAGTTTATAGTCCATATAAAAAGATTACAGCAATGTGATAGGTTGTGTAACCATAAAATGTCCATCCAAATATGGCAGCCTCCACAAGGGATTAGAAGCAAAATCCAGCAGGAGCTACAGAGTATAAAAGAGAAGAGAGGCACCTCTAAGTGTAGCAATATGGTTACATTTAATGAAGGTGCAACATTTAGCAACTCACTTGGTTGATGATTAAAGGAGGCACATCTAAGTATGCAGGCATCTGGGGTAAAGCTGTCCACAGACCAATAACCAACATGGTTGTTTAGGAGCGGGCGGCTGCTCCGTCCTTAACAACCGATGAGTCATGTAAAAAAAAGAATTTCAGGCAATGAAAACTTAATGAAAATGGCGTGCCCCCCCCTCCCAATTCATACCAGGCCCTTTGTGGAACTCATCAGTTGTTAAGGACACGACAGCCACCCACTTCTTGACAGCCATGACAGTTACTGGTTGTTAAGGATGCCGGCGACTGCCCGCTCCTTAACAAAGTGGTATTTACTACTGTACATAAATAAACCGGCTACTACCAGCCACTGAATTACCGCATGTTTTCACTACTAAAATACCGCATGACTTCATAAAATAACTCATGCAGCTTTTTAGTAGCATTTTTTTGTGAATGCCAAAAAACATTTTGAAAGACTTTAAACTGTATTTTACCATATTTTTTAAAGTGCTCCATACTGCTTCGTGAATTGGGCCCACTAGGGCTGATTTGTTAAAACTTTTGTGGCTGTGCCAAAAATTTGACAAGGTCTACATTCACGAAATTGTACTTCCTAATATTTAGAAAACTGCACAGGACTGATTCAAATTTGCCAAGACCTCCTGGGGGTGAGGCACGCTCGCGCAGCGGCGCCAGCGCACGCCATCGGCAATGAAATGTAAAAAAGAGCAGGTTTTTGACAAGTCCTTTATTAAAAAATAGCTCTGAGCCGTCTGCTTCCGCCGCAGCCTCTCCCGCTGCCATCGTATCCCACCGCCGTCTTCTCCCCACGCCGTCTCTCCCGCCGGCGTATTCTCCCCAAGCTGTCTTCTTGTGCAATCTTATCCCGCTGCTGTCTTCTTCCTCGCCACTGGTTACCCGCTATAAAAAAAAGCCGCTCTTCTTCTGTGGCTGTCTTCCTCCTTTGTGTTGTCGCCCGCTGTCTGGAATCTCTTATATAGCCATTTGGCATGGCCATCCAATGACATAATCTGGAGAGCCTGCCCCTTGTGACATCACAAGGGGCGGGCTCTCCGGGTTATGTCATCGGATGTCATCGGATGGCCGATGTCATCGGATCTATATAAGAAATGCCAGACAGCGACAAAACAACGGAGGAAGAGAGCCACAGAAGAAGATCGGCTTTTTTTTTTATAGCAGGTAAACCGGCAGCGAGAAAGAAGACGGGAGTGGGAGAAGATAGCACAAGAAGACAGCTCAGGGAGAAGACAGCACTGGGAAGAAACAGCAGCGGTAAAAGACGGCAACGCTGGCAGTTGAAGAAGAGGGCAGCGGGAGAAGATGTCAGTGGGAGAAGACGGCACTGGGAGAGACTGTGGTAGGAGAAGACGGCTCGGGGGAGAAGATGGCTTGGAGCAATTTTTAATAAAGGACTTGTCGGCTCTTGTTTTTTTTTTTTTTACATTTCACTGCTTTTTGAGGTAATGGGTAGGGGTCCCCTTCGAATCCATATTAGACCCGAAGGGCCTGGTATGGACCTGGGGGGGACCCCATGCGTTTTTGTTTCGTCATTTTTTTCCCTCGGCAGCTGATGACTCATCGATTGTTAAGAACGTGGCGGCCGGCTTCCCATCCCCCTGCTTAGCAACCAGCTATATACAGTGTTAAAATAAAAAACGCAAAACACATCAAAAATCACATTACAAACACAACACTTGCATTCTGGTGCGACTCCATTGAAGTCTATTACCCGCAAATTGCGGGAAAAAAGTCCCCGACCATTTTCAAAAACACGATGGCCGCAAAACACATAGATGTGAACTAGTACCATAGGAACCCATGTTAAATGGACTGTAGTGCATTTCTGCAAACTGCAAAACACATTAAAAAATGCATAGGTGTGAACCTAGGGTAAAGAACTGGAAGGAAAACTGTGTGAGGCATGTAAAATGTACACCAGTTATGTTGCAGCAAACAGCATGTTTAATCAACATAGCATGGACACATTTTATAACATTAGTTTGTTATTTCTTCAATGTGAAAGTTAGTCTTAGGCTTCTTTCACACGGGCGGTCCGTTCAGGTCCGCCTGTCAGTTTTTTAGGCTGACATCCGACCCGCTCCGACCCGATCTGATCCGAAAAAGTGTGACGGAGGAAAAAGCTATTTTTCCATCCGTCTGCGGATCGGATGACGACGGACTCTACGGTCCGTCGTCACCCGATCTCCCATAGGGGAGAGTGGCGCTCTGACAGGTCCGTCCATGCACAGAGTGCAGATACGGACTTGTCATCTTCCTGCTCAGCGGAGATCGCTTCGGCGATCCCCGCTGAGCAAGCGGATATCCACGGGGCGGATCAGCATTGATCCGTCCCGTGTGAAAGAGACCTAACTTGCCAAAGTACAAATTAAATAAATATAAGTGTTCAAATCACCCAAACATAAAAAAAACATTCACAGAAAGAGGAGAGCCACATGAGCTACGTAGTGTAGTAGATGGCTAATGGAATTATGCCAGGTCTTGGCCCACTTCTTTAGCCTAAGCAGCAATTCTCTTAAATACCCATATACATTTTATTTCCAAAAGTATTGGGACACCTGCCTTTACACGCACTGCATACATGAACTTTAATGGCATCCCAGTCTTAGTTCCGTAGGGTTCAATATCGAGTTGTCCCAACTTTGCAGCTATAACAGCTTCAACTCTTCTGGGAAGGCTGTCCATGGTTTAGGAGTGCGTCTATGGGAATGTTTGACCATTTTTCCACAAGCGCACTTGTGAGGTCAGGCACTGATGTTGGACAAGAAGGCCTGCCTTGCAGTCTCTGCTCTAATTCATCCCAAAAGTGTTTAAAAGGGCTTTTAAAGCATTGCCTATGGACTATATATATATAATTTTTATGAACACTGTGTCTCATTAATTAGGAGATCATATTAATTTAGCTTATGAATCCACTGATTTTGTAAGTATTAATACTAATGTAAGTTTTACTAGTTGTATTGTCCCTCTGGTGGCCCCTGAACTCCCAAAAACATGTTAGCTTTTTCTTTTTTTTTTTTTGATTAACTTTTGTGAGCAAGAAACTTTCCCTAAACTATAAAAAATATTTTGGTACCTTTCTCTTTATAAACTTGAAGATGTAACTCCAAAAGCTTGGCTAGGGTCATGGCACAGTTGAGAATGGCATGTACACAGCTTCCACCCCAAGTGGAATATTTACCCACACTAGGATCCAGTCCCCGTCACTTTTTTTTTTTACCAATAGTGCAGAAGCATTGTCTGTCATTGTGGCACTGTTGAGGCATCTTGTCCCAAGTTCACATTAAGACTGTTGATGCTCATTCTATATAACTGCGTTAATTCAGGGGAAGCTGTACTTAATGACAGAAAAACTGCTAAGGAGATATTTGTCATTATTGTGATCCTGCATTTCTCAACAACTCAAATGCCCCTGGTTACAGCTGGTCAGGTATTAGCCTACAGTAGTAAAGTGTATATAAAGTTGTTTGTGCAAAACAAAGAGAATTGAATAGGGATGAGCCGAACACCCCCCTGTTCGGTTCGCACCAGAACCTGCGAACAGACCTAAAGTTTCGTGTGAACTTTAGAACCCTATTAAAGTCTATGGGACTCGAACGTTCAAAATGAAAAGTGCTAATTTTAAAGGCTAATATGCAAGTTATTGTCATAAAAAGTGTTTGGGGACCTGGGTCCTGCCTCAGGGGACATGTATCAATGCAATTTTTTTTTTCAGGAGCAGTGATTTTAATAATGCTTAAAGTGAAACAATAAAAGTGTAATATTCCTTTAAATTTCCTACCTGGGGGGTGTGTATAGTATGTATGTAAAGGGGCGCATGTTTCCCGTGCTTAGAACTTTCCCTGCACAAAGTGTAATTTTTGAAGGAAAAAAGCTATTTAAAATCACTCGCGGCTATAATGAATTGTCGGCTCCCATAATACAGAGAACAGTCATTGAAAATCATTGATTGAAAAAAAAAAAGAGCGTGGGGTTCCCCCCAAATTAAATTACCAGGCCCTTCAGGTCTGGTATGGATATTAAGGGGAACCCCGGGTCAAAAAAAAAAAAAAAAAAGAGGGTCTGGCATGGATTTTAAGGGGAACTTCATGCCAAATTGAAAAAAAAAATGGCGTGGGGGTCCCCCTCAGAATCCATACCAGACGCTTATCTGAGCACGCAACCTGGCAGGCCGCAGGAAAAGAGGGGGACGAGAGAGCACCCCCCCAACTTAACCATACCAGGCCACATGCCCTCAACATTGGGAGGATGCTTTGTGACCCCTCAAAGCACCATGTCCCCATGTTGATGAGGAAAAGGGTCTCTTCCCCACAACCCTGGCCGGTGGTTGTGGGGGTCTGCAGGCGGGGGGGCTTATCAGAATCTGAAAGCCCCCTTTAACAAGGGGACCCCCAGATCACAGCCCTCCCCCCATTTGAAATGGTAAGGGGGTACAAAGGTACCCCTACCATTTCACAAAGAAAGTGTAAAAAAATAGTTAAAAAACACACAGACACCATTGGGAAAAGTCCTTTATTAAAAAAAAAAAAAAAAAAAAAGATTCCAGCGGTGGTAATCCACTCTTGCTATCCAGCGATGGGTGGTCTCTTCTCCGGGGTCCAGCAATGGCTGATCTCTTCCGACGTCCAGCGCAGCGCATCCTGTCTCCATGGAGACACTGAGGGAATCCCGTCTTAACAGAGGAGGACCGGGCCACTTGTCACCTGACCCCGCCCCCCTCTGACGCAACGCAAGGGGAAAACTGGGCTTCCCCAGTGACGTACGGGTGACCCCGCCCCCTCTGATGTAACGGAAACCTGCGTTACATCAGAGGGGGGCAGGGTCACCCGTACATCACTGGGGAATCCCAGCTTCCCCCTTGCGTAAGAGGGGGCGGGGTCACCCTTACATCACTGGGGAAGCCTGGGTTTCCCCAGTGACGTACGGGTGACCCTGCTCCCCTCTGATGTAACGCAGGTTTCTGTTACATCAGAGGGGGGCGTGGTCACTCGTACGTCACTGGGGTCTCCCAGCTTCCCCCTTGCGTTGCGTCAGAGGGGGGCAGGGTCAGGTGACGGAGTGACCCCGTCCTCCTCTGCTAAGATGGGATTCCCTCAGTGTCTCCATGGAGACAGGATGCACTGCGCTGGATGTCATCGGAAGAGATCAGCCATCGCTGGACCCCGGAGAAGAGACCACCCATCGCTGGATAGCAAGAGTGGATTACCACTGCTGGAATCTTTTTTTTATTTTTAATAAAGGACTTTTCCCAACGGTGTCTTTTTTTTTTAACTATTTTTTACACTTTCTTTGTGAAATGGTAGGGGTACTTTTGTACCCCTTACCATTTCAAACGGGGGGGGGCGGGATCTGGGGGTCCCTTGTTAAGCGGGGCTTCCAGATTATGATAAGCACCCCACCAGCAGACCCTTCTCCTCATCAACATGGGGACAGGTGCTTTGAGGGGTCACAGACCCCCAAAGCATCCTCCCAATGTTGAGGGCATGTGGCCTGGTATGGTTCAGGAGGGGGGGCGCTCTCTCGTCCCCCCTCTTTTCCTGCGGCCTGCCAGGTTGCGTGCTCAGATAAGGGTCTGGTATGGATTTGAGGGGGACCCCCATGCCATTTTTTTTGCCGTGGAGTTCCCCTTAAAATCCATGCCAGACCTGAAGGGTCTGGTATGGATATTTAGGGGGAACCCCACATCATTTTTTTTATTTGACGCAGGGTTCCCCTTAATATCCATAGCAGACCTGAAGGGCCTGGTAATTGAATTTGGGGGAACCCCCACGCTTTTTTTTTTTTATCAATGACTTTCAATTAATGACTGTTCTCTGTATTACGGGAGACGGCAATTCATTATAGCGGCGAGTGATTTTAAATAGCTTTTTTTCATGCAAAAATTACACTTTGTGCAGGGACAGTTCTAAGCACGGGAAACATGCTTCCCTTTACATGCATACTATACACACCCCCCAGGTACGAAATGTATAGGAATATTACACTTGTATTGTTTCACTTTAAGCATTATTAAAATCACTGCTCCTGAAAAAAACTGCCGTTTTTAAAAGTTTTTTTTTGCATTGATACATGTCATGTGGGGCAGGACCCAGGTCCCCAAACACTTTTTATGACAATAACTTGCATATAGTCTTTTAAAATTAGCACTTTAAATTTCTCCCATAGACTTTTACAGGGTGCTCGCGGCTTTTGAACATCTCAAATTGTTTGCTGTTTGGTGAACAGGCGAACAGGCAATGTTAGAGTCGAACATGAGTTCGACTTGAACTCGAAGCTCATCCCTAGAATTGAATAGTAACTATATGGGAGCTTTGTAAAATAATAAAAATCTACGTAGAAGATCCAACCTAGTTGATTGACTTTTTTCCCCAATAAATTGATTGCCATGAGGTGTCTGTTCACAGGTGCCCATGAGCATTATAATCAAAGACCATATTTATAAAACAGTGAATCTAACATTCACCAAATATTCACGTCAGGTGAATTTCCAGGTTGCATGTGTTTTAAATTATAGGGATTTACTGAATTTACCACTAGTATGTTTGGATAAGTTCACATTTACTTCTCTATAAATATGTCCCGTTATTTAAATTAGAACTATAAGCTTGCAGTGAAGTTAGAGAGCTGTACATTGCTCATTGAAACACTAGATGACAGCAGAGTACAATTCTATTTTATTTCCAATCAGTACTTGTAAACATGAGGAGACAATGCTCTATTCCTAATATCCTGAATATGGGAACGCAACTCTTACATACATCCAATAATATCTGAATATTTCATGAATATAATAAATCTGGAAATGCTAAAAAATTGCACAAATTAACGTTTATTTTCTTTAAAATTTTAGGAAGCCCTACCATACAGCATGTTAGTTATGTGTTCCCCAATACATTTTTTAAACCAGGGACTTTGCTAAGATAGTAAAAGATCTGGGGCATATTTGAGCATCCCAAGCAGTAGTAATGTGGCCCTCACTGTGGTGAACAGTAGGTGTGGCCACATTATGCTAACAGTGGAGGGTCTTAAAGGTGAATAGTAAAATAAAGCCCAAGCCTTCTTGTACCCATAGAATATGCTTTATTTAGTATGCCTCAAGTGAGAGTCTTACAAACATGTACTGTATCAACGTCATCACAATCATTTAAAAAATGTAACCTCTTCCATTACATATGATTTTGCACACACAGAAAATAGATAGAGAGCTAACCTTAAAGTGATTGTAAACTTTCAGTCTTTAATTTCTAAAATACTAAACATGTTATATTTATCTGCTCTGTGCAATGGTATTGTACAGGGTGGTCCCTTTCTTTCTCTTTTGGGGTCTCCTGCTGGTGCTCTCAGCTCTCCCTCCCTTCTGAGTGTCCCCACAGCAGATGGCTTGCTATAGGGCCAGGGCTTTTTTACAGCGGAACTGTGGGGGAACGCAGTTCCAGAACCTTCAGCACTGACTGGGCTGCTGGGGTGTGCTGGAGCGTCTGTTGATGATGGCTGCTGGGGGAATCTATTTTTGCTGGGGGGGGATCATTTGTTGTTGAGGGGGTCTATTGTTGCTGGTGGGGGATATTTTTGTTGAACTTATTTTGCTGAGTGGTCAGGCTTTGTTGGGAAGGATCTACTGTTGAGGGAGGGGTCTATTGTTGCTGACTGCTGGAGGGGTCTATTGGTGCTGGCTGCTGGGAGATCTACTGTATTGTTACAAAGGAGGTCTATTGTTGCTGGGAGAGCTATTGATGCTGGCTACTGGGAGAGCTACTTCATTCTTACTTAGGGGGTCTATTTTTACTGGGGGGTATTTTATTGCAGGGGAAGTCTCTTGTTGCTGGGGTGGTATTATGTTGTTGTTGGGGTCAATTGTTGCTGGGGGGTGTATTGTTGTGGGGGTGGATCTATTGTTGTGGGGGTTGATCTATTGTTGCAGGTGGGTATTTATCATTGCTGAGGGGTCTCTTGCTGCTGGGGGGTGTCTATTGTTGCTGGCTGCAGAGGATTGTGCTCGGAGGTAGGTAGGGGATGGAGACAAGGGGTGACTAGGAAGGGTGGAGTACCTGTATCTAAATGCCCTGATAGGGGCACTCACGCAGACTTGATCCCAAGCGGGGCTGACTACAGGCATTTCTGAACAAATTTAGAGTGAGTCTGTTCCAAAAGAAAGGCTTAGGACAGGCTGATTCTCTCATTGACATACAATGCAAGAAGACTAGCTTCTAAATCTTTAACCCTTTGTTAGGACAGAGTGTTCAGATCTAGTTTACAGTTTACAACTACTAATGCCTGGCCGCTGACCCCTTTCCCATCCCTACACTGCAAACAGCTCCTCCTCCCCACACTACACATAGCTGAGATCACATTCTACACATTACACATTTGGGAAATAGATGTATGTGTGCTGCCAGCATTGCTGCAGAGGTTTAGCACAGGGGTCTCCTCTAGAAGGACCCATGGCTGTCAGGCCGCCTATTGGACAAACCACTCTAGGGATTGTCTGGTGACCCATAAATATTCAGGCTGCTTGTTCTGCTCTCCCTCCCACTATACTTCCAAAACTCTCCAGAAGACAGGGGGAAGCAGAAGAACAGTAGCCTGTGAGACACTGAATGGCACAAAGCAATCAACCTCTGCTCCTCTGCTTACAGAAAGGCCAACTTAATTTGCCTAGCAGCCTACTCTAACTAGGAGGGTGCTACATATATACAGGAAGTAAAATAAGTATTGAACACGTCACCATTTTTCTATGTAAATATATTTCTAAACGTGCGATTGATATTACATTTCCACTACATGTTGGTAACAACCCATGCAATCCATATATACAAAGAAACTAAAACAAATACGTTCAAAAATAAAGTTATGTGTAATAAAATGGAATGACACAGAGAAAAAGTATTGAACACATGAAGAAAAGTAGGTGCAAAAAGGCATGGAAAGCCAAGACACCAGATCCTGCCCCTTGTCAATGCAAATTAAAATCAGCTGGTTCAGTCTCAACTGATGGCCTATAAAAAGGTGTCTCATTACCAAGGTGTCACACAAGAAACATTTCATGATAAAAAACAAAGCGCTCTTGCAAGACCTTTGTAATGTCGGTTGTTACTGACATGTGGTGAAAATTTAATGTCAATGGCACCTTTAGAAATATAGTTATCTAGAAAAATGGTGACATAATTTTCAATACTTATTTTACCTGCTGTATTTATATATATATATATATATATATATATATATATATATATATATATATATATATATATATTCCCTGTTGTGAAGTTTCCTGTTTAAAGTATAAATAAAGGGAAAACTTTTATTCTTTCATTTTGGATAGGGTTGGTTATAACCCCCGTAAATTTTTCTTGCTATCTGTGTCCCATTAAGGAGATATCCCTTCACTTCCTGTACAATAGCCAAAACAGGAAGTGAGAGGAAAAACTCTCCAGAGGGAATCCTGGTGTGTCACCAAGGTCACCAGATCTAGTGTCCCCATTGGAAGATGCCCCTTCTATTAGTATTCTGATGTCAACCCATAAATGAGGGTTCTCTTTTACTTTCACTTTTGATGATATTGGTAAACAGGACAAATAGAGTAAATCTCCCTAACGGTGGCAGTGATAGAAAAAAAAACCTAATAGGTGTTCTAATTCCTCTTCACCATGTCCAAAACTAAACAAAGGTTTTGCGTTTAGTTATATTTTAAAGCGATTGTAAAGGTATTTTTTATTTATTTTTTGGTAACAATTTACCTGCTCTGTGCAATGGAATTTCCACGCACCTCACAGTGGCTCACATTGCTGTCAATCAAAGCCAGTGATGAGGAAGCGGGGGGCGAGGCCGAGTTCCACTGTCTGTGTCACTGGACACAGGAGTGGGGCTTGGGTGTGTACATGCACATGTGGCTTCTCATGGGGGCACTGGACAAATAGGAGAGGCCAGGAGCGGTGCTTTGAATTGCTGCGCAATTCAAATTGCTGCGCACCTCCTCTTTTCGGGTCCCCCGCCGGCGCTCCGGGCCTCTCCCCTCTGTCCAGTGCCCCCATGAAAAGCCACATGTGCATGTACGCACCCAAGCCCCACTGCTGCGTCCATTGACACAGACAGTGGAACTCAGCCCCGCTCCCTCATCAGTAGCTTTGATTGACAGCACTGTGAGTCAATGGCTCCCAGTGCCCCAACAAAACCAGTGAGACCCAGAAATGCAGACGTGCACGGCACTGAATCATGCTCAGGTAAGTAAAAAGGGGGGGGGGGGGGGGGGGGGGGTGAGGGGGGATTCTGATGCCTAAACATTTTTTACCTTCATGAAATTAATACATGAAGGTAAAAAATTCTTAGGCTTTACAGCCACTTTAAGTTTCTGTCTATTGAAGGACAATAAAAACATGATCAGTCCACCAATTTCACTCTGTACATAGTTGTTACCACAACTAGCCCTCTCACAAGCATCTTTAGATGTGGTTTTCTTTCATGTATTGCATCTATATGTATATTGAATTTATTTTATTTTATGTAACATGTAAAATAAATATTATAGCATACTTATGCTACTGATATGGAAGGCATAATAACTGATTAAGAGAAAACATTAAAAAAATTGGTTAACTTAATGTCACAGAATGCTGCAAAATATAGTCAGGTATTAAAGGACATTTGAGCCTTGTCCAGTGCTCAGTGTGTTAATCTAAATATAAAAGCCCGTAAGCATGAGTGAATGTCCCTGGGATTATCAATTCTCTAAAGAGGTGAGAACAAACATAGACTACGTTCTATAGAAAGACCAGAGCTGGGAAATTAGTCCTCAGAATAATTGTCTTGCTGATCTCCATGCCCTTGATAGGACACTAGTGTCTAAAGCCATACATTCTCAAGGGAGCCATTGTGCTAACACTGATGAAAGCACCTGAGCAAAACAAAGATCGGTCTTTGGCACAAACAAACAATTAAAATAGAATACAGCCACAAAGTATGAAAAACAATTATTTAAATAAACCAGGAATAATCCTCTACTAAAATTGTCTCTCTGTTGGTTTATCTGTTCCTGTTTCCTTAATTATAAATAACTTTAAAATTCATATAATTAAAAAATATAGGCTAATAAACACATATGTATACCGAACTGATATATAATATTTCATTAATATTTATGAAGAAATGCAGAAATAAACTATTCAAGAGAATGGAAAACCTATATCTAATATGCAGTATAAGGGAATAATACCTGCTGAAAGCTTATTAATTAAATAGGAAAGATACATTTTGTTAGATTATAGTAAAGTCATAATTGAAGTGACATTCACATTTCTTGTTGGTTGCTTGGTTATTTTTGGTCTGCGTGTCAAAAAGGTCAGTATTCTTTTTGAGCAGCAGCTGAGAGAAAATGTATTAGGGCCTCATGTATATTGGACATTTTTCTGCTGTTCTTAGGGGCAGTTGACATATTTCCTGCCTCTAAACACCCCTGCACGTTAGCCAATATATCTATGCACACATAGACGTTTTGAGGAGTTTAGAGGCAGGGGTGTTTTGAAGCAGAAAAAAACTCCACAGTCAGCGCATCCAGGAGCAGCAGAGTTTTGGTAGAAAAAACGCTTGATGCACCTAAATGCGCACAAACGCATCTAAACACTCCTAAGTGCTAATTGTTCAAAAAGGGGGGTCGGGACTTTGAATGAGGCATTGGCTACAACCAGATAGAATAAATTATAATGGAGGCATTTGGCTCTATATTTCCGTATCAGTCATGACCTCATTCAAAGTCCCACCCTTCTCTTTTTTTCTGCCAGAATGTGCCAGGGGGTAAGGAGTCTAGGAGAGTTATCAAAATGTCTTGGACCTAAAGCAGTGGTCTGCCAACTTTGGCTCCTGGGACTGGATGTGGTGCTTGCCTCTATTTGGCCCTTGGGGCACTATTGCATCTACAACTGACACCAATGATGGGGCACCATTCCTCCCACTGACACCATTGGTGGGGCACTTTTCCTCCCACAGACACAAATGATGAGGTTCTATTCCTCCCACTGATATCAACAATTGGACACTATTGCTCCCACTGCTACCAACAATAGGACACTATTACTCCCACTAAAACCAATGATGGTGCATTGTTTACTCCCACAGATACTGGAGCATTTTTTACTCTCACTGGCCACAGTCCAGCTCCCCTAGGTAAACTGTCCCTTTGTTTAGAACGTTTGTAGATCCCTGGCCTAAAGAATACATCACTCAGAGATTGAATAGTTTTCAGAGTTTAATTATAGGTCTGAGCTCAGCTGACCCATAGACTAGCAGTAGATAAGAGGAGCAAAGTCATTGTAGTGTACAGCTAAATATGAAGCCTAGCATGTGCATGTAACATGCAAATATGGCAAACCTGGTTTACATAAATAATTACAGATGACGCAAAGAAGCAAGGATTTAAAATTAATAACACAAGTTGACACTTTGTTACTTGATTGGTGCCTGCTCTGAGCAACTAAAATGGGATCATTGTGATAAATAAATAAACACAGGGAAAGTTTTTGCACAGCCATAAACTTTACTGCTTCCAGCTACTTTTTATCTGCTTTCCTCTTACTCACATTAAGTTCAACTGTGAAGGAAAAAAATAGATGTGTGTGACAGGCAGTGTAACAGTGAAATATTTATTAGGATTTTTTAAGGGCCCATTCACACTTAAGTGTTCTGTTGTGATGTGTTAATACCCATTATAGCATGTTATAAAGTGGAATTTCAGGCACCACCTAACTAATCTTAAAGCTGTCCCCTCCCCCCTCCTAACATCTATTCTGACTAGCTAGTGTAAATGATCTGCATACTTACCTAATTCAGCCAGCTCTGGCCCATTAACAAAATTTAGCCAGCTCCCTTGTGTCCACCACGCTGCTTCAAGGGAGAGGAGGGAGCACCTACAACGGATAGGCCATAGTAAATCTATGGGTGACGTCACTGCTCCAGGCTTTACTAGCCATTGTTGGAGCACTCTCCCCTGAAGCCAGCGCTGACACAGGGTAAATCACATGACCGGACCGCAGCCTGAAAATAGCTAAGTATACAGATCTTTCTTACACAGGTTAGTCAGAATAAATGTTAGGATCAGGAAGGATTTTTAATATTAGTTAGGTGGTGCCTGGAATTCCACTTTAAGCTGCATTGCGTTAAAGCAGCCTATTCATTTTTATGGGCTGACAAGGCACCAAAACTGATGACAAAAATGTACAAGGCACTTTAGCAATAAAGCACACTAAAATGCACAGTATATGTGTTGTTGTGTGCTACAGCGCATTGTGCATTTGGTATCTACTATACAGTGCATTGAGGTTTAGCAGGTGCTTTGTGGTAACACTGATTATGTGATGCCACAATGCACAAGTATGAAGGGACCCTGAAAGATCGGTAAAGACAGCCATTCAACTCAGTACATGGTATGCAAAAATGCAATTTTTTTTCAAAGTTTAGCAATTTCTCTGCTTAATCAAAAATATGTTTAGTATACTGACTGTATAGTTGAAAAAAAGGTAAGAAAGGAAGGAAGAAAAAAATAAATTTTGCAAGCAAAGCATTAAAAAAATATAGTGGAGTAGGACACAATAGAGCACAGAAGCACTGGAACATTGTTACATTTTGAGACATATGTGGCCTACAACTAACCGCTCAATAAACATCTATTATCTGTACTAACAATGTCCCGGGGATGATTTAGCATTAGCTGTTGGTATTGGGGTATGTGATCTTTGCAGAATGTTTGAAGAAGAGTAGCAGGTTAATGTAAATGTGCTGACATCCACTATAAATTAATTTTCATATTTTTATATTGGGATTTTCAATTATTGAGCTTGCACTCTGTGGATGAATATGCTTTGACAAGATAGATGTGACTGTACTTAAGTGATGCGCTTAAGTATTTACCCCCTTGAACTTTTTTTCAGTTGGGATGTAAGAACCTTGACTCAAAATTGACTAAATTAGAATTTTACCATTTAATTTACACCTTTTTTAACACTTTGAAGATACAAAAGATGCATTACCGTGGAAAAAATGTAATTAAAAAAAGTAAACATTTGAAAATGTGTGTAGTATTTTGGTTGTTTGAGTATTTACCTGGGTGGCTTAAAGTGAAACTCCAGAAACAGTTTTTTTCTTCTTTTTTTCCCCCTTCCTCTGCTGCTTAAAAAAAAATGCAATTTTTTTTGCCTACTTTTTTCATGCTCTGGCTTTAGGGACAATTCTTCCAGTCCAGTGGCAGAGGTCCTCTTCAGGGCAGAACAATATCATTTGCATACCAATACCTATTGCCATGCTGCTCCTTTCCTGTGAGCCCAGCCTGGTGTTTTCATTTCCCTCTAGGGGTAGCATCTTCATGAAGGCTGAGTTCACAGTACTCCAGGACTGAGTGGCACTCACAATTCAATTTGCCACTCAGTCCTTTAGGGCAGTGGTTCTCAACCCTGTCCTTAAGTATCCCCAACAGGCCATGTTTGCACGTTTTCCTTTATCTTGCACAGGTACTTTAAATCAGAGTCAATGGCTTGGTATTTTGGACAGCTATTTTATCTAAGAGAAATTCCCAAAACATGGCCTGTTGGAGGTACTTGAGGACAGGGTTGAGAACCACTGCTTTAGGGGATACCTACCCTGCTACTGCCATCCGAATAAGAGGAAATGCTGGTGACATCTTTGGACTGGTAAGAAGACTGAGGGAAATAAGCTATACATTGCATTTAAAAAGTAAATAAAAGATACCAGTAGGTGGGAGGAGTCTGGAGGCGTGGGTTGTAAAAATTACTGGAGTTCTGCTTCAAAGGCTTAATAAAACACCTTTGGCAGCAATTACAGCTGTACGTTATTTTCAGTCATCCTGTACCAGCTTTGCTCAACTGAATCCTGTGATATTTGCCCTTTCATTTTGGAAACCTGCTTTAGCTCTGTTAGGTTTGGTGAGGATTATTGATTAACAACCATTTTTACATCCTGCCATATATTTTTAATTATATTTAAGTCTGGCATATGACTTGTCCATTCTAAGACATAGACGTAACTGTGCTTTTAAATTAACTCCAATGTAACTTTGGCCACGTGTTTATGTCCAGTTGCCCGGCGATTCTCTGCCCAAGATATTTTGCAGACCAAAAATGGTTTCCTCCAGAAGTGCCCTTTGTTTAGCTTCTTCCAGCTAACCAGGGCAGTCATCGGAAATTTTGGTGCCCCTTACACAGCTTTAGGCCTATAACCCCCCCCCCCCCCCGGGCTAGGCCACCGACATTCCCCTGGCTGTCCCACCGAATCCGCTCATTGGGCATCCCATGAGTCCTTCCCCAGATAGCAAGCAATTGAGCTGCAAGTTTGACAATGACTTGCTAAAGTATTGCTAGGCTTGCCAGCCTTGACAAGTTTGTTGCAGCAAGTCCGCATTGTATGTCTCCAGATAAACTTTTTTTGCAAACATCTGTTGCAAGTTCTAGTTCAGTTATGTAGTGCAATAGCCATCCCACCACAGGGTCAATGTGGCTGAATTTTGAAAAGTGTCAACTAGAACTTGTGCTTCAAGTGCTCTGCAAGTGTACAACTTGCCAATGAAAAAGTTAACAAGACTTACAATTCAGCAAAGAGACATCCCAATCTAGCAAAGATACCGCCCAATCCAACAAAGAGAGAGCTTCAAATATTCAGCAAAGAGACAGCCCAATCCAGAAAAGAGACATTGCCATATATTCAGCAAAGAGATGGCCCAATGCAGTTAAGAGTCAGCCCAATCCAGCAAAGAGACATCCCCACATAGCAACGAGACAGGCAGATTAAAACCTGGACTGTCTGGGTGAATCTTGGACAGGTGGCAACACTAGGTGTCACTCCCCCTTCATAATACAGGAACCACCATAGAGACCCCCATTAGATCAGAGTATCCTTATATCAGCATCCCCCCCTTATGGGGGTCTCTAAAGGGAATAGTGGGATGCTGATATAAGGGCACTCTGAGCTAATAGAGGGGTGCTGATATAAGGGGACTCACATGTAATGAGGGGTCTCTGGGGGGGGTGCTGCCTGCTAATCTAATGGTTGTTCATCCCCATTAGCTCAGAGTCACCTTATATCAGTGCCCCCCCTTACAGGACCAGTTAGGCCAGAGTCCCCTCATACCAGTGCCCTCTGCCCCTATACTATACCTAGACTCCAATGAGCTTGCCTTACTGGCGAAAGCCGCTGCAACCCAGGTAGTGTGGGAGCCAGAGTTTGGGGGCGAAGCTGGGAGCAGGAGCAGCTCTACTGTAGCATTATTTTCCTCCCACTGTGTGGGGGGATACAGGGGAGTCAGGGAGAATGCAGGGAGAGTTTAAGCAGGAGCTGATGTGCTGGATCGACACAATATGGGAATCCTCATTGGTTCAGCACTGGGACAGGACATTTGTACTGGAGATATCTGTGTCCAGGTTTCAGGCGGACTGAAACCCGGATACAGGTATCATAACTGTCTGGGTTAAAACTAAACAGGTGGCAACCCTGGTGGCTGGGCCCCTTGGGACACCTTGGCCCTATACCCGAGTATGGGCTGCCCCCCCCCCCCCCCCGATGGTGGTCCTGCATCTATAGTTTCTTATTCCATGCCAGTGAAAATTTCCCTATAACATAATACTATCATCACCATGTTTTACTGTAGAAATTGAGTTTTCATGGGGACTAGGGAGGCGTTTTTGATTGGGTTGTTTTTCACATCTTAATGCTGCTGATGCGTATCCTGCAGCTCTTTTACAGACTTTCCATATGCAGTGTCCACTGTCATAACAGACTGCATGTGTTGTGACAGTCTCATGGTTTGTCATTGTCTTTAATCACATCCAGATAGCACCTATTTCAGCAGTGAGCAGGAGCAAGACACATTGAAGACAGGAGGGTGATGCCCCCCCCCCCCCCCCAGAAAAAAAATCTAGCTAGTCAGTAGTCCTTCCCCAAGAAAAAGATTGCTCCAGAAGCAGTGTGTGTGCATGGACCGTGTTGTCTAGTTGTCTAAACAGAGCAGAATTGCAGAATATTGTATGTATCTGTTTGATGCAGAACACCCCTGGGAGGGTAACACCCTTTGTTAAGCAGTTTTGTGGACAAATACAAATTTGCAGGAACCCTAAAATGTGTTTTGTGACGTAGAATGAATATTCCAAACTCTCCATTTAGAGCTAAATCTCACATTTGGTGGAGAAGGCATATGGCAAAAGTGGAGCTCCTTCTGCTTGGAGTGTGCTGATCCCCACAGAGAAATAAGTTCTATTGTGATGAGCTGTTTATGCTCTGCTCTAGGGAGCCATTGAAAGACACAACATATTGTGTATGGCAGATGTTCTGTGTATCTGCAAGAGTTTAAGAGATAGCAGCCCTTGTGGGTACAACATTTTGCTGTATCTGTGCAAATTGATGTTTTGTAAGTGGGGCTCTCAACAAAAAAAAAATGGTTAAAATGGACATGAGAATTCTGTGGCTGGAGTAGTTTCATTACCATGTCAAGTCCAACATTGATGCAATTGGATCAGTTAACTTTGGATGGAAGATGTTGTCAACTGATAATTCCAAAGTTTCAGGCAGCCCATTACATAATAGGCTGAGGTTACAAAGACTATGAACGGTGTAAAGGGAAAATTGTGATAATAGAGAAGTTCTACCATGACTAGGAAAGACAGCAAGCCTCAGCTGAGGAAAAGTCTTTGTCCTTGGGCATGTGTCACCAGAAAACAACAGCACCAAAGAAAATGTGTCTCTGTACTCCCAGAAAGATGTAACATCTCAACATGCAGGTAGATATCCGTAGGAAGTCCCGATAAAGCATTGAAGCAGGTGCATTGCCATAGATTCAGTTAATGGGGGCATGCTGTCACCAAGTGACCTTGGATACTGCACAAGATAACCTGGCCAGGTTTGGGTTTGTCTACCAAAATTTTGTTGATAAAGTGTCTGCAGTCACTCCTAGCAACTGTGGAGTTTAAGTTGTGTCAGCAGGGAAAAACAAGGTACATGTGCCTGGCCTGCTAATCTTTTCTCCTGTGGCTTTATTAGTGGAATGTCAGATCTGTGTAAAGAGAATTTGACAGTTTTGTTTCTACCCTAGCACTACCAAATATAGAATAGACCTCTGGCGGTGTATTTTAAGACTTTAGGGGAGAAAAGTGCTAGGAATGCTACATTAATCCATGGAGTGAATGACTTTCAAACTATGTGCTGTGATGTGGGAGTGAAGCCACTAATGGGGCCACCTATGTGTTTTGAAAAAGACTTTCATCTGTTAGTGCCCTGTGCAGTGGGAAAACAAATATTAACAATTAATCTAAAACTGATGTGATACTTGGTGATGTAAGGACCTTTGTGTGTATACCTGTGTTCTGTTAGCAAAGTGCTGATACAAATGTGACTAAAGAGAGTTTGCAGTTTGCTCTAGCAACAGTGTCAGGTGAAAGAAAGGTATCCCTAGAAACCCCCAAGGGTTTTGGAGTGTCAGAGATAGAGGCTTCTCTGCACTACTTTTGTGCTACCCTAGTGGGTGGTAGTGTTCTCTCAAAGGTAGAAAAAAATTCATACATTAAAATAAGAGCCGAAGGATCACAACATTAAAAAGGGGTAATGCAATCTACTAATGTGATGAACACTGTGCTAGACCCTGGCCATCTTCACCAACTTGCAACAAATGGTTGGTCAAACTTACACCAAGCTGTCACTGATATACAACGATAACACTCTCGGCCTCACCCTGCACAAAGATTTTCCAGCTCATGAGACCACAATCTTCCAGATGATCATTGATCTTCCAGTGATCATTGCTGGGTATGGTTAACTGCGCAATTAACCCCATATACCTCAAATCAATCACTGCCACCAGATATTTTTATCGTAAAATATCAAAAGTTTACACTAACAATTAGCGATAAAAATTATGACTTAAAATAAACATCTGTAACACATGCTGTCACCATAGACAGGTAAATCAAGATAACCAGAAATATGTTATAGCAAAAATACCAAAACATTAGTAGCGCTAATCATTCGTATTATTTTTAAGATTGCAAAAAAAATTCACTTATATATAGATATAGATAGATATAGATAGTAGAGAGGCAAGCCCATGCCACTGTTTATTTTGCAGGAGAAACAGTCAGAGCTGAGGAATGTTCAGCGGTTAGCGCATGAGCACCGGGGACTGTGAGTTTGATGGTCCGAAGGACCAAGGCAGGAAGCCTATGCAGAGATACTACAAAGATACTGCAGAGAGGAGCCACCAAAGATACTGCAGAGAGGAGAACCCAGGGAGGGAAATTATTCTGCTGTGAATCTTACTTTCTTCAATAAGAGTGGGCAGAAAAAGCCCTAAAACTAACTTTGTGGAGTGGTCTCACTGTTTGGCGCTACCAATGAGCTAAAATACCCAAATCATCACTATATATATATATATATATATATATATATACATATATATATATATATATATATATATATATATATATATATATATATATTTTTTTTTTTTTTTTTTTACTTATTTGATTATATGTTTTTCACAGTGATGCTTGTGATTTGAGCACTATATTGTTTGATTACTTTAAAATATTTGTTTAAAGAGGGGTTAAAGTAGTAGCATTTTTTCACATTTTATTTGACTTTTTTTTTTCACTATCTGCAGACAGGGTTACATATATGGTTGATCTATTTTATTACTTTTCTTGTTATCATTAACAAATTCCATACAAATTACTTAGCACCACAAAATGATCCTTGGTTCTGCTTTCTCCAAAAGGATTGGTAGGAATCTGGGAGGTAGGTAGGGGTGCAACCAAGGGACAGTTGGGTGAGTACCTGCACCTATTCTCTGAGAAAAAGCCCTGTATACATAGATAACTGCCTAGCAAAATTGAGTGGTCCAGAAGAATCCTTAACCACTTGCCGACCGCCCCATGTAGATATACGTCGGCAGAATGGCACGTACAGGCAGAACCACGTACCTGTACGTGCCATTCTTCAGGCGGTTGGGGGGTCCGATCGGACCCCCCTCCGCCGGCGGGGACGGTCGGCATCGCTTCAGGAGCGATCCGGGACGAGGGGACGGCCAGTGGTTTCTGGCCACCCCCTCGCGATCGCTCCTGGCGAATGAAAAGCTTCCCCTTCCTGTCTATTGTATAGACAGGAAGGCGGAAGTGATGTCACGCTCGGTGCGCCGGTCTATGTGACCGGAACGCCGAGCAGAGAAGATGTAAAGGTTAGTGCACAAACAGTACACTGACACCAGTACACATAGGCACACAATCCACCCCCCTGTCACCCCCAGATCACCCCCCAGATCACCCCCTCCCCCCCCCCCAGTCACAGTGTCACTAATTGCAGTGATCATTTTTTTACTGATCACTGCATTTAGTGTCAGTGTGACTGTAATAACTGTCAGGGCAGTTAGTTTTAGGTCCTAGGTAGCCCCCTACCCCCCCCCCTAATAAAGGTTTAACCCCCTGATTGCCCCTAGTTAACCCCTTCACCCCCTTTTGCCAGTGTCACTAAGCGATCGTTTTTCTGATCGCTGCATTGTGTCGCTAGGTAACCATTTTTTTTTTATTTTAACCGCCATGTTTTATATAGGTTCATAAATAGTTTTATAGGTCAGGTACCCCCATATTACAACCTAAATAAAGGTTTTAACCCCCTGATTGCCCCTAGAGTTAACCCTTTCACCAGTAATCACCGTATAACTGTCACTGGTGACGCTGGTTAGCCAGTTAGTTATTTCGTTATTTAGGTTCCCCGTCAGGTTTTTATATAGCGTCAGGTACCCCCATATATTACCTAATAAAGGTTTAACCCCCTGATTGCCCCTAGTTAACCCTTTCACCCCCTTTTGCCAGTGTCACTAAGCGATCATTTTTCTGATCGCTGCATTAGTGTCGCTAGGTAACCAGTTTTTTTTTAGGTTAACCGCCATGTTTATATAGGTTCATAAATAGGTTTATAGGTCAGGTACCCCCATATTACAACCTAAATAAAGGTTTTAACCCCCTGATTGCCCCTAGAGTTAACCCTTTCACCAGTGATCACCGTATAAAATGTCACTGGTGACGCTGGTTAGCCAGTTAGTTATTTCGTTATTTAGGTTCCCCGTCAGGTTTTTATATAGCGTCAGGTACCCCCATATATTACCTAATAAAGGTTTAACCCCCTGATTGCCCCTAGTTAACCCTTTCACCCCCTTTTGCCAGTGTCACTAAGCGATCGTTTTTCTGATCGCTGCATTAGTGTCGCTAGGTAACCAGTTTTTTTTTGTATTACTGTTACGGGTGACGCTGGTTAGTTAGCTTGTTTTTTATACTGTCAGGGCACCCGCCATTTATTACCCAATAACGGTTTAACCCCCTGATCGCCCGGCGGGTGATATCAATTAGGTTTTAGGGTCAAATAAGGTCTGCGTCGCCCCAGGTTAGTGCCAGTACCGCAAACACCCACGCGCAAAGCATACACCTCCCTTAGTGGTATAGTATCTGAACAGATCAATATCTGATCTGATCAGATCTATACTAGCGTCCCAGCAGTTTAGGGTTCCAAAAAAACGCATTGTTAGCGGGATCAGCCCAGATACCTGCTAGCACCTGCGTTTTCCCCCTCCGCCCAGCCCAGCCCAGCCCACCCAAGTGCAGTATCGATCGATCACTGTCACTTACAAAACACTAAGCACACATAACTGCAGCGTTCGCAGAGTCAGGCCTGATCCCTGCGATCGCTAACATTTTTTTTGTGGTAGCGTTTTGATTCAGTCGCTAACAGTCAGGAGCTTTTTTACCTGTGAATCTCAAAAAAAATAAAAAAAACAAAAATAGTTGTCGTTTTATTGTTCTCTCTCTCTCTCTATTGTTGCTCTTTTTTTACTCCATTCTATTCTGCAATGTTTTATTATGTTTTATCATGTTTTATCATGCTTGCTTTTCAGGTATGTAATTTTGTTTACTGTGTTTTAGTGTTAAGCATTTTTTTGTTTTCAGGTGCGCCATTCAGTTGCAGCGCGGATTTATTTATCTTGACAGCAACAGCGTTTGCTCCCACGATACATAAAGCCGCGACTCCAACGCTGTAGGAGGTGATTTCACCACCACAGTTAAAAAAAAGAGCATATGTGCCGAAGCATGGGGGCAGCAGGGGGGGCGGAGGAGCGATTGGCTCCTAATGCCACGTACATACGGTCGAAATTCCGACCGTGTGTACACGGCATAACTTTTGCGGGAGGATGCCCCCATGCATCGGCATATATAAATGGTGCATGTATGCCCATCATTAGAAGTGGGTGGATGAAGGGAGGTATTCTAATGGTGGGCATACCCACCAATCAATCTCTTTTTTTTCGTTCAGCCAAGAGGCTGCATGAAAAAAAAAAAAGATTACAATATATGTCCAGTATGTTGCTGGACTTTGAATGGTTATACCAGAATGATGCCTGCAGGTTTAGGTATCATCTTGGTATCATTCTTTTCAGCCAGTGATCGGCTTTCATGTAAAAGCAATTCTAGCGGGTAATTAGCCTCTAGACTGCTTTTACAAGCAGTGGGAGGGAATGTCCCCCCTCCCGGATATAAACCGCGCCATTGGGAAATTGGGAAAGCATTTTATCACACCAATCTTGGTGTGGTCAGATGCTTTGAGGGCAGAGGAAAGATCTAGGGTCTAATAGACCCCAATTTTTTCAAAAAAAGAGTACCTGTCACTGCCTATTGCTATCATAGGGGATATTTACATTCCCTGAGATAACAATAAAAATCATAACAAAGAAAAAAAATGGAAGGAACAGTTTAAAAATAGAATAAAAAAGCTAAATAAATAAAAAAAAAACTAAAAAAAAAAAAAAAAAGCACCCCTGCCCCCCCTTCTCTTGCGCAAAGGCGTACACAAGCGTTGGTCTGGCGTCATATGTAAACAGCAATTGCAGCATGCATGTGAGGTATCACCGCGAAGGTCAGATCGAGGGCAGTAATTTTAGCAGTAGACCTCCTCCGTGAATCTAATGTGGTATCATGTAAAGGCTTTTAAAGGCTTTTAAAAATGTATGTAGTTTGTCGCCACTGCGTGTTTGTGCGCAATTTTAAAGCATGTCGTGTTTGGTATCCATGTACTCGGCCTAAGATCATATTTTTTATTTCATCAAAAATTTGAGCAATATAGTGTGTTTTAGTGCATTAAAATAAAAAAAAGTGTATTTTTTCCACAAAAAATGCGTTTGAAAAATCGCTGCGCAAATACTGTGTGGAAAAAAAAAATGCAACACCCACCATTTTAATCTGTAGGGCCTTTGCTTTAACAATATATATAGTGTTTGGGGGTTCAACGTAATTTTCTTGCAAAAAAAAAATATGTTTTCATGTAAACAAAAAGTGTCAGAAAGGGCTTTGTCTTCAAGTGGTTAGAAGAGTGGGTGACGTGTGACATAGGCTTCTAAATGTTGTGCATAAAATGCCAGGACAGTTCAAACCCCCCCCAAATGACCCCATTTTGGAAAGTAGACACCCCAAGCTATTTGCTGAGAGCAATGTTGAGCCCATTAAATATTTTTTTTTTTGTCCCAAGAGATTGAATAATGAAAAAAAAAAAAAAATATATATATTTTTTTTACAAAAAGTTGTCACTAAATGATATATTGCTCAAACATGTCATGGGCATATGTGGAAATACACCCCAAAATACATTCTGTTGCTTCTCCTGAGTACGGGGATACCACATGTGTGGGACTTTTTGGGAGCCTAGCTGCGTACGGAACCCCAAAAACCAAGCACCGCCTTCAGGCTTTCTAAGGGAGTAATTTTTTTATTTCACTTCTCACTGCCAATCACAGTTTCGGAGGCCATGGAATGCCCAGATGGCATAAAACCCCCCAAAATGACCCATTTTGGAAAGTAGACACCCCAAGCTATTTGCTGAGAGGTATTGTGAGTATTTTGCAGATGTCGCTTTTTGTCACAAAGTTTTGAAAATTGAAAAAAGAAAAAAAAAATTTTTTTTTCTTTACTTTCTTCATTTTCAAAAACAAATGAGAGCTGTAAAATACTCACCATGCCTCTCAACAAATAGCTTGGGGTGTCTACTTTCCAAAATGGGGTCATTTGGGGGGGTTTTGTGCTATTTTGGCATTTTATGGCCTTCGAAACTGTGATAGGTAGTGAGGAGTGAAATCAAAAATTTGCACCCTTAGAAATCCTGAAGGCGGTGCTTGGGTTTCGGGGCCCCGTACGCGGCTAGGCTCCCAAAAAGTCCCACACATGTGGTATCCCCATACTCAGGAGAAGCAGCAAAATGTATTTTGGGGTGCAATTCCACATATAACTATGGCATGTGTGAGCAATATATCATTTAGTGACAACTTTTTGAAGAAAAAAAAAATTATTTTTTATTTTTGTCTTTATTCAATCACTTGGGACTAAAAAAAAAAATATTCAATGGGCTCAACATGCCTCTCAGCAAATAGCTTGGGGTGTCTACTTTCCAAAATGGGGTCATTTGGGGGGGTTTTGTACTTCTCTGCCATTTTAGCACCTCAAGAAATGAAATAGGCAGTCATAAATTAAAAGCGGTGTAAATTCCAGAAAATGTACTCTAGTTTGTAGACGCTATAACTTTTGCGCAAACCAATCAATATACGCTTATTGGCATTTTTTTTACTAAAGACATGTGGCTGAATACATTTTGGCCCAAATGTTTGACTAAAATTGAGTTTATTAGATTTTTCTTATAACAAAAAGTAGAAAATCTCTTTTTTTTTCAAAATTTTCGCTCTTTTTCCGTTTATATCGCAAAAAATAAAAATCACAGAGGCAATCAAATACCATCAAAAGAAAGCTCTATTTGTGGGAAGAAAAGGACGCAAATTTCGTTTCGTTACAAAATTGCATGACCGCACAATTACCAGTTAAAGTAGTGCAGTGCGAAATTGAAAAAAGACCTCTGGTCCTTAAGCTGACAATTGGTCCGGGGCTGAAGTGGTTAAAATAGTTTTTGGAACACATAAATAGCACAGGCTGAGATTTTTCAATCGTTCAGTAGTGCATACAGTCAGGAAATGGTTAACTTCATAGAGTTAAAAATTGAGATCAGAGAAACAAAACTCACAACCAAGACCTATAATAAATAATAAATCCACTGACTATAATGGTCTGCTGAGAGCAGAGAGTTGTCATCATATGTGGAGTATTAATATCCCAAAGGGACAGTTTTTAGATGTACTGAACTAGAATATTTTACAGAGCAGAGTCAAGAAATGCCAGTGTTATAGATTATTACATCTGAAACAGACTCCACAATAATATACCAAAATGCAAAATAGACATTATGATGTTTCAAGAAACTGCTTTTTGCTCTGCCTTTTAATGTTTATTATATATTGTACAGAACAGAAAAACACAGTAAAAGCAAGTAAAAGCAAGGTATAACCTTATATAAAAAAAAAACTTTAACCAATTTAATGAAAGAGGTTAGAACAAGAAAACAGCAAAAGGTGTTGAGATATGCTGAAGAAAAATATATCAATTGTTAAAAGGGGAGGAATTGAGAGAACAAAGAAGAGAGCATTAACATTCCTTTTATCACTGATTTGAGGAAATTAAGTTAATCATTTTCTAGGTAATTGTCACATTTTAAACAAAGATTTAACATAATTGTCTGCCTTTTAATATAGGATAAAAAGAATGATTAACCACTTCAGCCCCGGACCAATTGGCAGCCAAAGGACCAGGCCCCTTTTTGCGATTCGCCACTGCGTCGCTTTAACTGACAATTGCGCGGTCGTGCAACGTGACTCCAAAACAAAATTGGTGTCCTTTTTTTCCCACAAATAGAGCTTTCTTTTGGTGGTATTTGATCGCCTATGCGGTTTTTATTTTTTGCGCTATAAACAAAAATAGAGCGACAATTTTGAAAACAATGCAATATTTTTTGCTTTTTGCTATAATAAATATCCCCAAAAAATATATAAAAAAACATTTTTTTTCCTCAGTTTAGGCCGATATGTATTCTTCTACATATTTTTGGTAAAAAAAATCGCAATTAGCGATTATTGATTGGTTTGCGCAAAAGTTATAGCGTTTACAAAATAGGGGATAGTTTTATAGCATTTTTATTAATATTTTTTTTTTTACTAGTAATGGCGGCGATCAGCGATTTTTATTGTGACTGCGACATTATGGCGGACACATCGGACATTTTTAACACATTTTTGGGACCATTGTCATTTATACAGCAATCAATGCTATTTAAATGCATTGATTCCTGTATAAATGACAGTTGTAGTGAAGGGGTTAACCACTAGGGGGGGAGGGGTTATGGGCTGTGACGTGTGTGTTTTTTTTTACATTAGGGGGCGGGGCTGACGTCTGACATCATTGATCGGCTTTCCCGATGACCGGAAACAGCCAATCAATGACAGGCAGAGTAGGAAGCGCAGGGAGAGGTTTGTTTACACATACCTCTCCCCGTTCTTCAGCTCCGTAACCCGATCGCGGGACACCAGCGGCGATCGGGTCCGCTGGTCCCGCGGCCGGGGTCACGGAGCTCCCGACTGGGTCGCGAGCGCGCCGCTGGTGGCGCGCGCGCGACCCACAGGCAGGCAAATGCACGATCACGTATATATACGTGATTTTGCCTGCCCGTGCCATTCTGCTGACGTATATATGCAGTGGGCGGTCAGGAAGCGGTTAAGGATCAGATTATAAAAAGCTTTATTAGGGATAAAAAAAACTCCAAAAAATAGATTTGGCAATAAGGGTTTCTTCTGCTGTAAGAAATGTGGTACTTTAGCCACAAGGATAAAAAATTAGTGGATACTTTTCATTCCAAAACCACATGGAAGGAATATGAAATCGATCACTGTATTACATGTGATTTGCAAAGGGTAGGTATCATTTGGAATGCTGTAAAAACAGAAACAGAGGGCCAACAGCCTTGTACATTACCTCTATAAATCTTTAATGGAAGAAGTAAAACAGATGTATACTCACAAACAGCATATGATATCAAGTCAATCAATATCCACAGTGTCCCACATCACCTAGTCCACTGCTCCATTTTCAACATGGGGATGCTGAAAATGGCTGCTACAAAACCACAATGTCTGCTACAAAACCACATACAACTTAAAAGGCATCTCCCAATCATGTGATTTAAAGGATTGGAGCTTTTCCAATGTTTGTCTTGTTTTTGAGGGAGTCTATTTTACATTTTCACAGCTCTAAAATTCAGACCACAAAATCCGTTGGATTTTTTCCGACGGATTTTGTCTGACACTGGTGTTGCATACACACGGTCGGACAAAGTTGTCGGAAAATCCGATCATTCCGAACGTGGTGACGTTCGTTGCGTACGACGGAACTACGTAGAGGCTAGTAGCCAATAGCTTTGGTCTCGTAATTTGATCTGAGCATGCGTGGCACTTTGTCCGTCCGAATTCTCGACACATGATCGGAAAAAGTCTGATCGAAAAATTTGAGATCCTGCTCTCAAATTTTTTTCGGCTGAAATTCCGACGGAAAAAGCCCGCTAGAGCCCACACACGATCGGATTTTCCGACAACATAATCCGATCAGACTCTTTCCATCGGAATATCTGACCGTGTGTACGGGGCATTACTCTGAAGAAGCCTTTCCGTATGTAGAAGTTAAATCTCTCTTCCTCCAGACATAATGAGTGTCCCCTTGTCCTTTGTAATGACCCTAACCACTTCAGCCCGGAAGATTTGGCTGCTCAATGACCAGGCTATTTTTTGCGATATGGAACTGCATCGATTTAACTGACAATTGCGCGGTCGTGTGACGTTGTTCCCAAACAAAATTGATGTCCTTTTTTTCCCACAAATAAAGCTTTTTTTTTTTTTTTGGTGGTATTTGATCACCTCTGTTTTTTTTTTGCGCTATAAACAAAAGAAGAGTGACAATTTAGAAAATAACACAATATCTTTTACTTTTTGCTATAATTAATATCCCAATTTTTTTTTTTTCAAAAAAGCTAAATATTTCCTCAGTTTAGGCCGCTATGTCTTCTTCTACATATTTTTGGTAAAAAAAAAATCGCAATAAGCGTATATTGATTGGTTTGTGCAAAAGTTATAGCATCTACAAAATAGGGGATAGATTTATTGCATTTTAATTTTTATTTTTTTACTAGTAATGGCGGCGATCTGCGGTTTTTATCGGGACCGCGATATTGCGGCGAACAAATTGGACACTTGACACATTTTTGGGACCATTGAAAATTATACAGCGATCAGTGCTATAAAAATGCACTGATTACTGTATAAATGTCACTGGCAGGGAAGGCGTTTACACTAGGGGGCGATCAAGGGTTAACTGTGTTCCCTCACTGTATTTTAACTGAAGGGGGATGGGACTGTCTAGGGGAGATGACGGATCGCTGTTCATACTTTGAACACACGATCAGTCTCTTCTCCCCTGAAAGAACCGTGCGTGCCCCCTAGTGGCCACAATGGGAAGCGACATAAGGTAACGTGGATTTGCCCAGCCGAGCCAACCTGCCACAGTAAGGCAAGTGGTTAAAGTAAAAAAACGCTACACCAAGTTCACTATATGGACCATCTATTTATTCATACTTGGTGATTATATCCCCCTTAATTGCCTCTTCTCAAGATGGAATAAATTCAGTTCAGCTAATCTTTATATGTTAAATCTCATCTGCCACACAGATTTTGCTTAACAAAAAAGTTCAATTTTGTACTCACTTTGCTAAAAAAGTTTTTCCCAAGTGTATGCTTTCTCTACCACATATTTTTGAAATTTTTACAAGATTGTCTAGGGGAGAGGAGAAACACTTTTACTTACCTGATCCTCTGCTTTGCTGGCAGATGGCACTCCTGCATGCTCCTGCAGTGGGCTTTTCTTTGTTGTCCAATGCAGGGCTATGAACCCTGCTTTAGTCTCGATGAAGTCAATACCCTGGACTGCTGGAGTGTGCGGGAAAAGATGCTGCAGGGACTGGTCTAGCAGTGGAGAGCAGCAGAGGATCAGTAAGGTAAGACTGGTCATAGACGGTTCAAATCTCGGCTGGTTCAGCGGGAATGTAGCAAGTTGATCGATCAATCAACTTGGGTACAACCAGCCTGCCGGATTCACTTGTGACTATCGCAAGAGGCTGCTATAGCCGCTAGTGCTAATCGCAGTCTTCTCCTGGTTAAGATGGCTTCCCCTGCCGGGAAATCACAATTGCTTTGTAGGAGGGATTCCCCTGTCAACACTGCCTGTGTTGATGGGGGGGATCATGCAAATTTCGCTCTGTGTATGGCCAGCCTTAATCTTCTTTTATTGTTCCCCTAGACCTAAATGAGCAATTAAAAGTTGCAGTGTGGACACAGTCCCACTGCAAGGGATAATTTTAGTTGCCTGGAGTTGGGCTTTAACCATTTGACATCAGGACCATAGCCAAATGACGGCTACAGCGCAGACCTGAACTTCTGGGAGGCCAACAATAGACGTCCTCCCCTTTCCTCGCTGGCCGTGTCCCTTGGACACAACCAATCACAGATCGCTGTAAATGGCCAATCACAGCGGCCCTTTACTATGCGATCGGTGTGGCCAATGAGAGATGATCTCAAATGTAAACATATGAGATCATCTCTCATTGCCGTCCCTCCCTCCTCACACAGAGACCGCATGTAAGGAGAGAGAGGATCTAACAGCGATCTGTGCCTTCAGTGAGTTAAAACATCATAAATTACAGTGCCAAACAGTGCCCAAACAGTGCCTCATCCGTACAGTGCCTATTTGGGATCTGTGCCTACCTTGCCCACCTGTGCCAATCTGCCAATCTGTGCCCACCTGTGCCAACAGTGATCAGTGTCCACCTGTGCACATCTCTGCAATCAGTGCACACCTGTGCCACCTCATCAGTGCCCATCTGTGCTGCCTCATCAGTGTCCATCTGTGCCACCTCATCAGTGCACACCTGTACAAGCAATCAGTGCCCATCTGTGCCACCTCATCAGTGTCCATCTGTGCCACCTCATCAGTGCATATCTGTGCCATAAATCAGTGCCCATCTGTGCCACCTCATTAGTGCACATCTGTGCAATCAATCAGTGCCCATCTGTGCAGCTTCATCTGTTCCCATCTGTGCCACCTCATAAGTGCCCATCTGTGCCACCTCATCAGTGCAATCTGCGTAAGCAATCAGTGCATATCTGTGCCGCCTCATCAGTGCCCCTCTGTGCCACCTCAGTGCCCATCTGTGCTCATCAGTGCCGCCTCATCAGTGCCCATCAGTGCAAGCATTGGAACACACCTGTGTAGTCACATCACCACCAGCAACCATGTCCAAAAGATGCTTTTCCGCAGAGGAGGCATACCAAAAAACTTTCACAGGCCGACGAGAGCAACGGGGAGATCTCTATTTTTCGGATTCCCTTTCAAACTCGGATTCTAAGTTGCACGTAAATTATGAGCCAGTCCTCAGTAGTGGAACACTGAGTGACTCAGAGGAGGAAGATATTCTGCCCACCAAACGAAGGCGTTCTGGTGAGGAGGCAGTGGCATCCACCAGCACCGCAGTGCCATCCACCAGCACCGCAGTACCTCTGCAAGAAAGGCCAAGGACCCATGCCAGCCTTTCCTATGCCCTTCAGAACCCCTTGTGGCTTCCTCCTAATTCAGGAGAAGCCAACATTCCCTGTTCACTGCCCAGCCAGGAGTCCAATCAATTTTTTTGATTTAATTTTTACAGAGGTCATGCTATCAACCATTTTGGCCCAGTGCAACCTGTACGCACAGCAATTTATTTTAAATAATTCAACATCCTATTATGCCCGTCCCTACGATGGAGGAGTTGAAGGTTTTTTTAGGCCTCACATTTTGTATGGGACTCACCAAAAAAAACACTTTGAATTCCTATTGGTCAATCCACCCCATCCACCACATGCCAATCTTCTCCAAGGTAATGCCCAGAACCAGATACCTCATAATCATGAGGTTCCTCCATTTCAATGATAATACCCAGTGCCCTCCCCGAAATGACCCAAATTATGACAGGCTTTTTCAAAATTCGGCCACTACTAAATTATTTTTCAGAAATATTTCCCCAGCTGTTTACCCCGGACCGATACATGTGTGGATGAGTCCCTTGTAAATTTAGTGACAGGCTTAAAGTCAAACAATTTATTCCCAGCAAAAGGGCCCGCTATGTGGTGAAGGTATACAAATTATATGCCTTCAAAATGCACGAAGGGAAGGACACCCAGCTGCATCCCCCTAATTGCCAAGACTACTTGGGATCAAGCGGGAAAATTGTTTGGGACCTCATATACCCCCTACTGGGGAAAGGCTACCATTTGTACATAGACAACTTCTACACATCTCTGCCCCTGTTCCACAACCTTCACCGGAAGAAGACGCCAGCATGTGGCACCATAAAAAAGAACTGGAAGGGCTTTCCTCAAAATAAGGAGATTTTGGCAGTGAAGTAGAGGGACAGAAAGGAATGTCTAAATGTTGTCTTCGATCCACAATAATACCTTTGTGGAAATCCCCAGAAGGAATGGCCCCATCCAAAAGCCAAAATGCACCTATGAATATAATTTGTTCATGGGGGGAGTCGACTTCAATGACCAAATGCTCGAACCCTACCTTGCCACAAGACAGACATACCATTGGTATAAAAAAGTTGCAATTTATTTTTTTCAATTGCCCATATACAACTCATATATCATTTACCGCAACTCCACCCAAAACCCCAAACGCTTCCTTGGCTACCAGGAGGACGTTTTCACTGCCCTTATATTCCTGAACGGCCTACAAGAAAACATCCGATCAGGTGTTCTTAGTCGACTCTCCGAACGCCACTTTCCCGATAAAATCCCTCCCAGGCCAACGACGTAAAAAAAAAAAATGTAAGGTGTGTACCAGGGCAGAAGAGACACATCTTATTATTGTGCCCAATGTCCTTTCCAACCAGGCCTCTGCATAGGTGAGTGTTTTCTTACTTCAATAAATTATTAGTGAAGTATGGTAAACATAATCCTCAGTTCCTGCCTTCACACACACCTTCACACCCCTTATGCCACTGCCTGCTCTGTAACTGACCCTGGCTTGTTATTCGACCACGCTTCTGTCTACCAATTCTGTACATACCTCTGCCCGATCTGGAACTCACCTTGGACTGTTATTCGACCACGCTTCTGTCTACCAATTCTGTACATACCTCTGCCCGATCTGGAACTCACCTTGGACTGTTATTCGACCATGCTTCTGCCTAATTATTCTGTACATACCTCTGCCTGATCCGGAACTGACCTTGGACTGTTGGACCATGTTTTTTGCCTGCCTCATGGACTGATCTTGTACCCTGCTACTGGACTATTGGGATTCAACACAGGAGTCTCACATATGTGGGGGCTCCAGAATTGTTTTTCTGGATGAAGAAAACTATTTTTTTTTGTTTTCTCATTCCTAGATTAGGGTCTGGGGACTCGGAGGCTTCAAAGAGATTTAGGTGGGAGAAGCCTCTACCCCGTCCCGATTCTGTTCTGAACGAGGCCCTACTTCTGCCTGCTGCCTGTAGGACTTACTGCCATTATATCTCTGCCTGTCGCACTGACCACACCACATGTCCATGCCTACCAACAGGACCAATATTTTTGGCACTGCTGACAATATCTCTGCCTGCACTGACCCTGGACCTATATGGACAGTATCACTGCCTGCTGCCTGGACAATTGTGTTCGCCGTTGCTGACCAAGTCCCTGCCTGGACCAGTGCTATCCTCCTGTGTACAACTGCACTACTAAAACCACAGGTAATCTTTTGTTTACACTTTGCTCAGCATAGTGTATTTTGGGGTGTAATTCTTGATATGTGCATGCTATGTGTCCCTGGAACACCTAACGGTGTTCCTTGCATGTTGGATCTCTGTATGTGGCCAGGCTGTGTAGAAGTCTCACACATGTGGTGTCGCCATACTCAGGAGGAGTAGCAGAATGTATTTTGGGGTGTCGTTTTTGCTATCTAAATGCTATGTGTTGGAGAAATCTTATAAACGGGCAACGGTTTCATTTTTTTCCCCATTTTCCAAAAACTTCTGTAAATAAATGAACCATTCAAAATACTCACTATGCCTCATAGATTATACGTTGGGGTTTTAGCTTTCCAAAATGAGGTCATTTTGTGGGTGTTTCCATTGTCCTGGTGCTCCAGGGCCTTCAAAAGTGTAATAGGTGGTTGAGAAATTAGATGCTCCTAGAACACCTGATGATGCTCCCTCTGTATGTGCCCAAAAAGTCCCACATATGTGGTATTGCTATACTCAGGAGGAGTAGCAGAATGTAATTTGGAGTGTCATTTGTGGTATGCACAAGCCATGTGAGAGAAATAAGCTATTACAATGGCACTGTTGTGAAAAAATAAAAAAAAATAAAAATAAAAAATAAAAATCTTAATATTTCAAAGAATATATTTAGAAGAACTTCAAATAACACACCATGCCTCTTACTAAATACCTTGAAATGACTACTTTCCAAAAAGGGGTTATTTGGGGGGCATTTGTACTTTCCTGGCTTGTTAGGGTCTTAAGAATTTAGATAGGCCGTTCACCATAGCTTGTAGACTCTAAAACTTTCACACAGACCAAATAATTTCCACTAATTTTTTATTTTATTTTTACCAAAGATATGCAGCAGTATAAATTGTGGCCAAAATGTATGAAGAAAAATTACTAATTTGCTAAATTTTATCACAGAAATTAAGAAAACATTTTTTTTTTCAAAATTTTCAGTCTTTTTTCATTTATAACGCAAAAAATTAAAAACCCAGAGGTGATCAAATACCACCAAAAGAAAGCTCTATATGTATGAAAAACAGGGCAAAAAATAATTTGGGTACAGTGTTGCATGACTGAGTAATTGTCATTCAAATTGTGAGAGCGGTCTGGACAGGAGGGGGGTTTAAGTGCCCAGTAAGAAAGTGGTTAAAGATTTCACAGCAAACCAATAAAATTTAAAATATTGTAACCAATAATTAGGTTTTCCTATTTTTTTTTTTACAAATAACTAAACAATTTCTGTGAATTTTGATGAAGTATTTTGTATAAATCACTAAAATCTAATATAAACCAGTTTTAGTTCCAAGCTGTAGCATACAAACTGGAAAGGTCAAATGACATGCGTACTTATGTAAAGCAAAAAACAGAGTTTATTCTATTCTTTTGGCAAATGACAAATGTATTGGGAATTAGGTTTACTTCTTTGATTCAATAAAAAAACTCTAAAATTGTTAATGGGTTCTTCAATGGCTGCAAATAGTTGGTGGATGTAGTTAAACATAAGATGTTAGCGCAAACAATTTAGCTGTGATTGTTTTTTTTTTTTTTTTTAATTAGGGATCATAACAGGTTTGTAAATATCTTAACATTTTTAACTAAGAAGTACAATATTTTATTAAATGATAGGCATAATAGACAATGCATTAAATGGCTCATCCATTTTGTTTCTATGATTTTAGTGACTTTTAGTGGATTGTTTTTAAAGCTACGCAAGTTTTTTTTTTTTTTATCTATTAATTTATTTAGCATGTTAGGGTTTTAAGCATTAGCTGAGCTTTTCTTGCTTATAAGTAGGCTACAGTGTCCTTATATAAGTGACTTGGTATGTTTGTCAGCATCCAAGGTATAACTCATTGCATCTGTATATTGCATATTTAGTTTTTTCTTCTACAAATAATGACATCATCAGTTTATTGGATAGCAATGTCATGTCTTCAGTAACTTCACTGTTAATTCTGTTTGGTGAGACTGAAGGCAAGCCAGTGTGAGCAGAGAGATTCATATTCTGGATCTTCTCCGTCATAGCAAGCTAGAGAGACAGAATTTAAATGGTGCTCTGTGTCAATATCAGTAAAATGTATGCATTCACTGCTGCTAATGCCTTGCTTGCTGGATGACAGATGATAACAAGTGGATGTCTTTTCTCAGTGAATGTGTTACAGTGTTTTCTCTCCAGAGGAAACATGATAATTGGAAAAAAATTAGGAAAGGGTGACTCTGGAATAGGGATAAAATACCAGCCAAATAAAGTGACCGCTGTTAAAGTGTGAGTATCCATCAGTGCAGCTGACATTTTTCTGATATTAGCTAATATTTAAAATGTTGATCTAAGGAAGTGGTTGAATGGCATAGTGCTGGTTACATGGTTGAAAGTGACTGTCATTAAAGACTCATGGCAAATTGGGTTGACTTGCTACAGCTAGATGCTTTGTGATATAACACTGGATGATAGGTGACCAGGCCAGCAGCCAAACTATCCTCTTGAATAATGTATTTGCTTTTAGTCTTTTTTAATTACTCTCCCACTCATGAGACTCTGCAGTGACAGCTGTGTGGTTTCTCTGTGATTTTAAAGGGTTGTATCATGTGTGCCACCTTATAAATTTGACTTCAGCTAAATGTAGTCAGTTTTATTTGTATTAAAGTAATATACTTTGTTTAAAATCCATATTTAAATCTGGAATACTGGGTAACACTTGTTTTTTTTATTAGGCCACACTACTATAGATACACAAAGGCAGAGGGGGGCTTCCAAAAATAAAATAACATTTTATTCAGTATGAATGGTGTAGCAGTGATGCCAATGCATTTCAGAGATAAAACGTGATTACTGTGCTGTGCTTGACAGTGTGTTGATGTGTTAACGAGGACAATTATTGCAAGTAAACATCTATTCAGAACATCCATTTCTCTTTTTATATTTCACATTTCTTTTTTTCTATATTTGGCTGCAGGCCATGGTGTCAAGCAAAAGATCTGTGTGTTTTAGGTTGGGAAAATTATAAAACTGCCAGGGGTGCTTGACCAGTTGCAGTAAAAATGTTCTTTGCTAAAGTCTACATGTGAATGACATACACATGAATAAAATCTAGGGCTGTGGATTAATTCCTCGATTATTCGTTAATTTTTATGATCGATCAAAATTCTTTTGATCAGTACTCACCTCTCTGTCGGCTTCTGGGTCTTTAGGTGACATCACGGATATCAACGTCACCGGACTCCTCCTCCCTTCCCCAAGTGCCTCCGTCTGCTAACGAAGGGAAGGAGGGAGGAGTTTGGTGATGTCGAAGTTCTGATTGAACGTAATGCGTACGGGGGAGGAGCTACGCATGACATCCGACCTGCTCAGAGGCGGCTCTCTAATTAGGCAAATTAGGCGGTCGCCTTAGGCCTCGCACTCCCAGGGGCCTCGCGGCCGCCTAATTTGCCTGACGTGTGTGGGAGATGGAGGGAATGTCCCCCAATCGATGTCCCCAGGGCCGTCTTCCTGCCCGCTACTACTTTTACCCCTGCCAGGGGCGGACTGTTCAATTCAGCACTGCCAGGGGCGACGTCCCAGGGTCAGTGGGTGGCTCCATGTACTCCCCTCTCCCGACTCCTCTCCTTCTGCCGGGCTCTGTGGATATCCTGCCATGTGCAGAGCCCAGCTAATGACAGCAGCGGCCAAGCAGCTCTCACTCTGCTCCACTCTCCAGGATGAATGTCTGTAATGGAGGACCTGCTAATGCCAGACCAGGCGCCCAGCGATCATCGGGGACACTGTCTGCCGCCAAAGCTTACAGGTACAGAATAATGTCGGTCCTGCCCGATACTGACACATTCCGTGACGTCACCCCTGACCGAGGGGGCTCCGATAATCACTACTGCCAGCCGCCCCACACACAGCCTTGATGATATATATGCCATCTGGGCACCTACTGACCCCCTGTCATCACCAAAATTCTAGAAACTGTGAATTCATAGTTCATAGGATTCAAGGCTCTTAAAGCGGTTCTGCACACACTTTTTTTAGTAAATCTCATTGCCTTCCAAATTTGGCAAAGAGTACTAAATGGCCGCTTTTTTTCCCTTACCTTGTAATTGCTGCCGGTCTTTCCTCTGTCTCTGCGGGGGTGGACAGGGTCTGTGCGGTGATCCTCGTCATGCCGCACTGTCTCCTGGGATCTGGTGTCATTCATCCCAGGAGTCAGTGCGGCAATCGAGCTGAAATCTTGCGAGATTTGCGGCCATCGAGCCGAAATCTTGCGAGATTTTGGGCAGTAACAGCCCTAATAAAAATATAGAGAACACCCCCAGCATGTATGAACACTACAAGATAAGGAGAAACTGCTATGTAAGAGACCACTTTGTACAAGATGGAGCCCAGTGAAGGTCTGCAGGGGATATGAAACTGTAGTGACATATCTGGTCTCTCCTCAAAGTGGTTGTAAATCAGAGAAATTAAAAGTGAACAAGGTACATCCCTCTAAAGCGTGTACTAGCTTAAAACCAATGTCTGGTTTCTCTCTGATCACTCTGTTATCTGCATGAGTCACTGAAAGAACTCCAAGCCCACACTTCAACCAACCTGGCCTGCCCCCTCCAGCACACAGCAGATTAATTATAGACTCAGCTCTGTGTTTTTCTCTATGACGCTATTAAGGGGTTGTGTGCCCCCTCCCTCCAATCAGCTATCAGATTTCACAGAGCTGTGTACTCTAGCTCCGCAGTGTGTGACGTCAGATACCTGCCCCACTGCTGAGAAAGCGTGATCTGTGTGTGTTTGATCTGTGTGTTTTAGGAGGATGTAGAGGAAAAAAGACTGCAGATAGAACAGGCACAACTTATGTAGGGGGATTTGTTTCATCTCTGTGTATCACCTGAGGCCAGTCACTTCACTGAGTATATGTGAGGGTTTACAACCACTTTAAAAGACAACTGTACTATCGTACAGCTGTCTTAAAATATATATACCCCCACATGTCAACACACATGAACGTCACCATTCTGTTAAATATTACAACAAAGGCACCTATAGAAATGTTTCATAATGGTAATCTCTAAACAGATACTTATAGATAATTGCAGGATTTTCGTTTTTTGCATTCCCTGTTTTTTTTTCCTCCCCATTCTTTTCATGGTGGGCATTTTCACTAAGGGCAGAGTTCCAGAGCTCCCTGTCAACCACTGACATCTTCATTGGCTGGGCAGGGGTGACGTCACTTCCTGGGAGTGCAATCAGCTTCGGCATTGCATTGTGTGTGTGTGGCTCACTGTACAGGGTCAGACAGACAGGTAAGTAACTTTAAAGCATGTCTCTTCCACATTAAAAATCGTGCCTGTTCTGCTATTTTATTTTTAGCTAAAGCTCCACTTTAAATTCTCTGTGATCGCACCTCACAATCTGCCGTACAAAAAGTACTTTTATTGCTGTTTGTGGACATTTTAATCATTTCTGGTCCCAGGTGACACTAGTAACCAGAACCAGGATCTCCCCAAACAATAAAAATCTGACAGATTTTTAGACCCATTCTTACTTTGTGCAAAACGTAGAAGAAAAATGTTTTTGTATCTACTGAAAAGGCTTTATGTAGATTTATTGGCAGTTGTGGTCACCGACATTTATTAAAATACAATCTGCATACCGGTATATTAATTGCCAATAGCAGTCACATACAACCCGTAGTCTGTGCATATTTATTGCCAGTGGCAGTCACATTTATAAAATGTAGTCTGCTTATATTCATTGCTAACAGCATTATATATTCATACAATATTTAGTACCCCAACTCATTCAGATGGGGGGGGGTGGTATCTGGGTTCCCCCCCCTTTTTGTTAAAGAGGGCATCCAGATTCTGATAAGCCCCCTGTCCGTAGACTCCCACAACTTCTGGGCCAGGGCTGTGGGGGGAAGAGGCCCTTGTCCTCATTAACATGGCCCTTTAACAAAAAGGGGGCACCTGGATACCACCCCCTAAAAATTCCAACCAGAGCCTTATTTGAGCATGCAGCTTGGCTGGCCAGAAAAGGGGAAGCAAGTGTGTGGCCTTCTGAACCATACCAGGCCACATGCCCTCAACATGAGGGGCTACAAAGCACTTTGTCAGCAAGTTGATGAGGACAAGGGCCTCTTCCCCACAACTCTGGCTCAGCAGTTGTGGGAGTCTGCGAGTGGGGGCTTATTAGACTCTTGAAGCCCCCTTTAACAATAAGGGAACTTCCAGATACTGCCCTCTATGTGAAAAAAAAAGTAAATAGTGAAAAGCACACACACACACACAATTTTTGATACATTCTTCAATTAAAAAAAAAAGGCCCACAATGTACATCCACCAGCAATCATGACATCCAAGGATGTAGATCCACATCAATCATGATGCCCGCCACCCTGGCAAAAGAAAAAAATTAGGCGGTTGACACACGTCTGGTAGGAACTCTTCACTTCCATCAAATGAAAGGTCAAGTGGATGACAGCTCATATACGAAGATGCAGACTCTCTTGGGTAATGTCACTGACCAAATGTAGACTTCACACTTTTCATTTTAACTATCCCCACCTTTGCTTGCATGGCTGGAGATTTCAGGTCTTGTAAGTAAATTTGGATGATGATTTAACTGATTGTTAAGGACTTTGCAGTGCCCAAGTGGTGCCTGAAGCCACAGTGGGAAGCTGTCATGTATAAAAGCAGAAATAATACTATTATACGCTCCCACCAAACAGGTCAATATTTAGGCATTCTTCCAAATGCCTGAACAGCCAACATAGGTTTGGACAGAACCATCAGCATATCCCCTACTAACTACGAACATACGTCTGTTCCCAACGCTTCTTTTGGCCGAATGACATCACCTACTCCCTGCCACTAAAGTGTACACAAAGGGGTGGGGTTTTCTTGTGTGACATCATTGACCATAAATGGAAATTACCATAAATGGTCAATGATGTCTCAGGGATCCAGTATTAATTTCATATGATACTATTTGTTACTTGAAATTATATAACATTTTTATTTTCTTATTTTTTTGGAGGCTATAAAACTTTGTAGTTTATAAATAAAAAAAGATTTTAATTGTTTCCTACATTATTATTATTATTATAGAGTTGTTTTTTACATACTGTGTAAAAATTATGGGATACCAGGATGACATCACTGCTAAAGAGGGTGTAAAACCTATTTTATACTTTGTACCTATAGGTAAGTTTATTCTAGGCTTACCTATAGGTACTGTAAATATCTCCTAAACGTGCGCAATTTAGGAGATATTTACTGTATACTGCGCTGATGATGTCATCGGCGCATGCGCTCCGAAGAAATGGCCATTTCTTCAGGAGTCTTGTGGCTTCGGCCAGTCACACAGCCGGAGTCTGCGGCCCCCGGAAGAGAGTCGGGCGAAGATGGATGTGGCCTGCAGCGGGGACGATGTGGGCTTCATTTGCAGGTAAGTGTCACATAATGTGCTAGTGTGCAATGCATACTAGCACATTATGCCTTTACTTTCCAGGGGAGGTAAAAAGAGGGAAATAAAAAAAATAGAGTTTACTTCTTCTTTACCTGTCAAATGGGCACATTTTTAAAGTTCTTGCATTTCTAAATTACACAGATTTACCACTTTTAAACATGTCAGTGAATAATGGTTGATGCAGCTAATGTGCAAGTGAATCCTTAGAGCAAACTTTTTTTGGTGTATGTTATAAAGGCTTGGTAGGATTTACCAACTGACTTATGAAAAGCTAGAAACGTATTAAAATTTTGGGAATGCTTTAAAGGGAGCCTGTATTTAGAGTACTTTAAAGACGACTTTTTACCGAGATTCTTGGAAATCTGCAACACTTTTTGAGTCACTGATCTCACAAAGCAACAGGTAAGTCAGAGATGCTGGAATTTATCATTCCTGGTCTGCATGCATGTCAAAGAGTCATCACGAGAGTCAGAAAGCTTGCATTTTCAAAAGCAGAAAATAATAATCTCTTGGCACATGATTTCTCTAGTACAACATTTTTTTTTTAATTAGGGTAATTATTATTTATTTACATTTTTTTAATAGCATATGCTATTTATACATAGTTTTATTGTTATATATTTTGTATATAAATATACAAAAAAAACATAATATATTAAGATCAAGGGGCAATGAAACACATACAGGTGAAAAATATGCATGGGCTGACATCTGTTGTGTTAACTGGTGGTTAATTATTATTGAAGCAGTGCACAAGCTAATTTAAGTCCGTGTACTCACACATTTTGGAAAGGATAAACCTTATCTCCAAACCTATCCCATTGCCTTCAGCAAACCAATACAAGTGGGAAATCAACACAACAAAAGAATCAAGTGTTTACCTAATCACTCATTGTACTGGTTATTTGAAAGCCAAAAGGAAAGGTGTACAACTTCCAGCATTTTAATTTTAACGACTAATGTGTTTACAACAGATCAATCAAATCGGCTGTAGCAGTTCTGAAAGTAGCAAATCCAGGAATTAGGAAGATGGCAGGCACAATTAACCAATTATTTTATGCTGTTGAACAAAGTGAGCCCTAGAGGGATACTATGGGCTAATTACTACAAGCTAATCTAGTTGACATTACCTGGTTATAGCGAATAAAAACAATTTCCATCCCAATTTAAGCAGTCTCTAACTAGATTTTTTCGTACTGACTGTGTTGTGATCATGATTTATTATTCATTATATTACATGTTTGGTAAAAATCACCTCAGCTAAAAAAAAAAAAAATGTTTGGGAGAGTTTTGTTCTCCAAAAAGTAATAATTATCTAGGAAATAGATAATACTAAAAGAGTTGAGAATTTTCACTCAAAAATCATGTGAATGTTCACTTTGATTATCCAATCATTTGAAAACCATCTGCACTTGACGGGTATACAATAGAAGTAGAAATGTGCTTTTCACACTACTGGACAATTGAGGTGATTTTTTCGGACAATTTCTTGATAGAAAATTCCAAGCTCTTTTAGTAAATAAGTCTCACTATTTTTACTTATATCATTGATAAACAATATATAATGTTGACTAATGTAAGTTTGAATTACTAATTATATTAACAATTATAATAATTACTAAATGACTAATGTAATTGACCTAGTAAGACTAGGTTCACAGTGATGCAGTGCGAGTTCCTTTTTGCAGTGCAATGTTATCACTGCCAGTTGATGTGGTTCAGAGGTTATTCCAAAGCAATTTTCATGCGATTTGCATACAGCTGCAATTTTTGGTATCTCTCACTCTCTCTCTGTGGATGGGAAATAAGACAGAAAGCAGAGATTTGTATAAAACACACTAGAATTGTGTTATCTTAGGACAGATAAGCATTTTGCATGCGGTTACCATTCAAGTTTAAACTCGTACAGGACCCCATTCAACATTGCATTAGAATTTCACTGCATATATGTGAATGGCCTCCATAGAAAGCAATGTTATTCCAAATGTCATGCGGTTCCATGTGTTTTGGAATGCATCAGAAATCACGTCAGTGTAAACTAGGGCTTAACACGGATCTAAACAAAGTTCCCCCTCTAAGGCTGGATTCACACCTATGCATTTTTAGTGCTTTTTGCATTTTGCAGATTTGCACTACAGTCCATTTAACATGGTTTCGTATGGAACACGTTCTGTAGTGCAAATCTGCAAAATGCAAAAAGCACTAAAAATGCATAGGTGTGAATCTAGCCTAAGATATGGGCATGCAGTTACTTACATAGTTAGTAAGGTTCAATAAAGACACCAGTCTATCCAGTTCAACCTGAGTGAGTGTGGGTGCGTGTCTACAATTGTCCCTATCCCTATACATTGTGTCTCATTAAGATACTCGTCTATTAGATTGTTTACTATTAGACTATTACTTCAGTCCAGGGAGAATCAATGAACTATGAGGATGCTCACCAATGCTTTTGTAGTTCTATGAGAACTACAAGCTGTCAGCCACAGAGACTGTCGGTACTGGTAGTCTAGACATTCACAGAACTCTGTGAATGAATGACACAGCCATTTGGAAGGAGCCCCGCAAGGCCACGCTCATTTAAAACTGTCACTGTCACTGATTGTCACCGATATGGGGAGAAGAGCTCACTCTCTTGGGGGGGGGGGGGGGGGGGGGGGGGTGATAGGGGGGAGAGCTGCAGGAGCAGGAATGTTTTACATGTTCCACCTTAAAAATATGTGGAAACTATAACATGTTCCCAAAGGTGAACGTATACTTTAACATGTATATACCTCCTTCGTTTAGCCATCCAAAAGCCATGTTAGTTCTGCTGAGCACAGCTATCGTGGATGTGATGTCATCAGCCCTGGCAGACTTGAGCTGTCACTCAAGTGATGCCCTCTAACACTTCTCCAGCTGCTTCATAAAAGCATTTAGGGAGGTAAAGAAAGAGGCAGAAGACCTTGGCCAACACAGAGTAATAAGACACTCTCAGATGATTGAAGCTTGATTTACAAGAATATGTAAACCCAACATATTTCTCATATGTGCCTGCTGTACCATGTACTATGAATTAAAAAGTTTGTATTGCTCCCTTTGTGTGAAATCCCTGGTGTTCCTGCCAGTCCCTCTGCTTTCCTATTAAAAAACTGACCACACTAGGCATAAGGGCACAGTGTGGTCAGTTCTCTAGCTATGCTGGGAACTCAGAAGTTCAGTGTGCTGCTTCTTCTCCTCTCCAGCTCTTATGCAGCTGAGAACAAAGGGGGGGGGAGGTATTTGTATTATTTGTTTTTGTGTGAAATCTCAGAAGAGAGACACTAGTACCCCCCGGTACAAAAATAGGATTTTACAGGCGAACAAAAAACTTATTTTAAATCATTTATTTGAAAAAAGATAATAAAATAATTTTACTTTAAAAACAAGGGTGACACATTATTACACAGAAAAATCCGTATACAGCATATCATGGACAAAATGTTACATATGAATGAGAATATACAGCATCCTTTGATCGCCTAACATGTTTCGGGATATGATCCCTTCTTCGGAGGCGCTAGCCAAAGGTATATGCAAACATTCTGAAAAGAGAACAAAAAACCTTCCCTGGGATCAGCCTTTAATCACCAATTGTTCAATATAGAACAAGAAGAAAACGCCCACATATGGATTGACCCACACAGGGATCATCACATCCCCATTCGTGATATATGTTGGTCTTTTCAAGGCCTAAAGAAAAAAACATATAAACATATCATAGGTTTCTAGATTGAAACTAGAAATGTTTGATTATGCAGAGGATATATATAATTGTTTTCAAAAAATGCCTACAAAAATAAATAGTGGGGAGGAAAAGAAGACAAAAGCATCCCCCCACACACATATATATACACCGGACTCATACCTGTAGTTTCATATATGTAAGTCCAAATATTGGGGATCTAAAAGAGGGGAACCCACTGGAGAACACCATTTCTAAATGAGGAGCTCCAAAACCACTCTTAAGGCTGCTTTCACACTGGAGCGGTGGGGGCGCTGGCGGTAAAGCCATTCACATTAAGGTGTAAAGTGTAAAGAAAAAAAACACACAATTTTTTAAAAATATTTTATTGCACTGCTCTGGGGGTCTTCTTCCGTCTTGGGGGGTCTTCTCGCCGGACTCCTCCGCTATTTACCTAGCTCTTTTACCAAGCAGAGGAGCCCAGCTACCTTCTTCGTTGTCGCCGTCGTCTGGGGGTCTCGATCCGCCTTCGGGGGTCTTCCGAGGTCTCTTCTGTTCTTGCCGCTGTCGCCGATTTCTGCGCCGCCGCCTTCTTCTTCCTCTTCTTCTTCTTCTTCCGATGTTGACTCGACGCTGGTGATTAAAAGGTGCCAAAGGTGCCAAATGTGACACCGGAGGGGGGGAGGGTTCCAAAAAGCGAGAGTTCCACTGCCGCCAAAAAGTCCGCCGGCGCCCACACACGGGGGGACTTCAGTCCCGTGGGAAAGTCCGTTCATGTGTACGCGGCATAATAAGTACTCACATTTCCAAAGGGGGTGCTGCTGAACACAAAATATTAGAGCCAAAAAATGCAACTCCTGACTGCTGGGATGGCCAAGCATCCACTGAATGTGAATAAACTCTGTGCAGCCTTTTAAAAGCGTTTGTGAGTCATTATTTGGTGTCAGCAATGATTTGTATTATTTATATCTATACACAAATGTTTTGCCTTTCATTTATATTTGAAAAATTAAGGTCTTTTTGATGAATACTGTATGCTACACACTTTTCAAAGCATTTTAAATGAATTATGGATCAAATGTTGCAACCATTCCCATTGTTACCTGTATTACTATTATTATACAGTATTTATATAGTGGCAACAGTTTATTCATCACTTTACAATAAAAAGGGGAAAACTACAATTACAATACAGTTCAATACAGAATGAATAGGAGGGCCCTGCTCAAGGAGCTTACAATCTAAAGGGAGGGGGAGGTGGTACAAAAGGTAATAGCTGCGGGGGATGATCTGATGAAGGTGACTTGATTAAAATTCGTAGGTGGGGTAAGCTTCTATGAATAAAGCTCGATTCACATCTATGCATGTTGCTTTTGAGCGTTTCTGCAGTGCTTTTTGGGGTGCTTGCCACGTTTTTTACCACGATTTTGCAGCGAGTTGCGTTTTTTTTTTTTTACACTGTATATAGCTGGTTGCTAAGGAAGGGGCCTCCTCCTTAGCAACCAGCTATATAAAGTGTAAAAAAAAAGAAGAAAAAAAACGCAAATCGCGGCAAGATCGCAGTAAAAATGCAGTACTTGCGTTTTGGATGCGGGTCCATTGAATTCTATTACATGCAAAACGCTGCATTTTGCATGAAAAAGTCCCAGACCCTTTCCAAAAATGCAGAGGCACAAAAAATGCATTGATGTGAACATGTTCCATAGGAACCCATGTCACAAAATTTCCCTGCATTTCTGCAAAATGCGTCAAAAAACGCATTAGTGTGAATCAAGCCTTAGTGAGTTTTCAAGGATCGCGTAAAGACGGACAGGGTAGGAACTGACCAGGCATACTGGGGCAGGGAGTTCCAAAGGATGGGAGAGGCTCTGGAGAACTCCTGGAGGCGAGCATGAGAGGGAGGTTACAAAAGAGCCAAAGAGCAGCAGGTCTTGGGAGAAGTGGAGAGGACAATTTGGGCGATATCTGCAGATTACTGTAATGCTCACTAGTGTCAGGGGCTTTGGCACAAAGCAGCAAAGCCCTGCCTCTACCAAGATGACCTCCTCTATAGTCCATACATAGACATGGTGCAGAATAAAGCATAGCAAGTCAGTAAACTAATAATCAAGCAATACTGCCTGAATGATTACAGTCAGTATTGCTGACTATTAATTTTCCCTTTCCCTGCCTCTTTTAGGCACAGCTTTCATAGTTCATTTCCTCTTTAAACTGCATCTGTTTATGCTAATGCATGGCAAATCAACACATTAACTTGATTCCAACAGATACAAAACACACACATTAATGAAGCTCTGTATTCATTATTACATCATTAGATTAACTTTTTTTAAATACAAGTAATGTAAGTTTCTGAACTTGACTTGATAGCAGCCTTCTGCAGTCTCTGAACAGCAGAGATCAGACTAGGGTGGGGGAGCACCAAAAGAAACTATTTAGCAGTGTAAATCCGGGAACACATGGACCAAATGTCGGGAGACATTTGCCGTGGTGTATGTCAGTCTGTCGGACGAGCATGCTGGAAAACCAGAAGTCGGGGACTCCCAATCAGCGCTCTTAGCCAATGGCAGATGATCATGAGTGTTCGGCGGGGGGGGGGGGGGTCCCCCCTGTCAGAACACAATAGCTCAGCTGGGGGGATTGCTGTACTTACTGTGCATACTGAGTAAAGCGGCTCTGACCAAAGCTGACAGTTTTTTTCCTATAGTATGTATCAGGTTTAAGGAACTTAAAGTGTTAGTTCACCTTTCAGAAAAATCTGTAAGGTGAACTTACACAGGACCCCCTCCTCACCCCCCCCCCCCCTTCCCAGTCCCGCTGACCTCTGAGCCCTGCTATAGCCGCGTCATATAGCGCAAAATCCCCAGAGCTTAATTTCCAAAACATACCCCATCAGGAGGTACGTTTAAGAGCATTCTAATCGTTCGTTACATGGGCAGTGCCAACAAATCAGAACCCGCGTAGCCCGTCCTGTCAGAGGGGAAGAAGAAGAATGAAAGCTGAGGGGATTTCTAAGCCCTGTGACGCGACCATAGCAGGTCTCAGAACGGGAGATCGCTGTGCTCCAGGTCAGCGGGACTGGGGGGGGGGGGGGGGTGAGGAGGGCGTTTTGTGTAAGTTCACCTTACAGATTTTTCTGTAAATTGAAGACCTGTAATTGTTACTTAACTGTAATGCCCCGTACACACGATCGGAAATTCCACCAGCAAAAGTCCGATGAGAGCTTATGGTCGGAAATTCCAACCGTGTGTATGCTCCATCTGACTTTTCCATCGGAATTCCCGCCAGCAAAAGATTGAGAGCATGTTCTCTATTTTTCAGTCAGAAAAAGTTCCGATCCGAAATTCCGTCTGTACCAATTCCGACGTGCAAAGTTCCTACGCATGCTCGGAAACAATTAAATGCATGCTCGGAATCATTGAACTTAATTGTTTCAGCTCTTCGTAGTGTTGTACGTCACCGCGTTCTTGGCGGTCGAAAGTTCATAGAACTTTTGTGTGACCGTGTGTATGCAAGCCAAGCTTGAGCAGAATTCCGTTGGAAAAACCATCCAAGCTTTTTAGACAGAAAATCTGCTCGTGTGTACGCGGCATAAGGCTCCATGCACACTGGCTTAAAAGTCGCTGCTTCTGCAGGAGTTTATTGTTTTACCTGTAGAAGCAGCTCAATGATATCCCATGTGTCCATGCACATTAGGATGATTAGAGGCATATTTTGAGCTCAGAGTTTAGAGGCAGGAAAAAAACCCTTCTGGTTTGCGCTTTTGATTGGAGCTTTCTGGCAGGAAAAATGCCAAACACTCTTAAACTCGCCTAAACTTGTGTACAAAAATGCTCTATATATGTTTTTTTTTCAGCCAAGGGAACTGGCAATTTTTTAAGCCCAGTGAGCATGGAGCCTAACAGAGAAAAATCAGGTCTACCAGACAAGGTTGTGCATTGAAGCAGAGCTATGTAAATCTCAGGACTGGCTGAACAGAAATACATATTCTTTAGCAGGTAAAACATTTCTATGTATTTCATCTGTGTATGTAGCCGATTGGCTGGAGTTCAGCTTTCCTTTTACCTACATATATTTTCCCTTTTCTTTCTGTTGCTCCTTTCTTCCGTGAGGGTGACAAACTTTGAACTTTCATGTATGTTCAGGGTAGCATGTGTTTGGAAAGAGAATACCTAAGGCCTGATTCACACCTATGCATTTTTAGTGCTTTTTGCATTTTGCAGATTCGCACTACAGAACATGTTCCATAGGAAACCATGTTAAATGGACTATAGTGCAAATCTGCAAAATGCAAAAAGCACTAAAAATGCATAGGTGTGAATCACGCCTAACCAGTGTTGGTCATCTTACTTTAAAAAAGTAATTTAGTTAAGTTACAAATTACTTCTCCCAAAAAGTAATTGCGTTAGTAACTCAGTTACTACATTGGAAAAGTAATTAGTTACTCAGCAAAGTAACTGACTTTTTTTTTTTAAATATTCTATACGTGTAACTAAGGGCGGGTCTAGTATTACTGTAACCAAGGGGCGCATTTATTATTGTTATATATCGTGTAACCAAGGAGCTGCTCTATTATTACTCTAACCAAGGGGCAGTTCTGTTATATCGTGTAAGCAAGGGGCGGGTCTATTATTATTATATCGTGTAAGGGGCGGATGGCTACAGAAGAGGGCGAATGTTAAATTAATGGGCAGAGTTCGATATATAACAATAATAATAAATGCGCCCCTTGGTTACAGTAATACTAGACTCGCCCCTTAGTTACACGATAGACGCCCCTTGCAGAGTAGCACGAGCATCATGAGGGTGCGGCATCGCCTCGTACAATTACATGTTAACTGCGCCTGCGCTGTGTAGAGTTCACTCAGAGCTGTTTAGGTTCGGCAATTTTCGGAAGCTCCGTAGTCCTTCGTTCTGCGCAAGCGATGCGACTGCGCAGTACAGGGGGTCCTTATCCGGCGGGGGAACTTTTTTGGCAGGACACCGGAATTACACTACTGCCATCTAGTGACGGTAGATGTAATTGGGGTAACTAAGCCAAAGTAATGGGAACTGAGTTACCATGAGGGGAAAAGTAATCAGTTAGATTACTAGTTACCCTCTAAAGTAACTGAGTTACGTAACTCAGTTTATTTTAACTCAGTTACTTACATCACTGCGCCTAACCCAATGTTGTTTTCAGCTATGTTTGATTAGAGCATTACACAGGGCTATTTCTTCCACTGTGGGTGAACAGAGGGGGGAACAAAAGGAATCGTAAGCATAATCTGCTGTGGAACCAGAATTAATCTGGCCATAAACTGTTAGATTTTTTTTTTATTCAGCCTATAAATCCAACAGATTCCTCCATCCATGCTAACAGAGCAGATGGAAGACTCCCTTCTGCCAAACTGATGTATTCCTGAACAGCAATTGCATCTAAAGCATCTTTTGTTCAGCTGACAATTTTCCACCTGACTCCCATGATTTTTTAATCAAAACATTTTGGATGGGAGGGGAGCACCCATGGGATTCATTTTGGTCATTATCAGAAACCAGACAAAATGTGCACAGTGTATGTCTAGCATTAAAGTGAATATGATACTTTGAAGCCTCATAGGCCTCAGTGGAGTTTGGGCACTATGTTCAGGGGTTTGCAGATTTCCCACTGGGTTCACCCAAACATCTAGCAAACAGAACATTGCTTGGTTCTGTCACCCTTTTTTCTTTTACTACTCTGCTTTATAGTATCAAGTCTGTTCCAAACATTTTAAAGCGATTAAAAATCCTGTTCCCTTGAAGCATGTTATACCGCACAGTGTGTGTGCTGTGTCATTTGGCCCCCTGTAACACCTGAAATACCTGACTGATCCTGCCTGGCTATGCCTTCCCTGTAAACTGACCATGGTGTATCATGGCTGCTGAGCCCTGACACCGTGGTCAGTTTACGTGCCTCCGTCATCCACAGCTCTGCTCTGTCCTCCTCTGTGCTCTCTCCCCCCTCCCTCCCTGCCTGTCATCTCTGTGTCTGTGCTGCTCTGCTCCCCACCCCCCTAGCCTCTTGCTGCTCAAATTATGGTTAATATTGCACCATCCTCTCTATGTATTCTTGTAATGTGCCCTTTGTCTATGCCTTGTAAAAATAATGCTGCTATATACCGGTTTCGGAGCGCTGATCAGCGGTCACGTGATCCACCGCCTCTCTCTCCTCTCTTACATGACAGCTGCAGTGGGCAGGGCCGCCTCTTTCCTCCTCTCCTCCTCCCCTCCTGACTGACATCAGTGGGGGATCTTTGGCCCCGCCCACTGCAGCTGTTGGGCCAAGAGAGAAGAGAGCCAGCAGATCGCGCGAGCGCCAATCTGCGCTCTGAAACGGGTATATAGCAGCATTATTTTTATAAGGGATAGACACAGGTCACATTACAGGAATACATAGAGTAGATACATAGAGATGGTGTAATTTTATCTTAGTGGGTTAACAACCCCTTTAAAGTTACAATGACCCTATTTCATTAAATTAATTATCTTCACATGTCACAACTCTATTGTTTGGCAAGATTTAATTTAAATTGGCCGCTGATTTTCTTAACTTCAATAATAAAACAGAAATAATAACAGATTTAAGATGCTCAAAATACATTTGTAGCGATTGTTTCAATACATTTTCAACAGCATTTTTTTCTGTTACCTGAAACTTCTAGTTTTGCTAAATATTTCACCTAGCACGTCATAGTTACCAGCAGCTGCTATATAATTTGTTATTCATTTCATAAAATAGCTTTCTATGTTGTGTTATGCTTCTTACACTTTTATCATTAACACCTGTGTAGAAAAAACATATTCAGTGCTGATTTTCATTCATTAATTCACAGGGTACTTTATTCACATTATTCACAGCATGCAATTACTGCAACAACTTAACATGCTATTTATCTTTTTTTCTTCTTTATTCCGGATCTTTTGTTTTTTTTTTTGTTTTTCTTCGCTTTTTATATCAAGACCCCAGGGAAACACTTAGTCCTCAAACGATGATTTTTCAGATTCATTCGTGTAGAAAATTGGACACTGAATGTGTGCATAACCAATGGTGCTCACAAAGCGTAACATGGGGGAAGAATAGGTGTGAACAATATGAGCATACAGGGAATACGGGTCTTATTGGAAAACAATTTCCTAACATTGAGCCACTTGTTTTGTCCCAGGAATCCCAGGTTTAAGATTTGATTCAATACTCACTTATGTAGTCACTGAGACAAAAGGTACATGGCAGCCAACAAATATAATCTTATTCTCCATGCTATTATATGTGTAAAATTCATTCTAAAACAGTGTATGCTTTCTTAGTTAAAAAGTAAAACATGTTGTCAAAACATATTTTGCCAGGAAACCACAACATTTTTGAATTGTCCCAAACAGGTGTTCTGGGCCCAATATAAAAGATAATCAGAAGAAAATAAAGTATAGATACATATAGTATAAATATATCATTATACATTTTAGTGATATATTTATGTTTATTACTACATGATTAAGAACAGGAACTGCAAATTTATTTAAAACTAAATTACAGCATTTTCAAAGTAAACCCTGCTTTCAACAAAATCTCTATTAAACCCAAGGATAGTAAATGTTTGTCACTACCAAACCACAATGTACAGTAAAATGTTATATATTAAATAAATAATTACTCAGAAAGCTGACTTAAGAAAAAAAGGTAATTTGTGTAATATAAATTACATACCGTATTTTCCGGCGTATAAGATGACCTTTTACACTTAAAAAAACTGGCCAAAATGCAGGGGTCGTCTTATACGCTGGGTCAGCCCCTCGGATGCCGGCTGGGTGTTCGGTAATACTGTATGTAGCTTTGGCTACATACAGTATATACCGCTGAGCCAATCCTGGTGAGCAATGTATTCAAATGAATACAGAGCCCGCTCGGATTGGAGTAACAACCTCTGCCAATCTGAGCAGGCTACTTTGTAGCCTGCTCGGATTGGCTTTGAGTGTCAGAGAGGCACGGGCTGATGATGTCACAGCCTCTGCCAATCCAAGCAGGCTTTGTATTCATTAATAGAATACATCGCTCGCCGTGATTGGCTCCAGCAAAAGCAGGAAGAAGGATATGGCGCCAGATCCAGTTCCAGCAAGAAGGAAGAAAAATGAAGCGTTGGAAGCCTCGGAAGGGGAGTCGTCTTATATGGTAAGTACAGGAAAAAAATGCTTAAAGAACTGTAAGTTTAGGGGGTCGTCTTATACACCCCATCGCCTTATACACCGGCAAATGCGGTATGTATTACATATTTTAAAAAACAAGGGATAAGCAAAGTCATGTTGTCACCAAACAAAACCAGTAGTCGTGGGTAAAAATCCATACCTTGTTTACGTTTCCTTTTTGTTCTATACATACATACTGTGACTGTATCTATTGGAACATACACTGGCCAAAACTGATACTTAATGTACTACAAATTAATGGGAAACACATCACATAAAACTGTTCTTCACTGGGGAAAAAATGATATGGATGTGTCAACAACTCCTGTCACAAGCCTCTCCTTACCCACGTTTATTGATTCCGTTTTTTTATATAAAAATGTAAAGACCATAATTACTCATTGGAAAGATATCTGTTCAAAAATCTTACTTTTAGGGTCGAAACCCCTTATGTCAAAACTTAAAATGCCACATTCCTTACCTTGACATAGTAAACTGTGATATTATGGGGATCGTTGTTTGTAATTTGAAGGTCAACCCTTTGCTGACATGTCACTATTTTCTATTTGTGTGTTTTTCTAGTTTAATAATTTTGTCAAAGATTGAAAAAGCAAGCAAAGTCCTTTCTTGTATTAAGAGAGGTATGGACTCCAGAGAGCGAACGATATCATTTTGCCCCTGTACAAATCATTAGTAAGACCTCATCTGGGATATGCAGTTGAGTTTTGAGCACCAGTTCACAAAAAGGATATCAGGGAACTGGAGAAAGTGCAGAGAAGAGCAGCCAAACTGATAAGAGGCACGGGTGAGTTCAGCTATGAGGAAAGATTAGAGGAACTGAATTTATTCTCCCTTGAGAAAAGGAGATTAAGGGGGATATGATCAAAATGTACAAATACATAAGTGGTCCATATAGTGAACTTGGTGTTGAGTTATTCACTTTAAGGTCATCACAGAGGACAAGGGGACACTGTTTACGTCTAGAGGAAAAAAGATTTCATCTCCAAATACAAAAAGGTTTCTTCACAGTAATGCCCTGTACACACGGTTGGAATTTTTGATGGAAAATGTGCGATCGGATCATGTTGTTGGAAAATCTGATCGTAAGTGGGCTCCATCTGACTTTTTCCATCGGAATTTCCGACACACAAAGTTTGAGAGCAGGATCTAAAATTTTCCGACAACAAAATCCGATCGTTTAAATTCCGATCATATGTAGACAATTCCGACGGACAAAGTGCCACGCATGCTCAGACTAAATTAAGTGACAAAAGCTATTGGCTACTGGCCCGTTTATAGTCCCGACATACGCGTTTTACGTCACCTCGTTCAGAACGATCAGACTTTGTGCGACTGTGTAGACAAGTTAGGCCCAAAATCTGTCGGAAAAAATCCGACAGATTTTGTCGTCGGAATGTCCGATCATGTGTACAGGGCATAAGAGCTGTGAAAGTGTGGATTAGACTCCCTCCGGAGGTGGTTCTGGAAAGCTCAGTAGATTACTTTAAAAAATGCCTGGATTCTTTCCTAAATGTACATAATATAACTGGGTACTAACATTTATAGGTAAAGTTGATCCAGGGAAAATCCAATTGCCTCTTAGGGGATCGGGAAGGATTTTTTTTCCCTGCTGTAGCAAATTGGATCATGCTTTGCTGGGGTTTTTTCACTTCCTCTGGATCAACTGTGGTGAAGGATTGTGTATATGGGATTTTTTATTTTTTTTGGTGGAATTGGATGGACTTGGATGTTTCTTTTTTCAACATGACTAACTATGAAATTATAAGTACAAACTTATAGCATATAAGGATTAAATTGGCTTTCATGCTAGATACATATGGAAGAGAAAGCACAAACCAACTACCTGTTATTCATCTGGAATATGTCCATTTTCCAGATTATACTCATAAAAGGACCTCAGAGTCACACATAACCTGAAGACACATTGGGGTTAATTTACTAAAGGCAAATAGGCTGTTCATTTTGCAAAATAATTTTCCCCAGAGCTTAGTGAATAAGATGAAGCTTGACTTTGGTCTTTGTACTCCATGCATAGGTAAAAATAGCTTTGTTAGGATTCACTAATGACAAGTAGGGATGAGCCAAACACCCCCCCCCCGGTTCGGTTCGCAGCAGAACATGCGAACAGGCAAAAAATGTGTTTGGACGCGCGAACACCGTTAAAGTCTATGAGACACGAACATGAATAATCAAAAGTGCTAATTTTAAAGGCTTATATGCATGGTATTGTCATAAAATGTGTTTGGGGACCTTGGTCCTGCCCCAGGGGACATGTATCAATGCAAAAAAAGTTTTAAAAACTGAATTTTTTTCAATAATGCTTAAAGTGAAACAATAAAAGTGAAATATTCCTTTTCAATTTTGTACGGGTGTCTATAGTATGCCTGTAAAGTGGTGCATGTTTCCCGTGTTTACAACAGTCCCTGCACAAAATGACATTTCTAAAAGGAAAGAAGTAATTTAAAAGTAATCGCGGCTATAATGAATTGTCAGTCCCGGCAATAAACATAAAAGTCATTTAAAAAATGGCATGAGATTCCCCCACAGTCCATTACCAGGCCCTTTGGGTCTGCTATGAATATTAAGGTGTACCCCGCGCCAAAATAAAAAAAATGGCGTGGGCCCCCCCTCCAGAACTGTACCAGGCCACATGCCCTCAACATGGGGAGGGTGCTTTGGGGTAGGCCCCCAAAGCACCGTGTCCCCATGTTGATGGAGACAAGGGCCCCATCCCCACAACCCTTGCCCGGTGGTTGTGGGGGTCTGCGGGCGGGGGGCTTATCTGAATCTGGAAGCCCCCTTTAACAAGGGGACCCCCAGATCCCGGCCTCCCCCCCTGTGTGAAATGGTAACGGGGTACAAATGTAGTGTGAAAAGTGTGAAAATGATAAAAATGACATGACACTTGGCTTGGGGGCAAGTCCTTTATTAAAAAAATAAAAAATAAAACTTACCCACAAAGTCTTCTTCTTTTTCTCTTGCTCCGCTGACAGACCGAAAAAAAGAAAAAAAAAACTTGCACCCTGCCAGTGATCCACCTCCATGGGAGGCACCCGCCATAATGACCGTCCTCTCAGGTGACAGTTCTTTTATAACACGTCGCCAGGTGACCCCGCCCCCTCTGACGCACTGGGACATCCCTATGGCTTTGCCGTAGCGTCAGAGGGGGCGGGGCCACCCAGTGACGTAGCCGGGTGGCCCCGTCCCCCTCTGACAAGCAATGTCAGCTCATCCTTACCAGACCCAGCCCGAAGGTCAGTCAAGGCATTCTTCAAAGCCCTAGGTTTACTCTATGATGACCCTGATTGAGCCCATACAGACAGATTCAGATTGAGGAAGTGGTGCAACATCCATGTTAATATTTCAGTTAGTAATGCAAGAGGAGACTGAAGGAGTGAAGTGAGGAGTAGAAGGATAGATTTGGTGTCATTGGCGTAGAGATGATATTGGAAGCTGTTGGAGGATATCAAATGACCAAGAGAGGAGGTGTATATAGAAAAGAGAAGGGGGCCAAGAACAGAGCCTTGGGGGACCCCTACAAAAGGAGGAAGTGGAGAGGAGGAGACAGAATTATAGTTAACACTGGAAGAAATGCTGTGATAGATAGGAGGAAAACCAGGAAAGAGCAGAATCTTGGAAGCCAAGTGAAAAGAGTTTATTGAGAAGGAAGGGGTGGTCAACAGTATCAAAGGCTGCAGAAAGGTCTAGTAGTAAGATGCATTAAGGGGTATGATTTTGCTATAGTAATTAAATATCTTAGCCACATGTCTTATTACCCATATGTATTTATATGGATGCAGCTGCGCTTCCCCAGTGAAAAAGCAGCCAACACAACAATATGACTGATTGTGAAAGAAACTAAAAAGTGGTTAAGTGTGGCGCTGTGAAACTTTGTATCTGATCGATAGCTACAAGGAAGAGTGCGATCTTCATTATATTGCTATCATCCAGATTTTAGTGACTAATCACCATCTGTAAAGGATGGTGGGAAGAAAGTGAATACAAACAGTCCACATCAGAACTGTTTATAAAAATAAACACAAATATTACTAAAAATAAAAGTGAACATAAAACACAAATCTATGTGAATCACGTGAGTGAACAGGTTATAGTATGAAAATAAGGAAGTGTTACAATATGTAGTGAAACACTAGGATACCTGTCTCTGAAAAAACAGGAAATCATATAATGTATTACAATTCCTTTGTTTAACCACCTATAATCAGAATTGCAATATAGATGGACTAAATGCAATTATAATCCAAAAACAATGACGTTCATAAAAGTAAATAAACACAATGGAAACATATATATAAAGTGAGCCCAAATAGGTGCTATGTTAACAAGTATTAGGATGGTTTATATATATAGATACAGGTGTCCCGAATGGAATATCTCATGTGTAATGGTATATCAATATTTCTAATATTCTTCTGATGTTAGATAGTGTTCATCAACGTATCATCCTCATGTATTTTGGACGGCGTCAAGAACTTTGAGATGTAGAAATAAAGTCGGGTACTCTTACCGTAAGAGATGGACCCACTGACCTTTGGTGAGGGGTCAAACAGAGCGTGGATATGCCGATGGATGGCACAGGCAGGATGGTAGGCCGGAATCAGGAGCTTGGAAGGACACGACTGGGCCGACCCCACAGTCTGTACTCACCGAATCTCAGGTAACGGTGTAGGGACTGCACTTTAAACGACTGTGCAGGAACACAAAGGTTGACCCCGAGACATCTCAATGGGTCAAAATCATGGAAAAAAGAGATAAAAAAGAGGGCCTCCTCATAGGGTAAATCAATCCGATACCGGAATGGATTTATTTATAAAATTCTTGTTTGTCAAAAATAAAACGATCAGTAAAAACAAAGACAAATCAAGAAATAAAAAGCAAACGCAGTGGTGATGGGTATAGCGTATCCGCCCTACGCGTTTCGTCTTACAAGACTTCTACAGGGGCATAAGCTAGTGCACCCCCTCTGCGTTATATATATACCACTATGAACAGATTAACACCTGGGCTAGTTGGGGGCAGTCACACTTCCGGTTATGCCTTCCCATAGAATCAAAAGGTCTAATTGGTTATCAACCAGCCTATCATAGTATTCACTCACCATGGAGGGGAGGTCCATAATGATCATGCCAAAGAATATTGGACTATCCAAATGTCATTGAAAATAATGTGAATGTCATTGGCCCTTAAGCATCAAAGGTGAACGCGACCATTCATGATATATATGTCAGAATGGTGTTCGTTTGGGCGCGAAAAACGCGCACGTTTGGGCGCCAAAAAACGTGGACGTTTGGGCGCCAAAAAACGCGAATTTTGTATGGCAAAGCCGAGTCACGGGACCACTGGATCACCGCTCGTGGTATGCAGGAAAGCATTCTACGCTTAACAGATCCCGCATGCGCAGCCCACGGGGACGAGCAAGGACGTAACAACGTCCTACCGCCGCCAATCAGCGTTCCCAACATGACCGGCGGCGTACGTACCCGTCCGCGGAAGGCGTGCGCTGGAATGGTATCCGCAATGGACGCAACGTAAACCCCACGTGACGGGAAAAAGGTGAACATTGCGATCACATGACAAAGCCATGTGCAGCCCCACGTGACGGGGATAGGTAAACATTGCGATCACATGACTCAATCATATAGGAGTGGACGGGACTGGTATCCTCGTTCGCAAACCACATGATATATTAAAAAATTTTTTTTTGAAAAAAAACAGTAAAAAGTTGAAATAATAATAATATGGAACGAACAGCCTAGTATAAATTCATTAATAGGTACATGAAAAGATGTATTTTTTGGAAACCGGAGTCTGACTGCCCCCAATCACTAGACTCCACAAATTACAGATATCTTTGACTTTAAAGGGGAAAAGATACCAGGTACATATCATGTTAACATCCAAGAAAGTTACTTAGTAAGCAATCATTTATCATAATGGTAGTTAATCCTCCAAGTAAAAAGAAGAAAAAACGGAGCTCAACTACAATAACAATGTTACAAAAGTTGCAGGAAACATCTATATGTATGTGATTAATACAGAAGTATGCATTCGTGGCACTATAAATCACATATAATTGATGCTAAATAAGCTGATATTGATCATTAAACCAACTATCATGTATATAGATCTCTGAATCTAGAATGGGTGTATGGAATATGGAATACCCATAATGATATAAATGGAGAAGAGGTATCCTCAAAGAAGTGCCATGAAAAAATGGGGATAAATGAAAGGGAAAAGTAAGGGTATATCAAGAACGATTAATAAACGAATTGATGTCCCACTCTACATTCATCCCGTGTGGGGAGTAACATTTAATCTGGTGTATCCAAAATGTTTTGAGTTTAGATACACCCCTAATTTTAGATTCACCCCTCCAGTGGGCTGTAAATTTGTCTATAATCTGAAATTTTGAACCTTCTGGGTTCCTATTATGACAGGACAAATAGTGTTTAGGGACACTGTGATTGGTACGTCCTGCCCTTATCGCAGCAATATGTTCGTTTACTCTGATGGCAAAGGTCCTAATAGTGCGTCCGATGTATTGCTTCCCGCACGGACAAGTGATAAGGTACACAATGTATTTCGTGTGGCAAGTTGTGAAGCAATTCATTTCATAAGTCTTACCTGTCACACTAGACCTAAAAGAGTCACATTTCTTACGATATGTGTTATTTAGACACACGTTGCATTTTCGACATGGATAGAACCCCTTCATATTGTGGAAAAACGTGGGTGGACAAGGAGGGTCAATAGTATTAGGGGCGATCTTACCCCTAAGGGACATGGCGCCTCTGTAAATCACACCTGCTCTTTCAGGTAGAAGAGGTCCTAATACTTGATCATTTTTGAGAATCTTCCAATGTTTGACCATAATTTCTTTAATTTGTCTATGTTGGACTGAAAAATTGGTCATAAAAGACCATTTGTGTTTATTTTCCTTATTTTTAGGGGGATTTTCTACTAGTAAGGTCTCACGATCGATCATGGATACTTTCCGTATTTCATCATCAATCTGAGCTGCCATATAACCCTTATCCAAAAATCTCTTTTTCAGAATGTCCGCCTGGTGGAAAAAATCCGGAAGAAAAGAACAGTTGCGCCTAATGCGCATAAACTGGCTTCGTGGTACTGATTTCAACCATGAGGCGTGGTGGCAACTGTCGACCGGAATATAACCATTCCGGTCTGTAGTTTTGAAAAACGTTTTTGTGGAAATACGGCCCTGGTTGGCACTAATTTCTAGGTCTAAGAAATGAATCGTAGAGGCACTAGCTTCGTATCTGGACCAAAACACGAGCTGTGGAGGGTCCAGAACATGGACGACATCCTCCTCCCATTTCCCCATAAAAATATTTGCAAGACTGGGGGCGAACTTAGCGCCCATGGCGACTCCCTTGGTTTGTAAAAAATAGTTACCATCGTACCAAAAATAATTGTGTTTAGTTGCGTAATGTAGTAGGTCCATTATGAATCTCTTTTGAGTAGGAGAGATGGACCTATTACGACCCAGGAAGGTCTCAACAGCTTTAAGCCCTAAATCGTGGGGGATACATGTATACAAAGAAGTGACATCAGCCGTCACCATCAGAAGGTCATTGCTATATGTGACTTTTTGTAATTTTGAGATGGTATCCCTGGTATCCTTTAAATACGAGGGTAGAGTCTTAACTAGGGGCTGTAGGTAGAAGTCGATGTATTTACCGATCCTCGAAGTGATCGAGTCAATACCACTTACGATTGGCCTGCCGGGAGGGTTGTTAACATTTTTGTGTACTTTAGGTAAATAGTACATGATTGGTATTCTTGGCGCCACGGGTATAAGGTAACTTTTTTCTTTTTTGTCCAAAATCCCCAGTTGAGCCCCAGTATCTACGAGGTCAGCGAGGATTTTTTTATAATCAGATGTAGGGTTTTTTATTAGAGGAGAGTAAGTGTCGGAATCACTCAGAATTCTCATCATTTCTGTATGATAGGCAATTCTGTCAAGTACGACAATCCCTCCCCCCTTATCCGCGGGGCGGATAACCAAGTCCTTCCGTTCGCATAAGGATTTTAATCCTACTTTGATGTCTGAGCTATTATGTATTCTTTTATTTGGAAGATTCTCTAGATCATTTAACACCAGGTCTCTGAAGACCTTAATTGAAGGTGCCACTGAACATGGTGGATTGAAAAGAGAAGGGTTTGCTAAACCTGAATGTACAGTGTTCGAGGGGAAATGTGGGACAGAATTATTCCTGGGATTCGAGAGTATATAGCGTTGTATATTCAATTTTCGTACATATTTTTGAACATCAATAAAAGTCTGTTAATCTGTTCATAGTGGTATATATATAACGCAGAGGGGGTGCACTAGCTTATGCCCCTGTAGAAGTCTTGTAAGACGAAACGCGTAGGGCGGATACGCTATACCCATCACCACTGCGTTTGCTTTTTATTTCTTGATTTGTCTTTGTTTTTACTGATCGTTTTATTTTTGACAAACAAGAATTTTATAAATAAATCCATTCCGGTATCGGATTGATTTACCCTATGAGGAGGCCCTCTTTTTTATCTCTTTTTTCCATGATTTTGACCCATTGAGATGTCTCGGGGTCAACCTTTGTGTTCCTGCACAGTCGTTTAAAGTGCAGTCCCTACACCGTTACCTGAGATTCGGTGAGTACAGACTGTGGGGTCGGCCCAGTCGTGTCCTTCCAAGCTCCTGATTCCGGCCTACCATCCTGCCTGTGCCATCCATCGGCATATCCACGCTCTGTTTGACCCCTCACCAAAGGTCAGTGGGTCCATCTCTTACGGTAAGAGTACCCGACTTTATTTCTACATCTCAAAGTTCTTGACGCCGTCCAAAATACATGAGGATGATACGTTGATGAACACTATCTAACATCAGAAGAATATTAGAAATATTGATATACCATTACACATGAGATATTCCATTCGGGACACCTGTATCTATATATATAAACCATCCTAATACTTGTTAACATAGCACCTATTTGGGCTCACTTTATATATATGTTTCCATTGTGTTTATTTACTTTTATGAACGTCATTGTTTTTGGATTATAATTGCATTTAGTCCATCTATATTGCAATTCTGATTATAGGTGGTTAAACAAAGGAATTGTAATACATTATATGATTTCCTGTTTTTTCAGAGACAGGTATCCTAGTGTTTCACTACATATTGTAACACTTCCTTATTTTCATACTATAACCTGTTCACTCACGTGATTCACATAGATTTGTGTTTTATGTTCACTTTTATTTTTAGTAATATTTGTGTTTATTTTTATAAACAGTTCTGATGTGGACTGTTTGTATTCACTTTCTTCCCACCATCCTTTACAGATGGTGATTAGTCACTAAAATCTGGATGATAGCAATATAATGAAGATCGCACTCTTCCTTGTAGCTATCGATCAGATACAAAGTTTCACAGCGCCACACTTAACCACTTTTTACCCATATGTATTGCCAGTCTTTTGTTGGATCACAATAGAAAATGGAACGATTTTCTCACCTAAAAAAAAAAAAAAAAGAAACCAGAATACCATCTCTGACGAAAACCTGCATTAAAGGACAATGGATCCAGTCAGAGACATAACTAGAATCTTCAGGGCCCCGGTGCAAGAAACCATAAAGGGCCCCCACCAGGAGCGTTGCTAGGTCTACAAAAGATCTCAGGCTAGAGCCCATAGCAGCGAAGTAAAGAAAGTCATACGCTTGGGCGGGCATACACATGTATGTGTGTGTGTGTGTATATATATATATATATATATATAAAAATATCGTTACATAGTGTGAATCCCCCCTCATCAGGGTCCCCAGAGAGCCCCCCCTTACTTCAGGGTCCCCAGAGAGCCCCCCTTACATCAGGGTCCCCAGAGAGCCCCTTCCTTACATCAGGGTCCCGAGAGAATCCCCCCTTACATCAGGGTCCCCAGAGAGCCTCACCTTACATCAGGGTCCCCAGAGAGCCCTCCCTTACATCAGGATTCCTAGAGGGCCCCTCCTTACAGCAAGGTCCCCAGAGAGCCCCCCTCACATCAGGGTCCCCAGAGAGCCTCACCTTATATCAGGGTCCCCAGAGAGCCCTCCCTTACATCAGGATTCCTAGAGGGCCCCTCCTTACAGCAAGGTCCCCAGTTAGCCTTCCTTACATCAGGGTCCCCAGAGGGCCCTTCCTTACATCGGGTCCCAAGAGAGCCCCCCATTACATCAGGGTCCCGAGAGAGCCTTCCTTACATCAGGGTCCCCAGAGAGCCCCCCTTACATCAGGGTCCCCAGAGGGCCCCCAGCCCCCCTTACATCAGTGTCCACAGACAGTCACCCCCCCCCTTCCAGAGGTTCCGCTGTACCTGGCTGGTCTCCGCTGTGCACCTTGGACCCCCAGCACATCTCTGTACCCCCCCACCTGGGGGAAGGGGAGAGGCGGCGATTGGCAGCTCTATGGTTTGCACAGGTGGTGGGATCTCCCTGGGGCTTGTAGTTCTTTGTCCAACTGTATCCACTGGATAGATGAGGGACCTCTGACCTGGGCATGTATCATCAAGAGTGTAGAAGCAGAGCGACTTACTGAAGAGTGAAGCCAATACATGCCCGGGTCAGAGGCCCCTCCCCTCTCCACTGTATACATCCAGAGAGAGCACTACAAGTCCCAGGGAGATCCTGCGGCTCGCAGGCACCATAGAGCTGCCAATCGCCACCTCCATCCTCCCTCCCTGCATGTTAAATGGACAGCCAGGGGTGCAGGGGGAGATGCTGAGTCTCGGGGCCCCCCACAGCGCCAGAACGACAGGGCCCAGTCGCAAGTGTGACTGCTGTGACCTTTATAGTTTCGCCACTGGATCCAGTTGCTGAGTTTTATTATAGCTATGTGTATATTTTCAAGTCAGGAAGTCTCCGTAGTATACATACATCCTAGGTCTTCAGATGGGCATTAAAATTGATATTTTAAAACGGAATAATACCACTTGGCATGCCTTTAAATTTGCAGATCTTAGAAACAGTTCATTTGATGTATTTTTGTAAAAGTTTTTTTAACTATTTACCACTCACCAAGAAAAAAAAAAACACAAAGATCCAGCTACACAAAAACATTCAAAAGAGGGCAACATAGTAAATATATCTGAGAATACTGTATAACAGCTTCTCACCATAGCCATAATATCTGAACATCTGGCACTTATTCATGAAATCTCAATATCTTAACCACTTGCTGACTCACCACAGTACATATACTATGGCAGGTGCAGGCACAATGATGTACATGTATACCATGTGCCTGCTCTGGGTTTAGGAGCACACTGTGCGCTTCCCCCACGGCTGTTCTATCTGCCAGACACACCCCAATACTCGAGCCCAGATATCCTGTTGTCACATAATCACAATGTCAACAAAGCTGTTATGAATTAATTAATTCATAACAGCTGTGTTTCCTATGCTGTGATTGGTCAACTGCTTTTACATGGTACCTGGGCCAATCACAGCACCCTGTGCCATGTGATTAGCTGTAGCCCATCACAGAATCACAGATCACAGCTGTCATTAATGAAACCCATTCATGACAGTTTAAAACTTTGCTTTTACAATGATATTCAGTGTTTCTATGGTGAAACTGAACTACTCTGATAAAAGTATGTAAAAAAAAAAAAAAAAATGTTAAAAAAAGTAAATTTTTTTATGCAATTTAAAAAAAACAAAAAAACAAAAACATACTGTCACCAGTCAGTGTCACTGATTACTGCCACATTAGTCATTTGATGATGCTATACTGCACTGGTGACAATATGTAAAAAGAAATGTGAAAAAAAGTCTCCATTTTCAAAAAATTGTGACAAAAGAAAAAATGACTTCAAAAAGCCCGCCATGGCTCTTACTAAATTCCTCAGACTGTCTACTTTCCAAAAAGGGGTAATTGGGGGTATTTGTACTGTCCTGGCATTTTATGGCCTCAGGAAACGAGTCTGTTGGTATATCATAATCGATTAAAGTGGATGTAAACCCAAATTTTTAATTTGTTTTATGTCATAATGTAGAGAATACGATTTCCTTTCATTTGAGCCCAGTCTTGCCACACAGATTTACTTGAGGCCTGAGCAATCCTCTTTTATTGTTCAGTTAGAGAAATCTTGACAAAGTCTTTAAAACTTTGTCAAAAACGCCCCCTTGCTGTGAGTGACAGGTGATTTACATATCATGCACTAGCCTGAGACAGGCACATCCTGTGTAAAAAGTTCACAATTCACACCCCCCTCCCCTCCCCTCCAGCTCTCCCAGTTTTACTGTGTTTTGACTGGATGTTTCTCATCATGGGATGCAGTGAACAGTCAGCAGACTATAGACAGACAAGTGATTTAGGGGACATGTATGTAGTCAGAGCTGGGCAGAGTAGAACATCCAGTGATCTGATGATGACCTGTCTCAGGCTAGTGCATGAGATATGTAAATCACCTGTCACTCACAGCAAGGGGGCGTTTTTGACAAAGTTTTCAAGACTTTGTCAAGATTTCTCTAACTGAAAAATAAAAGAGGATTGTTCATGCCTTGAGTAAATCTGTGTGGCAATACTGGGCTCAAATGAAAGGAAATCATATTCTCTACATTATGACATCAAAAAAAAAAATGTGGGGTTTACATCCACTTTAATTTTCAAATATATATATACTATAGATTGTAGATGCTAGAACTTTCACACAAATCAATTATTATACACTTATTGGGATCATTTTTTACCAAAGAAATGTAGCAGAATAGACTTTGTCCAAAATTCTTGATGGAATTTGATTCTATTGCATATGTTTTATAACAGAAAGTAGAAAATATTGTTTTTTTTTTTTCCAAAACTGTTCAGTCTTTTTTTCATTTATATTGTACAAAATAAAAGATCCAGTGGTGATCAAATACCACCAAAAGAAAACTCTATTTGTGTGGTAAAAATTTAATTTTCATACAGTGTTGCATTACCGCGCAATTGCCAGTTAAAGTAGTGCAGTGCTGAATAGCAAACATGTCATGAAAAAAAAAGGTCATGAAGGGGGTAAAACCTTCCAGAGCTTAAAGCGGAACTTCAGTCATTTTTTCATCTTTCCATCTATTAAATCTTCTGCCCTTGTTGTTTTAACTTTCGATAGTAAAACATTTTTTTTTCTGCCAGTAAATACCTTATACAGCCCACTTTCTTGTCTGGTAAAAAGCCTAGGCTTGGCTTATAACATCATGCACAGCTCCCTCCCTCTCTCACTCTCGTGAGAGTTTGCCAGGAAGGTAGGGAGGATGAGTCATAAGAGGGCCAATGAGACCTGCAGAGCTGGAGGTGTGCCTCTGTGTGTCTGTGTAAATCCAGAAAGTGAACAGGCAGCAGCTTCAGCTCCCCACAGTTAAAATGATTGCAGCCAGACTCAGTCAAGGGAGATTTCTACAGCATATTTGGCAGGTACAGAATCACAGTATATAGAAAATAATATGCAAAGTGTTGGAGGGAAACTTCAGAATGGCAAAGATGTTTTTATTACAAATTATGTGAGCAGACTGCAGTTCCTCTTTAAGTGGTTAACAGGTACCATCTATTTTTTATTTTATTTTTTTTATTTTATTATTTTATTTTTATTTATACCACTTTAATTAAATTTACTTAAATTTACTTTAATTAAATTAAATTTAATTAAGTACCACTAAAATGTGTGCTTAGTGTAAATTATTTTTTAGTAGATCTTTATAACACTTCTTTTCAATTAAAATGATTGGCCAGAGGTTTAGCACATTGTGTTGTTTTATTTAACTTACCCATTGATGGCTTTGTATTCCCAAAGTTAGTAGATGTTTTTTATGGCCACTGCACTATAACTGTGGACAGACTATCTGGAAAACTAAGCTACTCAACAAGCATGTAATTTGTCCTTTGACTGGATTCTGTCAGCAGTTTTTCTTTAGGATTATGTCGGAAGAACGCTGAAAGGGAGAGCTTTTCGATTGCCCTCAAGCACTTATCCATGTCCTTCTCAGTGGCCTTTATGTAAGTTACAATTCAGCACGCAGCACTTGCTCACACTTGATGCAATTTGGTTTCCTAAATGCATGAGAACCTGCATACAAAATGCATGGTGAGATCCGTGCCATTATGCTGTTCTTATTTGTGCATTTGTATCCAGTGCAAGAGTCATTATTGCTGCATTAAAGAAAACAAATCAGTAGAGATGAAACTGCATTTAAAAGATAATTGGCGGATCCTTGCAAGCTTATAAATAAATAAGAAGAGCAAATAGGGAAATCTAGAAGGACAACTAAAAACAAAGGTGGATATGTTGCCCAAAGCAGCTAGTCAAATTTATAAATTCTTTGCTTAACCATGCAAGAAAAGAATGTAATTTCACTATCTGCAGTTGTAAACATCTTAACTTTCCTATAAGATACTCCTTGTGTTAATTCTGGACAAGCCCGGAGACTTCATACAGAATAGCTCACTAGGTCTTTTCTCTGCTTCGAGCTTCTAAACAAACATACCACAGCCTTTTGTGTAAAACCCTGTTTCTTGAGTGCAGATTAATCTGGGTAATCCCATTTATTCTTAAATGCAGGATTTTTAGCTGTACAAAGTTGTTGCCACTTCTTATATCCGTGTTAGTTTAGGAGATTAAGGGGTTACAAAAATCAAGTACTTATTCCGTTCTTGTTTTTGTCATGATAGTACATCTTGCAAAGATTGGTTGTGGTAATCAACTCAACATTGGTCTGAGTGGGGTCTCTTTCACCTGTAAACACAGATAGCACAATCCAATCCACAAAACACTACATATATTCAGAAAATAATAATATTAATATTATTGATAATTTTATCTGTTCAGCTCTAACAGAATTCACTCGATATTGGGTGATATGCAGTGGATGTTAGTTTAGAATTGCAGTTGCTCTTAGAGAAAACCACAATGTAATAGTGTACCTGCATTATATATTAAGATACTGGGTGACAAGACATTACAATACGGTACCACCAGGGGCGGACTGACCATTCAGCCACTCGGGCACTGCCTGAGGGCCCCGGGCCACTAGGGGGCCCCATCAGGGTTGCCAGCCTCAGTAAAACCAGGGAACAGTATGTAAAAATCAGTTTTTTTTTTTTTTTTTACATCTGTCTCTGAAATGTCCCTTACCGACATCCTTTTGGTCTAAAAATCCTGAGATTATAGCTGCCCCACCTCTCCAGTACCTTCTCAGCCAATAGAAACATGTCTGTGTATACTGTGTGGCCCCATAATCTGATTGCCTAGGGGCCCCATAATCTCCTATTGCCCGGGGACCCCATGAGTTGTCAGTCTGCCCCTGGGTACCACATACCTTTTAATAATACAAAGAAACAGAGGTGAGCAGGTGGAACTTTTAAGGTACCAAGGACAACAAACAGATTGAAAAAATATATATATAGATTTATTTATTTCATGAATGAATAACTTATATAGCGCTACATAGGCGACCTAAATGGCCTAAGGGTGCTTTTGCTGCCAGTGTCCATCTGGGTTTTCAGAAGAGGTGGGTCTTGAGCTTCTTCCTGAAGGCCAGATAGTTTTCCTCTAAACCGATGTCCGCGGGTAGAGCATTCCATAGCCGTGGTCCTTGAACCTTCGTCCGCCTTTTAATTTGTAACAATTCTTAAAATCGCAGCAAACATTTACAACAGTCGCAAATTAATTGTTAGAACATATACAGCCACTTCTTCAGGAGTTTTGGAGAAGTGCCACATCAAATATTAAATACAAAAAAGTATAAAAGAAACAACAGATGTAAATAGATATGCTTAAAATTGCCATAAATAAAATTACGTCACAAGAAAACATAATTTATGTATTACCCTGTTTCCCCGAAAATAAGACCTAGCGTGATTGTCGGTGATGGCTGCAATATAAGCCCTACCCCCAAATAAGCCCTAGTTAAAGTCCTTGTAGGTCTTATTTTCAGGGTAGGGCTTATTTTCGGGGAAACAGGGTAGGACTTATTTGGGGGGTATGGCTTATATTGCAGCCATCACCGACAATCACGCTAGGTCTTATTTTCGGAGAAACAGGGTATATCTAAATTATAAATATTTGATTGAGAAAGATTTGTTTATACATTTTATACATTGCCGAACGGCTCCTGTACATATACGTCGGCAATTTAAAGATGGATATCTCGGTAACGGCAGCAGCTGCTGCCACAATCGAGGTATCCATCTCTTCAGGAGCTGGTCATGTTTATGTTAATGGTGGTCTCTGCAGTGGATTCACCGCAAGATCACCATTATCGGCGGTGGGAGAGGTGCCACCCCCCTCCCGCCGCTCTCCCCCGCCCTCCGCCGCTTACTGAAGCCGTCGGCATCGGCGGAGGCGATCAAGACCTGTCCGTGTCCGGGTATGGAGATGAGTGAGGGGAAGATGGCCTACACCAGTCTCCATACAATAGCAGGGCGCCATAACGTCACTTCCGCCCATACGTCTTAAAGGGAAATTTTTTCAAAGTCATTTTTTCAAATGACAACATTTTCTTTCTTTTTTTTATTGCATTTAAGTCCAAATATGGGCTTTGAGGACTTTTTGACCCCAGATCTCATATTTAAGAGGACCTGTCATGCTTTTTTCTATTACAAGGGATGTTTACATTCCTTGTAATAGGAATAAAAGTGACCCAATATTGTTTTTTTTTTTAAAAAACAGTGAAAAAATAAATAAAATCAAGTAAAATAAATAAGAAAACATTTTTTTTAAATCGCCCCATCCAGACGAGCTCGCACCCAGAAGCGAACGCATACATGAGTAGCGCCGCATGTGAAAACAGTGGTCAAACCACACATGTGAAGTATTGCTGCGATCGTTAGAGCAAGAGCAATAATTCTAGTCCTAGGCCTCCTCTGTAACTCAAAACATGCAACCTGTAGAATTTTTTAAATGTCGCCTATGGAGATTTTTAAGGGTAAAAGTTTGATGCCATTCCACGAGCGGGTGCAATTTTGAAGCGTGACATGTTGGGTATCAATTTACTTGGCGTAACATTATCTTTCACAATATAAAAAAAAATTGGGCTAACTTTACTGTTGTCTTATTTTTTTATTCAAAAAAGTGAATTATTTCCAAAAAAAGTGCGCTTGTAAGACCGCTGCGCAAATACGGTGTGAAAAAAAGTATTGCAATGACCGCCATTTTATTCTCTAGGGTGTTAGAAAAAAAAAAAATATATATATATATATATAATGTTTTGGGGTTCTAAGTAACTTTATAGCAAAAAAAAAAACTGTTATAAACTTGTAAACACCAAAATCTCAAAACAAGGCTAGTCCTTAAGTGGTTAAGTAGAGTACATTTTGTACAAAGGGTATTAAACTGAAAAGGTGCCTATTGGATACTTGAATTCATAGAATATTGGTTTGGAATGAAGCCAGGGTTTGAAAGGGAACCGAAAACCTTTTGTAATCAAAGAGGATAAATTATAAATTACTCATGTCCTTTAAATAGTAAATGATTCTACAAGGTATATATTACAAAGTAGGGCAAAAAGAAACATATTTACTTCAAATTGGAATGAAGTATGTATATTATTTATAGAACCAATACGATTGTTCATCCCAAATTGCAGGGAGGAAGGAAAGTTTAGTAAAAACCAGAGGAGCACGGATTGGCTAAAAGGTGAATGAAGCCACCCCTCGTTTGTGGACCTTGGCAGCACCCAAAAAGGGGAGAGGGGGATACCCGGGGTATACCTGGTGGTAAGGCTCTTTGCCAAGAGCCTCAGTGGTCCTATAAAATAAGGAGAAAGTATATTTCCATTATTATGTATGTAATATTCCCGTAAAAGAAAAGTGCATTCCAAAGCCTTTCACCTGGTGTGGGCAAATAGCCTCAAGGTTGAACCTGCATCATAGTCATACAGCCATCCTTTTGATCTGAATATTATTACTGACATATTATTGGAGCCTATATGTTGTTGCCTAGATGGCTATAATTATTTTTCTGATGCCCAAACAGCCTTCAATATTATATTTAATTACAGATGCAGAAGAGACTTTAAATGTTTCTCCTAAACCATTAAGTTTAGGCAATATAACTGTCAATACAGGTGCCAATCATCACACAGATTAGGTCATTCTAGCAGTAAATGGCTGATTATCCGTTATGTATGGAAAATATTGCCATACTTGAATGTTATCTGTCTGTATGTTGAAATTGTGCTACCTATTTTGTTACCTTAATGATTCAAAAGTTCAGAAATTGTGTTAGAACAACCAGAATAAAAGTAAAACATTGGTAAGAGAGAGATTGGATTTTTAACCACTTAAGAACCGAGTTTTTTTTTGCTAGAAAATTACTTAGAACCCCCAAACATTATACATTTTTTTTCTAACACTCTAGAGAATAAAATGGAGGTCATTGCAATACTTTCTGTCACACCGTATTTGCACAGCGGTCTTACAAGCGCACTTTTTTTGGAAAAAATACACTTTTTTAAATTAAAAAATAAGACAACAGTAAAGTTAGCCCAATTCTTTTTTATATTGTGAAAGATAATGTTACGCAGAGTAAATTGATACCCAACATGTCACGCTTCAAAATTGCGCCTGCTCGTGGAATGGCGACAAATATTTACCCTTAAAAATCTCCATAGGTGACGTTTAAAAAATTCTACAGGTTGCATGTTTTCAGTTACAGGATTACAGAGGAGGTCTAGGGCTAGAATTATTGCTCTCACTCTACCAATTGTGTGTGGTTTGAACAACGTTTTCATATGCGGGCGCTACTCACGTATGCTTTCACTTCTGCACGCAAGCTCGGCGGGACAGGCTGCGTTTAACATTTTTTTTCTTATATATTTTACCTTTACTTTTATTCCTAATACAAGGAATGTAAACATCCCTTGTAATAGAAAAAAAACATGAATGGACCACTAAATATGAGATATGGGGTTTAAAAAGACCTCAGATCTCATATTTACACTAAGATGCAGTAAAAAAAAAAATACAATTTTGTCATTTAAAAAAATAATAAAAAATATGGCCCTTTAAGAGCTAAGGGCTGAAGTGACGTTTTGACATTGCTTCCGCCCTGCAATGTTATGGAGACGGATCTTGCCCTCACTGGTCTCCATTCCCAGAGAGGGGTAACATCCGATCGCCTCCGCCGCTTCCGACGGCTCCAGTAAGTGGCAGAGGGCACGGAGCGTGGTGGGAGGGGGAGGCCCCTCTCCTGCCGCCAATAAAAGTGATCTTGCAGCGAATCTGCCGCAGGGACCACTCTTCTCGGAAAGCGGAGCACTGGCCGAAGAAGAGGATACTGGGGTTATGGCAGCTAGCACAGTCCTGTAAAACCAACCCAGGTATTCCCTTACCTGAATTATGATGACTATCTTATAAAATCAGAAAAGAAGTACTTTGCTACATATTAAACAGAAAGCATATTTCTCATTCTTGAGCAAAAGCAGGTCAAGTTGTGCATTTGACATATATGTATGAAGGAATAAAATACCTGAGCCCCACTGCCAAATGTAAATAAAGCAAGTATAAAAAAAACACTGGAAATACCCTTTGCAATAGGCACAGCAAGCTTACTAGATGCTATTAATGTAAACATTTTTGTTGCAGCTCGTTGTTCATCTAAATTGCCACTTTTGTTATGGTGGTAACAAATTAAAAACCACAAACCTCTTTAAACACTGATTTTCAGAGCACTGAATATTTTCTATTTTTGAAAGACACAGCCAGAATGGAGCCTTGCCTGAGCTGTAACTATTGTGGTAATTCGATTTTATTGTATCAATATAATATGTATGAAGGGTTTTTTTTTTTTTTTTTTCCTAAGGTTATATTTTTTTTGGCAACAAATGCATTACAACACAAAGACAGACAACTTTCTATGAATAAATGTATTTGCTGGAGCTGTTTTTCAAGTTCACAAATTACCTGGAACTATTCTGAACTGTAATTTCCAGATAATGCCCTTAGAATGCAAACACAACAATATCAATGCTGTGATTCTGAAGTAGATGTAATCACCACTGGTAAATAACTGTAATAGTAGATAAAGCTTTTTTCTTTTTTTAATTGTTCAGATAAATGACAAATTTAAACTATACTTTGCTGGCAACAGAGAACACAGCGAAATAAAAGGAAATGTTTTTTAAGCAAATGTTATTGTAAAGCAGAAATGGTATTACCTACTGTAGCTGGATCTTTAAAGTAGTAATTAAGTAGGAGTTCTCTAAAGCTTTCCTATTGAAGCATAGGCATTTCTACTGATCGGGTTTCTGTTTCTAATTATTACTCAGATAACCAAGTGCCTGATTTTACAATGCGTTGTAATAATTGCTATTACTGTGTAATACATATAGAAGAGCTCTATGTGATGCTATACTCAGTCATTATTCTGCTTTGTTACTTTAAGTGGTAAATCATTCTCTCATTCATGCTGAATTGAAAAGGTCACCTTTCATGTATGTTTACTAAAACACATTATTTATTGGTGCCATGTAATATTATGCACTTAATAATAAAATATGTACTTTCCCTGACAATGCGTTTCAACTTACAGTAATTACTTTTGTACTGCTCCAGACTGGAAATTCATAGGGGAACGTCGTCCTTTGGATAGCTGCCGTATATATAATTATAGATAGCCTCACTAAGAGAAAGCTGTTAAAGATAATGCTATATATGTGACTTTTTCTTTGTGGTTACCAATAGTTCAGCTCTGTATCAGTCACCAATGGTTGCCCCAGACGACAATGGCTCTCATTAACATAGCTCTTACTAAAAGGGAAGTATGGCATCAAATGGATGCAGCATCTGTCCCCCGTCCGCTCTGCACTAAGATCTGGGCGATCAAACACTGCTGCGGTTCTCCCTTTAGGTCCCCCCTCTCTCCTGTGACTGTCAGTCACCAGATCTCTGCTCTGCACCTTCAGCACTCACTGGATCGCTGGGCTGTGGAGGGGCCGGGAGTGGCTGGTTCAGGCTCAAGCTCTCAGAGGCTCGTTGAGAGGCTGAGCCAGATGCCGGTCCAGGCTTCTAGGAGGATCCTGACAGGAAAGATAGGATCTTTCCTGAGCCTGGACCGGCTGAGTGATGTCAGAACTAACTGCACTTCTGTGTTCCCTAGGAGGGGTATAGACAAAATAGCTTTGACTATACTTCTCCTTTAAGGCAATGGTTGATTATTTTCTAATTTTTAGGCTGGGTTCACACCTCCGACTAATGCATCTCGCATCAGGGGTCCAGTATGTCCCTGTTCTCCGTTTCAGGGACGAATCAGTGCCGATTTTTTGCTTGAACTTGGCTCAGAAACTGAGCCAAAGATGCACAGGACCTCTGTGCAATCTGCTCCGCCGCCGCCCCTGAGATATGTAAACCGGCTTCATAGCGAGCCGGTCACAATCTCCTGTCATACGAATTGGATGCGGGGAAAGCTGCATCCAATTTGCACTAGTGGGAACCCAGCCTGAATGTTTTGTTTTGGATGAGTTTGTTTATTAACCACTAGCCGCCAGCCACCGTCATTATACTGCAGCAGGTCGGCTCTCCTGCGCAAATTGCCGTAACTGTACGCCGTCCCTTCAAACAGCTATAGCAGGGGGACGCGATGCACATGGCCGGCGGGCGCGATGCCCGCCGGACACACGCAATTGTGGGCACGAAAAATAGAATGGGAATGTGTATATGTAAACACACAAATCCTTGTCCTGACAGGAGAGGAGAGACAGATTGTCTATTCCTACTAGTTAGGAACAGTAATCTGGCTGTTTCCTCTAGTCAGTCACATCCCACCACAGCTAGAAACACACACGAGGGAACACATTTAACCCCTTGATCGCCCCCTAGTGTTAACTCCTTCCCTACAGTGACATTTACACAGTGATCAGTGCATTTTTATAAATGTCAATGGTCCCAAAAATGTGTCAAAAGTGTCTGATCTGTCCGCTGCAATGTCACAGTCATTCTAAAAATCGCAGATCACCGCCATTACTAGTAAAAAATAAATAATAATAAAAATGCCATAAATCTATTTCCTATTTTGTAGACGCTATAACTTTTGCGCAAACCAATCAATATATGTTTATTGCGTTTTTTTTTTTTTTAAACAAAAATATGTTGAAGAATATATATCGGCCTAAACTGAGGAAGAAATGCGTTTTTTTATATTTTTTTGGGGGATATTTATCATAGCAAAAAGTAGCGATTTTTTCAAAATTTTCGCTCTTTTTTTGTTTATAGCGCAAAAAAAAAAAAAAACGCAGACGTGATCAAATACCACCAAAAGAAAGCTCTATTTGTGGGAAAAAGAGGATGTCAATTTTGTTTGGGTACAGTGCCGCACGACCACGCAATTGTCAGTTAAAATGAGGCAGTGCGGTATCGTAAAAAATGGCCTGGTCATTAAGGGGGCAAATCCTTCTGGGCTGAAGTGGTAAATAGGTATTGTGTGCATGGAAGACATGCTCAAATGTTTAGGTCCTTGGAAAGTCATGCTAGGTATCTGATCAGTCACTTCTATGCTTTTAATTGATCATACCAAATACAGTTTAAAATTATGACGATTGGCCTTTGAGAATCAATTGCCACAACTGAATCTGTTGTGGAGGAAGATTGTCAGATTTTAGAGTAAGGTAAGCAATACTCTTTTAGAGCCCCGCTGGACAAAACAGGCTGTATGTTCTGCACATGCAGGGGAAAATCCATTATTTTTTTTATAGGCCAGAACATAGCTTTTTAAAAGTATACAAACACTAGCTAACTAAAATTGCTTAAAAAGCTTCCCCTTCCCCTGCTCTCTACGGGCATTGTGGCAGCTTCCGTTTCCTCCCTCCTCCTCAGCGGCCAATTGGGACTCTTCTCTTTTCGGTCAATCTGAAAAAGGATCTCAGACCCGCTTCTGATTGGCCGGATTGAGGATCAGTGTTTCAATAGCGAATATTCATTCGCTGTCGTAACACCCGGGTGGGCTCTGCACCCCGAGTCCACCCTATTATTTTGAAGCCTCTGGCTCTAATCAGGTGCTTCAAAAATACACCCCGCCGCTGTAATTCATGCACCCAGCTTCCTGAAGGGGCCGGACGCATGAATAGGTGTTTGGATAGAGGGGGCGGCGCCCGGGCACCCTTATGGATGCGGGCACGAAAGATAGAATGGGAATGTGTATATGTATTTGATGGTTTGGTTAAGAGCACAAACAAATGCAACAGTTAGCAGTCTAGGCATCCAGGGAATGTAACTGTTTTTTTAAACTGGTAATTAATGAGTTTAGTTTTGCTTTACCTGAGCTTCCTGTGCCAACTTCAGAAGTGTCTTGAGCCACCATACCTGCATGAAAACTGATGGGAACCGATGGGAAAACCGACATCAGTTTCCATCAGTTTGCACGTGATACCAGTGTTGTGGTGTAAACAGGGTACATAGAGAACATTTTTTTATTTGGGCCCCTGCAGAACGTGTGCTAAAAAACTAACGTCTCTGCACCATGGTGTGAATGAGCCCTAACAAGGCAAGTGGGCTTTTTCAGATCAACCTGCACCAGCTGCGTCAGTTTATTTTTTTAAAGTCAAATACAAATGAGTGCAGGTATGCACCTGATTAATAGAGGGAACATGGCAGTTACCATAAAGGAAGCAGCTGCAGATTCCCGGCAGGTGTAACCTTGTCATATGGGATGTTAGCTATCAGCAGATTGCTCACATCCCTCTTTTTGCCCATGCGCTGATCATATTACATAAGCAGAGACTACACAGGTTTAAGCCAAGTGGAGGGTCAGGGACAGCAAACAGATTGGAGCATACAGCTCCTGGCATGTCCACAAAAAAGAAAACCGATCACTCCTAAGTAGGGATGGGCCCGGTGCTCGATGCGAACCCACGTTCGCATCGAGCACCGGGCGTTCGCTCGCTCGGCGAGCCCAGAACTATTTTGGCCGCTCGCATCACGTTCGTGTGATGCGAGCGGCCCCGCAATGCATTGCGGCCGGCGCGGCCGGCGCAGTGCATTGCTGGCTGATGATTGGCCAAGCATGCACTGTGACCCCGCATGCTTGGCCAATCACAGCCCCGGAAACTCGAAGAGCCATAATTGGCTACAGGCAGGACGCCTGTAGCCAATTACAGCTCAGGGGCTTTAGTACACGCCCCCCCCTATAAAAGGCCGCCACGCCGTCTGCGCCGGTCACATGCTGTTCCGGCGCAGATAGAGCAGGCTAGATCTGTGACACTCTGCTGGATTTAGTTAGATAGATTTACTGAGAGAGAGTTAGGTTGGATAGATTCATTTAGAAGGATTGAGTTAGAAAGAGGGGCTTGTAGTGTGTTCGTGGCAGGCAGGCAGCGCTCCTATATTTTGTTCCCAGAAGCACCTATAGGACTTGTAGTGTGTTCGTGGCAGGCAGGCAGAGCTCCTATATTTTGTTCCCAGAAGCACCTATAGGACTTGTAGTGTGTTCCTGGCAGGCAGGCAGAGCTCCTATATTTTGTTCCCAGAAGCACCTATAGGACTTGTAGTGTGTTCGTGGCAGGCAGGCAGAGCTCCTATATTTTGTTCCCAGAAGCACCTATAGGACTTGTAGTGTGTTCCTGGCAGGCAGGCAGAGCTCCTATATTTTGTTCCCAGAAGCACCTATAGGACTTGTAGTGTGTTCGTGGCAGGCAGGCAGAGCTCCTATATTTTGTTCCCAGAAGCACCTATAGGACTTGTAGTGTGTTCCTGGCAGGCAGGCAGAGCTCCTATATTTTGTTCCCAGAAGCACCTATAGGACTTGTAGTGTGTTCGTGGCAGGCAGGCAGAGCTCCTATATTTTGTTCCCAGAAGCACCTATAGGACTTGTAGTGTGTTCCTGGCAGGCAGGCAGAGCTCCTATATTTTGTTCCCAGAAGCACCTATAGGACTTGTAGTGTGTTCGTGGCAGGCAGGCAGAGCTCCTATATTTTCTTCCCAGAAGCACCTATAGGACTTGTAGTGTGTTCCTGGCAGGCAGGCAGAGCTCCTATATTTTGTTCCCAGAAGCACCTATAGGACTTGAAGTGTGTTAGTCCCATCACACAGAGATCATATATTTTGTTCCCAGAAGCACCTATAGGACTTGAAGTGTGTTAGTCCCATCACACAGACCTATATTTTCTTCCCAGAGGCACCTATAGGACTTGAAGTGTGTTAGTCCCATCACACAGAGATCATATATTTTGTTCCCAGAAGCACCTATAGGACTTGAAGTGTGTTAGTCCCATCACACAGACCTATATTTTCTTCCCAGAAGCACCTATAGGACTTGAAGTGTGTTAGTCCAATCACACAGAGATCTTATATTTTGTTCCCAGAAGCACCTATATGACTTGAAGTGTGTTAGTCCCATCACACAGAGATCATATATTTTCTTCCCAGAAGCACCTATAGGACTTGAAGTGTGTTAGTCCCATCACACAGAGATCATATATTTTCTTCCCAGAAGCACCTATAGGACTTGAAGTGTGTTAGTCCAATCACACAGAGATCATATATTTTGTTCCCAGAAGCACCTATAGGACTTGAAGTGTGTTAGTCCCATCACACAGAGATCATATATTTTGTTCCCAGAAGCACCTATAGGACTTGAAGTGTGTTAGTCCCATCACACAGAGATCATATATTTTCTTCCCAGAAGCACCTATAGGACTTGAAGTGTGTTAGTCCCATCACACAGAGATCATATATTTTGTTCCCAGAAGCACCTATAGGACTTGAAGTGTGTTAGTCCAATCACACAGAGATCATATATTTTGTTCCCAGAAGCACCTATAGGACTTGAAGTGTGTTAGTCCCATCACACAGACCTATATTTTCTTCCCAGAGGCACCTATAGGACTTGAAGTGTGTTAGTCCCATCACACAGAGATCATATATTTTGTTCCCAGAAGCACCTATAGGACTTGAAGTGTGTTAGTCCCATCACACAGACCTATATTTTCTTCCCAGAAGCACCTATAGGACTTGAAGTGTGTTAGTCCAATCACACAGAGATCTTATATTTTGTTCCCAGAAGCACCTATAGGACTTGAAGTGTGTTAGTCCCATCACACAGAGATCATATATTTTCTTCCCAGAAGCACCTATAGGACTTGAAGTGTGTTAGTCCCATCACACAGAGATCATATATTTTCTTCCCAGAAGCACCTATAGGACTTGAAGTGTGTTAGTCCAATCACACAGAGATCATATATTTTGTTCCCAGAAGCACCTATAGGACTTGAAGTGTGTTAGTCCCATCACACAGAGATCATATATTTTGTTCCCAGAAGCACCTATAGGACTTGAAGTGTGTTAGTCCCATCACACAGAGATCATATATTTTCTTCCCAGAAGCACCTATAGGACTTGAAGTGTGTTAGTCCCATCACACAGAGATCATATATTTTGTTCCCAGAAGCACCTATAGGACTTGAAGTGTGTTAGTCCAATCACACAGAGATCATATATTTTGTTCCCAGAAGCACCTATAGGACTTGAAGTGTGTTAGTCCAATCACACAGAGATCATATATTTTGTTCCCAGAAGCACCTATAGGACTTGAAGTGTGTTAGTCCCATCACACAGACCTATATTTTCTTCCCAGAGGCACCTATAGGACTTGAAGTGTGTTAGTCCCATCACACAGACCTATATTTTCTTCCCAGAAGCACCTATAGGACTTGAAGTGTGTTAGTCCAATCACACAGAGATCTTATATTTTGTTCCCAGAAGCACCTATAGGACTTGAAGTGTGTTAGTCCCATCACACAGAGATCATATATTTTCTTCCCAGAAGCACCTATAGGACTTGAAGTGTGTTAGTCCAATCACACAGAGATCATATATTTTGTTCCCAGAAGCACCTATAGGACTTGAAGTGTGTTAGTCCCATCACACAGACCTATATTTTCTTCCCAGAAGCACCTATAGGACTTGAAGTGTGTTAGTCCAATCACACAGAGATCTTATATTTTGTTCCCAGAAGCACCTATAGGACTTGAAGTGTGTTAGTCCCATCACACAGAGATCATATATTTTGTTCCCAGAAGCACCTATAGGACTTGAAGTGTGTTAGTCCCATCACACAGAGATCATATATTTTCTTCCCAGAAGCACCTATAGGACTTGAAGTGTGTTAGTCCCATCACACAGAGATCATATATTTTCTTCCCAGAAGCACCTATAGGACTTGAAGTGTGTTAGTCCAATCACACAGAGATCATATATTTTGTTCCCAGAAGCACCTATAGGACTTGAAGTGTGTTAGTCCCATCACACAGACCTATATTTTCTTCCCAGAAGCACCTATAGGACTTGAAGTGTGTTAGTCCAATCACACAGATATCTTATATTTTGTTCCCAGAAGCACCTATAGGACTTGAAGTGTGTTAGTCCCATCACACAGAGATCATATATTTTGTTCCCAGAAGCACCTATAGGACTTGAAGTGTGTTAGTCCAATCACACAGAGATCATATATTTTGTTCCCAGAAGCACCTATAGGACTTGAAGTGTGTTAGTCCCATCACACAGACCTATATTTTCTTCCCAGAGGCACCTATAGGACTTGAAGTGTGTTAGTCCCATCACACAGAGATCATATATTTTGATCCCAGAAGCACCTATAGGACTTGAAGTGTGTTAGTCCAATCACACAGAGATCATATATTTTGTTCCCAGAAGCACCTATAGGACTTGAAGTGTGTTAGTCCCATCACACAGACCTATATTTTCTTCCCAGAGGCACCTATAGGACTTGAAGTGTGTTAGTCCCATCACACAGAGATCATATATTTTGTTCCCAGAAGCACCTATAGGACTTGAAGTGTGTTAGTCCCATCACACAGAGATCATATATTTTCTTCCCAGAAGCACCTATAGGACTTGAAGTGTGTTAGTCCAATCACACAGAGATCATATATTTTGTTCCCAGAAGCACCTATAGGACTTGAAGTGTGTTAGTCCCATCACACAGACCTATATTTTCTTCCCAGAAGCACCTATAGGACTTGAAGTGTGTTAGTCCAATCACACAGAGATCTTATATTTTGTTCCCAGAAGCACCTATAGGACTTGAAGTGTGTTAGTCCCATCACACAGAGCTCCTATATTTTCTTCTCAGCAGCACCCACAGGACTTCTAGTGTGTTAGTGACATCACACAGAGCTCCTCTATTTTCTTTGCAGAAGCACCCACAGGACTTCTAGTGTGTTAGTGGCATCACACAGAGCTCCTCTATTTTCTTTGCAGAAGCACCCATAGGACTTCTAGTGTGTTAGTGGCATCACACAGAGCTCCTATATTTTCTTCTCAGCAGCACCCACAGGACTTCTAGTGTGTTAGTGGCATCACACAGAGCTCCTCTATTTTCTTTGCAGAAGCACCCACAGGACTTCTAGTGTGTTAGTGGCATCACACAGAGCTCCTCTATTTTCTTTGCAGAAGCACCCATAGGACTTCTAGTGTGTTAGTGGCATCACACAGAGCTCCTCTTTTTTCTTTGCAGAAGCACCCATAGGACTTCTCGTGTGTTAGTGGCATCACACAGAGCTCCTATATTTTCTTCTCAGCAGCACCCACAGGACTTCTAGTGTGTTAGTGGCATCACACAGAGCTCCTCTATTTTCTTTGCAGAAGCACCCATAGGACTTCTCGTGTGTTAGTGGCATCACACAGAGCTCCTCTATTTTCTTTGCAGAAGCACCCATAGGACTTCTAGTGTGTTAGTGGCATCACACAGAGCTCCTCTTTTTTCTTTGCAGAAGCACCCATAGGACTTCTCGTGTGTTAGTGGCATCACACAGAGCTCCTATATTTTCTTCTCAGCAGCACCCACAGGACTTCTAGTGTGTTAGTGGCATCACACAGAGCTCCTCTATTTTCTTTGCAGAAGCACCCATAGGACTTCTCGTGTGTTAGTGGCATCACACAGAGCTCCTATATTTTCTTCTCAGCAGCACCCACAGGACTTCTAGTGTGTTAGTGGCATCACACAGAGCTCCTCTATTTTCTTTGCAGAAGCACCCATAGGACTTCTAGTGTGTTAGTGGCATCACACAGAGCTCCTATATTTTCTTCTCAGCAGCACCCACAGGACTTCTAGTGTGTTAGTGGCATCACACAGAGCTCCTCTATTTTCTTTGCAGAAGCACCCATAGGACTTCTAGTGTGTTAGTGGCATCACACAGAGCTCCTCTATTTTCTTTGCAGAAGCACCCATAGGACTTCTCGTGTGTTAGTGGCATCACACAGAGCTCCTATATTTTCTTCTCAGCAGCACCCACAGGACTTCTAGTGTGTTAGTGGCATCACACAGAGCTCCTCTATTTTCTTTGCAGAAGCACCCATAGGACTTCTAGTGTGTTAGTGGCATCACACAGAGCTCCTCTATTTTCTTTGCAGAAGCACCCATAGGACTTCTCGTGTGTTAGTGGCATCACACAGAGCTCCTATTTTCTTCTCAGCAGCACCCACAGGACTTCTAGTGTGTTAGTGGCATCACACAGAGCTCCTATATATTCTTCTCAGCAGCACCCACAGGACTACTGACTACAATGGCTGGAAGACCGCCAAGGGGAGGCAGAGCGTGCAGAGCCAAGAACACAGGGCAGGCAGGCTCTGTTTCTAGTGGACGTGGCCGTGGACGTGGACGTGGTCGTGCATCGTCATCAGCACGTGGCCATGGGACACGCGCGTCTTTGTTTTCGGCAGCTGGACATGTGGAGCCGCATCATGCTGAAGGCTTGGTAGAATGGATGACCAAGCCCTCCTCATCCTCCTCATCCTCTCTCACTCAGGCTCAGGGTACTGGCAGAGCATCATCAGCCACCCCTTCCCTAGACCCACCATGTCCTCCTGAGGAGTCCCCCGAACTCTTTGAGCACAGTGTTGGGTACATGCTCCAGGAGGATGCCCAACGATTCGAAGGCTCGGATGATGATACCCAGCTTGAGGAATCTGGCAGTACTGTTCCACCAGCTGCAGCTTACTGCCAGGTTTGCTCTAGTGGTGAAGAGGGAGGGGATGATGAGGTCACTGACTCCACGTGGGTGCCTGAAGGGAGAGAGGATGAGGAGGAGGACGAGGAGGAGGAGGATGCGGCGTCACATGTCCAACGAGGCAGGGTGCCCCCTGGAGGCCAGGTAGAGGCCAGCACAGCAACTGTACAACACCGCAGAGCTCCGCCTGTGCAGGGCGCTGCCTCTGCACGTTATCAGAAAAGTTCTTTGGTGTGGGCCTTTTTTGAGACGAGTGCAGCAGATCGCACCACTGCTATTTGCAATATTTGTCTCAAGCGTATCTCGCGTGGCCAAAACATCAGCCGCTTGGGCACCACAAGCATGACCAGACATATGGCGACCTGCCATGCAGCTCGTTGGCAGGCACACATAAAAGACCCACACCAAAGAACTAAGCGGACCTCTCCTTGCTCCTCCTCAGCTGGGATCTCCATCCCCACTACACCTTCAGTCCTCTCTGAAAGCTGCTCTGAGAGGACTGAAGGTGTAGAATTAGGTGTGTCACAACCAAGTACTTGCAGTACACCGACGTCCGATTGCAGCAGGCAAATTTCCCTGCCCCAGCTGCTGGACCGTAGAAAGAAGTACACTCCCAGCCATCCACATGCCCAGCGGTTGAATGCTAGCCTGGCTAAATTGCTAGCACTTCAACTGCTGCCTTTTCAGTTGGTAGACTCGGCCCCCTTCCGTGAGTTTGTTCAATGTGCGGTTCCTCAGTGGCAGGTTCCCAAACGGCACTTTTTCTCACGGAAGGCGATTCCGTCTCTCTACCGGCATGTGGAGGGCAATGTCCATGCCTCGCTGGACAGGGTGGTCAGCGGTAAGGTGCATATTACCGCTGACTCATGGTCCAGCAGGCATGGACAGGGACGGTACCTTTCTTTCACGGCCCATTGGGTCACTCTATTGGCAGCTGGGAGGGATGCAGGACAAGGTGCAGTAGTGTTGGAGGTTGTTCCGCCACCACGCCTCCAAAACGCTACTACTGCTACTGGTTGTGACACACCTCTCTCCTCCACCCCCTCCTCTTCTTCTTCCTCCAGTGCTCTGTCCTTGGAACCAGCGGTGCTCCGTAGGCGTACAAGGGGCTACGCAAGTACGCAGGCAAAAAGATGCCATGCCGTGCTTGCGCTGGTGTGTTTGGGGGACAGGAGCCACACTGGGCCAGAGGTTCTGGCAGCTCTGCAGGGGCAGGCCGAGAGGTGGTTGACGCCACGTCAGCTTAAGCCAGGAATGGTCGTTTCTGACAATGGCACCAACCTCCTCTCCGCCCTGCGACAGGGGCAGCTCACCCATGTGCCCTGCATGGCTCACGTCCTCAACCTGGTGGTGCAGCGGTTCCTGGGCAGGTTCCCAGGCTTACAGGATGTCCTGAGGCAGGCCAGGAAAGTCTGTGTGCATTTCCGCCGATCTTATAATGCCAGTGCTCGGCTGACTGAGCTGCAAAAGGAGCTGAACCTGCCCAAGAACCGCCTAATATGTGACATGCCCACCAGGTGGAACTCAACGTTGGCCATGCTGCAGCGACTGCACACGCAGCAGAGGGCCATCAATGAGTACCTTTGCGACTACGGCACCAGGACAGGGTCAGGGGAGCTTGGTTTTTTTTCCCCACGTCAGTGGAGCATGATCAGGGATGCATGCACTGTCCTCTCACCATTTGAGGAGGCCACGAGGATGGTGAGCAGTGACAGTGCATGCATCAGTGACACTGTCCCTCTTGTCCACCTGTTGGAGCATACGCTGCGTGGGATAATGGACAGGGCACTTGAGGCAGAACAGAGGCAGGAAGAGGAGGACTTCCTTGCCTCTCAAGGCCCCCTTTATCCGGACAGTGTTCCTCCTGTCCCACCCATCACACAGGAAGAGGATGAGGAGGAGGAGGAGGAGGAGGAGGATTGTGTGAGCATGGAGGTGGAGCCTGGCACTCAGCATCAGCAGCAGCAGTCTTTTAGGGATGATGTACAGTCCCAACAAACCAGTGGACTTGTACGTGGCTGGGAGGAGGTGGCTGGCGATCATGTCATCCTCAGTGACCCAGAAGACTCCGGACCGAATGCCTCAGCTAACCTACGCTGCATGGCCTCCCTGATCCTGCAAAGCCTGCGGAAGGATCCTCGTGTTCTTCGGATCAAGGAGAGGGACCATTACTGGCTGGCCACTCTCCTTGATCCGCGGTACAAGGGTAAGGTTGCGGACCTTATCTTGCCGTCGCAGAGGGAGCAGAGGATGAGACATCTCAGGGAGGCCTTGCAGAAAGGTCTGTGCAACGCGTTCCCAGAAACTGGGAGGCTACAAACTCCTGGTCCTGGGCGACGAGTTGCTGAGGCTTCGGTCAGTGGCAGAAGGAGCGGTGGGGAAGGTGGACGTCTGACCGATGCGTTCAGACAATTTTTTAGTCCGCAGCCCCAAGGTATGATCGGTTCCAGCAACCATCGCCAGCGTCTGATATACATGGTGCAGGAATACCTTGGGGCAAGGTCAGACTTGGACACCTTTCCCACCGAAAATCCTCTGGCTTACTGGGTCCTGAGGATGGATCACTGGCCAGAGCTTGCACAGTATGCAATTGAGCTACTGGCCTGTCCTGCCTCCAGCGTTCTGTCCGAACGCACATTCAGTGCTGCTGGAGGATTTGTGACTGATCATAGGGTGCGCCTGTCCACCGCCTCGGTTGATCGACTGACCTTCATCAAAATGAATCAGTCTTGGATCACCACCAGCTACCAGGCACCTGAGGCGGATATAACCGAATAATTTTTAATGTCACATCACATCCCTTCAAGACTGCCTATGCTGATGCTGAGTGACTGTCCTCTTATGTTCACTGACTATCCTCTTCCTCCTCCTCAATGATCCATGCCACCACACCAGTGCCTAAGGCACAATTTTTCAGCCCCTGTTTAACAGGGGCGTGTACATACAATTTTTATAAAAAAAATGCTTCGCAACACTGTGCTCCAAGTACAGTATCTGTGAGGGGTTGCAGTGTTGTGGCACCAGCACCAGTGCCTAAGGCACAATTTTTCAGCCCCTGTTTAACAGGGGCGTGTACTTACAATTTTTTAAAAAAAATGCTTCGCAACACGTGTGACTGCTGTGCTCCAAGTACAGTATCTGTGAGGGGTTGCAGTGTTGTGGCACCAGCACCAGTGCCTAAGGCACAATTTTTCAGCCCCTGTTTAACAGGGGCGTGTACATACAATTTTTATAAAAAAAATGCTTCGCAACAATGTGCTCCAAGTACAGTATCTGTGAGGGGTTGCAGTGTTGTGGCACCAGCACCAGTGCCTAAGGCACAATTTTTCAGCCCCTGTTTAACAGGGGCGTGTACTTACAATTTTTTAAAAAAATGCTTCGCAACACGTGTGACTGCTGTGCTCCAAGTACAGTATCTGTGAGGGGTTACAGTGTTGTGGCACCAGCACCAGTGCCTAAGGCACAATTTTTCAGCCCCTGTTTAACAGGGGCGGGTAATTACAAATCTTGATCTAATAGTTCACAGCAGGGCCCATTCCTGCGCCCACCAAGAGTAACTATGAGGGCCTACAGTCTTGTGGCAACACCGTCCACCACCACCGCCAAAGGCCCAATTTTTCTGCCCTGTTCATCAGGTGCTTGCAATTACAAATCTTGATCTAATAGTTCACAGCAGGGCCCATTCCTGCGCCCACCAAGAGTAACTATGAGGGCCTACAGTCTTGTGGCAACACCGTCCACCACCACCGCCAAAGGCCCAATTTTTCTGCCCTGTTCATCAGGTGCTTGCAATTACAAATCTTGATCTAATAACTCACAGCAGGGCCCATTCCTGCGCCCACCAAGAGTAACTGTGAGAGCTTACAGTCTTGTGGCAACACCGTCCACCACCACCACCACCACCCCCAATTTTTCTGCCCTGTTCAACAGGTGCATGCAATTACAAATCTTGATCTATTAACTCACAGCAGGGCCCATTCCTGTGCCCACCAGTCTTGTGGCTACACCAACATCTAATAGGGCAAATTTCTGCAGAGTATATACGCCAGGCCCCTACTTTCATACATCCAACTTACAAACGACTCCTACTTGCAAATGGAAAGAGAAAACAGGAAGTGAGAGGAAATCTACCCCTAGGAAGGGAAATTCTATCCTGTTAGATTTAATTTGGGAAAAAGGTATCTCCTCTCTACTGATACTTTATCACCAATCCTTGTTTCAATTAAAACCCCACTTTTCCAAAAACATTTGTCATTGGGACGGAAAGTGAGGTGACATGTTCTGAACAGATGTGCAAAGACAGCAAATGTTACAGGGGTGATAACCCCTCCCTATGTTCTCCAAAAAGCTTAAAAATAGATTTTTTTGGGATGGAGCTACACTTCATAATGTACCTGTTCAGATTCTACTTAAGAACAAACCTAAAGCCGCAAGTGGTTTTAAATGGCTTCTTTTTTTCCTTTACAAATGACATTTTGTGCAAGGACAGTTCTAAACACGGGAAACACATTTTCACTTTATGCATCATTAAAATGACTGCTCCCGAAAAAACGTTAGTTTTTAAAAGTTCTTTTTGCATTGATATATGTCCCCTGGGGCAGGACCCGGGTCCCCAAACCTGTTTTATGACATTAACATGCATATTGGCCGTTGTAATTAGCACTTTTGATTTCGAACGTTCGCGTCCATTATAACGTATAGGGTTCGAAAATTCGCGCGAACTTTCGGTCGGTTCGAAGGTTCTGGTGCGAACCGAACCTGGGGGTGTTCGGCTCATCCCTACTCCTAAGTAACAAAGGGGCTTGAGGTCCACCCCCCCCCCCCCCGATAGGTAGATATTTTTGGTCTATTTTTGGTCTAGTTTCAACTCTTGTATTACATGTTGGGTAAGCTTTGTTCTCTCTGATTGAATGGTGTTAATGGCTGAACCTCTACGTTTTGTATAATTATATCCTTGAAAGATTTCTTGTCTTGCTAAAATACACAATAACATTTTAACTTAAAGGGTAAGTTCACCTTTACAGAAAAACCTGTTAGGTGAACTTACACAGGACCCACTCCTCATCCTCTCCAGTCCTACTGACCTGGAGCGCAATCTCCTGTTCTGAGCCCTGCTATAGCCGCGTCACGGTTATAGAAATCCCCTTGCCTTTCACTCTTCTTCTTCCCCACTGACAGGACGGTCTACGCGGGTTCTGATTGTTCGGTGCCGCCCATGTGAGTGTGCAGACCAATTGGAATGCTCCTAAACATACCTCCTGATGGGAGAAATATTTTGGAGATTAAGCCGAGGGGATTTCTAAGCCCTGGACCCGTGACACGGCTATAGCAGGGCTCAGAACGGGAGATCGCCACGCGTGGGGGGGGGGGAGTAGTGAGGAGGGGGTCCTGTGTAAGTTCACCTTACAGATTTTTATGTAAAGGGGAACTTACCCTTTTAAAAAGAACAAGAAACAAAGGGGCCCCTTTTATTAATTAGGCGCAACATCTGCTCCATGTTCTAAGTTTAGAAGGGTTGTGCATTTTGCTTGCACAACTCTTTGTTAATTCCCCCCCATTATGTCCTGATAGCACATGGAGATTATATCTTTCTAAATAAGTAAATTTTACACATCTTTAAATACAAGACAGTGCATATTATTAAACAACAAAACAATGGGGTTACAAAACGGGAGAGTGCAACTGGTGCAGCTGTGTGTGATAGCCAATCAGCTTCTAACTTCAGCTTGTTCAATTAGGGTTTGACAAAAAAAGTGGAAGCTGATTGGTTTTTGTTCAGAGCTGCACCAAATTTTGCAGTCTAGAGTTGTAGTAAATCAAACCCACTATGTCTATAAGGTAAATTACATTAAATCACTGCATAAGGCCCCTTTCACATGGGCGGTCCGTTCAGGTACGCCTGTCAGTTTTTTAGGCGGACCTGAACGGACACTCCATAGACCTCTATGGAGAGTCGGATGTCAGCGGTGACATGTCCGCTGACATCCGACCCGAAAAAGTGTGACGGAGGAAAAAGCTATTTTTCCATCCGTCTGCGGATCGGGTGACGACGGACTCTACGGTCCATCGTCATCCGATCCCCTATAGGGGTGAGCGGCGCTCTGACAGGTCCGTCCCTGCACAGAGTGCAGAGACGGACCTGTCATCTTCCTGCTCAGCGGGGGATCGACGGAGCAATCCCCCGCTGTGCAGAGCGGGCTCCGTACACATACACGTTCGTGTGAAAGAGCCCTAATGCAATTATAAATACTTGAAATAAAATACATAAAAGTTAAAAAGAGTTTTGTGACTTTTCATGTTTCCATTATGCAAGATTCCTTTTATTATCACCCAGTGAAAAAACAACAGACAATCCACCACCTGATATCGGGAAGAACTCACCAGAATATTTTGACTATATATGTACTGTTGGTGAAAAATATATGTATAAAATCCGCCCTCTATATCTTCTACCCCCACTGCGCCAAACAGTGAATATATGTTAGTGAAAACTAAATATACAAGTGAAAAATTAAATAAATAAATAAGTGAATATAGCTGCTACTTATATACAGGGCTCAAAATTTCAAGTCCTGAGCTACTAGCCAGGCCTTAAGAGTTACTCGCCACCAGTTGCCCCACCAAACCCCGCCCCTAAATACACCCCTTGTAAATGATCATATTTTATTCAGATGATACATGGTATGCAGGGTCATCGTAAATGTTAATTGGACTCAGACACTACAGGAGATGGTCAGATACTGCAGACCTACTAGTGGGGAGACCAGAGAGACTGCAGACATGGAAAGGAGATGGCCAGAGAGACTGCAGACATGGAAAGGAGAGGGCCAGAGAGACTGCAGAAATGGTAAGGAGAGGGCCAGAGAGACTGCAGAAATGGTAAGGAGAGACTGCAGAAATGGTAAGGAGAGGGCCAGAGAGACTGCAGAAATGGTAAGGAGAGGGCCAGAGAGACTGCAGAAATGGTAAGGAGAGGGCCAGAGAGACTGCAGGCATGATAAAGAGAGGATCAGAGAGACTGCAGACATGGTAAGGAGAGGGTCAGAGAGACTGCAGACATGGTAAAGAGAGGGCCAGAGAGACTGCAGGCATGGTAAAGAGAGGGTCAGAGAGACTGCTAGCATGGTAAAGAGAGGGCCAGAGAGACTGCAGGCATAGTAAATAGAGGATCAGAGAGACTGCAGGGATGGTAAAGAGAGGGTCAGTGAGACTGCTGGCATGGTAAAGAGAGGGTCAGTGAGACTGCTGGCATGGTAAAGAGAGGGTCAGTGAGACTGCTGGCATGGTAAAGAGAGGGTCAGAGAGACTGCTGGCATGGTAAAGAGAGGGTCAGAGAGACTGCTGGCATGGTAAAGAGAGGGTCAGAGAGACTGCTGGCATGGTAAAGAGAGGGTCAGAGAGACTGCTGGCATGGTAAAGAGAGAGTCAGAGAGACTGCTGGCATGGTAAAGAGAGGGTCAGAGAGACTGCTGGCATGGTAAAGAGAGGGTCAGAGAGACTGCTGGCATGGTAAAGAGAGGGTCAGAGAGACTGCTGGCATGGTAAAGAGAGGGTCAGAGAGACTGCAGGCATGGTAAAGAGAGGGCCAGAGAGACTGCAGGAATGGTAAAGAGAGGGTCAGAGAGACTGCTGGCATGGTAAAGAGAGGGTCAGAGAGACTTCTGGCATGGTAAAGAGAGGGTCAGAGAGACTGCTGGCATGGTAAAGAGAGGGTCAGAGAGACTGCTGGCATGGTAAAGAGAGGTTCAGAGAGACTGCTGGCATGGTAAAGAGAGGGTCAGAGAGACTGCTTGTATGGTAAAGAGAGGGTCAGAGAGACTGCTGGCATGGTAAAGAGAGGGTCAGAGAGACTGCTGGCATTATAAGGAGAGGGTCATAGAGACTGCAGGCATAAGGAGAGGGTCAGAGAGACTGCAGGCATGGTAAAGAGAGGGGCAGAGAGACTGCAAGCATGGTACAGGCACTGTGGATGATGTGATGGATGGCTCCCCCCTCCCTCCACATCTCTGTAGAGGGAGAGATGTTGCAGATCAGTGTAAACAGCTCTAGGACCTGGGGGAGCATGTCCTCCCTCTACACTTGTAGAATGTTATCCCTGTCCCCTCCCCCTGCTCTGAGTGTCAGACTCCTCTGCTCACTTTCTCCCCAGAACCCTAACTCACATCATCAGCAGATCCCGACAGCACACAGGTCCCCTCATAGTCCGGCAAGCGAGTTCAGCAGTGTCCCAGTGCAGAGAGCAAGTCCTCTCCTGTCTCCTTCTATTATCAGCAGGAAGTACAGCACTTGAGGGGGAAGGAGGAAGTTGTGTCTTCCTCCTCTAAATGCCGGGTCCTCCAAGCACCTTATTGGTTGTTAGGACGCTATCAACCAATCGTTTTGACAGGCGGGACTTGGGAGAGAACAGTGGAAAGCCAGTAGTTCCACTTTGATTGGGTGCCTCTTCTCCTCCCCCAGAAGGATCCTGGCTGCTGCTACTCGCAATTGCTTTAAATGTACTTGCCAAATGCGAGCAGGCGAGTACAAATTTTGAGGGCTGCTTATATATATATATATATATATATATATATATATATATATATATATATATAATCATGTAAAATCTGCAATTCAATCTAAAAATTGGATATAAATAGGAAAAACTAGTAGCACTAGTACAATAAATCACATACAAAATTCCAAAAAAATGGATTAGTTATATGAAAATAAACATAAATATATATGAATCACCCAGTGACAAGTGATACAAAAACAGTCCTAATTGAGTAAAGTGATTCAAATAAATCTTCAAATAAAGTCTTCAATTAAAATCTTCATAAAATTTTTGAATCATCCACCACACCGCGTGCTTGTGACACCTCTCCCTCTGAAAAACACACTCACCAGCTCACAATGCCTCCCACTCTCGTGTTTGGCTTCAGCGTATTTGACCCACACCAGGGGTTAATAACGACCATCAACTCGATCAACGTGTTATTTAACAATGTGACTTATATGTAAAAAAATAAAATATGTGGGTGGTAATATTGATTATAACCATATGGGGCATTTCCTCTATTAGATCTAGGGGACTGGTATTGATATGGAGAATTTACCCTAGAGGTATGAGGACCTGTATGTTGAAAGTACTGTCCTCCACCTCTATCCTGTGTATTCATCCTGGCCTGTTGTGATGACTTAACAGGGTGTTCAGTCCTATTTGTTAATAGCGGTGCTTTCCGTGTTGCACCCACATTCCCCTTTTCTTTATCAATTTCTGTGTGTCGCTTTTTTAGGGACATCAACGTTTTTAGCTTAATCAGTCATGGGGGATGTTTCTCCTCCCCTCTGTGATTGACCATCTTTCTCCGTAATGAGCGACTGCCAGACATAGATGTTATTAGTCTGAAAGTCATTTGAGTCTCTAGTGTACTTTTTGACTTTTGTGTCTCGCGATTTATTTTCTCCAATTTTTTCTTCATACTCGCATTGAAATCCTTCACCTGGTTGGAGTCTTTCACAGGTTCCAATAAGGTTTGTATATCATTAATCTTCTGAGTAACAATACTCAATTTAATAAGTTTTCTTTTTAAAACCAAAGCTTGCAATTCTCTTCCCTTTCTCAAGCCACTCATCCATATATTTCTGATCAGTAAGACCATCCTGAGGGGACACTTCCCATCTCAGGCTCCTAAAAATGTAATTCTCCTTCTCATAGTGTTCAAAAGTAAAAATATCCCACCACGTTTTTACTTGCTTATCCAAAAGATTTGCTAACGTTCTCAAAGTCCCAGTAACATCTTCCTCACAATCTACCATGTCTTCATTGCTAGAGAAGATACTCTCAGGGTTCATCTGTCTGTTAGACAGATAATTAATTGCTTCTATGGCTGCAGTAGGTAAAAATATAATAACTAAAAATATAATAACTAATATATATACACACTGTATAGAAGATCAAACAGTTCAGGATTTTATCTTTGGGATCTAGGAATGGTCTTACAGGATTTACAACATCCAGCATTCTTTGAATTTCTGATCACATGATAGTATTGCACATGATTAATAAAAATAGGCAAAAAACAAGAACATAGTGTAATGTTCTCTATCAGACAAAACAAAAAAAATTATAAAAACAGACACAGCTACTTACATATGGCAAGTTTGCCAGGCACTATCACATAAACCTGTAAAGCCCTTGGCAAACTACATAAACCTGTAAAGCCCTTGGCAAACTACATAAACCACTTAGGCTTCTGATACTTATGGTGCACTCACTGGCAACCTCTACTCAATTTACCCAATCCTGTTAGTGGGACAAGCACTATAGAAAGAGTATTGCCTATGTAATTCTGCCCAGGAGCCTAACAAAGTCTTGTGACAAAATGTGGAGGGTGGAGCTACATAGTAAAAACGGTAAATGAGTGCACCACGAGCGATGTAACATAATGTGTTATAAATAAAGCTCAGTGTACTTGTAATATGTGAGTGGGTCTGTCTGTTTTAAGATTTTTGGTTTAAAAAGAATTAGGCTACGCCTCCACAGTGACGCCCCCCGTTTCTTTTCTACTTTTATTAATCTGTTTTTATAAAAATCTGCAATAATATCCTGTGATCTGTTAGACAAAGCTAAAAAAAAAAAACTGAAAAGTGCCTCTGAGTGCAAGGTTTAATGTTACAATAGTATGTTATCCAACACTTACATCAAAGTGAGGGATGACAGGCTCATGGGAAGTGAGATCTCCCGGGTTGGTCTCCAACGTCTCTGGAGTGTCATGTGTGAGCGGAATGTCCAGCTGTGGTAACCGCAGTAACCCTAGAGAAAGCCAGCCGATCCCCTCGGTGGCTAGAGGAGATGGAAGTATTCGGCCCTGGGATCGCGCTAGTGAGCGTGTGACATCACCAGGGAATGGGAGAAACACAACGCGTTTCAGAGCATGCACGAGACTCATACGGTGCATGCATGTCCTTTCTCAAGTGTACAGGGAGAGGGAAGGGACAAGAATTAAATGCTCTGCATTAAGAAAAAAAATCAATTGGCCAATTAGCGTGATTTTAACCACTGACTGTGCAATGTGCAAAACGAACTATGAATGGGATAAAAATGTTGTTATTTAAATGTATATATAATTAGCAATTTTATGAAGATAAATAAGATATTGGAATTAATACTAGAGATAAAGTATATAGTGTATTTAATAAAATGTATGTAATAAGAATTTTTTGAAAAAGGGGATAAATGTATTTAATGAATGCTTGCAAGATTAATGATTAAAATTGTGGACTTGTTTCAGTGTTGGTTGTGCAAATGAAAAGTAATGTATGTGGATTGCTCATATATACTTGGGATTCTAACATGTCAATATACAAAGGAGGATATAAACGATAATGTTAAAAATATTAACTAAAAATGTATTAAAAATTAATTGACGAAAGACATAGTATTAGTTAAGGTGAACGGTGATATTTATAATTAATACAATTATAATAGGGAAATAATTTTACACTATATTATCATCATTGTATAGGAATTGCTACTATGCCATGATTATAAATGGAGGTGTGTAGTAGAATAATGAAACTAAATAAAATTAAAATATGATGATAATGATGTTGATGAATAGATAATTGCCAGGGTGTCCATACAAGACTAGTGGATACACACGCGATTGGTGTACATGGGGGAGGAAAGGCTGGAAAATTCCTAAAGGATTTAAAGATGTTATATAATAGTGCTTATTTGTAGTTCCTCGTTTAACCCATTAGGTGCAAGGGTATCTAAGGTATATATCCAGAACTTTTCACGTTAGCATAATCTGGAGAAACGTTCGGCTTCAGACAAGTTTCTAGGTATGGCTTCTATAACCCATACCTGCAAGCCTGTCTTGGACTGATTATGGTGCTCTAAAAAGGGGAGTGGTAAGTGCGGGAGCGGTGCTATATCCACTGACTGACAGCTGACAGCTGATCACGAGTGTTACAATGTATCAGACTGTCATTTTATGAATGAATGGAATCTCTATACAGATTCCATGCATTCATGTAAAGTGCTACAGAGAAAGGAACTATCTTCAGTCCCTTTCTCTGTCTCAAAATAAGAGATACATGGGGTCTGTTTAGACCTCTGATATCTCACCAAAGTCCGTCCCCCCCCAAAAAAAAAAAAATAAAAAAAATTTAACAAGTAAAAAAATAAAATTTAAAAGCACAAACATAGTAACACCCCCCAGGTCCACCCGCACTCACCCTTCCACGATGACGACCCCCCCACGCTCACCCCTCCATGGTGACGCCCCCCCACTCTCCCCTCCACGGCTTCCTCAGCTTCTCCTCCCGGCCAACGCAAACCATCCTAATTGCCGAGGAGGAGAAGCCAGAAGACAATAGCAAATATTAATTTGCTATTGCCACAAGTGGGTGGGTTCGAGGTGCAATGCTCTGCCCCCGGAGCCCAACATTTTTTCAAACCAATTAGAGCCTCAGGCGCTCTGTAGGGCGGCGGTACCCCAGCATCCCTAATGGACCGGCCGCTCCTGGTAAGACCCCTTTCACATGGAGCAAACTCTGTCAAGCAGATCCACCTGCTCAGCGGGGGATCTGTCTGCTGATTCCTGCTGAGCAGGCAGATGACAGGTTCGTGTTGCAGAGTGGACATAGGCACAGCACGCTGTTCTCTATGGGGTGGTCGGATGGAAATGGACCACCTGTCAATTTCCATCCGATCTGCTAGATGGATGGGGAATAAAATCCCAATCTGTCTGTTTTTAGCAGACTGGACTGGATCGGATGCAGGCGGGTGTAAACGAACACATGTCCATTTACATTAGCCTCTCCATAGAGAAAAATGGGTGGTCCGATTTGGCCCGCCTGAAAAATGCATAGGCAGACCCAATCGGTCTGCTTGTGTGAAAGGGGACTAAGGCCTTGTTCACACAGGGCATACACACCGTACCTTTACAGGGATGCATAGGTGTTCCGTGCATGTAGTCCCATTGATGTCATTTGGGATGCAGCAACTGCACGAACAGAGCCGTTGCTCCCAATTTTACATACCTGTGCATCCCTGTGCGGGTAAACATGGCCCCCATGGCCCTCCATGGGCATACACTTTAGTATGCCACATGTGAACGATGCTTTAGTAGCAATTTAACAGGCATTTTGTAAGTTATGATGTGTTTATGTGCACTAATAATGATTTTAGTGTATTTTTTTGCAAAAATACTGTTTTGATAAAAATTTGCGCAAATATTGCGCTGCCTTAAAAATCAGTAGCACCTTCTTTCTATTCTACTGGTCATGTGCTTTGGGGGGTATGGTTTGGGGGTCTTTTACAAATTCTGAAAGCTGTAAGTGAAAAATTAAAACCTCCAGATTTATAGAGATATTTTTGGGTATGTTCGATTTTCACCATTTTGTAAAAAGGCGCAATTTAAAATTTACAAATATTTGTTATTTATTAACTCTATACAGATTAAGCTTTTATATTTAGTGGGATTTAGCAGGATTGTATTTTTGCAAATACATTGGTTTGCTAAACATTTGTGCAAATACCGCGGGTCTAAAAAATCAGTAGCACCTTCTTTTTATTCTAGAGGTCATATGTTTTCAGAAAATATATGGTTTTGGGGGTATTTTTCAAAAAAGTTCCAATATAAAAATTACAAATATTTGTTATTTATTAACTCTATACAGGTTAAGCTTTCACATTTAGTAGGCATTTTGTAAAGTTTGCTGTGTATTTATCTGCTAATCATGATTTTAGTGTATTTTTAGCAAAAATATTGTTTTGATAAACATTTGCGCAAATATCGTGGGACCTTAGAAATTCTTTTTTTCTACTGGTCATGTGCTTTCAGAAAATATATGGTTTGGGGGGTCTTTTACAAACTTTGAAAGCTATAAGGTAAAAATAAAAAAGCAAAGGAAAAATAGAAAAAATGGTCTGGCCACCTGAGTGTACAAAATAGAACAGAGAGCCCAGCAGCGAAAGGGTTAAGGAAATATTGTTTCAATCTACGTGGACATTTTTTAACCCTTACCCCTGGACTTGTCCTTTATTCACTTATTGTCTCTATTTTAGTTGTGCTTCCCTACCTGTATCCTGAGCTGGATGTTCTAACAACAAGAGAAACCAGTGCAGCTGATCATTGTGTGGTATGTTTAAAAAACACAGTGAAATGTATTAAAAAACATAAATGCAGTCAGAAGGATGTGGAAAGGAAGGAGGGTAACATGGGTAACAGCTCTGCTGAACCGCTCTGTGCATGCAGGGACAGTCCAATCCAGCCTGTCCAGGAATACAGTGATCACTAAACTGCTGGAAATGTAGGACATTGCAGACATGAGATAGGATGCCGGCCTCTGTCAGAGGAGAACCCGCCCACCTGGATGACATTAATGTAGAACCAGTAGCTGATTGCCAGAATGAGTTTCTGGGAGAATGTCCTTTTCTTCAGCCTGCTTAGGGACTACCTAAGGACTCCTGAACCTAGGAACAGCAATGTGCAATATAATATCAACATTTTGACACAGTAGTGGGTTGTCAAATCTATGGGGCTGCTATGGTACAATTGAAAACTTGACACTGCAGTCAACCTGATGTATATTACATATTACATATTACCACTTGGAACAATAAAATCTAAACTTGATCCATGATAAAAAGCAATAAGAGAACCAATGCAACAAATGAGTCAAGATATTTATGCATTTTTGTAAACGGTACTTAGCTCCATGAAGATGTACATATCTGTTATAATGTAATGCTTCAGAATAAGGAAACAAGTTGATCTTAGGTCTTATGTAATAGTAAATAATTAATCCATAAATCAATTAAAATTATTATTTACAAAAATGATACACTCAAAGACTAATAGCAGGGTGGATAAGACATAAACAATAAAAAATTATGTTTTTTCATTCAATGTCCATCATAGAACAGTCAAAATAAATATATGGTAATAAAATCATTAATTTTAGAGTCATCTCAGAACAAAAAATTATGACAGGTCAAGGATACATGATGATCAGTAAACTTTTGCGGCCATATAAAGTTTTGGCCTCTGTTCAGATGACATGAGCTGCATGTACAGTAAGTGAAATCTTAAAACTGTAAATGCAGAAAAATAAGATTCAGTATCTACAGTATGTAAACAACCCATTCTGATTCCCTAAGAGGACACTCATTCTATTGTTTGGTCAGGGATTAATTAACTCCCAAGACATAGTGGTTGATTTACTAATGGCAAATACACTGTGCACTTTGAATTGTCATTTGATCCAGAGCTTAGCAAATGAGGGGAAGCTCTGTTGACTTCCATCATCCAATTATGTGCAAGCAAAAAATTGTTTTTTTTTTTTAATTGCATATTATTCGGTATTCTTTGGAATTTGAAGCTTCACCTCATTTACTAAGCTCTGGAGCAAATGCCCTTGCAAAAAAAATAGGATTTTAATAACAGCTTACCTGTAAAATCCTTTTCTTTGAGTACATCACAGGACACAATGCCACAGTATTTACTGAATGGGTTATATAGGCACCTCTAGGTGACACCCTAGACAGGAAGTTTAGCTCCCTATATAACCCCTCTCCTTACTGGGAGTACCTCAGTTTTGTAGCAAGGCAATATACGTGTATTAGAAGAGGGGAGGGACCTCTGTGTCCCGTGATTTACTTGAAGAAAAGGATTTTACAGGTAAGCTGTTATAAAAATCCTATTTTCTTTTTTAGTACATCACGGGACACAGAGCCACAGTATTTACTGAATGGGATGTGCCAGAGCAATGCTATCTGAGGGGAGGGAGACACAAACAAAAAGTAGGGGGCCATTAGACCTGAGTACCTTGTACTGCTGCCTGCAGCACACTGCGCCCAAAGGCGATATCCTCATGCCTTCTCACATCCACCTGATAGAACCTGGTGAATGTATGAACTGAAGACCAAGTCGTGGCCTTGCAGATTTGAGCCATGGAGGCTTGGTGATGCACTGCCCATGAAGCACTAACAGCCCCGGTGGAGTGTGCTTTGATTTGAAAGGGTGGAACTTTCCTCTTCAAACCATAAGCTTGAATAATTACTTGCCAAATCCACTTAGCAATAGTAGATTTTGACGCTGCCTGTCCTTTTCTAGGACCTTTAGGCAACACAAGCAAAACATCCGTTTTCCGAATCTGAGCAGTCGCCTCCAAATAGATTTTGACCACTCTCACTACATCCAGAGAATGTAGTGACTTTTCTTTCATAGAACAGGGTTCTGGAAAAAATGAATGCAGAACAATATCCTGGTTTACATGAAAACCTGAAACCAACTTCGGTAGAAAACATTCTAAACATGTATAAACATCAATGAGTATATAAATCCACACTCTGATAGTGAATAAGTAAAGATAATCCACAAATAAGAGACTTAAGTGTGATGTTGATCCAGGTAGATGAATATCAACTTCCAGACATCAATAGGAAAACGAATGTGGAGAGAAGATAATGGGAGAAGCCACAACCAACATAAGAGAGGCTTACCATAGCTAATGGACTCAGAAAGGCATACGCCTAATGAGTCATCAAGACTTGTGGTGACAACGCACCAATACCAGAGACATCCACATCTAGGGATGTTGTCACAGGAAAATTATGTTCACACTGTCCTTCAGGGAACTCACAACCAAGAGGAACACTCAGGCAGGCAGATTAAATCCTTTTCATAGGCTCACATGTTGTAACCATAAATGAAATAAAAATTCAACATAGTGTGAATCCGCATAACAAGGAAATGTATTTAAAATTTGAGGAACACTCTCATTTGAGTAGATAAAAAAGCGCTTGTAAGAAGACTGAAAGTTTAACGCAATGTCATCAACAGGCTTGTGCTGACGCGTTTCATCTAAGGAGACATAATCTACCTGCCTCTGAGTGTTCCTCTTGGTTGTGAGTTCCCTGAAGGACAGTGTGAACATCATCTTCCTGTGACAACATCCCCACAAGTCTTGAGGAATTAGGCATATGCCTTGCTGAGTCCATTAGGTCTGGTAAGCCTCTCTTATGTTGGTGGTGGCTTCTCCCATTATCTTCTCTTCACATTCGTCTTCCTATTGATGTCTGGAAGTTCATATTCATCTACTTGGATCAACATCACACGTCAGTCTCTTATTTGTGGATTATTTTCACTTATTCACTATCACAGTGTGGAATTTAAATTTATATACTCATTGATGTTTATACATGTTTAGAATGCTTAACATTAACTATTTGTATAAGTTCCTATCCATTATGACCGTTCTTATTTAGAGCTGCACATTTATATATAAAACTGGAATATTATGTTTTTTCTGTAAAGTCTTTACACTGAGTCTTAAGCCACTCATACATGGATTGAAATTCAGAATGTTCAACAGGGAACAGATGAATTTCATTCCATGTATGAGCCCCCTAATTGTACACAATTCAATCTATCGATCAACTTTTGTGCAAGCAGCCTGTCTAGCTTTTCCCTAATGATTAACGCCACCATCAACACTCATCATTGTGTTCTGGCAGAATGGATGCTTCCACTAGCTTCCACCCATGATAGAAGGAAAGAAAATGACATAACTTATACCCTGGCCATTCCTAGATGTTCTAAATGCTGGGACACTATGCTGTTTGACCTCCTGTAATTATAAGGTCAAGCAACCCTGGTGAATTATTCCCACTATCCAGTAGTAAATCCTTTAATATTTTTCACTGGGTGAAAATATATAAAACAATTGTATAATGGACAATCACAAAAATATTTTGAACTTATATTTTTTTGTGTATATACAGTATGCATATGTTTTTATGTACTTTCTCATTACTTAAATTTTACATCATTATTCGAGCAACAGATTTAGTAAAAAAAAAAAAATGTAAATTAAAAAGAAAAGAAAATACTAAAAGGTTTATTTTCTCAAAAAACTAAAAGAAAATTCTTTACAAAGAAAGTCAGCCATTCACTTAATTATTTAAGAAAATAAGGCATTGAAGTGAGATATGTTTATGCTTTACTAACATTTTACATGCCATTGATCATATTGTGGCAGGAAATATTATAGTGGTGTTATTGGTTTGAACATTCATAACTCAAGGATTCTTTTGTTGTATCCTCAAACATATGTTCTTTAATTGCCCTTTTATTTTGACAAGTCAGTGTATTTTTTTTTGTTAAATAAAAAGTAAACCAGAGTTTAAGCTTGTTCCACTTGCATGCCAAAACAAAGTCATTGCTAAGGTCAGTGATATGATACCTGTGACGGGAAGCTTTCTATTTACATTTCAGAATTCGATAGGGAATTTGGCTTGCTATAACTAGCTGAAAACTCTTTTCTTTATATAGTAGTCTCTTTTCAAAGACATTACACGGCGAACATGTTAAAGTGCTGGTTTTAATTTAATTAAGGAGTATTAGCTTGTCTGGGCAGGGAAAATAAAGGCTGTGAAGCGTAACAAGAAATAAATTGTATTATTGTGTAATAATTATATTGCACTGACATTTGGATAAAGAACAAAATAGGTAAAGTAATAATGGGACTCATCTAAATGGAGTATATAATGACTATGGGGCACAGCACAAAAACTACATCTCTAACCTACTGTATATTACTTTTTATGCAAGCATTGAGCCTTTTTTAACAGGTCTTATTTTAATTTATCTTTAGCAGAGGTGAAGTACACACTCACAAAAAGTAATGCTAAAGGTAGCCTTTCTCAACCTTTTTGACATGCAGGTTTTGGGGGAATTTCTGCTACAAATTTTTGTATCTCATTTGAAATGAGTGTAAATGCTAAGGTGTGGATGTACATAAGTATAAATTAAGGAATAAGTATTGTTGCATACGTAGCTAGTTTGACACACAGGTTTGCCCAATACAATAACATTATTTTTAGAAATAATTTAAAAAGATCAAATGATAATGTACAGAAAAGACCACAAATATTGTAAGGCACCTGAACATTAGTGGTCAGTGCAAAAGTGTCCCCTTACATCGATAGAGAGCAAAGTGCTCCATTACATTGAGGGTCAGTGGAGAAAGGTTCCTTTAGATTGATAAGTGAAGAAAAGCTCTATTAGCCTGGGTTCAGACTAGTGCAGTGCAAATTGAAGGCCCTGCGTGACTGCGCAGTGAAACGTCGGCTGTTCTGCGGATTGTACGCGTTTTAGGTGCGAATCAGCTGCGAATTCATTAGTAACCCTTCCTGCCAAATTTGAGTTCCTAATTTTGTGCTGAGCAAGCTTTTTGTCCGATTGTCTGGCTGCTTATAAAACCTGGTAGGTCTGTGTACACTTCCTGGTTGTCCAGCAGTCTGTACCTGTGTTTTGTGTGTTTCTTTGCAAGATGTGTGCTGCTCTGCCAATGATAATGCCAACAGTTCTTGCTGCAACAACAGCAATCTTGCTTGATGAAGAAAATAGGAGAAGGATGCGGAGAAGAAGAAAATACTGGGTTCATCCCATCATTGCAAATCGTGAAGAGAGAGGCCAGTTCATGATCTTGTATGGGCACCTCCGTGGGCATGAAGAGGAATTTTTCAATTTCACCCGCATGTCAATTAGTAGGTGAGTACTGTTTCTGCCAAACCATACTTAATTTGTAGCCATTGATGTATAGTGTGTCTTATATTTGCAAGACACAAGTCTATCCAGTCTAACCTATGTGTGATTATGTCATTTTAAGATTATTGAAACTAATAAGCCTTGCCCCCCCCCCCCCAAAATACAAACTGTACATTATTTCAGCATGCAGCCTCAAGGGCACAAAATGAGCATCAGCTAGCACCCCCCTCCTGGTGTAAGCCAGGTCATATTCCCGTTTTTAAATTTTTGGATATTTTACCCCCCAAATACCTTGGCCCAAAATTGCTAGTGACAAGTTGCTTTGTGGGTGGTGGTGATGCCACGTAGCTTTGTTTATTTTTTTACTCAGTTTTGACGAATTGCTGGGCTTAATCTCCCCTCGCTTGGAGCGTCAGAACACGAGCTTCAGAAAAAGTATCAAGCCTGCTGAAAGATTATTGATCACATTAAGGTAATTATCATCACTCATGTCATTTGTCATGCGTTATATTGACCATGTTTTTTGTAATTTTTATGTTTTTTTTACCTGGGTATTTTTTAAAATATGACCGCACAAAAAATGTTGGAATAATTATTTATTCACGTATCATAAAATATGATAAAAATATAAACTTTACCCATGTATAAAACATAAATTAACTCTGAAATAACTTAAAAACAAAAAACTTGCCTGTCAAGTAGGCCTCTTCCCTGTTTTATCAAAATGTGTCATGTTGGTCCTTAACCATGAACAGACCTCATCACAGATTCTGATATGTTTTTTGGAAAGGGGCCTCATAGGAGTATTGAGTTGCGGAAGCTGGGTCATCACTGGCAGTGTGGGGAGCAGGCCTTGCCTCCCCATGTTTACTTTGCCCATACATACCCTGAGTTTGGGGGGGGGGCCCTAATTGAAGGAAGTGGGGATGGGATGGGATAGGGAAGGTTACTGTGTGGCCCTTCATATCTGGAGATTGGCTTGTCATAACTTGAGGGATATGATGGTGGATTATAGGGGTAAGGATGGTGTTGCTGCTCAGGGTAGTGCGTGTATCTTGGGTAGTTATGGGGAGGTCTTGGTTGGGGCACATTTGGGTAGTTAAATGCAGGTTCCTGCTGTGGCTGGGAGAAGGAGTGCATACCTTTTTAATTAGTGGTACAAAACTGAGCGCCAGGATTGTATCGGGACATAAAAATGCATCCACCTTTGCGGTCATGTTTTTTTAACATGTCTAATAAGCGCTCACTTAGGTCAGGTTGGGATAGTAAAAGAAAGCACAGAAGAGAGGCGCCACCGAGTTAGGATAGTAAGCATTTTATTCCACAAAAATAAGGTGCATATAACCACTTACATTTAAGTAGAGGTAATTCAGCACAATAAAAGAGTCCTCTGGGGCGTCATATGTGCACCACGTCCGTTTGTTTTAATCCAGTGCGGCGTCCTGTCCAGCAGGATATTCTAACGTTGGTGATACTGGCTTGTTGGACCGAGAGCGAGGCTTGGCTCCGGTCAGATGACTCAAACAAACGTCCTTCGTGATGACGTCACAGCTAAGCCGACGGCGTATCGGAGCATGCGCACTGTAGATGGAAGGAACAGGCACACTCCTTCATCAAGCAGCTCTGATGAAGGAGTGCGCCTGTTCCTTCCATCTACAGTGCGCATGCTCCGAAACGCCGTCGGCTTAGCTGTGACGTCATCACGCCGGACTTTGTTTGAGTCATCTGACCGGAGCCAAGCCTCGCTCTCGGTCCAACAAGCCAGTATCACCAACGTTAGAATATCCTGCTGGACAGGACGCCGCACTGGATTAAAACAAACGGACTTGGTGCACATATGACGCCCCAGAGGACTCTTTTATTGTGCTGAATTACCTCTACTTAAATGTAAGTGGTTATATGCACCTTATTTTTGTGGAATAAAATGCTTACTATCCTAACTCGGTGGCGCCCCTCTTCTGTGCTTTCTTTTACATGTACTTTGGAGTTTGCTCTCAACTTCCCGTTCTGAAGGCTGCCCTGGACTGTTAATTAGCTTGCATGCCACAGATCAAAGGTTTTGTTCCCTCCATTATCATTATTTTTTGTAGAATACAAAATATGTTTACATACTATGATAGTTCTGTTATGCTATTTGTTATCTAACATAAGGGAATTGCAAAATATTGAATACAGAGCAACAGCGCCATCTATATATATATGTTTTTTATAGGTTGGGATAGTGCTGGGCGCCTCCGTGGCACTTTGCCAGGCTGACCAATTTGTGCAGGAGCAGAGGATGGCCCAGGGACAGCCTCCTCTGCCCCTGAACATTGTTCATCTGGATTAGTTTCCCAGAGACTGGAAGATGTTTGGATTAGTGCTAAATCCTCTGTGTCTTCTGGAATATCAATGGGTGCTTCCTCCTCTGTTTGTTGTTCTGGTTCTTCCTCCAAAACATCTTGCTCCTCCCAACTAGATTCTGTGCTGTTTTATATTGTAAAAATGTAAAAAATTAACTAGGCATATTGATGATTACCAGATTGTGCGTTACATAGATGATGTACATGAAAACTTACTCTCTCATCTCCACAATGGGTTGTAGAAAATCCAAGTCCCTGGCAAACATATAGGGTACCCTAGGCGCTGCCCCGAGCCACTCCTTGTTTCTCTGAGGTGCCGCATATATTTTCTGTAAGCATCACGCATGCTATGCCATCTTGTCTGTAAGTAGTGCACTGAAAAATAAATAACAACATAATGACATTTTTTTTTTTTTTAGGTACTTAGCAACAGGAAATTCCTTTGGAAGTTTGCACTATGAATTCAAGGTTGGAAAATCAACGATTAGTGGCATTGTTCATGCTACCTGCCTAGTCATATGGGAAGAACTGAAGGACATTGTGATGAAGAAGCCCAAACCAAAAGAATGGCTGATGATAGCTGACCTATTCTGGGAGAGATGCAACTTCCCCAACTGTCTTGGAGCCATTGATGGCAAACATGTGCGCATCCTCAAGCCTCCAGCTAGTGGGAGACAATTTTTTAATTATAAAAAATATTTTTCGTTGGTATTAATGGCAGTGGCAGACACAAATTATAAATTTATTTATGTTGATGTAGGTTCTTATGGCAGCAGCTCAGATTCTAGTGTATTTTCACATTCCTCATTTGGCCGCATGCTGCGTGACAATACACTAGACTTGCCCAATAATTCACCCCTGCCAGGGACTACAGAGCCTCTCCTCCCACATGTATTTGTCGGAGATGAAGCTTTCGCACTTTCCCAGAACATGCTAAGGCCTTATTCAAGTCGCTCTCTGACAACTGAAAAAAGAGTGTTCAATTATAGGCTGACTAGGGCACGACGAGTAGTAGAATGTACATTTGGAATTCTTTGCAATAAGTGGAGATTCATGCATACTTCTATTAACCTCAGTATTGATCATGCGATCAGTGCGATTTAAGCTGTCTGTGCACTGTACAACTATGTGCGTGAAAGAGATGGGTTTATTTTTGAAGATTCCCTGACCCATAACATGGAGGCAGCACATTTCAATATTCCTAGGGGCAGCACTACTGGTATACTTATTAGAGAAGAATTAAGGATTTTTTTTTTGTCACCAGCTGGGGAGGTGCCTTGGCAGATGAATTCTATTGACTAAAAATAAATATGTATTTGTTTTCTTGATGTAAATGCATGATAATATAATGCTAAGTGTGCTGTATGAAAAATGTTGTATGTAATTTTGGCAATGAGAAATAAAACTTTTTTATCTCACATTTGTGGTGTATGTCATATTACTAACCTTAGAAATTATAAGAATATGCATTTATTTAGGGACTCATCCATCCCTAGATAAAGCTGTTATGTGCACAATGTTTACAGCATGTGGCCTGGTACCGATTTGGGGGTGACCACATGCTGTTTGTTAAAATCTAATAAATTAAATTAATGTACACCATCTAAAAAATACAGGACAGCATATACAGGTAGTAAAAGGTAATAAAAAAACTTACATTTGTCAGCCTGAACTTGGGAAGAGCACCTGTTCCACTCTGGCAAGAGGTCTCTGGCAATGTCCTGCCATGCACGTTTTTTGACAACGTTGTCCTTATATTTAGGATGCCAGGTGTCATAAATCATGGGTTTCTCCCTCACAAGTCTGATCAACTCCTCACAATCCACAGCTTCTTTCGCCTTTGATGATGCTTTTCGTCCTCTTTTCGACATGCTGGTTCCAGTCCCGATTTCAAAACACACAGGGGAGGAACAGGAAGAAGGGGAGGTGTTGGAGTGGTGCGAATTTCTGTTCAGGACGCAAGCCAGATGCGAATCAGATGTGTGCCCATAGAAGATAATGGGCCTGAATTCGCACCTGATCCGTCCCGCACTGCACCAAAGTCGGTGGCGGTTTTTCTGCAATGCGCAGTGCGCATGCACCGGACATGTGTGAACGTGCCCCATTGAAAACAATGGGTTTTCAAATGTCCTGCGAATTCGCAGTATTTTCCACCGCTGCGAATTCGCAATAGTGTGAACCCAGGCTCAAAATGATGGTCAGTGAGAATAATGCTACTTATGCTAGAAGTCAGAAGAATGCACCCTTTACAGATAGCTTAAAAGATCATTAGTGCCAGTAGTAACTTGAGATGCAGAAATTGATAATTTCTCATGGAACCTCCAGGAACCACAGGAGGAACCCTAGGGTTCCCTGGAACCTTGGATTCAAAAAAATCTGGTTTGGGGTCGCAGCAGTAAAAATTTGAATCTTGTATCTACAAGATTCAAATTTTTACTGCTGTCTAGGGTGGGCAGGCAAATGCAAATTTGAGTCCTCTATCAATGACACATACCTAACTTACCTTATAAACTCCAAGTACATAGTTTACATTGTTAACTCATATCAGTCAGACAGGAAAGGGTCGTGGCAGTTTAACCCACTGCTGCAGGGAATAGAGAAGTATTTCTCTTTCCAACCCTGCAGTTCAAGTGCAATTCTAGCAATAACCTTTTTTTTGCTAGAAAATTAACCCAAAACATTATATATATATATATATATATATATATATATATATATTTTTAGCAGAAGCCATAGGGAATAAAATGGTGGGCATCGCATATTTTTATGTCACACTATATTTGCGCAGTGGTTTTTCAAGTGCAAAGTTTTTGGAAAAAATACACTTTAATGGATTTTAATGCAATACCCAATTGTTTGGTAGGATATAAAAGATGATGTAACACCAAGTAAATAAATACTCCACATTTCCTGCTTTAAAATTACGTCTGCCCGTGGAACGGCACCAAATTACAGTACCTAAAAATCTCCATAGGCAACCCTCTTAAAGCCTGTACAAGTTACCATTTTAGAGTTACACAAAAGCTTTGGTGCTAAAATTATTGCTCTTGCTCTTATGTTCACAGCCATCCCTTCCATGTGTGGTGCAATCGCGGTTTACATATGCGTGCAGAACCTACGTGAACTTTCGCATTTGCGCGTGAGCAAGGGGGAACAGGGGAGCTTTAAAATTTTCTTTTTATTATTTTTTTTATTTAAATTGTTTTTTTTTTAACACTGTAAAGTTAACTTTTTCTTTATTGCTATTGCACCCGTATATAGCACCCATCCAGGACCCAACCTTGGCGTCCTGTACAATATATATATATATATATATATATATATATTGCTTGGCCAGTCCATCACCTTTACCCTCAGCTTCTTTAGCAAGGCAGCAATTGTCTTGGAGGTGTGTTTGGGGTCATTATTATTAGTGATGGACGAACTTCTGATGGGACGTTTCGCGAATACGATCCGCGAACGTGCCCAAATGTTCGCGAACCGCAGGTTCGCGGCGGGCCCCATTCATTTTAATGACACGCGAACATTAAAAACCTTTAGGTCATATTTGCAGCCACAAAATACTTACTAGCTGTGCACTCATAGTCCCACAACATGGACACTGTTATACCAGAAGTATTAAGTGAACCTGGGATCAACAACGACAAGCATTCTTTTTTTAGCTGTGAAATTTTGTCAATTCAGGAGAGCATGAAGGCCATGGAGGAGAGGCAAGGTCAGGCCAGGCTATGAAGGGGCGCAGGAGATGATCAGTGCCACAGTCAGGGCAGCGCAGTCCTGTGCCAGTGTCCCAGTGTGCCAACCTGTGCTTGAGACCCTAACCGCTCCCTCTGCCCGGCCCTTACCCCCACCTATGCAGGGCTCCACTTCGGTGGTCCGGAGGTGCCAGTCCAGTGCTGATCCTCAGCCATGGTGCTGGCACTGCCTGCTGATTGGCTTCATTGCTGCTATATCCCTCACTGACACCAGCACTGAGATAGAACACTGACACCAGCACCGCGATAGAGAGCACTGACACCAGCACGGAGATAGAGAGCACTGACACCAGCACCGAGATAGAGAGCACTGACACCAGCACCGAGATAGAGAGCACTGACACCAGCACCGAGATAGAGAGCACTGACACCAGCACTGACACCAGCAAATCGCTGCAGGACCCAAAAATATGACACCGCTCAACCTCTTCAAACAGGAGGGTACGGGCATATAGTATGGTGTGCCAAAGGTAGAAAAAAGGTCCGTGTGCTAGATTATATAAATCGTTTTTTACAGTTATGCATATACATGGTCCACTGGTCACATGTGTTGAATTCCTCCGAGATCCATGCCTCATTCATTTTTATAAATGTGAGGTAGTCAACACTGTCGTGAGCTAGGCAAGTGCGCTTATCGGTCACGATCCCCCCTGCTTCGCTGAACATTCTTTCGGACAGGACACTGGACGAGGGGCAAGCCAACAGTACCATTGCAAATTGTGCAAGCTCTGGCCAGAGGTCAAGCCTGCCCACCCAGTAGCCCAGGTGTTCATCACTTCTCAGAGCATCCACATCGGCCGTTAACCCGATGTAGTCGGACACCTGTCGGTCTAGGCGTTCCCTGATGCTGGATCCGGATGACACCTGTCGATGGATCGGCTGAAAGAATGATCTCATATCAGAAGTGACCAACACATCTTTAAACCGCCCCTCTTCTTGCAGGCGCTGTTGGATTGGTACCCGCAACTCTTTTTCTGGGAGTGGGAATTCCTCTGCCAGCGCACGCAAGAGCAAAATGCAGCATTTCTCTAAGCAAGGCCTGGAAGTGCTTCATTCTGAAAGCCCTCTGTGATGGTGGTAACATTTCCACCATTTTTTGTTTGTACCGGGGGTCTAAGTACGTTGCCACCCAGTACGGGTCCTTGACCTTTATGCTTTTTATACGGGGTGCCTCCTAAAACACTGGAGCATAAAGGCCCCCATTTGCACTAAACTGGAAACGGTGTGGTGGCCTGGCTCCTGCTCATCATCCAGGATAATGTCGTCCTCCTCGTTCTCCTCCCCCCATCCACGGACAACAACAGGGATCCCAGAAAGGTTTAAAGCATGCTCTTCTTGCTCCTCCTCATCCGCCCCAGCACCATCCTCCTCTGACTTCTCTTCAGACTCCTGTTGTTGACTTGTCTCAGATAGAGTAACCCCCCTGGGAATTCATCCAGCATTGCGACTTCCTCATCTTCCTGCTCCTGCTCCTCGACGGCTTGATCAATGACACAACGCAATGCACACTCGATAAAGAAGGTGTAATGTACGATGTCACTGATGGCGCCATGGCTGCGACTGACCAGTTTGGTAATCTCATCAAATGGCCGCAGAAGTCTGCATGTGTCGTGCGTGAGCAGCCACTGGCGCGGTGAAAAAAAACCTGTTCTGCTGCAGAGTTCGTACAGGTAGTCATTAACTGCACATTTCTGCTGGAGCAGCCTATCAAGCATATACAAGGTTGATTTCCATTGTGTCGGGCAATCACAAATAAGACGTCATGAATGTCAGCAAGGCGAGCCATGGCCGTGTAAGATCTTCTGAAATGGGCCGAGATTTTCCTTGACTGCCGCAAGATGTCCTGGACCCCAGGGTATTTGACAACGAATCGCTGCATGACCAAGTTTAAGACATGTGCCATGCATGGCACATGTGTAATTTTGCCCTGTTTCAACGCACTCAGCAGATTGGCACTGTTGTCGCACACCACTTTACCAACTGTCAAATTGAGCGGTGTTAGCCACTGATTTGCCTGTTAACGCAAAGCTGAAAGGAGTGCAGGGCCAGTGGGGCTCTTGGCTTCCAGGCACAACAGACACAGCACAGCATGGCAATGTCTCACCTGGCATGTCAAATAGGTTCTGAGGATCTTGGGTGGCGCAGCGGAAGAGACGATAGCAGCAGAAAAGGAGGAGTCAGCCGAGGAGGAGAGGGAGTATGGAGTAGGAGGAGGAGAAGAAGAGGCAGGCCTGCATGCAATCCGTGGCGGTAAAACCAAATCTACACGGGTGCCACGGGTTACATGCTTGAAAATGAATAATTGGGTATGTGGCGCTAACCCTTGAATAAATAATCTAAAAAGCTCAGAGAATCCTTAAGATAAGTGACCTTTGACAAAAATAAATATGCATATAAATATGAATATAAATAAAAATATAAATAAATACAATTCCTTAATAAAATATACGTAAAATAGTGAATGCAGGTAAGATGTGTATGAAAGTGACCAATAAATGAATAAAATCTTCAATAAAAATAATAATAATATCCGTGCTGTAATAAATATAAGTGCTGGAGTAAAGAATAATGATGGTAATGGATTATAGAATAATAAGCAAAGAATCTTCCATAGATCAAAAAATATAAAGTGCACAGTGCAACGTGCAAGATGTGTGAATAAAGAACCGATAGATTGGTTCTGGGAGTGCAAGGGAATTGCAAGGAAAATAAATAACTGAACGAATGTGCATAAATAGCCCAAATAGTGACAAAGTGACCATACAGATGAAAAAAATATATATCACTGTAGGTATGGTAAAACAAGTGGTACCAATAATATGGAAACGATAAAAAAAGTATAAAAAATGAAAATAAAATCTGGTGCACTACAAGTCCCAGCTTGTAGAAAAATAGATAGCGGAAAACAAATGATAAAGTCCACAATCTGTAATGATGAGGAGCATAAGGCTCTAAAAGTGCAAATGAATGAAAATATTCAGGAGTCTTTGTGTTGATCACAGTGATGATCCGTGCAGAAAGTGCTCCGTGCTGACTTCAGGGGGGCACCCCACTATTTCCCCCAGCCTCTCACCTCTATTTGCGGCCCCTACAGGCCTAGTGTAGCAGATAGCCTCTAAGGTGGCAAGCCTGGTAACTTTCCGGGTCCTCTTTCCTATAGGCTCCTATGGACTCTCACTCCGATCCTCATACTCTATCCAAATGGCACTCCAGGGGTAAGGGGGTCTCTCCCAGGTCAGATTGGCATGTAAGGGTTAAGGGTACAAAGAGGCGCTCCAATGTGTAGTAATTAAAATAGGTTTATTAAGACAGAAAAATATCCACTCACATTTAAAATTTCTTGCATCAGCATAGACGGACTTCCGGTCGCGGCCGCAAACCGGAAGCAGAACGATAGGCACCTGGCTTTCTTCCTCCCTCACGCGTATCGTCACTAGCACACGTGACTTTATTACATGCTTGACGGCCGTCAGAAGGTTCACCCAGTGGGCAGTAAAAGTTATATACCTTCCCTGCCCGTGTTTGCTAGACCACGTGTCTGTGGTCAGATGTATCTTGGCACCGACACTGTGTGCCAGAGATACATTCACTTGCCGCTGGACTTGGCCATATAGCTCTGGGATGCCCTTCTGTGAGAAATACTTCCTTCCTGGGACCTTCCATTGTGGTGTTCCAATGGCCACAAATTTTAGAAAAGGCCTCTGAGTCCACCAGTTTATATGGCAGTAGTTAGCGGGCTATCAGTTCTGACAAGCCAGCAGTCAACCGTTGGGCAAGAGGGTTATCCGGCGTCATCATTTTTTTACGCTCAAACATTTGGCCCATGGAAGCCTGCCTTTTTCCCGAAAAACATGAGGACGGCATGATGGAAGGTGAAGTGGAGGACAATTCTGAGGAGAGAGGAGAAGGAGAAGTAGAAGAGGCTGGACGGTGAGAGCCTGGAGTGTGGCTTTGTGGGTTCTGACGGCGTTTCTGCCACTAGGCTCGGTGATGGCAGCTCATGTGCCTTCTTAAGGCGGTCGTCCCTAGGTGAGTGTTGGGCTTACCGCGACTTATGCGTTGACTGCAAAGGCTGCAGATGGCAACACTATTGTCAGCAGCAGACACGTTAAAAAGAGCCCACACTGCGGAGCCATGTGCCGGCGTCCTGGGAGCGCCAGATGTGACCGTACATGGTTGATGGCTCGCTCCTGATACATTAGCAGTCTGGTTTGTCCCTCCTGTGCAATGTAAGTTCTGCCTGCTTCTCCTCCCTATCTGCTGGTCCATCTCTCCCTCTGAACTCCCCTCCTCTTCCTCTCTTGTGGGCACCCACGTGACGTCCCTAGACACGTCATCATCGACATCACCTTCCCCACCACTATAATTAGAGATCTCGGAGTAGGCAGCAACAGCGGGGACCAACCTCCTTGGGCTGATCTGGGTACTGTCGTCAGACTGCTGAGTGGCGGTTGTTGCTACCTCCTCTTCCTGATCAAATGCCAAGAATGGCTGCGCATCGGAAATGTCTTGTGATGGATCAGAAAAAAAATCCTGTGACTCAAGCAGAGGGTATATGGTGGTGGTGGCGTTGGTGGTAGTGTCTTTGGGGGTGCACACAGCAGAGAGTGAAGAGGGTGCAGATAGAGAGGATGAGGAGGTTGCAGAAGAGTAAGGCTGAGTGAGCCACTCAACCAAGTCTGGTGCATCCTTTGACGTAATCGAACACACCTCCTGCCCTGTGACAAAAGTCTCTAGAGAAGTGCAGTATACGTCGAAGAAGGTATATAACACCTCGCTTCAATCTGTCATTTTGGGGGGCCACTGGTCTATCACACCAGTTATAATACTTTTTTCTAATTGCGTTTGTCACTCTTTGTAGTATCGCTGCAGAACCGCTCAGCAGTCACAATGCTGCACAGTAGAAATGCACTATACTATGCTTTCTATATTTGAAAGTATTTTATACGTGTATTACACCCCTATATACTGCACATCAAATAGTACACCTATACCAGTCTTTAAAAGGACTTTTGTGGACCTATATTCGTTAGCGATTTGTGTCGCTACAATCTGTCCCTGTGACACACAGCAACCTCTCCCTACACTGACAAAAGAGCTGCGGAACCGCTCAGCAGTCACAATGCTGCACAGTAGGAATGCACTCACTACACTATGCTTTCTATATTTGAAAGTATTTTATACGTGTATTACACCCCTATATACTGTACACCTATACCAGTCCTTAAAAGGACTTTTGTGGACCTAATAGTAGTTAGTGATTACAGACTGTCCCTGCTCCAAACAGAAAACTCTCTCCCTACACTGAGAAAGGACAGCTGCAGAATCGCTCAGCACTGCAGTCACAAATTGCTGCACAATAGAAATGAACTATAATATGCTTTCTATGTGAGAAAAGACAGCTGCAGACAGTGCAGAATCGCTCAGCACTGCAGTGAACTATAATATGCTTTCTATATTTGAAAGTATATTATAAGTGTATTACACCCCTATATACTGTACACCTATACCAGACCTTAAAAGGACTTTTGTGGACATAATAGCTAGTGAACCGCAAGGCCATCTCTAGTTATCATGTTGAAACACTGCCCTGGTCACAGTACATGTTGACATTCATGGTTCCCTTAATGAACTGTAGCTCCCCAGTGCCAGCAGCACTCATGCAGCCCCAGACTATGACACTCCCACCACCATGCTTGACTGTAGGCAAGACACACTTGTCTTTGTACTCCTCACCTGGTTGCTGCCATGCACTTGACACCATCTGAACCAAATAAGTGTATCTTGGTCTCATCAGACCACAGGACATGGTTCCTTAAATCCATGTCCTTAGTCTGCTTGTCTTCTGCAAACTGCGTGCTTTTTTGTGCATCAACTTTAGAAGAGGCTTCCTTCTGGGACGACAGTCATGCAGATCAATTTGATGCACTGTGCGGCATATGGTCTGGGAACTGACAGGCTGACCCCCCCACCCCTTCAACCTCTGCATTAATGCTGGCAGCACTCATACTTCTATTTCCCAAAGACAATCTCTGGATATGACGCTGAGCACATGCACTCAACTTCTTTGGCGAGGCCTGTTCTGAGTGTAACCTGTCCTGTTAAACCGCTGTATGGTTTTGGCCAACGTGCTGCAGCTCAGTTTTAGGGTCTTGGTAATCTTCTTATAGCTTAGGCCATCTTCATGTAGAGCAACAATTTTTTTTTTTAGATCCTCAGAGAGTTCTTTGCCATGAGGTGCCATGTGACCAGTATGAGAGAGTGAGAGCGATAACACCAAATTCACTACACCTGCTCCCCATTCACACCTGAGACCTTGTAATACTAACGAGTCACATGACACCAGGGAGGGAAAATGGCTAATTGGGCCCAATTTGGCCATTTTCACTTAGGGGTGTACTCACCTTTGTTGTCAGTGGTTTTGACATTACTGGCTGTGTGTTGAGTTATTTTGTGGGGACAGAAAATTTACACTGTTACTGTACAAGCTGTACAATCACTACTTTACAAAGTGTCATTTATTTCATTTCAGTGTTGTCACATGAAAAGATATAGTAAAATATTTACAAAAATGTGAGGGGTGTACTTACTTTTTTGAGATTCTGTGTGTATATATATATATATATATATATATATATATATATATATATATATATATATACAATCAGCATTCAGTGTAGCCTATAGTTACAGTGCATTCGGTGGTGTTTACTTGCTAATACACTTCAGGAAGTGTACACAGTATCTAATACAGTGTGTACAGTTTCTACTACACTTCTGGTCGTGTACACAGTATACAAAACAGAGCAGCCATTGCACAGTTTCTAATACAGTGCAGGCAGTGTACACAGCATCAAATACAGTGTGTACAGTTTCTACTACACTTCTGGTGGTGTACATAGTATACAATACAGTGAAGCTGTTGTATAGTTTCTAATACAGTACAGGCAGTGTACACAGTATATAATACAGTGTTTACAGTTTCTAATACACTTCTGGTGGTGTACACAGTATACAATACAATACAGCCATTTTACAGTTTCTAATACAGTGCAGACAGTGTACACAGTATCTAATACAGTCTGTACAGTTTCTACAGATAAAAGTTATTGAAAAAAATGGTATAGGATCCCCCCCCCCAGTCCATTACCATGCTCTTTGGGTCTGCTATGAAAATTAAGGGGAACCCCGAACCAAAATGTAAAAAGAAATTGCGTGGGGGTCCCCCCAAATTCCATACCAGGCCCTTCAGGTCTGGTATGGATATTAAGGGGAACCCTGCACCAATTAAAAAAAAATGGCGTAGGGCTCCCCTTCAAAATCCATACCAGACCCTTCAGATCTGGTATGGATATTAAGGTGAGCCCTGCTCCAAAATAAAAAAAATGGCGCCGGGTCCCCCCAAAAATCCATACCAGACTCTTATCCAGGCACGCAACCTGGCAGGCCACAGGAAAAGAGGGGGGTGAGAGAGCGTACCAGGCCACATGCCCTCAACATGGGGAGGGTGCTTTGGGGTAGCCCCCCAAAGCACCTCATCCCCATGTTGATGGGGACAAGGGCCTCATGCCCACAACCCTTGCCTGGTGGTTGTGGGGGTCTGTGGGCGGGGGGCTTTTCGGAATCTGGAAGCCCCCTCTAACAAGGGGACCCCCAGATCCTGCCCCCCCCGTTTGAAATGGTAACGGGTACATTGTACCCATACGATTTCACAAAAAAAGTGTCAAAATGACCCAGGTCCCCAAACACTTTTTATGACAATATCATGCATATAATCCTTTAAAATTATCACTTTTAATTTCTCCCATAGACATTTAAAGGGTGTTCCGCAGGCTTTCGAATTTGCCACAAACACCCCAAATTGTTTGCTATTCTGCGAACAGGTGAACACCAGATGTTCGAGTCGAACTTACGCTTGACTCGAACATCGGGCTCATCCCTACTGCCAAGTTTGCTCCAGTGACGGGGAGGGAGGGGATGATGAGGTCACTGACTTTACTTGGATGCCTGAGAGAAGAGAGGAGGAAAGTGAGTAGGAGGAGGAGGAGGCACAACTCCAACGAGGCAGGATGTAGTCTAGGGGGCATCTTAAGGGAAGCCACCCTATTGCATCACACCGCAGAGCTCCACATGAGCAGGGCGCTGCTGACTCCCCACTGACTTTTAAAAGTTCCTTGGTGTGGGCGTTTTTCAACACATGTGCAGCAGATTTCACTGTTGCTGTTTGCAACCTATGTCTAAAGCGGATCAATCATGGCCAGAACAGCAGCTGCTTGGGCACCACATGCTTGACCAGACATATGACAACCTGCCATGCAGTCTGTTGGCAACAACAATTGAAAGACCCACATCATAGAAAAAGGCAGACTTCTCCTTGCTTCTCATCTTGGATCTCCAATCTTACTATACCTCCAGTCCTCTCAAAAACCTGCACTGAGAGGAATGAAGGTATAGCAATAGGTGTCCCAAGTACTTGAAGCCAATCTGCTAGCAATACACCACCAATTGGTTTTAGCAGGCAAATTTCCCTACCCCAGTTGCTGAACCATAAAAAGAAATTCGGTCCCAGCCATCCACATGCTCAGCGTCTAAATTTTAGCTTGGTTCTTTCGTGAATTTGTGGAATGTGCTGTACCTCAGTGGCAGGTTCCAAAACGCCATTTCTTTTCACGGAAAGCCATTCTGGCATAAGGCATATGGAAGGCAAAGTTTTGGCCTCATTGGACAGGGCGGTCAGCAGTAAGGTTCATATTACCACTGACTCATGCTCCAGCAGGCATGGGCAGGGACGTTACCTTTCCTTCATGGCATATTGGGTAACTCTGCTGGCATCTGGGAAGGATGCAGGACAGGGTTCAGTGTTGATGGAGCTTGTTCCGCCACCACGCCTCCAATTTGCTAGTGGTGATTCTTCCACAGCTCTCTCCTCCCCCCTCTTTTTCTTCCTCTATGGTCTCTTCTGCAGATTTGTCCTCTGAGCCAGCAGTGCTCTGTAAGCTTTCAAGGGGCTATGCAAGCAGTAAGGCTAAAAGATGTCATGCAGTGCTTAAGTTGGTCTGCCTAAGGGACAGGAGCCACACTGGGGCAGAGATTCTGTCACCTCTGCAGGGGCAGGCTCTGAGGTGGTTGACGCCACCCCAGCTTCAGCCAGGAATGGTTGTATGCGACAATGGCACCAACATTCTCTCCGCCCTACGACAGGGACACTTGACCCATGTTCCATGTTTGGCACACGTCCTGAATCTGTTGGTGCAGCGTTTCTTGACCAGGTACCCAGGCTTACAAGATCTCCCGAGTCAGGCCAGAAAAATCTGTGGTAATTTCCGCTGGTCATACAATGCCAGTGCTCGGCTGGCTGACATTCAAAGGGAATGCAACTTGCCCACCAACTGCCTCATTTGTGACAAGTCTGCCAGGTGGAACTCAACGTTGGCAATGCTGCAGCGGCTGCACACACAGCAGAGGGCCATAAATGAGTACCTGTGCGAGTATGACACCAGGAGAGGGTACGGGAGCTTGGCTTCTTTTCGCCACGCCAGTGGCTACTGATCAAGGATGCATGCACTGTCCTGTCACCATTTGAGGAGGCCACAAGGATGGTGAGCAGTGACAATGCATGCATCAGTGACACTGCCCCTCTAGTCTTGCTGCTGGAGCACACGCTTTGTGGAATCATGGGCAGGGCACTTGAGGCAAAACAGCAGGAGGAAGAGGAGGACTTCCTTTACTCTCAAGGCCCCCTTTATCCAGATAGCATTCCCGTGGGCTGGCCAAACACACAGGAAGAAGAGGAGAAGGAGGGGGATTGTGTCAGCATGGATGTAGAGGATAACACTCAGCAGCAGTCTTCAAGGGATGGTTTTCAGTCCCCAGAAACCCAAGAGTTGTACATGGCTGGGGGGAGGTAGTTACGGATAATGTAATCCTTAGTGACCCAGAGGACTCAGAATTGAATGCCTCTGCAAACTTACGGTCCTTGCCCTCCCTGATTCTGTAAAGCCTGCGAAAGCACTCTAGGATTCGTGTTATCAAGGAGAGCGATCATTACTGGCTGACAACCCTTCTTGATCAACGTTACAAGGGTAAAGTTGCAGAACTTATCCTGCCTTCGCAGAGGAAGCAGAGGATGAAACATCTTCAGGAGGCCTTGAAGAAAGGTTTGTGTAATGCATTTCCAGATCCTGGGAGGTTACCGTTTCCTGGTGCTGGACAACTTTACTAAATCCTTTATTTTGGACTTGGGTGTTTCACCCACCACACGTGACACCTTACAAAAACAACTTCCCTATATGTGGAGCAAAAGTAACATCACATACCTAGGTATAACCATTACGAATAAATCATCTACACTCATCAAAAATAATTTAGTTTCACTAATAGCCAAACTGAAAGCCCAATTCAGAGATATGTCACAGAAAGAAATTTCCTGGCTTGGCAGAATAACAGCTTATAAAATGATGATACTACCGCAAATATTGTATGTATTCCGCTCACTACCCATTCCTATCCTGAACCATTATCTCAAAAAACTGGCAGACCTTGGATGGAGATATATATGGAATGGAAAGAAAGCTAGATGCTCTCGTAACCACTTAACGACACATAAGAAAGCTGGTGGAGCGGGTCTAGCTGACATATATGAATACTACTGGGCAGTTCGCCTAGACCAAATCAAACACTGGTTCCAGTCCGATGACACACCACTGTGGGTAGATATTGAAAAGTCATTAGCTCCGACGACAGACCTGACCTTATTGTTAATAATGGATAGATAGATACCGTGGAATCTGAAAACTATGTCCCCTACTATACAGATTTCACTAAAAGCATGGAGATTCCTATTGGAACACAACCACTCAGATAATCGACCTATCGACTATCGGATCCCCTTAGCCGTTCTAGAGTCAAAAATCCCAATGCTGACTGTCGAAGACTTGCTTTCCAAGGGCGTTCATAATATATCTGACTTATATACTGGGCAACATCTCAAGACGGTGGATCAGCTTATGACCCAATCCCACCTTCCGACGATTGCTAGTTATACCTGCATAAGAATTCTACACTTCCTTAGAAAGTACTCTTATCCAACTATAGTTTTACATGACACAGTATGGCAATTCTATTCTCTAACTAAACAAAACACAAAAGGCATTACCTTCTTTTACAACTTCATACGGGATAAACTCACACTCACGAAAACAAAAGCCATGACAAAATGGGAGGAAGACTTGGGCAATACCTTTTCCGTTGAACAATGGCAAAATGCTTTCAACACAATACATAAAGCCTCTCATTGTGTCAGACATTGGGAACTGGCAATCAAAATAGCAAATAGATGGCACTACACCCCATATAGATTAGCACAATTCTTCCCCGGAACCTCACCTAACTGCTGGAGAGCAGGTGGACAAATAGGGAACCTAATGCACATGCTCTGGCATTGTCCAACTATCAAATGCCTATGGAACCAAGTGTGATGATACTACCGCAAATATTGTATGTATTCCGCTCACTACCCATTCCTATCCTGAACCATTATATCAAAAAACTGGCAGACCTTGGATGGAGATATATATGGAATGGAAAGAAAGCTAGATGCTCTTGTAACCACTTAACGACACATAAGAAAGCTGGTGGAGCGGGTCTAGCTGACATATATGAATACTACTGGGCAGTTCGCCTAGACCAAATCAAACACTGGTTCCAGTCCGATGACACACCACTGTGGGTAGATATTGAAAAGTCATTAGCTCCGACGACAGACCTGACCTTATTGTTAATAATGGATAGATAGATACCGTGGAATCTGAAAACTATGTCCCCTACTATACAGATTTCACTAAAAGCATGGAGATTCCTATTGGAACACAACCACTCAGATAATCGACCTATCGACTATCGGATCCCCTTAGCCGTTCTAGAGTCAAAAATCCCAATGCTGACTGTCAAAGACTTGCTTTCCAAGGGCGTTCATAATATATCTGACTTATATACTGGGCAACATCTCAAGACGGTGGATCAGCTTATGACCCAATCCCACCTTCCGACGATTGCTAGTTATACCTGCATAAGAATTCTACACTTCCTTAGAAAGTACTCTTATCCAACTATAGTTTTACATGACACAGTATGGCAATTCTATTCTCTAACTAAACAAAACACAAAAGGCATTACCTTCTTTTACAACTTCATACGGGATAAACTCACACTCACGAAAACAAAAGCCATGACAAAATGGGAGGAAGACTTGGGCAATACCTTTTCCGTTGAACAATGGCAAAATGCTTTCAACACAATACATAAAGCCTCTCATTGTGTCAGACATTGGGAACTGGCAATCAAAATAGCAAATAGATGGCACTACACCCCATATAGATTAGCACAATTCTTCCCCGGAACCTCACCTAACTGCTGGAGAGCATGTGGACAAATAGGGAACCTAATGCACATGCTCTGGCATTGTCCAACTATCAAATGCCTATGGAACCAAGTGTTTCACATGATATCGTCTCTGACAGGAATAATCACACCTCCAGATATAGCCCTTGCAATTCTACATCTGAATATAGAAAGATTCCCATTAGAATTCAGACCTGTTGTGACCCATATTCTGCTAGAAACTAGACTACTTATCCTACAAAACTGGAAATCCGATACAGCCATTAACCTATCTTCAGTCACTACTGCGGTACACAGAAATTACACCTTTGAACGTCTCTTAGCAATAAGTTCCCTCAATTGCTCAAAGTTTGACAAATGTTGGTCTATATGGCACAAGTGTTGATATTGATGATATTACTAGTACCTATATCTGCTGTTTTCGTCCTATTGTCACTTATATTGATAGTTTTGTTCAGGGCTCAAGTCCTGCGGGAACGCATGGGAACAGAGTTCCTGTACTTTTTCCACAACAGGAACTCAGTTCCCTTTAGCAGCTGTGTCCTGCAAGACTTTGAAGTATGCAAGCTGTGTGGCAGGTGCTACACCAGCAGCCGCTGACACAGCTCGCAATAGTAAGTGACGCACACCAGGGGTGGACTGACCATTCAGGCATTGCTAGTAGGGGGCCCCATGACAGCTTCCGCTTCGATCTACCTGTCAATCACCTGTCAATCACAGCTAGCTAACGGGTAGATCAGGTCCCTGCTGCTAAGAGATTGTGTTTAGTCAGACCTCTCGTGATGCGCTCCTCCCCGCCGGCCCCTCCTGATTTTCTGTCTCCTCATCCTCCCCCCCCAGTCTCCTGCCTACTTGCTCTGTGTGTCCCGCTGAATCCCCCCCTCCTCTATAAGTGCTATATGATGAGAGAACCCAGAGGAGGAACACAGCTATTCTGCTCACAGGACATGCAGGGAGAGAGGTGAGCTGAGGGAGGAACATCAGTTTGGGGTGGTAAGCTGAGCACAATACCTGGCAAAGTTTAATGCCAGGAGGGAAGTTTATGTGGAAATATGTGAAGAGTTGGAATAGCAGCGAGTGTGTTGGAGCCCTGCAGAATTTTCAGCCCCCCAAGCTTACATACATCTCCTAAGCAGGAACACATCACTATCTCCCCAAGCATTTTGTCCAGATAATGTGCAGTTAATTTATGATCTTTCCGTTTAACCCTGTGTTATCCAAACTCTGTTCAATGAAAAGTGTAAACTCACCACATAAACACTCTATACACAAAATAAAATTCCCCAATAAATATCAGAACATGATGTTCACATTTGCATGGAAGCACAATTGAATGAATACTGATTATTCAGAGAATTACCGTATTTATGTTTATTGAGGATTTTTTTTTTATGTACTAACAGTTAAGCTTCATACACACAATACGAAAATTGGATGAAAAATACCACTTTTGAAGCGTTCGTGCATATGAGCGTATCATTTTTTTTTTTGGTGGGGGAGTGGATCTTGGGTGGGAGTTCCCACACTTTTTTCCCCAGGACTTGACCCCTGGTTTTGTTCTTCTCTTAAATCAGACACCATTTTCACAGATCTATTTTCCTTGACTGTGTATACCATTGTGTCATTTATGTACTATGTTTCATTTTGTTTCCTCTTTTTCGTTATATATTTCTGCAATACTGACTAAATTCAATAAAAATCTATTGAAACAAAAAAAAAAAAAGGTAATGATAATTACATAACAAGCAGCTTCTTACCACACTGCGGTACCATCAGGGTATATCGAGATACCCCGATGGTACCGCAGTGTGGTAAGAAGCTGCTTGTTATGTAATTGTCATTACCCTTTTTCCCCCCTCCCTTTTTATGTCCTAAAATATATGTGTTTATATGTTTACAATTTTTTTCAGATATATGTTTTGTATGTTTTGTATTTCTTGAAGAAGCTATGGAATAGCGAAACTAGTCGAAATACTTCATCACATGTACATTCTTTTATTGTTTAAATTGTTTTTGAATTAATAAAATGATGTATATTTTTTATATACTTGTTTAAAAAACTCATTTATATATTAATTTGAATACGTACCGTGATAGTCCGCTAGTTCTCCTTTTCAGGTGGTTCTGGTTGGGGACCAGACCTCCAAATCCCTATTCTATATATTTACGGATGATGGTACTTTAGATAACAGTATTATTTTGTTTTTTATGTTGAGAGGCCACATACTTTCTTAACCTGGCTACATATGGTACAGAAGATGGTGAAAACACAATTTAAACATGGACACATACCCCCACTAAATTTTAATGAATTTCCATAACTTGGAACAGCTAGAAGCAGAGCAGATGGAAATTACGGAGGATGCTTTGTATAATGATATAGGCAATCAAGTCTCCTAAAAAAAATTCCAGCAATAGTATCTCCCCTATATACAAACACAAAGGACACAGTTTTTTAAAGGCACTCTGATTAACTGAAGATGGCATAAGGCCCCTTTCTCACTGGGGCGTTTTTCAGGCGCTACAGCGCTAAAAATAGCGCCTGTACAGCGCCTGAAAAAATCCGGCCCCATTCACTCCAGTGTGAAAGTCGGAGGGCTTTCACATTGGAGCGGTGCGCTAGCAGGACGGTCAAAAAAGTCCTGCTAGCAGCATCTTTGGAGCGGTGAAGGAGCGGTGTATTCACTGCTCCTATACCGCTCCTACCCATTGAAATCAATGGGACACCGTGGTAATACCGCGGCAATACCGCAACGGCACTTTGCGGGGGGTTTTAACCCTTTTTCGGCTGCTAGCGGGGGTTAAAACCGCAACGCTAGCGGCCGAATACCGTGGCAAAAACAACGGTAAAGCAGCGCTAAATATATCGCTGCTTTACCGCCGGCGCCGATCCCGACCAAGTGTGAAAGGGGCCTAAGATCTTACTTGCCAAACTTAGCACTTTGAAACAGTCCGACAAAATTCAGGGCTCTTACTAACCTATCAGCCTTTTTACAACTTCTAAGGAGTTCCTGCCAAGAGGCACAGCCTAATTTATGTTAAACACTATCTTCACTCTTTGCACAGCATGTAGCAAAGTATACAAGTATAGCTAACCTTATTTATCTGTGTGCTCTCTGATGCTCAGCAATCTTCCAGGGGATCCCACGTGTACTCCTTGTCTCACCGCCCAGGTGAATAGTACCTTACTTCACAGCTATTACCATTGTGTGCTTTTTTTTGTACTACTCCCTAAAAACTTTTCATTCAGGCTCAGAACTCCTCTGCCTTATGAAGAAAGCATGCCCAACATAATAGACAAGCTGCCAGTGTACCTTCCAAACATTCACACACTACTAAACATTTGCATAAATTACCCCCCCCCCCCTAGTTAACCCTTTACATATATAAACTAATGACAGGTTTACTTTAAGTGTGCCACTTCCCTTAAATCCACACTTCTGAGACAAAACATGAGTAAGTACAGGTTTTGCCAGTAATTTCACTCTTAAATGCAAGGATTACTTGAGGTAGTCAGTTGTAATTGAGTTAATAGATGTAAAGATGGGAAACACGTTAGTCACTCATGGACAGGTATATCATTATCAGGAACATCTGTCTGTCCTTTTCTCTTTTAAAATAATTTCACTGACATTTTTCACAGTTTACTATTACTTATTAAGTACAAAGACAACATTTTATAAGAATTTAGTATTTACTCTTCAAAATATAAGATCAAAGATGAATACTATAGATAAGTAAACCTGTAAAAATAAGTAAGGAAATAAGGGAAACATGCGAGTATCTAAATTAATGTGTATTTAAACTTTAAAACAGAACTTAACTTTCCAAATCAACACTGACTATTTTTAATTCTTATGCTGTTAGCATTAGTAAATAGATAGGAAAGTATACCATATTTACTTGTTTTACATTGTTTCACATTTCTGGTTTTCAGGCCTAGGAAATGTATTTCATACACCCCAGGAGTCTTTGGGAGGGAAGAGGGGGTCTTTGCAGCTAAAGATACCCTCCTGCCTGCATGCCTGAGATAAGGGCAGGTAGATTCCAGGAGGTAAATACTACATGAATCATCTGCCCTTACACAAGATGGACACGGCCAGAAATTATAAACTGCAAAAAAGCTAAATAAAGCATTGAAACATGGATGGATAGGTGAGTTTGCTTTGAATATTAAATGAATGTAAGTGGTAATAAACCCTAAACCAAACATGTAATATATTACAACTTACCAATCCTTAGATGAGGTTGCTGCATTAGTTTTCTTCCCCCCTCCTATTTTACCTTATGATTTGGCCAGTAGCACACCTGCTGTATTAGAGTGTCTCCACTCTGGATGAAAGAGCACAAGGGCATAGCAGACAGCAAATTTAGATATACTAGAAAATGAAGCCAAGCTCCAGCTCACACTGAAGTTACGCAAGTAGTTTTTTTTTTCTTTTTTCTTTTGGGATAACGTTTTTACATGAATAAATAGAAATTGGTAAACTGCAATATAATAAATGTGGGTTTGGTTTGTGGTGCTCAGAGGCCATATAGTTCTACTTTAACATGCTGTATATACAACATATTTTTGTAGCTCTCTAAATCTGCATATGTTAACTTTCAAATTATCATCCATCCATGTCTTCCCAAGTCTTAGTTGGATTCTTACATAATTTTTTCACCGGAGTGAAGCAAACCCAGGAATTCTGGCTTAGAGATGCAGCTACTGGCAGCACCAGGAGAAACATAAAGGCAATAATTATATAAAGCACCACACTGAATATTTGATGCAATTTTAACCACTTGCCACCCACCCACAATACATTTACTGCCATGGCCATGCATGTGCGCACCCCCTGCTGACCTGGGCTGTGATTGGACACAATACGAGCTTGTCAGCAGGTTTTAGCCAATGATTTTGGCTCTATATCTGTTGATCGTCTGTGGCCAGTCACCACACAGATTTCTGTGTTTACAAACACACAGAACTCTGTACACAGACAGCATTCTGGCTGTTTCTTCTCCCTGAAATCATCTTTAGGTTCACGGAGAAAAAGCAGCCAGATCTCTGAGTAAAAGGAGCACACGTTACACACATTACATTTGTTAGGCACACAGTTAACCCCTTCATTGCCCTCTGATTGTTAACCCCTTACCAGCCAGTGTCATTAGTACAGTGTACATACAGTATTATCACTGATCACTGTAATAGTGTCCCTAGCGACGTCAGTGTCAGTCAGTAAGTGACTGGCCTGTGTCTGTTAACACCAGATTGGCGGCCACACTATCACAGTGACACTATAAGTCACTGATCACCGCCATTACTAGTATAGGGTGTTATTTATGAAAAGCAAATCCACTTTGCACTACAAGTGTGTGCCCCATCGGAATTTTTCTGCTGCCATTTCCGACAGACTTAGATATAGAACATGTTCTAAATCTTTCCGTCGGAAATGCTGATGGAGCTTAGTCCGTTGGCAAGTCCGGCCGTGTGTATGCGGCATCAGTGTTATGAAAACTTCTCAGAAGTGACTCATGCAGATAGCAGAGGAATAAGGCAGCAGTGAGAAGTGACACTTAGTGCTCTGAATTATGATATGTAGACACTATAGAAGGATATAGTTTGTTCATATTTTATGTCTGAGGTTTACAACCACTTTAACCAATTGAGATCTTTGGACATACTATGTACATTCAAAGAGTTAACCCTTAATCACAATGTGATGACTGCAGCAATTGATTTTATTGTGGGGAAATTTCAGCAGATGAGATACTTGAATGAAATATACAGATTCATGTCATAAAGTCACTGTGCAAATCACAAATGTCTGATAAGAGGTGTCTGACTCTTTTAGGTTGAGTAACAAGGCTTAACGACAGCAAAGGGAACCTTCATTCTGACCTAAAATCAATAGCCTATATATAGAAAACGTATTATGAGACTTTATACTCAATCCATCCAGACCATCTCAGTCGTACAGGAACTGACATTTTTCATAAGCTTCCTTTCCTAAAATTAACAGGGCAGGACCTGAATAGTCTACAGACTGATATTACTCCTAGTAAACTAAAATAGGTCATACAGATATCTCACAGAGCAAAGCACCGGGCTCTCCTAGTCGATCAACAGAATTTTATAAAGTCATAAATTAAGAAATTCATGTATAATCATATATTTACACATGTATCCTCCTCACTGGTAATACAGATTACAACATATACAGCTATTGCCTAAACCAGAAAGGGACCCAGTCTGACCCAATTTATATCACCCATTCTCTCTGGTAACTTAGGATGTGACATTTATGTCTAAAACAATGGCAAAGAGACACATAGATCTTGGTCTTGAAACTTCAAAACTAGGAGCACAAGGAACAACTTACAGTGGTTGTGAAGACTAAGTTGTGCCACACACACACAACATGGCTCAGCCCCACCCCCTCCTCCTCACAAGATTTGATGGCTTCCCCTGCTGCCTAAGACTCCTGTGAAGAGAGGAAGAGCACTGGTTTTAGAGAGAACTGCTGGGGGGGGGGGGGGGGGGGCAACAAGTGGTAAGTGCTAGGAATGCATTAAGGTAAAACAAATACTTAAGAATTACTTTAAAACTAAGAAGGATCCCCAAAGCAAAGGCTTGGCCTGATCTGAAAGTGCCTATACTTACTATACTATACACATTTCTAGATAGGGACTTTGCATCAGACAATGAACTAGACAGAGTCCCTCATGTGCAAGCTCAAAGTCCTCCTGGTCTGACTTGCATAGGGCCACCCTAAGCCGGGTACACTCCTACAGCATAAATGAAGAGATCCTCTGGGGAGCCTAGGGCAAGGGCCCCATAGAGTTTGACACCATGCAGATTCTCTCCAACTTTTCTAGAGACACCCTACAAATGCATCAAATGCTCATATCACTTTTGGAGAGGATACAGGCTTCCAGGGTGGGATATCACTGGAGATATTCATTTTAACTGAGCTTCCCCACAAAGTATCTAATTGGTAAAATTAAGGTAAAAACATACTGAGAGGACCAATGCAAACCATACTGAGAGGACCGATACATGGTTTGGACAATTATAATTTGAAAAATTAAAGCTAACCAAAGACAACTGCAGCAGTGAAAGAATGGAACTGAGACTTACGAATGCTTGGTTGCCTAGACTTCCCTTTTAGGTGCGCTGAAGCCAGGGGGAAGCTTACTGGGTTACTTGTGTATTGCCTTTGATGCTAGATCAGCTATATTCCAATCAGGGTTGCAGCCAGTCTGAGCCCACTGAATGCTTATTAACTGTTGGCTACACTGATACGATGGACTCTTTAGTATGTTTAAATGTTATAGCTTGGTTATTGCAGGGCCAGGGAGACTCCTGATCTCACTCCCTCCTGAGAATGATAGCTTAATACTCACTTGCTTGGTTTGGCAGCCTGTGGATTTGTCTTGAGGGCCCAGTCCACACCACCATTCATGCTCCTTTGCCCCCTCTTTCTGTTTTGCACAGTTAATGCTTGGCAACTTGACAGTGCACTAAGCTCTGCATGGGACCACCGTATTTATAATATTATGGTCCTGGTAAAAACTGTTATATCTCCCTAGGCAATTTGGGTAGTGAACACATAACCAGGGAGGTTAACCATGATGACTTATGCCTAGTTTTTGATGTAGATATACCTTATGTCCACTGTTGTACTGTTTTGACCTGCTTTACTTCGTTAAATGCTAAGAAGCAGCTCCTGCCCCATGGTTTCCTACCCCTTACCCCAAGTAGCATACTCCTCCTTTTCCTCCCTTACTTTGATAGGAGAACCTGAAATGTACAAAGTTTGGCTTAGTTCAGCTGTTGCGTTAAGCACTTCTGATCCCCCCTCCCCCAATATCTTTTTCCTCTGTTATTACTGTTCTTCCCTATTCCCTACTTCCATTTTCCATTATTCTCTCCTATACATCCTTCTGTTTCATTTACAAAGGGCCACCTACTTTACCTCTCTTGTTGTAGGCATACTGCCTTCAGACATGCACATCATTTATTGAAGTAGGACCTAGTCGTGACAGAAACCAATTTTACTTCATTGGCTCATTCAAAATAATTCTGATTGGCTGAGTCAGAGGTTGTGACATCATCAGCCTGCCTCTCTGACTCAGCCAATCAGAAGAAGCTTTGTTTTCGTTGCTAGAATACATTGCTTTCTCTGAGCACCGATCAGATATACTCATTCAATTTCCAAGAAAATAAAAAAACACCTAAATACACATGAGAAACTGTCCTGCATATTGAATGAACTGTGGAGAATATACATGCAAGAATTTGGAATCCATGATGGATGGGGCCAGCACCTAGTCTGTGTATTAGTGGAGGTGGAGATAAGAGACTGACCTAGAGGGGTGTTCACACACATCCATACATGCAAAATGCTTTAATCCAAGAAAAAGAATTCTCAAATGGATAAAGTCCCTACATTTTCTATTCAATGATATATTACAGTAATAACTTCCTCTCTTAAACCATGGGGGGGGGGGGGGGGGGCAGTATCCTGTTATCCAAAATGGTTGAATGGAAGCAGCTTGCTAAATAGCCCAACCTAATGAACATTGTTTTTTTCCTGAGAGGTGATCTTAATAGCCAAAGGGTAACTTGGCAACCTTCCAGCTCCCAAACCAGGAAAAAATTCCAATCCCTGGAAAATTATTTAAATTTCAACATGGTGTTAGATCCTCTAATGACCTATCTGTCCTACACATACCCCTGGAGAGTCAAACGAGCCCTCCACTCCCTAAACCTGATCTCCAGCTTTTGATACACTTTACATAGTTTGTTTGGGACAAGCTGGCCCAAATGAACTATGTCCCTCACTAACATGTGAGGCAGCTGGATATGCTGTATACACTGTATGTAGCTAAGGCTACATAAAGCATACAGCACTGTGTTCTGGGTTCAAGCCGAGACCTTCCTGTCTCATACCTGGAACACAATAGAGTCTATTTGATCGGCACTCAGCCATTTAGAGAAAGTGATGTATGCAAGCAATACATGCAAAGCTTTCTCTGATTGGCTGAGTCAGAGGTTATGACATCATCAGCCCGCCTCTCTGACTCTCAAAGCAGAGGAAGATTTGTATTCATTGGTAGAATACATCACTTTCTCTTAATGGCTGTGCGCCGATCAGGTACTGTATACTCTATTATGTTCTCGGTAATAGACAGGTAGGTCTCGGCTCAAACCCAAAACACAGTGCTGTATGCTCTATGTAGTCTTAGCTACATACAGTTTATACAGCACATCCAGCGACCTCACATGTTACGGAGAGACAAAGTTTGTGTGGGCCAGCTCATAAAGTGTATCAAATGCTTGAGTTCAGCTAATACAGATGTATGGCTTATACATAACCCTGATACAGGGATTACACTTTCTTTACAGCTCCCCATCAGACCTTCTCACATATCATTTATCTTATGGTTTCACATTCTTGCCTTCCACAGGCCACTAAACTAAGGTCATTGTTGACCCCGTTATAATTACCAATCATGCGTGATAACCATTTCAATCACTCGGAAAGTTTTGTCTCCCAGTGCAGGTCACTGGAAACTTAATAAGTCCTTGATCCAAGATGGGCTCCTTAGGGATTAATTTCAGGTTGTACTCACAACCTATTTTAATGAGAAAGTGTGTATTGCAGGGTAAATTCATACAGAAAGGCTCCAAACTAAAGAGAGATAAAATATGTGATTTTACACAAGCCCTTATCTGCATTCAAGTACTGGGAGCTCAACACAAAAATTATAAAAATGTGAAGAGTAACTCCCCTTTTGTTGAGAAAAAAACAACCCCCTCTGGGTGAACAATCTACACTGCATAGTTTTTTGTAGAATCCTACCTTTTTCTGTTCTAAAGGAAAAGCTCTTTGCTTGACCATGTCCTGTGCAGAATGATTCTGAATAGGAGTGACTGGTTCATTATAAACATCTGATGCACTTTTAGTCTTCAGATGAGAAAAGTCACAGTGTCTGCATCCCTTTAGAAATAATGAACCCTTTGGTATCTCACCAAAAATCTAATTTTTGTTGCAGAGCATGCCTTAAACCTGCTTTGTATCCTAATGCAGAGTTTTTCCCACAAGCAGGAAATTACCTTTTTAGGAGGCAATCTGTACACCAGCATTGTACAGAATACTTCCAGGTTGCCATATTGATTAGAATTTTATAGAAAATTACAGTACTGCAGATTGAAGTGGAAAGGTAATTTTTCATAACATTAAATTACAATATGAATCATATAGCATTAGTATACACTACATAAATGTATTTATTTGCTATATGATGTTTCCACAAGTTACCCTTTGAAATTGCAATTCCTAAAAGCTTATTTCCTTAATGCTTTACAAAACTAGAACTCAGCTGGCAAAGTACAGACACATCTATGTCCATTGACTCAGCCAAAAACATGGAATACCATGTTTCTAGAGGCATTGCGGTCTGTTTCAGAGATTGCTGTTAGGCATTGTACAACCTCCCAAAACTGTCTATCTTGGCCTCCACCTTATTGCATCACCAGAAAATCTCAGACAACCCTACGACTTTGGGTCTCCACTCTCTCCCACAGACTGCTGTAGCATCTCTAAATGCCCCATTGACCACTGGTGAATTCTTGGGTGTGGTCAAAAACTTAAAATCTCAAAAGGCCCATATGACCCAGATGATTTTACAGGCAGGTATTCTAAACTCTTGCCCCAATCCTTGACTCTAGAGTTGGGACAGCCTACAACTCTATCTTTCAGGGCGACCCTGTCAATGAGTCCATGAGAGCCCACATATCTTCATTTCCCAGTGATGGGAAAGACCCTTCCTAATGTGCAAATTACCTTTATATTACTCTCCTGAGTACTGACCAAAAATGTTCACCAAAATCTTCTCTGTTATGCCCCGTACACATGGTCGGAAAATCCGACCACAAAATCCATCGGATTTTTTCCGACGGATTTAGTCCGAAACTGGTGTTGCATACACACGGTCGGACAAAGTTGTCGGAAAATCTGATCATTCTGAACGTGGGGACGTTTGTTGCCTACGACGGGACTACGTAGAGGCTAGTAGCCAATAGCTTTGGTCTTGTAATATGATCTGAGCATGCGTGGCACTTTGTCCGTCGGAATTCGCTACACACGATCGGAATTGGTGTGATCTGACTTTGTTGTCGGAAAATTGTTAGAGCAGGAGATAAAACTTTGTCCGTCGGAAGATCCGATGGAAAATGTCCGATGGTGCCTACACACGGTCGGAATTTCCGACAACATTGTCCGATAGGACAGAATCCATCGGAAAATCCGACCGTGTGTATGGGGCTTTAGGCTTATGCCACACTTAGAAACATTAATCCATCTTGATGAAGTAGGTTTTATGTCATACAGAGACGTAAAGGATAGCACTATAAGAATGTTAAATTTGATCTATCTGGCTCATTCCTAAAAAATTGCAACAGAAGCTGAGAAAGCCTTTGACAGGGTGGTTTGGTAATTTCTACTTACCACCTTCTGACACACAGGCTTGGGCCCTAATATGTGCAAGTGCAGTGCAAGTCCCCTACTGCAGCAGTGCAGGCCAATGATGTCCTCCTTTTTCCTGTTTAGCAATGCAACAAAAAAGGGATTACCCTTACCACTGCTCATATTCATCCTCACACTTAAACCCTTTTTACTCCACCTCCTCCCAAATGTCAACATTGTGGGTCTTTTAATCAATGTTGTCTACTAAAAGGTGGCAGCCTACACGGATGATTTATTATTCGTTATCACCCCTCTAATTACCCTAAAGTAACACTGCCACTATAATATGAATTCTAAAGTAAATGTTAACCATAGATGAATAACATTTAGTTTCCATAATAAAAATTTGCCATTGATTTCAAACAAAATGAGTTAACCTAAAATGTAAATCCAACATTTCATATTTCTCATATGTGCCTGCTGTACCATGTACTTGTATGAAAAAGTATTCTGTTCTCCTTCTATTGCTTCCTTTGTGTGAAATTCCTGGTGTTCTTACAAGTCCCTCTACTTTACTATAAAAAACTGAACACACAGGAGAGTACAGCGTGGTCAGTTCTCTAGCAATGCTGGGAACTCAGCCTGCTCTCCTCCAATGATCAGACTTGTCCTGACACCCCCCTCCCCCTCCTTGCACAGTCTTTTACTGGGAAGCTCAGTGTACTGTTGCTTCTCCTCCCCCCAGCTCTTATGCCACTGAGAACAGAGGGAATATGATCACTTGTAAAAAAGGGGAAGAAAAGGTATGAACAATGTCCTTTGTTATATCTACAGTATACACAAATGTTTTTCTTTAATTTTCTATTATAAACTGAATGGGTTGTTTTACATGGTGATCATTTACAATCACTTTAACTGAATAACATTTAGTTTCCATCCTAAAAATCTATTTTTTCCTTATTTTTCATTTCTTTGTTGCATCTTAGTATTGCTAATCTAAAGAAGTCTCTTTGCAACCATTTTCTATCTATATGCAATTCAACTATGGCTGCATTGCTTTTCTTACAATGGAAATCCTTATTGTGACAGATGTGGCCATGTCTGTGCCATATGTGTTAAATTGGCCACCTATAATCCCTTTTGGAAACCCACGTGACAGGGTGCAATGCAGGAGAACAGCTCAGAGACTTAGAGAGAGAGAGATGTCACACTATGGGGTTTATTTACTAAAGCTGCAGAGTGCAAACTCAGGCTCACTTCTGCATAGAAACCAATCAGCTTCCAAGTTTTATTGCCAAAGCTTAATTGAACAAGCTGAGGTTAGAAGCTGATTGGCTCCCATGCGGAGCTGCATCAGATTCTGAGTGCACCCGTTTTTGTAACTCTACCCCTATAACTTAAAGTCTCAATCCTGACACTTAAAAAAAAGCATGCCTTAATTTAGCTTGAACTCTGTGGGTTGCAAGCAACGCCTCCTTTTTTCTCAGTGAGATAGGAATGTAAATTAGACTGCTATTATACACTATATCAATTTCAACAATGGACATTTACTGTTAATATACTAAAACTATAACAAAGTACTATAAATCATTGAACATACCATAGTTTCAATAAATCTATTCGTTTTCCAAACTGTATCTTTTCACTATGACTTAAATTTGTATTTAATGATTGAAGTACTTAGTAGGAAGTTTGTGTAGAAGACTAAATTAATCTAATGAAAACTGTACATTTCTTAATAGCTTGTGCTGATCTTTGGAAACAATTATTTTTCAAGATTTGCCACATGTTATATGTTCTGGTATCAGAATTCAAGTCTACCTTAGAGAAGGCCAGAAGAAATAGCCACACATTTTTTTGTGATGGACAGGTAACAGTAGCAGGTGAGATTCTCACGGCTGTATATTCTAAGAGGCCTTATATAGATTAAACTTTTTTCCCCTTTCTTTTATGTTACCTGTTTAGCTGCGCTTTAAAACATGTAATTGGAGCTGAGGCCCCAAGTTTAATCTCTCCCTCAGGCCAAGCTTAATATGTTCTCCACTTGTTCTTTATTGTGTAATTCTTAACCACATTATCCCTAAATTAGCTCTCTCTCCTTCCTTTTTCTGGACATTTTATCCTTTTCTCATACACTTTTTTTTATTTCTACTGACCCATGAAATAATACATGTGGGCAATTGGAGATCTACCCATTTGCATACAAAATACGAGAAAATTCCTTAAAAGAGAAAAAAAATCTGCATGTAATATAATCGGCTCATGGTACAGTATCAAATGTGGTAGCAAACTGTAGATTTAAACAAATAAACTTTATTGACAGGTATTAAAACTGCTGCATACATTTTATATTAACTGTGCCGAGTTCTGCTGATTTCTTACAGCCATCCAAATGTTTTAATTTATGCCACTTGTAGCTGTGCCAAACCTCTTGCTATTGTATTGTGATGTAATTATCACACGTCAGAAAGACTGACAGTGGGAATTGGGAATGAGATGTGAAGATTATAGAAAGAGAGGAGAAACAATGAAGGTGTACTTCAGGAATTGTACAAGTGAATACATTTGAATACTGCTATTAATAGTTTCAAAGAAAGTAGCAAACATTATAAACACAATTTATTTTTTGAAACCTGATTTAAAACTTACATGACATGCACATCTTAAAAAATACAGAGTGTAAATAACATCAGATAAAAGCCACTATTTTCATGCTGTCAAAAATATGCATAGCACTAAGATTAATAAGAAGCCATATCTATTAGGGCTGGTAATCTGGCAGCATTGCCATATGCCAGAAACATTGGTATGTTTGAAAGAGTTAGGCCGGTCATAGACGGTTCGAATCACAGGAGGAACCAGCCGAGATTCGAACCGAGTGTGAGTAGGCTGAATGTATCAAGTTGATCTAACAATCAACTTGGGTACAACCAGCCTGCTGGATTCACTTGCGATTATCATTAGCGGCTGCTCTAGCCGCTAGCAATAATGACTGTCTTCTCTCAGCGGGGACGGCTTCCTCTACCCAACCTCCTGCCAGGAGAAGACAATTGCTTGGCAGGAGGCTTCAGCACTGTCTGTGTTGATGAGGGGATTGTGTGAATTTCTTTCCTGGTAAAGGTAAAAACAGAGTGCCCCCCCAGTCCATACCAGGCCCTTATCCGGGCATGCAGCCTGGCAGGTCAGGAAAGGGGGGGGGGGACAAACAAGCGCCCCACTCCTCCTGAACCATACCAGGCCACATGCCCTCAACATGGGGGGGTGGGTGCCTTGAGGCAGGGGTGGGCTCTGACCCATCCTTACAACCGTGGCCGGTGGTTGTGGGGATCTATGGGCAGGGGGCTTATCAGAGTCTGGATACCACCCCCTCCTATGTGAATGAGTATCAGGTACATAGTACCCCTACCCATTCACCAAAAAAAAGTGTAAAAAAATAATAAAAACACACACAGTTTTTGACAATTCCTTTATTCAAAAATAAAAAACAGTGTCCCCCAACGTAAATCCATCCTCAATCACACCGCACGCTGCACCTGGAAAATACAGAAAACAAAAACGCTCCCGCTGTCTGCAGGCTCTGCCGTTTGACAGTTCTTATATAGGTAAGGAGTGGAGCCACCTGGCAACGTTACCTGGTGGCACTGTGCCCTTGTGACACTGCCGACCCAGCATCGGAAGGGCCTGATTTTATTATTATATTTTTTCTTAATTTTTTTTTCAATAGCTGGTTGCCAGTAATTGCAACCGCGAGTCATTTTAAATGTGATTTGACTATTTTTTTTTCTTTAGAAATTGCATTTTTGCAACAGCATGTTCTATGCATGCTAAAGATGCACCACTTTACAGGCTAATTAAGGTGACCCCCCAGGCACTATATTTAAAGGATTTTTTAGTTTTTATTGCTGCACTTTAAGCATTATTAAAGTCACCGTTCCTGAAAAAACTATTATTTAAAAAAAAAAAAATTTGCATTGATACATGTCCCCCAGGGCAGTACCCAGACCCCCCATTTCCCTTTTATGGCAAATTACTTGCATATAAGCTTTCAAAATGGGCACATTTGATTTCTCCTGTTTGGCTCCCATAGACTACAATGGGGTTCGCCTTTCGGGCTAGAACTTTTCTCCTGTTCAGGAGTAGGGATGGGCCCGGTGCTCGATGCGAACCCACGTTCGCATCGAGCACCGGGCGTTCGCTCGCTCGGCGAGCCCAGAACTATTTTGGCCGCTCGCATCACGTTCGTGTGATGCGAGCGGCCCCGCAATGCATTGCGGCCGGCGCGGCCGGCGCAGTGCATTGCTGGCTGATGATTGGCCAAGCATGCACTGTGACCCCGCATGCTTGGCCAATCACAGCCCCGGAAACTCGAAGAGCCATAATTGGCTACAGGCAGGACGCCTGTAGCCAATTACAGCTCAGGGGCTGTAGTACACGCCCCCCCCTATAAAAGGCCGCCACGCCGTCTGCGCCGGTCACATGCTGTTCCGGCGCAGATAGAGCAGGCTAGATCTGTGACACTCTGCTGGATTTAGTTAGTTAGAGAGATTTACTTAGAGAGATTGAGTTAGATAGATTCATTCATTTAGATTGATTTAGAAAGAGGGGCTTGTAGTGTGTTCGTGGCAGGCAGGCAGAGCTCCTATATTTTGTTCCCAGAAGCACCTATAGGACTTGTAGTGTGTTCGTGGCAGGCAGGCAGAGCTCCTATATTTTGTTCCCAGAAGCACCTATAGGACTTGTAGTGTGTTCGTGGCAGGCAGGCAGAGCTCCTATATTTTGTTCCCAGAAGCACCTATAGGACTTGTAGTGTGTTCCTGGCAGGCAGGCAGAGCTCCTATATTTTGTTCCCAGAAGCACCTATAGGACTTGTAGTGTGTTCGTGGCAGGCAGGCAGAGCTCCTATATTTTTTCCCAGAAGCACCTATAGGACTTGTAGTGTGTTCGTGGCAGGCAGGCAGAGCTCCTATATTTTGTTCCCAGAAGCACCTATAGGACTTGTAGTGTGTTCCTGGCAGGCAGGCAGAGCTCCTATATTTTGTTCCCAGAAGCACCTATAGGACTTGTAGTGTGTTCGTGGCAGGCAGGCAGAGCTCCTATATTTTCTTCCCAGAAGCACCTATAGGACTTGTAGTGTGTTCCTGGCAGGCAGGCAGAGCTCCTATATTTTGTTCCCAGAAGCACCTATAGGACTTGAAGTGTGTTAGTCCCATCACACAGAGATCATATATTTTGTTCCCAGAAGCACCTATAGGACTTGAAGTGTGTTAGTCCAATCACACAGAGATCATATATTTTGTTCCCAGAAGCACCTATAGGACTTGAAGTGTGTTAGTCCCATCACACAGAGATCATATATTTTGTTCCCAGAAGCACCTATAGGACTTGAAGTGTGTTAGTCCAATCACACAGAGATCATATATTTTGTTCCCAGAAGCACCTATAGGACTTGAAGTGTGTTAGTCCCATCACACAGACCTATATTTTCTTCCCAGAAGCACCTATAGGACTTGAAGTGTGTTAGTCCAATCACACAGAGATCTTATATTTTGTTCCCAGAAGCACCTATAGGACTTGAAGTGTGTTAGTCCCATCACACAGAGATCATATATTTTGTTCCCAGAAGCACCTATAGGACTTGAAGTGTGTTAGTCCCATCACACAGAGATCATATATTTTCTTCCCAGAAGCACCTATAGGACTTGAAGTGTGTTAGTCCCATCACACAGAGCTCCTATATTTTCTTCTCAGCAGCACCCACAGGACTTCTAGTGTGTTAGTGGCATCACACAGAGCTCCTCTATTTTCTTTGCAGAAGCACCCACAGGACTTCTAGTGTGTTAGTGGCATCACACAGAGCTCCTCTATTTTCTTTGCAGAAGCACCCACAGGACTTCTAGTGTGTTAGTGGCATCACACAGAGCTCCTCTATTTTCTTTGCAGAAGCACCCATAGGACTTCTAGTGTGTTAGTGGCATCACACAGAGCTCCTATATTTTCTTCTCAGCAGCACCCACAGGACTTCTAGTGTGTTAGTGGCATCACACAGAGCTCCTATATATTCTTCTCAGCAGCACCCACAGGACTACCGACTACAATGGCTGGAAGACCGCCAAGGGGAGGCAGAGCGTGCAGAGCCAAGAACACAGGGCAGGCAGGCTCTGTTTCTAGTGGACGTGGCCGTGGACGTGGACGTGGTCGTGCATCGTCATCAGCACGTGGCCATGGGACACGCGCGTCTTTGTTTTCGGCAGCTGGACATGTGGAGCCGCATCATGCTGAAGGCTTGGTAGAATGGATGACCAAGCCCTCCTCATCCTCCTCATCCTCTCTCACCCAGGCTCAGGGTACTGGCAGAGCATCATCAGCCACCCTTCCCTAGACCCACCATGTCCTCCTGAGGAGTCCCCCGAACTCTTTGAGCACAGTGTTGGGTACATGCTCCAGGAGGATGCCCAACGATTCGAAGGCTCGGATGATGATACCCAGCTTGAGGAATCTGGCAGTACTGTTCCACCAGCTGCAGCTTACTGCCAGGTTTGCTCTAGTGGTGAAGAGGGAGGGGATGATGAGGTCACTGACTCCACGTGGGTGCCTGAAGGGAGAGAGGATGAGGAGGAGGACGAGGAGGAGGAGGATGCGGCGTCACATGTCCAACGAGGCAGGGTGCCCCCTGGAGGCCAGGTAGAGGCCAGCACAGCAACTGTACAACACCGCAGAGCTCCGCCTGTGCAGGGCGCTGCCTCTGCACGTTATCAGAAAAGTTCTTTGGTGTGGGCCTTTTTTGAGACGAGTGCAGCAGATCGCACCACTGCTATTTGCAATATTTGTCTCAAGCGTATCTCGCGTGGCCAAAACATCAGCCGCTTGGGCACCACAAGCATGACCAGACATATGGCGACCTGCCATGCAGCTCGTTGGCAGGCACACATAAAAGACCCACACCAAAGAACTAAGCGGACCTCTCCTTGCTCCTCCTCAGCTGGGATCTCCATCCCCACTACACCTTCAGTCCTCTCTGAAAGCTGCTCTGAGAGGACTGAAGGTGTAGAATTAGGTGTGTCACAACCAAGTACTTGCAGTACACCGACGTCCGATTGCAGCAGGCAAATTTCCCTGCCCCAGCTGCTGGACCGTAGAAAGAAGTACACTCCCAGCCATCCACATGCCCAGCGGTTGAATGCTAGCCTGGCTAAATTGCTAGCACTTCAACTGCTGCCTTTTCAGTTGGTAGACTTGGCCCCCTTCCGTGAGTTTGTTCAATGTGCGGTTCCTCAGTGGCAGGTTCCCAAACGCCACTTTTTCTCACGGAAGGCGATTCCGTCTCTCTACCGGCATGTGGAGGGCAATGTCCATGCCTCGCTGGACAGGGCGGTCAGCGGTAAGGTGCATATTACCGCTGACTCATGGTCCAGCAGGCATGGACAGGGACGGTACCTTTCTTTCACGGCCCATTGGGTCACTCTATTGGCAGCTGGGAGGGATGCAGGACAAGGTGCAGTAGTGTTGGAGGTTGTTCCGCCACCACGCCTCCAAAACGCTACTACTGCTACTGGTTGTGACACACCTCTCTCCTCCACCCCCTCCTCTTCTTCTTCCTCCAGTGCTCTGTCCTTGGAACCAGCGGTGCTCCGTAGGCGTACAAGGGGCTACGCAAGTACGCAGGCAAAAAGATGCCATGCCGTGCTTGCGCTGGTGTGTTTGGGGGACAGGAGCCACACTGGGCCAGAGGTTCTGGCAGCTCTGCAGGGGCAGGCCAAGAGGTGGTTGACGCCACGTCAGCTTAAGCCAGGAATGGTCGTTTCTGACAATGGCACCAACCTCCTCTCCGCCCTGCGACAGGGGCAGCTCACCCATGTGCCCTGCATGGCTCACGTCCTCAACCTGGTGGTGCAGCGGTTCTTGGGCAGGTTCCCAGGCTTACAGGATGTCCTGAGGCAGGCCAGGAAAGTCTGTGTGCATTTCCGCCGATCTTATAATGCCAGTGCTCGGCTGACTGAGCTGCAAAAGGAGCTGAACCTGCCCAAGAACCGCCTAATATGTGACATGCCCACCAGGTGGAACTCAATGTTGGCCATGCTGCAGCGACTGCACACGCAGCAGAGGGCCATCAATGAGTACCTTTGTGACTACGGCACCAGGACAGGGTCAGGGGAGCTTGGTTTTTTTTCCCCACGTCAGTGGAGCATGATCAGGGATGCATACACTGTCCTCTCACCATTTGAGGAGGCCACGAGGATGGTGAGCAGTGACAGTGCATGCATCAGTGACACTGTCCCTCTTGTCCACCTGTTGGAGCATACGCTGCGTGGGATAATGGACAGGGCACTTGAGGCAGAACAGAGGCAGGAAGAGGAGGACTTCCTTGCCTCTCAAGGCCCCCTTTATCCGGACAGTGTTCCTCCTGTCCCACCCATCACACAGGAAGAGGATGAGGAGGAGGAGGAGGAGGAGGATTGTGTGAGCATGGAGGTGGAGCCTGGCACTCAGCATCAGCAGCAGCAGTCTTTTAGGGATGATGTACAGTCCCAACAAACCAGTGGACTTGTACGTGGCTGGGAGGAGGTGGCTGGCGATCATGTCATCCTCAGTGACCCAGAAGACTCCGGACCGAATGCCTCAGCTAACCTACGCTGCATGGCCTCCCTGATCCTGCAAAGCCTGCGGAAGGATCCTCGTGTTCTTCGGATCAAGGAGAGGGACCATTACTGGCTGGCCACTCTCCTTGATCCGCGGTACAAGGGTAAGGTTGCGGACCTTATCTTGCCGTCGCAGAGGGAGCAGAGGATGAGACATCTCAGGGAGGCCTTGCAGAAAGGTCTGTGCAACGCGTTCCCAGAAACTGGGAGGCTACAAACTCCTGGTCCTGGGCGACGAGTAGCTGAGGCTTCGGTCAGTAGCAGAAGGAGCGGTGGGGAAGGTGGACGTCTGACCGATGCGTTCAGACAATTTTTTAGTCCGCAGCCCCAAGGTATGATCGGTTCCAGCAACCATCGCCAGCGTCTGATATACATGGTGCAGGAATACCTTGGGGCAAGGTCAGACTTGGACACCTTTCCCACCGAAAATCCTCTGGCTTACTGGGTCCTGAGGATGGATCACTGGCCAGAGCTTGCACAGTATGCAATTGAGCTACTGGCCTGTCCTGCCTCCAGCGTTCTGTCCGAACGCACATTCAGTGCTGCTGGAGGATTTGTGACTGATCATAGGGTGCGCCTGTCCACCGCCTCGGTTGATCGACTGACCTTCATCAAAATGAATCAGTCTTGGATCACCACCAGCTACCAGGCACCTGAGGCGGATATAACCGAATAATTTTTAATGTCACATCACATCCCTTCAAGACTGCCTATGCTGATGCTGAGTGACTGTCCTCTTATGTTCACTGACTATCCTCTTCCTCCTCCTCAATGATCCATGCCACCACACCAGTGCCTAAGGCACAATTTTTCAGCCCCTGTTTAACAGGGGCGTGTACATACAATTTTTATAAAAAAATGCTTCGCAACACTGTGCTCCAAGTACAGTATCTGTGAGGGGTTGCAGTGTTGTGGCACCAGCACCAGTGCCTAAGGCACAATTTTTCAGCCCCTGTTTAACAGGGGCGTGTACTTACAATTTTTTAAAAAAATGCTTCGCAACACGTGTGACTGCTGTGCTCCAAGTACAGTATCTGTGAGGGGTTGCAGTGTTGTGGCACCAGCACCAGTGCCTAAGGCACAATTTTTCAGCCCCTGTTTAACAGGGGCGGGTAATTACAAATCTTGATCTAATAGTTCACAGCAGGGCCCATTCCTGCGCCCACCAAGAGTAACTATGAGGGCCTACAGTCTTGTGGCAACACCGTCCACCACCACCGCCAAAGGCCCAATTTTTCTGCCCTGTTCATCAGGTGCTTGCAATTACAAATCTTGATCTAATAACTCACAGCAGGGCCCATTCCTGCGCCCACCAAGAGTAACTGTGAGAGCTTACAGTCTTGTGGCAACACCGTCCACCACCACCACCACCACCACCCCCAATTTTTCTGCCCTGTTCAACAGGTGCATGCAATTACAAATCTTGATCTATTAACTCACAGCAGGGCCCATTCCTGTGCCCAGCAGTCTTGTGGCTACACCAACATCTAATAGGGCAAATTTCTGCAGAGTATATACGCCAGGCCCCTACTTTCATACATCCAACTTACAAATGACTCCTACTTGCAAATGGAAAACAGGAAGTGAGAGGAAATCTACCCCTAGGAAGGGAAATTATATCCTGTTAGATTTAATTTGGGAAAAAGGTATCTACTCTCTACTGATACTTTATCACCAATCCTTGTTTCAATTAAAACCCCACTTTTTCCAAAAACATTTGTCATTGGGACGGAAAGTGAGGTGACATGTTCTGAACAGATGTGCAAAGACAGCAAATGTTACAGGGGTGATAACCCCTCCCTATGTTCTCCAAAAAGCTTAAAAATAGATTTTTTTGGGATGGAGCTACACTTCATAATGTACCTGTTCAGATTCTACTTAAGAACAAACCTAAAGCCGCAAGTGGTTTTAAATGGCTTCTTTTTTTCCTTTAAAAATGTCATTTTGTGCAAGGACAGTTCTAAATACGGGAAACACATGCCACTTCACAGGCATACTTTAGACACCCCCCAGGTACCATATTTAAAGGAAAATTTCACTTTTTTTTTTTCACTTTATGCATCATTAAAATGACTGCTCCCGAAAAAACATTAGTTTTTAACCACTTCCCGACCGCCCCATGTATATATACGTCAACAGAATGGCACGTACAGGCAGAATCACGTACCTGTACGTGACATTCTTCAGGCGGTTGGGGGGTCCGATCGGACCCCCCTCCGCCGGCGGGGACGGTCGGGATCGTGTCAGGAGCGATCCGGGACGAGGGGACGGCCAGTGGTTTCTGGCCACCCCCTCGCGATCGCTCCTGGCCAATGAAAAGCTTCCCCTTCCTGTCTATTGTATAGACAGGAAGGCGGAAGTGATGTCACGCTCGGTGCGCCGGTCTATGTGACCGGAGACGCCGAGCGGTGAACATGTAAAGGTTAGTGCACAACAGTACACTGACACCAGTACAGTTAGGCACATATTCCACCCCCCTGTCACCCCCTGATCACCCCCCAGATCACCCCCTCCCCCCCCAGTCACAGTGTCACTAATTGCAGTGATCATTTATTTACTGATCACTGCATTTAGTGTCAGTGTGACTGTAATAACTGTCAGGGCAGTTAGTTTTAGGTCCAAGGTATCCCCCTACCCCCCCCTAATAAAGGTTTAACCCCCTGATTGCCCCTAGTTAACCCCTTCACCCCCTTTTGCCAGTGTCACTAAGCGATCGGTTTTCTGATCGCTGCATTAGTGTCGCTAGGTAACCATTTTTTTTTTTTTTTAACCGCCATGTTTATATAGGTTCATAAATAGGTTTATAGGTCAGGTACCCCCATATTACAACCTAAATAAAGGTTTTAACCCCCTGATTGCCCCTAGAGTTAACCCTTTCACCAGTGATCACTGTATAAATGTCACTGGTGACGCTGGTTAGCCAGTTAGTTATTTCGTTATTTAGGTTCCCCGTCAGGTTTTTATATAGCGTCAGGTACCCCCATATATTACCTAATAAAGGTTTTAACCCCCTGATTGCCCCTAGTTAACCCTTTCACCCCCTTTTGCCAGTGTCACTAAGCGATCGTTTTTCTGATCGCTGCATTAGTGTCGCAAGGTAACCAGTTTTTTTTTGTATTACTGTTACGGGTGACGCTGGTTAGTTAGCTTGTTTTTTATACTGTCAGGGCACCCGCCATTTATTACCCAATAACGGTTTAACCCCCTGATCGCCCGGCGGGTGATATCAATTAGGTTTTAGGGTCTAATAAGGTCTGCGTCGCCCCAGATTAGTGCCAGTACCGCAAACACCCACGCGCAAAGCATACACCTCCCTTAGTGGCACAGTATCTGAACAGATCAATATCTGATCTGATCAGATCTATACTAGCGTCCCAGCAGTTTAGGGTTCCAAAAAAAAACGCATTGTTAGCGGGATCAGCCCAGATACCTGCTAGCACCTGCGTTTTCCCCCTCCGCCCAGCCCAGCCCACCCAAGTGCAGTATCGATCGATCACTGTCACTTACAAAACACTAAGCACACATAACTGCAGCGTTCGCAGAGTCAGGCCTGATCCCTGCGATCGCTAACATTTTTTTTTGTGGTAGCGTTTTGATTCAGTCGCTTCAGACAGGAGCTTTTTTACCTGTGAATCTCAAAAAAATAAAAAAAAATAAAATAGTTGTCGTTTTATTGTTCTCTCTCTCTCTCTCTATTGTTGCTCTTTTTTTACTCCATTCTATTCTGCAATGTTTTATTATGTTTTATCATGCTTGCTTTTCAGGTATGTAATTTTGTTTACTGTGTTTTAGTGTTAAGCATTTTTTTTGTTTTCAGGTGCGCCATTCAGTTGCAACGCGGATTTATTTATCTTGACAGCAACAGCGTTTGCTCCCACGATACATAAAGCCGCGACTCCAACGCTGTAGGAGGTGATTTCACCACCACAGTTAAAAAAAAGAGCATATATGCCGAAGCATGGGGGCAGCAGGGGGGGGAGGAGCGATTGGCTCCTAATGCCACGTACATACGGTCGAAATTCCGACCGTGTGTACACGGCATAACTTTTGCGGGAGGATGCCCCCATGCATCGGCATATATAAATGGTGCATGTATGCCCATCATTAGAAGTGGGTGGATGAAGGGAGGTATTCTAATGGTGGGCACACCCACCAATCAATCTCTTTTTTTCGTTCAGCCAAGAGGCTGCATGAAAAAAAAAAGATTACAATATATGTCCAGTATGTTGCTGGACTTTGAATGGTTATACCAGAATGATGCCTGCAGGTTTAGGTATCATCTTGGTATCATTCTTTTCAGCCAGTGATCGGCTTTCATGTAAAAGCAATTCTAGCGGGTAATTAGCCTCTAGACTGCTTTTACAAGCAGTGGGAGGGAATGTCCCCCCTCCCGGATATAAACCGCGCCATTGGGAAATTGGGAAAGCATTTTATCACACCAATCTTGGTGTGGTCAGATGCTTTGAGGGCAGAGGAAAGATCTAGGGTCTAATAGACCCCAATTTTTTCAAAAAAAGAGTACCTGTCACTGCCTATTGCTATCATAGGGGATATTTACATTCCCTGAGATAACAATAAAAATCATAACAAAGAAAAAAAATGGAAGGAACAGTTTAAAAATAAAATAAAAAAGCTAAATAAATAAAAAAAAAAAAAAAAAAAAAAAAAAAAAGCACCCCTGCCCCCCCTTCTCTTGCGCAAAGGCGTACACAAGCGTTGGTCTGGCGTCATATGTAAACAGCAATTGCACCATGAATGTGAGGTATCACCGCGAAGGTCAGATCGAGGGCAGTAATTTTAGCAGTAGACCTCCTCCGTGAATCTAATGTGGTATCATGTAAAGGCTTTTAAAGGCTTTTAAAAATGTATGTAGTTTGTCGCCACTGCGTGTTTGTGCGCAATTTTAAAGCATGTCGTGTTTGGTATCCATGTACTCGGCCTAAGATCATATTTTTTATTTCATCAAAAATTTGAGCAATATAGTGTGTTTTAGTGCATTAAAATAAAAAAAAGTGTATTTTTTCCACAAAAAATGCGTTTGAAAAATCGCTGCGCAAATACTGTGTGGAAAAAAAAAATGCAACACCCACCATTTTAATCTGTAGGGCCTTTGCTTTAACATTATATATAGTGTTTGGGGGTTCAACGTAATTTTCTTGCAAAAAAAAAATATGTTTTCATGTAAACAAAAAGTGTCAGAAAGGGCTTTATCTTCAAGTGGTTAGAAGAGTGGGTGACGTGTGACATAGGCTTCTAAATGTTGTGCATAAAATGCCAGGACAGTTCAAACCCCCCCCAAATGACCCCATTTTAGAAAGTAGACACCCCAAGCTATTTGATGAGAGCAATGTTGAGCCCATTAAATATTTTTTTTTTTTGTCCCAAGAGATTGAATAATGAAAAAAAAAAAATATATATATATTTTTTTTACAAAAAGTTGTCACTAAATGATATATTGCTCAAACATGTCATGGGCATATGTGGAAATACACCCCAAAATACATTCTGTTGCTTCTCCTGAGTACAGGGATACCACATGTGTGGGACTTTTTGGGAGCCTAGCTGCGTACGGAACCCCAAAAACCAATCACCGCCTTCAGGCTTTCTAAGGGTGTAATTTTTTTATTTCACTTCTCACTGCCAATCACAGTTTCGGAGGCCATGGAATGCCCAGATGGCATAAAACCCCCCAAAATGACCCCATTTTGGAAAGTAGACACCCCAAGCTATTTGCTGAGAGGTATTGTGAGTATTTTGCAGATCTCGCTTTTTGTCACAAAGTTTTGAAAATTGAAAAAAAGAAAAAAACATTTTTTTTTCTTTACTTTCTTCATTTTCAAAAACAAATGAGAGCTGTAAAATACTCACCATGCCTCTCAACAAATAGCTTGGGGTGTCTACTTTCCAAAATGGGGTCATTTGGGGGGGTTTTGTGCTATTTTGGCATTTTATGGCCTTCGAAACGGTGATAGGTAGTGAGGAGTGAAATCAAAAATTTGCACCCTTAGAAATCCTGAAGGCGGTGCTTGGGTTTCGGGGCCCCGTACGCGGCTAGGCTCCCAAAAAGTCCCACACATGTGGTATCCCCATACTCAGGAGAAGCAGCAAAATGTATTTTGGGGTGCAATTCCACATATAACTATGGCATGTGTGCGCAATATATCATTTAGTGACAACTTTTTGAAAAAAAAAAAAAATCTTTTTTATTTTTGTCTTTATTCAATCACTTGGGACTAAAAAAATAAATATTCAATGGGCTCAACATGCCTCTCAGCAAATAGCTTGGGGTGTCTACTTTCCAAAATGGGGTCATTTGGGGGGGTTTTGTACTTCCCTGCCATTTTAGCACCTCAAGAAATGAAATAGGCAGTCATAAATTAAAAGCGGTGTAAATTCCAGAAAATGTACTCTAGTTTGTAGACGCTATAACTTTTGCGCAAAACAAATAAATATACGCTTATTGGCATTTTTTTTACTAAAGACATGTGGCTGAATACATTTTGGCCCAAATGTTTGACTAAAATTGAGTTTATTAGATTTTTTTTTATAACAAAAAGTAGAAAATCTCTTTTTTTTTCAAAATTTTCGCTCTTTTTCCGTTTATATCGCAAAAAATAAAAATCACAGAGGCAATCAAATACCATCAAAAGAAAGCTCTATTTGTGGGAAGAAAAGGACGCAAATTTCGTTTGGTTACAAAATTGCATGACCGCGCAATTACCAGTTAAAGTAGTGCAGTGCGAAATTGAAAAAAGACCTCTGGTCCTTTGGCTGCCAAATGGTCCGGGGCTGAAGTGGTTAAAAGTTCTTTTTGCATTGATATATGTCCCCTGGGGCAGGACCCGGGTCCCCAAACCTGTTTTATGACATTAACATGCATATTGGCCGTTGTAATTAGCACTTTTGATTTCGAACGTTCGCGTCCATTATAACGTATAGGGTTCGAAAATTCGCGCGAACTTTCGGTCGGTTCGAAGGTTCTGGTGCGAACCGAACCCGGGGGGTGTTCGGCTCATCCCTATTCAGGAGTTCTGCTGCAAACCGAACAGGGGGGGTGTTCCGCCCATCTCTGCTCACCATGCCTCTTACTAAATATCTTGGAAGGTCTCCTTACAAAAATGGATCATGTGGGGGGTATTTGTATTGTTCTGACATTTAGGGTCTCAAGAAATGAAATAGGCAGTCAATACATCAGGATTACTCAATTTTCAAATATATATATATATACTATATTTCATAGTTTGTAGGCTCTATAACGTTCACACAGGCTAAATAATATATACTGATTTGGGTTATTTTGTGTTTTTTTTCCAAAAGTAGATTTTTGGCTTATATAGCAACAAATACAAAACTTGTGGTTATTAAATTCCATTAAAAGAAAGCTCTATCTGTTTCCAAAAAAATAATTTGGGTACAGTGTTGTATAACTGAGTAATTTCATTCAAATTGTGATAGCACTGAAATCTGAAAATTGGTCTGATTAATCTGAAATCTGGGCAAGAAGGGGGTAAAAGTGTCCGGTATTGAGGTAGTTAATTGAGCTGTGACTCTATTTAAAGCCACGCCCAATATTTAGCGCAACCTAACCATGATTTTTTCTTGCCATGGTTTGCTGCGTGCACCACATTCCCATGTTCTGATGTTGGGAGGTATACAAGTGTGAGTTCAAAACACCAAATTATCCATTTAGTCATTCTCAGTTTTTCTCACACTCACTGTTTAACTTTATAATTGTTAAGCAAGTCAGATTACTTTTTGCGAGTTTTAGCATTTTTTTTTTTACCAGCCTATAACACACACAGGCGTATAACACGAACCCCAATTTTAGAGGGAAGTTTAAGGAAATGTTTTTTCACAGCCCCCCTCCCTCTGCACAATACACAGCCCCCACCTCTGCACAATACACAGCCCCCACCTCTGCACAATTACCCTATATTTTCAGGGAAAAAAATTGCGTGTTATATGCCGATAAATACGGTATTTATTATTTATACTGTTAAAATACTGATTGTTTTAGTTTTTAATGGGTTAATAGGTGGCTCTGTCATATTTTAGGTTGTCAGAAAAAAATGTGCTCCGTCCTTATGTTTTGTACTTTTTGTCAGTTAAAATGTATGGAGCAGGGTGGAAACCCTGACACTAAAGATCAGATCAAATCAAATTGTAAGATCATGTCATGTGATAGAAATTCTGCTTTATTGGGGTAGGCAACCTTAAAGAGGTGGAGATCTACCTGAACAACCTGGGAGAAGTCAAAGATCACCGGGCACAGTGTCACCTCCTCACACCTGATTTAAATCTCTAATTGCCATACTGCCATGTTGCAATCACATGCATTGCACGACAATCATGGGTTTAAATCAAGTGGTGAGGATGGAGGCAACATATCGCTGGGATAAGAGGTGGAGTGCAGTTGGTATCACTCTGCATGGGACAGGAGCCGGCACTACAGAGGATGCATCAGCTTATGTGGCTCTTTCTCCCTACTACAGCTCCAAATTTACAAGTAGTCCCTCTGCATTGCACTCTGTTTGATGCTCTGGGATTGTGGGTCAGCAAGCCCAGACTGTGAGCTACAAGTCAGTTGGTCGTGATCTACGGGTAGATCACGATCTATGGGTTGCTGACCCCTGCTTTATATGGAGTGTCTGCTTTTATGATAACTTGAGTTTTAGGATTGGGATCTCAGCTTCCCCCACCTATACCCTAGCACCAGCCCAGTGCTTTGAAAATGGCTTGAGCAGCCCCTTCTCAGAATATTGTACAGTAAGATTACCCCCCACCCTGAAACAGGATTCCCATGCTCATTTTGATCAGTTCATGTTTGCTGGTGAGAAAAAATGTCAATTTCCTGACAAACCCCAACTCGAAGCAATGCAGCCAGATTTGCTATGAGTTCTAACTCGTACAAATCTATTCACTCACCCTGAAAGATGATTACTTTACTGAAAACACACAATAGTTTTCCTTTAAGAATGACTTCTGGAATGTGATGCCTGTCACATCCTAAAAAGAAGAAAACTAAATTCAACTATGTATTCAGTACAAAGCTGTACACCATGGCAAATAATTTCTCTTCCTTGAGAAATCCATGTAAAACAGTTTTGGAACTGTATGTTTTAGTTGACACATAGTGATCTGTTTTATACAAGATACAATCTGACATCTGTAGTATTAGAATAGGAAAAAGTGCTGTGGGTTCAAAGACAATGCGAGAGTGAGAATGCCTTATGTTACAGGAACTTGATAACAACTAATCTTCCTCCAAGCACAAAAGCTCTAAAGTGTATTATAAAGACCTAGAACAAAATTACTATCTAGTTAAAAATAATAGGTTTGAAATGCTTCCCTGCAAATTAATGGGTTTCGTTGTTTATTTTAGTTTACTTCATGTAAAATGCTTTACCTTGCTAATCCCTTCTGACAAATGCATAGCACCTTTTTTTTCCCAGAACACAAAATACAAAGGCTAATAGTTATATGAACAGTTCTGTAATGACAGACTGCCAGGCGCCATAATGACCCTGCCCTGGTTTGCTAAGGATTTATGGAGCAAACACAAGAACACGAAAATTTAATATACCAAGAAAAATGTCAACATGCTCTGTCTATCGAATCGCTAGAAAGAATCTGCATCTGCCAACTGTTGCACTCTCAACTACTGTAACATACTTGTCTCAGTTCATTGACTTCATGTATATAAACTTCTCTTCTTGCTTGTGCATGCCGGTAGGTGTTTAGATAACAGCCTCATCGCAATAACATATTATAAAAGTCCTTGTTTTCTAGAGACTCTTGAAAAGCAATTTGTTTAATATTCAATGCAAATATAAATGTTTATATGTTCTTATCTTCAAGGTGGATGTGCCTCCCGATCACAATTTACTTTCATCCTAAGCTATGATACATGCTGACACATTGTAATTGTTCACGTTTACTGATAAGTAGCTGAGCTGACTTTTATTCATTGGTACGTTAAGAACAGATGCGAACGTTGATACTTTTCAGACCTGTATGAATTGTTTCCAAGGTTAGAAGTATAGTTCCTAATAAAAGTTACAAGTTAAGTGTGTTACAAAATGAGTGAGAAGTTATCTTTTCAATTGTTTTTAGTTAAAGTTTTGACAATTAAAGTTACAATAGTAGCATTGCAAAGAATAGTAAACACAGTTTACATAGTAGACTATTAACTAATGTGAGTATCTTTTGTTGGGGGAGCATGCGCCTCCTACTTCACAATGTGGATCCTACGGACCCATGTACAGTTTAAAGTGAAGTTATGTTATCAAAAAAATAAGAAATTACACTAATTGAGGGGGTATAGAAATGTAACCTAAATGTTTTAAACTTGACTCCACATTTGTTATTAAATTAAAAATAAACAGCCAAGCATTTTTTTAAAAAATGCATTATTTTACTGCAATACCTGAATCTCCCTGGCACTGCCTCTTGCAGATATTCTGCTCTGTGTTTCAGCATAGGTATTTTTCCAGGTTAACCACTTAAGGACAGAGCCTCTTTTTGAGACTTGTTGTTTACAAGTCAAAAACATTTTATTTTGCTCGAAAATTAGTTAGAACCCCCAAATATTATACATTTTTTTCTAACACCCTAGAGAATAAAATGGCAGTCGTTGCAACACTTTCTGTCACACCGTATTTGCGCAGCGGTCTTACAAGCGCACTTTTTTGGAAAAAATACTTTTTTTAATTAAAAAATAAGACAATAGTAAAGTTAGCCCAATTTTTTTTATATTGTGAAAGAAAATGTTACGCTGAGTAAATTGATACCCAACATGTCAAGCTTCAAAATTGTGCCAAATCTCCATAGGCGACGTTAAAAAAAAATTCTACAGGTTGCATGTTTTAAGTTACAGATCACGGCGATACTTCACATGTGTGGTTTGAACACCGTTTTCGTATGCGGGCGCTACTCACGTATGAGTTTGCTTATGTACGCGAGCTCGGCGGGGCGGATCACGTTTAAAAAAGTTTTTTTCTTATTTATTTGACCTTTTATTTATTTTTTTACACTGTTCTTTAAAAAAAAAAAGTGTCACTTTTATTCCTATTACAAAAAATGTAAACATCCCTTGTATTAGAAAAAAAGCATGACAGGACCTCTTAAATATGAAATCTGGGGTCAAAAAGACCTCAGATCTCATATTTACACTAAAATGCAATAAAAAAACATTAAAATAAAAAAAATGGCCCTTTAAAAGCTATGGGCGGAAGTGAGGTTTTGACGTTGTTTCCTCTCTGCAATGGCATGGAGATGGGTGGGGACCACCTTCCCCTCACTCGTCTCCATTCCACTGACGTCAGAGGATCCGATCGCCTCCGCCGCTGCTGACGGCTCCGGAGCACGGCGGGAGGGGGGCCCCTTTCCCACCGCCGATAAAAGTAATCTCACGGCAAAACCGCCACAGAGACCACTATTATCGGAAACTGGACCACCGTCCGAAAAAAAAGATACCCGGGTTATGGCAGCTAGCATCTGCCATAACAACGATATTCCACTTCAAATTTAGGATGTATATCGCCATGCGGCGGTCCGGAAGTGGTTAAATAATGCCCAGCATCATTCAATTCAACATGGACACATCCCTGGTGGGTGCATCACACTGGCCAGGGCTCACAGTACTACTGTGCAGAATGGCTCTTACAAATCAATAACGTACATGTTTTACATGCAGTACTATTCATACATATACACAATTTACTTGTTGTAAACTAAACACAAAAGCATGGAAGTTGTTCTTTTCTTTAAATGCATCACACTAAAACACTTGTAAGTGAATTGCACCTAACAGGGGTAAAATCCTGAAAAATTATGACCAGCCAGCAAATCTCTGTATTTTTCAAACACAAACACAAAAATATAGATTTAAAAAAAAAAACATAGCACACAGGGAATTACAGTATTGCTGTAAAGCAGTGGTTCTCAACCTCAGTCCTCAAGTACTCCCAACAGGCCATAATAATCTTATTTTTTTTCACCAGATCTCCAGAATAATGTTTCTATTTTTTTTTATAGCTATTTCCTTTTTTTTTTTTTAATCAAGATCTCCTGATTTTTTTATAGTGATCTCCATAATATTTTTATACGTTTTGTGTGTCAAGTTACCACAACACCATTATTTTCTTATATTTTTTAACCTCAAGGAGATTGGTTGGTGTTGGTGTCCCTTGTTAATTTGACATTGTCTTTTTTAAATGTACCTGCCTACTAACAAACAAACTGTCCTTTTTAAACTAAAACACATAGCCAAGTATTTGTTAAAAAAAAACTAGACATTTATTAGGGGTCATAACAAAATAAAGAGGAAGACAACACTGGATAAGCTGTTGAAATTGGCGAACCCTTTGTACCCCAGGGCAGACATTAATTATTTGACAGGCAAAATTGGTAGCCTGAGGAGTCCCTTAAATAGGGAGCACAATATGGTCCAGGACTCCGAGAGATCGGGAGTAGCAGCAGATGACATCTATGTCCTGAGGCTGTGGTCTTACAACAGCCTGCGTCTTTTGCCAGACCAGACCGAACCCAGGTCATCATACTCTTCTCTTCCTCCAATGGTTGCTTCCAGGCTGTGGCTGTGGTGTTGGAGTTGTGGCAGGAGGTGGAGGAGGAGTATGGTCCAACTCACATACGTGACTTTTTTTGTGAGTTTGCCCATCACCCCCTTATTTCGGGCCTGATACATGACTTGAGGCATTGGCCCACTTCCATTTCCTGCAATTTGCTGGCTGCCATGCCGGCATAGGCCTCTTAGGGATTGGGGATGGTTCTGGGGGCCGCAGTAGCCTGCCAAACCAAAGAAAGCGCTGACTCCTCCACATTGCTCCCCTTCCTGGGCCTTTTTGTCTCAAAATCTCAAAAAGGGTCTCAAAATCAGCAAAGACTTCCTGTGTATGAAAATGGGACATAGTTTTAGGTTTTTGGTCATCAATCACACACAATTTCGAGCTCATGACTGTTGCAAATTGAATGTTAATAACCACAATGTGTAGCGCTAACAAAAAATAGAGCCAATAGACTCATAAAGTGAAAGAAAGTCCAGTGCAATATAATATAGTGAAACAATGATAAAGTCCTTTGTTAAGGAAAATAAATCATATGGCATAGATCATCCTTGCACATGAGATGTATATGGAGAAACTCTGCAAACACAGATGCTAATGTGTATAGACGAGTATATAAACCCTCCAATGGTTATGGAATGCATACGCTTACCAGCGATGTTAGACCCACCTACCATACGGCAGTGGGTCAGTAAGGCTTATGGTAACTCCTGTAGGTGGCGCCCAAGGGATGAAAGCTGGATTCTGGCAGCACTCCTCCAGGTCTGGGATGGACTCTCGGCTGGATATTCCGGAATCTTCCAAAACGACACACATGTGGGGCACGACACCAGGAACAAACCAGGAAGCAGGAAACGGAAAAAGGAAAAAGGAACTCCAATAGTGTGATTCCACCACTAATTTATTGGGTGTGGGGTTTAAATAATGGTACCAACAGGGGAATTCACCCAAGCAGTACAGAGCATATACTGATAAAATCAAAAATAAAACAGAGTAAAAGCAGTATAAGGGTCTCAAAATCAGCAAAGCCCGACCCGTTTCGACCAATAGGTCTTCTACTGGGGCATCATTTGATGGCTCATACTGCTACTGGCTTTATACTGTGTTCACTGGAAAAATTGGCGCCAAAATTTCACAAACAGGAAGTGATCACAAACAGGAAGTGATCACAAACAGGAAGTGGTCACAAACAGGAAGTGTTCACAAACAGGAAGTGGTCACAAACAGGAAGTGGTCACAAGGCTTACTAACCAAGCCTCTCTGTGGTGAACCACTTCACAAACAGGAAGTGGTCACAAACAGGAAGTGGTCATAAGGCCTGCTAACCAAGCCTCTCTGCGGTGAACCACTTCCGGGTTGGTGTAAACAATAACAAAACATGAATAGCGCTCATAATTGGAAAATATCCCTAATCCAACATAACTCTACTGAAACTATATACTGTGTCAAATGGTATGACACTAATGGCGGGTTGTAAGCCGTCCATTGGATAAGGGAAGAGGTGAACGGCCGAGGTCGGCAGGAAATGCAGGGCTCACTTGCGCTCCACACCTCCTATCCAAACGAAAGGTGTAAGCGCATTAACCATCTCCGTCGCTCCGTAGTAACCAGAGTGTGAAGACGCCACCTACGCCAATTGGTGTATGGCGGAACGTCATCCCAAGCCGGAGCGGAACGTCACTTCTGCCCGGAACGTGACGTCACTTCCGTCTCCATGCGCTCCAAGCCTCGCACCCCGCACACCTCAGCGGGTTGGAGCGCATTCACACCGCCGGCTAGGTGCTGTAACAATGGCCAATAAGACGTCATGGCAGGCGGGTCATGTGGTCTGCACTCCTCCTATCCCCCAGCAGGTCCCCATGTCAATGGACCAATAAAGGATGATGATTTTGGCATAGGTGTACTTATAGGTGGAAATAGGCGTCATCCAGCAAAAAATGCTGGAAAAAATACATCAAGCCATTGGATACGTAAAGGGCAATATGTTCCAAATAAATGAACGCAAACATGTATGCATGAATGTGGGTCGGTGTATATGGATATCCATCTATCCCATAATAATTGGGGAATGGACATCTACACACCCGACTGCATGTCCATAGAATGAAGGGAAATGGAAAATACGCACAATTAGTGCAACAATACAATCAACAAAAAAATAAACATAAAATAGCAGTGATACTACACCAACACCATCTAATTGATATTAAACAAAGGATATGGACAAATGTACTAGAATATCCATATCTAGGGGATACCTATTAAAGTATCAATACATAGGACCAAAAAGTGGTCCACCAAAATAGGATATAAGATAAAATCTGAAGCGAAAAAAGGGGACATTGAAAAAGGGGTATGTTGTTAGGTTGATGACATTAAGCTCTATTGATAAAACTATTAATGTCCCACTCTACATTGATACCATGCGGCGAGTAACATTTAAGTTCATGTATCCAGTATGTCTCAAGGTGGGACACCCCCCTGAGACAGGATTCACCTCGCCAATGGGGGACAAATTTATCAATAATTTGAAAGGTGGTTCCAGTAGGGTCTCTATTATGATGCTCCCTATAGTGGTGGGGAACGGTATGTTTGACACATCCCTTTATTATTTTTGAGATATGTTCGTTCACCCTTATTGAGAAGGTCCTAATGGTTCTCCCCACGTATTGCTTGTTGCAGGGACACGTCAAAAGATATACAATATATTTGGAAGCACAAGTTGTAAAGTGCTTCATCTTATAGCTCAATTGTGTGACTGCAGACACAAACTCTGTGGATTTTCTTCTGCCACAGACATTGTAACTGCACACCCTACACTTCCTGCAAGGGAAATACCCCTTGCAGTCTTTAAAGAAAGAAAAGGCACTGGGGGATCCAAAACATTGGGAGCTATTTCACCCTGGATAGAATGGGCACCCCTAAAGGTGACCATAGCTTTGTCTGGCAGGGCGGGTCCTAGAATCTTGTCACTATGTAGGACGTTCCAGTGCCTACTCATGATCTTTTTAATTTCTCTGTGTTGGGTTGAGTAAGATGTAAAAAAAGACCACCTAAATCTATCATCAACATTGCCCTTAGGTCGATCGATCAAAAGGGACGACCTCTCAATCTCTACGACCTTCTGAATTTCAGAATCCAATTCTTCAAGTTTGTAGCCCTTCTCCACAAACCTTTCCTTTAATATCTGGGACTGTGACATGAAATCATGGGTGTAGTGCAGTTACGCCGAAGGCGGAGGAACTGGCTTCTAGGGACTGACTTTAACCACTGATCGTAGTGGCAGCTATCTATTGGGATATACCCATTCCTGTCAGTCACCTTGAAGTAGGTCTTAAACTCCAGATGGTCATTGACAGCCATGATTTCAAGGTCCAAAAACTGGATGGCAGTAGTAGAGGCCTTGTATTCCAAAACAATCCCACGATCATTATCGTTCAAAATGGACATGAAGGCGTCCAGGGACTTTCTGTCTCCTTTCCATAGGAGGAGGATGTCGTCTATGTATCTGGCCCATAGGGCCAATTCTGATCTCTCTAAAGCATAGACGACATCCTCCTCCCACTGGGCCTTACCTAGCAGTGATACGAGAGTTGAAAACCAGAGTGATATCACACACTCTGGTCTCTCTAACCCATCTATTTTTAATCCTCCCAGCATTTCTTCACATGCTACTAATGTTTTTAAAAATCTTGTTTTAGATGATTTAGACAAACTTCCCAATAAAAGGTATTACCAAGATCCCACCGTTCAAAAGGGGATTAAATCCCTTCGTGACAGTAAGAATCTCATTGTCCGCCCCGCGGACAAGGAAGGTGGTATTGTCGTCCTTGACAAAACTGATTACATCAAGGAGATGACCAGACTGTTGAGCGATCGTGTCACTTATAGAATCCTTCCAAAGGATCCCACCAAGGATCTTAAGAGGGACCTGACAAGATTGATCGATGAGGGTTTCTCTCTGTCTATTCTCAACAAAAAAGAAAGGGACCACTTGTTCCCCTTGTCATCTAGGATACCGAATATCTATTTCCTGCCAAAGGTTCACAAGAGTACCACCAATCCTCCTGGTCGACCAATAGTCAGTGGCATTGACTCAGTGACCTCGAGGATTGGTCGGTACATTGATTTCTACCTACAGCCTTTGGTTAAATTGGTCCCTTCTTACTTGAAGGACACCAGTGACACTATCAGGATCTTAGAGAATGTCAAATACCATCCAGACATGCTTTTGGTCACAGCAGATGTATCTGCATTATATACATCAATACCACATTCCTTGGGTTTGGAGGCAGTTGAGCTTGCTCTGTCCAAAAGTGCCTCACTGCCCATTGTTCACAGAAACTTTGTCATGGAGCTACTAAAGTTCGCAACCGGGAATAACTATTTCTGGTTCCAGGGTCTTTTTTACCTACAAACCCAGGGTGTGGCCATGGGGGCCAAGTATGCCCCCAGCTTGGCCAATTTGTTCATGGCCCAGTGGGAGGAGGATGTCGTCTATGCTTTAGAGAGATCAGAATTGGCCCTATGGGCCAGATACACAGACGACATCCTCCTCCTATGGAAAGGAGACAGAAAGTCCCTGGACGCCTTCATGTCCATTTTGAACGATAATGATCGTGGGATCGTTTTGGAATACAAGGCCTCTACTACTGCCATCCAGTTTTTGGACCTTGAAATCATGGCTGTCAATAACCATCTGGAGTTTAAGATCTACTTCAAGGCGACTGACAGGAATGGGTATATCCCAATAGATAGCTGCCACTACGATCAGTGGTTAAAGTCAGTCCCTAGAAGCCAGTTCCTCCGCCTTCGACGTAACTGCACTAACACCCATGATTTCATGTCACAGTCCCAGATATTGAAGGATAGGTTTGTGGAGAAGGGCTACAAACTTGAAGAATTGGATTCTGAAATTCAGAAGGTCGTAGAGATTGAGAGGTCGTCCCTTTTGATCGATCGACCTAAGGGCAATGTTGATGATAGATTTAGATGGTCTTTTTTTACATCTTACTCAACCCAACACAGAGAAATTAAAAAGATCATGAGTAGGCACCGGAACGTCCTACATAGTGACAAGATTCTAGGACCCGCCCTGCCAGACAAAGCTTTGGTCACCTTTAGGGGTGCCCGTTCTATCCAGGGCGAAATAGCTCCCAATGTTTTAGATCCCCCCAGTGCCTTTTCTTTCTTTAAAGACTGCAAAGGGTATTTCCCTTGCAGGAAGTGTAGGGTGTGCAGTTACAATGTCTGTGGCAGAAGAAAATCCACAGAGTTTGTGTCTGCAGTCACACAATTGAGCTATAAGATGAAGCACTTTACAACTTGTGCTTCCAAATATATTGTATAACTTTTGGCGTGTCCCTGCAACAAGCAATACGTGGGGAGAACCATTAGGACCTTCTCAATAAGGGTGAACGAACATATCTCAAAAATAATAAAGGGATGTGTCAAACATACCGTTCCCCGCCACTATAGGGAGCATCATAATAGAGACCCTACTGGAACCACCTTTCAAATTATTGATAAATTTGTCCCCCATTGGCGAGGTGAATCCTGTCTCAGGGGGGTGTCCCGCCTTGAGACATACTGGATACATGAACTTAAATGTTACTCGCCGCATGGTACCAATGTAGAGTGGGACATTAATAGTTTTATCAATAGAGCTTAATGTCATCAACCTAACAACATACCCCTTTTTCAATGTCCCCTTTTTTCGCTTCAGATTTTATCTTATATCCTATTTTGGTGGAACGCTTTTTGGTCCTATGTATTGATACTTTAATAGGTATCCCCTAGATATGGATATTCTAGTACATTTGTCCATATCCTTTGTTTACTGCCATGACGTCTTATTGGCCATTGTTACAGCACGTAGCCGGCGGTGTGAATGCGCTCCAACCCGCTGAGGTGTGCAGGGTGCGAGGATTGGAGCGCATGGAGGCGGAAGTGACGTCACGTTCCGGGCGGAAGTGACTTTCCGCTCCGGTTTGGGATGACGTTCCGCTATACACCAATTGGCGTAGGTGGCGTCTTCACACTCTGGTTACTACGGAGCGACGGAGATGGTTAATGCGCTTACACCTTCCGTTTGGATAGGAGGTGTGGAGCGCAAGTGAGCCCTGCATTTCCTGCCGACCTCGGCCGTTCACCTCTTCCCTTATCCAATGGACGGCTTACAACCCGCCATTAGTGTCATACCATTTGACACAGTATATAGTTTCAGTAGAGTCATGTTGGATTAGGGATATTTTCCAATTATGAACGCTATTCATATTTTGTTATTGTTTACACCAACCCGGAAGTGGTTCACCGCAGAGAGGCTTGGTTAGCAGGCCTTATGACCACTTCCTGTTTGTGACCACTTCCTGTTTGTGACCACTTCCTGTTTGTGAAGTGGTTCACCACAGAGAGGCTTGGTTAGTAAGCCTTGTGACCACTTCCTGTTTGTGACCACTTCCTGTTTGTGAACACTTCCTGTTTGTGACCACTTCCTGTTTGTGATCACTTCCGGTTTGTGATCACTTCCTGTTTGTGAAATTTTGGCGCCAATTTTTCCAGTGAACACAGTATAAAGCCAGTAGCAGTATGAGCCATCAAATGATGCCCCAGTAGAAGACCTATTGGTCGAAACGGGTCAGGCTTTGCTGATTTTGAGACCCTTATACTGCTTTTACTCTGTTTTATTTTTGATTTTATCAGTATATGCTCTGTACTGCTTGGGTGAATTCCCCTGTTGGTACCATTATTTATACCCCACACCCAATAAATTAGTGGTGGAATCACACTATTGGAGTTCCTTTTTCCTTTTTCCGTTTCCTGCTTCCTGGTTTGTTCCTGGTGTCGTGCCCCACATGTGTGTCGTTTTGGAAGATTCCGGAATATCCAGCCGAGAGTCCATCCCAGACCTGGAGGAGTGCTGCCAGAATCCAGCTTTCATCCCTTGGGCGCCACCTACAGGAGTTACCATAAGCCTTACTGACCCACTGCCGTATGGTAGGCGCTGGTAATCATCGCTGGTAAGCGTATGCATTCCATAACCAATGGAGGGTTTTTATACTCGTCTATACACATTAGCATCTGTGTTTGCAGAGTTTCTCCATATACATCTCATGTGCAAGGATGATCTATGCCATATGATTTATTTTCCTTAACAAAGGGCTTTATCATTGTTTCACTATATTATATTGCACTGGACTTTCTTTCACTTTATGAGTCTATTGGCTCTATTTTTTGTTAGTGCTACACATTGTGGTTATTTGCTTGTTTGACTTTGTTTGTTAGAATGTTGGCTGCTTTCACATATATTTTCAGGATATTCACTGTACACAGTACACTATAGTATTATTTTTTGGATTGATTTTATCATTTTCACCTTTTTGAGTTAGCGCAATGTTTCCCTCACTCCATTTTGCAAATTGAATGTTAACAAATAGAAAAGACTATACTTCTGACCCCAGCATTTGTCATTCTTGTCCCAATAATTTTTGGCTACTACTGTCTATTGATATGTAAACCACTTTGTTAATTCTGAAATTAGTGATCAATAATATCCTCTAGTTAACCTCATTAATTTTTGGCAAGAAATATGTTCAACAATGCTATACCTGGCTCAAGCTGGGCTCCTCCACATATTCCTGGGTGGAAGGCCCAGGTTGGACTTCTGAAGCCTCATCTGGGATGGAAGGAAGAGTGGAAGGAGGAGTGGAAGGAAGGGTTGAGTGATGGCCTGATTTCAGTCTGGTCTGACAAAAACCGCAGTCTGTCATAGTACCACAGCCTGGGGACATAAACCTCATCTGCTGCTGCTCCTAATCTCATGTAATCCTGGACCTTCTTGCTCTCCCTATTATATGTGCTCCTCAGGCCACCAATTTCGCACTTCAAATAGGGGGTGGTTGCCGTGGGAATCACTGGCTTCACCAATTCCAGCAATTGATCCAGTGCTGCCTTCCTCTTTATTTTATTATTATAAAAAGGGTGTTTCACCTGCCACAGACAGGGCAGCTCCCTGTATTTATCAATGAAGCTAGGGAGGAAGTCATGATCGTTGAATCTATCCATTTTCTCTGCAAGACAACCCGTAATGTCAGTCTAAACTCTCCTAATCTTTTTCCAATATAGGCCTTAATCGATAAGCAGCATAGGCCACAGATGCCCCAAGTTAAAATTGTACCTTCGTTAGCACGATCAGCGATTGCTCTACTCATATGTACGATGCACGCGTGTTACGCTTTATATATACTGCGCATGCGTGAAACTCTGCCCGCCCCTGACTTTATTCTAGTATATTCCCCACCCCTTCTTTTTCAGCGCAGTGGGAGAGCACATGGTGGAGAGACAACAGGTGCATGCAGAGAAGAGCAGCAAAAACGAAAGTCTGGAGCCACAAACGTCATGATCCAGGAGATTTAAGGCGTCAAATATGTCCTTTGGTGACATGGTGGAAAGGGTGGACATCTTGAAGAGGGCCGACTATGAAGGGAAATATGGACCATACAGCAACCCAAATGTGAGAAAGGCCAAAATCATGACTTAACCACTTAAGCCCCACCTCCTGTACATATACATCAGCGCTTTGAAGAGGGATATCTCAGTAATGGCAGCAGCTGCTGCCACAACCGGGATATCCATCTTTACAGGAGGCGGTTCTGTTTGCGATAATGGTGGTCTCTGCGGCGGGTTCGCCGTGAGATCACCGTTATCGTGGGCGGGAGTGGTGCCACCCCCCCTCCCGCCGCTCTCCCGCCGCTTACCGGAGCCGTCGGTAGCAGGGGAGGTGATCGGGTCCTGCAGTGTGATAGGTATGGAGACAAGTGAGGCTAAGATGGCCCCCACTCGTCTCTATACCATAGGAGGGCGGAAGCGACGTCAAAACGTCACTTCCGGCCATACGTTTTTATTGCATTTAAGTCCAAATATGAGAACTGAGGACTTTTTGACCCCAGATCTCATATTTAAGAGGACCTGTCATGCTTTTTTCTATTACAAGGAATGGTTACATTCCTTGTAATAGTAATAAAAGTGATCCATTTTCTTTTTTTTTAAAACAGTGTAAAAATGAATAAATTCAAGTAAAATAAATAAGAAAAACCCCGTCCCGACGAGCTCGCGCGCAGAAGCGAACGCATACGCGAGTAGCGCCCGCATATGAAAACGGTAGTCAAACCACACATGTGAGGTATCGCCGCGATCGGTAGAGCGAGATCAATAATTCTAGCTATAGACTTCCTCTGTAACTCAAAAGATGCAACCTGTAGAATTTTTTAAATGTCGCTTATGGGGATTTTTGAGGATAAAAGTTTGACGCCATTCCACGAGTGGGCGCAATTTTGAAGCATGACATGTTGGGTATCAATTTACTCGGCGTAACATTATCTTTCACAATATAAAAAAAATTGGGCTATTTTTACTGTTGTCTTATTTTTCTATTCAAAAAAGTGATTTTTTCCAAAAAAAGTGCGCTAGTAAGACTGCTGCGCAAATACGATGTGAAAAAAAGTATTGCAATGACCGCCATTTTCTCCTCTCTAAAAAAACAATATAGAATGTTTGGGGGTACTAAGTAATTTTCTAGCGAAAAAAAAATTTTTTAAACATGAAAACACAGAGTCTGAAAAACAGGCTTGGTACTTAAGTGGTTAAGTTGTGAGAAGTCTGCAGAAGAATTTTGGGGTACGGCGATCCAAGGATCAACTGAGGAAATGATGGTCAGACCTCAAATTGAGGGAGCAGGATCAGTACAGAAGAATCAAGAGAGTGCTGCAAAAAAGTAAGTATTTTGTCATATTTTGTCATATTATTACTTTCGTCCGGCTCAATGTGCTTTTCTTTACTGTTGTACAGTTTAAAATGGCGTTTAAAATGGCAAGTTTCAGGTTCGTGGGCACAGTAATCGTTCGTAGTAAACATCATTCGTTCGCTCACTAATACAATGTTTTTGGCAGGAGCAGGTTAACTACATTTGTTCAGGCCTATTTGTATTAAAAGAAGTTTGTTGTCTAGATCAGTGTTTCTCAACTCCAGTCCTCAAGGCGCCCCAACAGGTCATGTTTTCAGGCTTTCCATTATTTTGCACAGGTGATTTGATCAGTTTCACTGCCTTAGTAATTACCACAGCCGTTTTCAACTGAGGGAAATCCTAAAAACATGACCTGTTGGGGCGCCTTGAGGACTGGAGTTGAGAAACACTGGTCTAGATGGGTTTGTAACTAGAATGAAATGCAAACTTGATTCAGTGTAAGGAGAGGCCTCTCAGCAGCTGTTTACACATCTGGACGCAGGAGCACTAGTGTGGGACACAAGAACATCCTTTTTAGGGTGTCCCACGCAGGTGCTCCATCAGATACTAGGGTTGTCTCCATGTGGGAAACTTTACCAAAAAGGTAAGTATTCCAGCTTGAAGAAAGGGAAAAAAAGATGTCTTCAGCTTGGAACTCTGCCAAAATAGACAACTGTACGACACTTCAAGCAATGTTTCATATTCTTATTTCTTGTCTCAAATATCTGTGTACTAAGTATGTATAGCTTTTTTAAATTCATATAGGGGAGAAAAGACTCGGGACATCAGAGGACACCAGGGACCCCCAACCAATGGTGTGTTTTTTTTATTTTAGGTGATGTGGATGTTGTGGAAGAAGAAACTCATTTCACAAGAGCAAGTGCACACATCCTCATCGGGAGATCATGGTGTGCAATCGTAATTTAGAAAAGATAAAGGAAAACATCAATGATGTTTAACAAAAAATGAAGAACATCATTGATGTTTTAGGCAGAATCTAAAACACACAAAAATTGTACCTTTTTGTCGAGAACTTTTTTATTTTAATTCAAGTTTTAAAGTATTTTAAAAGCCACATTTTGAATATGCACACAGTGTGTCAACATCTGCTGTCTGCCATTGCGGGATATCAAGGTACGCATTTTGGGGGTGAAACCCCTTCCTTACAACTAAAGTAGATGAGAGGAAGGGGTTGCACCCCCAAAACACATCCATTGATCCCCCATGATGGGAGCTAGCACATGTTGACATTAGGCATGGGATCAGGAGGGAAATCCACATTTTGACTCCCAATTTGTGTGCATCTTCAAAATTTGGCTTTTATAGGGGTGACATCACGTTTTGACATACTAATGTCTGATATTGCCTACACTTTTTCAAAGTTGAACTTTGTAAGTTCATGAGTTGTGTATGTTATGGTTTGAAACATGCCCTTTTTAAACAAAAAATTATATTTCTAATGTCAAACATAAAATCAAAGATGTTGGTTTGTTCAAAAACCCTTTTCTAATGCACATGTGAATGTACTTTGAGTTAAATGTTTTATACTCAACTATGTGTGCCCAATACCAGTTTTTGGAGTAAGTTTACAGTGACAATGGGGGTTATTTCACTGATCTAAGGCAAATATACTTTGCACTACAGTGCACTTTCAAGTGCACTTGTAGTGCAAAGTGGATTTGCTTTTAGTAAATAACCCACACAGTGCTCTAAAATTGGCCCCAATCAGGCCATTTTAGGCACTCAAAACAATTAATTCATGGTGCTGAAAAGAATGATTATTTTTAACATTAATGCATTACATACATTAACAGCAAAAATAATGTGTGTGTAGCAGACCCACAACAGAATAGTTAGCTGAAGAAGAGATTGTCACCTCATGTATCAAATAAATTACATTTGCACTATTTAAGAAAATGGCCAAAAAGAAAATCCCATTGGAGAACCTAGGAGGCAGCTAAAAGAAACACAAGCAGTAAATCAAATGAAATATTATTTCAGTTTAAAACAAAAAATTTTTTTTTAAATATTTCTCAAACATTTTCTGCCCGCAAAGTAGTCGAGGACGGGCAGCTTCAAGTGCCGTCAGGGTTGACTGTTCTTGAAATCCGGCCTCAGGCCCAACTGAGGCCACATAGTTCAAAGAATTTCTCCTTAGAATGTTGTGAATAATGCCATATAATACTATATGGTTTTGTTTATATTCCGCATGTGAATTGGCATCAGGAATAGGCGGAACCGGATGGCCATTATGCCGAAAGCATTCTCCACCCCTCTTTTGGCTCTGGCCAGCCGGTAGTTAAAAACCCTCTGGTCCGGGGTGAGGGTCCTCATGGGGAATGGCCACATCAGGTGTTCTCCAAGCCCAAATGCTCCATCAGCGACAAAGACGAACCGTAGACCAGCAACATTGTCTTCCGCAGGTGGCAATCCTAAGCCATCACTCTGGAGCCGTATGTAGAACTCAGTCTGGGCAATGACTCCAACATCTGACATCTGGCCATTCTTCCCCACGTCCACATACAATAACTCGTATGTCGCCGACACCACCGCCAACATCACTACACTATTAAACCCTTGTAATTATAATATTATGAACCCAAGTTGGGGGGTGGGAAGATGTGGATATGTTTCCCATCGATTGCCCCTCCACAGTTGGGAAAGTCCCACCACTGGGCAAAGTGGGATGCCACAGTCTGCCATTCCTGTGGGGTTGAAGGAAACTGTGGAGTCAAACAAAAAATAAAAATAGTACTTTTGCACATAACATTGCAAGCAGATTAGACACAAACATTATTGGCCAACATACGTATCACATTTATTTTAAGGAGTATTTAATGACAAAAGTATAAGGTACACTTATCAGATTCCTCACCCCCTCTGATGGCCCAGTGAAAACATTTTATGTTGGGGGAGATGTTTTGGACAGGTAATAATCTCCACTTCATTGAGAGCTAAATGCATACATAATGTGTGGTACTTTGGTCAGCTCCTCCTTACTTACACTATTGGCAGCCCACTGGACAGGTAAGAAGTGTCATTATACAAAAATATGAATACACACTGTCGAAATTGAAGCACAATTTTACATACTGCAATTACATATCTAGATAATAGGAGAACAAAACTTTAAACAGTACCATTTGAAAGTATTCAGGCAGGCCCTTGCACTACATGCTTTGGTGAATTCATCCATAAATCTGACCACAAAATAGGTAGGTATAGTGTGTATGGGTTTGGCAAAGTCAACAGATAGAGGATTGGTATCGGTTGACTTAGCAGTTTGGGGGGGGGGGGGGGGTTCCAAATGAGTTTGCCCCACCCCCCCCCAAAAAAAGGCTCTTGCACTATGCATGAATTTAGGATCAAAAATAACATTTGTAAATATTTTAGGGGGTGTTTAGGGTAAAGCACTACTATGGAGCTGACAAAATACATTGTTAAGTGACTAGGCTAGGTGTGTATGGGCTCAGGATAGCATGCTGGGGAAGTTAGTGAAGGCAAATATGCATGAAGGACAAAAAAGAGCATTAAAAGCTTCTAGCATGCATGAGAACAAAGAGGACATTCACAGCATATTACAATCATGGTAATTAGGGAATGATGAAATAAATACAATACATTAGCAAACATTAAATACATAGAATGTGATGTTAAATGATAAAACTTACCTTAATATAGTCCTTCTGCAGGACTTGAATGATGGCAGAACAGGTCTCTGGAATAATGATCCCCAGAGCCTGGGGGGGAGATGCCTGTTGAGAACTTGATGTCCTGCAGACTTTTTCCTGTCGCCAAGTACCGCAAGGTGGAGACTAGCCTTTGTCCCGGAGTGATGGCTTGCCACCTGCAGGTGACCTGCTATAGGGGGACAACAAAGCCAACAGACGGTGAAAAACAGGGTCTGTCATCCTGAGATAATTCCTGAAATCATCAGGATTATTCATCTGGATCTCCCGCAACAAAGGCATGGACGAGAATTGGTGACGCTGGAGCAACCAATTCTTGGTCCATGAACTCCTCCTGTTCATGGACTGGGCTTGGGTCAAAGTAAGAACCCCAACACCAAGCCCCTGCATAGCACGAACTCTATGACAAGTACGTAACCGCAACATGGTTTCAAAACGGTCGGCTGGTCAGAACGAACTAACAGAATGCACTGAAAATCAGAAAGGCCTGAGAAGAGCGAGCTGAAAAAAAATCGACACCTGGGAGTGGGTGGGTAGGTAGAAGGATAGATACTGCAGGGTGTGTGCTGATGAGGTCATCTGGTCAACTCCTTCCTGCGTCATGACCTCTAGTCTGACCAGGAAGTAAGGCAGAAGCAATGGATTTGTTTGGAAACATGGATGAGGACAGTGAAGTAAGTGTATGAAGAATTTATGGAAAGCTTTGATATTTTTGCAAAAGAAGTACACTAATGCTATATTGCTACATAGGGGAGCTGGACTTTAGAAAAAAAAAAGGTGAACAAAGGTGAACTTAGTCTTTAAAACACCTGTGCATGATAAGGGAAAACCTGCAAACATGGACTGTTGGGTGTACTTGTGGACTGAGGTTGAGAACCACTGCTGTAAAGCACTGTTACATGGTGGAAGGGAGCTTGTCTACCCATCTGAAAATGCTTACCTTCTGAATGTTTATATTTGCATTGCATACTTAGGGGACTGCAATGGCAGATAAGGCATGTAGGGGGGACTCTAAATGTAAGGTTTTGCACTGGAAGGTGTCTACTATACTGATGTTTGGTAACTTTTCTTTTACAAGTATGTGACAGGTTTGCTGTACATCCTTGTTTATTTAACAAAATTAGGTGTACTTTTATTAGTTATGTAATTCTGTTATTCACATATGACATCTTGACTATAAACAGATTTGCAAATGAGCAATTAGCACACTTGCTTTATCACTAATTGTCGTTGTCAATCAAACATAAATTATTCAGGCTGGTTGAATAGTACCTTCTGATTCAATGCAGCCAATATTTAACTGCAAAAATATTTTTACCTTGCATCATCCTGCAATTACATGAACATTATATCATGGGATGTTATATCCTGCTCTAACACTTACTCTTTTATACAAGAGAATGACAGAGCTGGAATTACCAAGAACAGCCAGCACCTGTAGTGACATTTCTACCATCGTACTGTAACACAACTGTTTAATTGTACATATTTTATTCTTAAATAGGATTTTTGTTACTAACTGTTTCTCAATTTTACATAGGAACAATAATTTCTTCCCCTTTTCTCTTCTTTCAGTAAAAATTAATTAACAATTTGGCCTAATTAGGACAGACAGAGGGATTTTCTAAAGTTTGTTTTATTTTGGCTAAACAGACCACTTAGTCCAAAAAAAATTACATCACCAGGCCAGAAGACTTTAAGAAAAAGTTATGCATCCCGGGTTTATAAACAACAAAACAGTGCAGTGCAGTACTCAATAATAATACAAAATATAAAACTAGTTCAAATTAACAAAAAACTATTCCTATGTGTCCATACATAAACTATAAGTGTTACCTAAAATATAAGTGTGTCAAAAAAGTTTTTAAATAAGAAAGTCCAAAATGTCTATAAAATCACAAACAAGTGACACTGATCTCTGCTCCCTGTGATTGGAGCAGAGATCAGTGATCAGTAAAACACAGCCACGCCCCCCACAGTTAGAAAAACGCCCCTAGGACACACTTAACCCCTACACTGCCACCCCCTGGTTAACCCCTCCACTGCCAATGTGTCAAAAATGTCCGATGTGTCCGCCATAATGTCGCAGTTACAAAAAAAATCGCTGATCGCCGCCATTACTAGTAAAAAAAAATATTAATAAAAATGCCATAAAACTATCCCCTATTTTGTAAACGCTCTAACTTTTGCGCAAACCAATCAATAATTTTTTTTACCAAAAATATGTAGAAGAAACTTTATCAGTCTAAACTGAGGAAAAAATATGTTTTTATATATTTTTGGGGGATATTTATTATAGCAAAAAGTAAAAAATAATTCGTTTTTTTCAAAATTGTCGCTCTATTTTTGTTTATAGCGCAAAAAAAAATGCAGGGGTGATCAAATACCACCAAAAGAAAGCTCTATTTGTGGAAAAAAAAGGACACAAATTTTGTTTGGGAGCCACGTCGCACGACCGCGCAATTGTCAGTTAAAGCGGCGTAGTGCCTTATCGCAAAAAGTGCTCTGTTCTTAAGCCAGCAAAATGGTCCCGTCTGAAAGTGGTTAACTGGGGATCATATAGGCCATAAATGTACTCTGGGACCCGGGTGTTCCTTAATCCATAGCCATCTTCCGCAAACACTTTGCACACAGCAATATAAAGTAGTTGTCCTGTTTTCAGTAGTTGTCTAACTAAAAAGGATGCTCCCTTGGCGCAGTAACAAAGGATGGGGCTGATTTGCCAACTATAACCTGAATGTTGGCAAACTTTTCATTCAGGGTAAAATACACCTCTGTCTTTCCTTGTTTTTTAATAATCCTAAGCTTTCCCACGTCACCCCTTCCTGTGGCCTTCACCCACTTCTGTGCCAAGTACTTCGGAAGCTTGACCAGCTACACGTCTCTGTTCTGCAAGCAGTGTTACTAACACTAGCACATAATATGTTTTTTTAGTTCATTATTTAATATATATATATATATATATATATATGTATTATTAGATTTTGTATAACTAGTGATTGCACTTAAATTTTTAAATCTATTACGTATAAAAAGAAAAAACTAGGTGGGTGGGGAGCAGATACTGGGTTATGCAATTAGAGCTAGAGTTCAAATTTAATGGTGTATCTTTCAACCTTAGTAGCAAAAAGAATGTATTTTGATCATCTATTATAAGCAAGGTGTCAATCTTGCCGGTGGAGGTGGCGACATTGATTCCTTTGCTAGTCTCGTCTACCTGGAGTCACGTTCAAAATGAACGGACTTTACTCCGTGTGTGGGCAAGTCCGTTCATTTCAAAAGTCCGGTGGACTAGCACACAGGTGAGCAGATTGTCTGCCGGACTCGACAATTTTGAGTCAAGACTTCTTTCTAAGTCCGCCGGACTTTTGGGAAGAAAAAGTCAGCCGGAGCCCACACAAGGGCGAATTGTCCGGCGGACTCTGGTCCGCCGGACCAAGTTCACCGGATAGTCAGATCAATGTATCAATGTATCCTGGTCTGTAAAGCCCCATACACACGGTCGGACTTTTTCATCAATTTGGTCCGATCGGACAAGGTTGTTGAAAAATCAGACCGTGTGTATGCACCATCGGACAGTGTTCGTCGGTTTGTCCGTCGGACAAAGTCTTATCTCCTGCTGGAAAGATTTGCCGTCAACCCGGTCCGATCACACCAAATCCGAGCGTGTGTACGCTTGTCCGACGGACAAAGTGCTACGCATGCTCAGAAGAAATTCTGTGACGGAAGCGCTCGGTCAGGTAAAACTACCTTTCCTAATCGACACAGCACATTCGTCACGCTGCAATGTTAAAATGTCTTTAATGCAGCGCATTCTCTTTTTCTTTACAATGCAACAAGAATGACATCTTTTAGCTGCTCCTATTCACCCGCACTTCTCACAAACTTACTTCTTTATTACTTTGCAGCATTTATACACTACATGTTTATTTTTACTCTGAACGGAAAAGAATCTTTGTTATTTTTTTACCATGATTTGTCTTTTTTTTTTTTTTTTGGGGAATACATATTTGAATGTTTTTTTTTTTTTTTTTTTTGGAGGGGGGTTGTGTGTCTCAAATTACCAAAAACACATTATTTACATTTGTATTTCTTGCTTAAATTTACTAGGAGGTTGTTTGTTGTTGTTGCCCCTTGTTAATTCTACTTTAGGATTAGTGAAATGTACCAGCCTACTCAAAGAAAAACTGTCATTGTAGCAAAGTAAAACACAATAGTCAATGATTATTTCAAATCAAAAAAAACCTTTATTTAGGTCACACCAACAAACCAAAGAGGAACGCAGCCATGGTGAAACTTGGGGAATTTGCAAAGTCTTGGCCCCCCACGGCAACCATCATTGTCCAAGCGTAGAAAATTGGGGGCCTGAGGAGTACGTATATTAAGGGGAGTGCAATCTGGTCGTGAAGTCCAAAGTATCCGGAACTGCAGCAGATGCCATCTAGGTCCCCAGGCTCTGGTACTACAAGAGGCTCCATCTTCTCTCACACCAGACTGATTGCAGGTCGTCACTCTCAGGTCTTCCTTCCACGCTTCCTTCCACGCTGTGGCTGTCGTGCTGGTGGGGTGGCAGAAGGAGGAGGAGGAGGAGGAGGAGGCGGAGCATGGTAACTATGGCAAACATGTGTGACTGGGGTCATCTCCCCAGCCCTACCCTTATTTAGGACATGGAGGATGAGCCCCTCACACATGTTGCGTTGCCCCACCTCCATACCCATCATTTTTGTGACAACCACCGAGCCAAAGGTCTCCTCGTCGGCGGGTGTGGCATGTAGGGAGTCTGAAGCCTCTCTGATCATCCGGAGCGCTGACTGTGCCGCATAACCCCCCCTTCTCGCCCTTTTGTACGGAGGGCGGAGGGGAGGGGTTTGGGTGTCAGTCAGGCTCCGAGGCCTAGCCCCCTCTTGGCTGCCACTACCCAGCTGGTGGCTGCCACTAACCCCTGCCTCCTCCTGACTGCCACCTTCCACAGCCACCTCCTGGCTGAGGTCTTCCTGTGTAGGAAAAAGGGACATAGTTTCAGTTATTTGTTCATCAAACACACACAATTCTCATCTAGTGACTGGTGCAAAATGTTTACAAATACAAAACCATACAATTCTCAGCCCAGCAGTTTAGATTCTGGCCCCAAATGTCTCCCACACCACTGTCTGTTGATATGTCAAACACGTTAGGAACTAAGCAATTGGCGATCCTGAATTAAGTGAACATCATTCATTATTCCCATAAATGGTAACAAAACTACTATACCTGGAACAAGCTGGGCTCCTCCACCTCTTCCAGACTGGAAGGCCCAGGTTGCTCCTCGGAAGCCTCATCAGGGGTGGGCTGTGCGCAAGGAAGCGTGGAAGGAGGAGTTGAGGTTGGCTCCGTGACATCAGCCTGGTCCTTCAGAAAATGGAGACTCTGATAGTACCAGAGCTTGGGGACATAGACCTCATCTGCTGAAGTTGCAGTTTCCTCAGACTTCACGACCTTCTTCCTCTCCCTGATATACGCACTCCTCAGGCTGCCAATTTTCTTTCGAATATCATCAACAGTTGCCGTGGGGAACCTTGGCTTGACAAATTCCACAAGTTCCTCCAGGGCTGCGTGCCTCTTTGGTTTGTTGGTGTAATGTGGGTGTATACCCTGCCACAATATGGGAAAATCCCTGTATTTGGCAATGAAGAGGGGGAGAAAACTCATGTCGTTGAATCCCTTCATATCAATCTCTGCAAGACACAACAACACACCAAACCCTATAAATTATGTCAGGCTAAACTCTCCTAATCTTCTCCATAAAGAAGCCTCAAGTTCAAATCAGTCTAGGCTAGTTATGTACCAACGTTAAATTGTACCTTCGTTTGTAGCGATCGTCTCGTGTGAGTTTTCTCTCCCCTCGTCTCCCAGATCGTGGCTACGACACAGGCGTGTGACGTTTTATATACACTGCGCATGCTTCAAACTCCGCCCGCCCCTGACGATCTTTCTCGTCTATTCCCCACCCCTTCTCTTTACGGCGTAGTGGGGAGAGCACATGGCGGGGACACAGCAGGTGCGCCACAAATATCCCACCAACGAGGAGGAGGACGAGGAAAGTCCGGAGGCAGAAACGTCCCGATCCCGGAACCTGAAATTCAAGGCCTCCAATATGTCATTTGGAGAAATGTTGGAGATGGTGGACATATTAAAGAGGAGCGACTATGATGGGAAGTATGGGCCTTACCTCAACCCCAATGTCCGCAAGGCCAAGATCATGTCTAAAGTTGTGAGAAGGCTGTACAATAATTTTGGGGTACAACGATCCAAGGAGCAACTCAGGAAACGCTGGTCAGACCTGAAACTGAGGGAGGCCGATCAGTACAGAAAGATCAAGAGAATTCTTCAAAAAAGTAAGTAGTTGTGTTTTGTGTTTGATTTCTTGCTTGCATACTGCTCCATTGTGTTTTGATTTTTACCAAGTTGTACATTCCAAAATGGCCACTTTCAGGTTCGTCTGTGCATTCGATCGTACTCAGCCTCGATCTTTCTGCCACTGTCATGGTCGTGTGTGTGTGCATTCGATCGTACGCAACCTCGATCGTTCGGCCACTTATAATACGATGTTTGGTGTTTTTTTGGGGAAAGGAAGTTTGTTCTCACTAGAAATGTCATCAAGAATGTAAAGCCAATTTATTCAATGTAAAGGAGAGGTCACTCAGTAGCTGTTTACCCATCTGGACTCTAGAGCACTAGTGCTGGGACACCCAAACCCCCTTTTTATTATGCTTTTCCACACATGTGCTCCAGTGGATACTAGAGGGGGGTCTCCATCACACAAACTTCTACCAAAAAGCTAGTCAGTTTAGCACCTTTACAAAGTGACTTCATTCATGTAGTTGACATTTGTAACTGGCCAAACTAAAATAGTGTCCGTCACTTTCAAGCAATGTTTGTCATTTCCTATTTCTGCCCTCAATAGCTTGTGTTGCTAAATCTTCCTTTTGGACATTCTCATAGGGGAGCGAAAACTTGGGCCGTCTGAGGAAACCCCCAAACCAACACCTACCAAAAAAGGGGAAAGAGCAGAAGCAGAGGAGGAGGAGGAGGAGGAAGGAGAGATCATCGAACTTGGAGAAATTGTCACCACAACAGGTGAGTGTGGGAGAACACAGCTACTGGTAAGCTAATCCATGTATGGCTGCCTCATTTCCAACACCCCATTTTTGTTTGTTTGTGGTTTTTAGGTGACGTGGATGTTGTGGAAGAAAAATCGCACTTTACCACAGAGAGTGCCCACGTACTCATCGGAGAGATAATGGTCTGCAATAGAGATCTAGATTACATAAAGCAAAACATCAATGATGTTCAACAAAAATTGAAGAACATCATTGATATTTTAGGAAAAATATGAAAACGCACCAAGTAATTAACACACATTTGTGCCAGCTTCAGAACACATTTGCAACTTAAAAACTGTCTGAAATTTGGAACATGCACACATTGTGTCCACATGTGCTAGCTCCCACCATGGTGGATGAATGGCAACGTTTTTTTGGGGGTGCAAACACTTTACGAACTACGAAAGTGGTTGTGGTGAAGGGGTTGCACCCCCAAAAAACGTCCATTCATCCCCATGATGGAAAATGGCACTTTTGAAGCTTCTAGGCATGTGTTTTACCATCTAATGACCATTTTCAGACCCAAATTGTGTGCATGTTCCAAATTTCCACTTTTCGGGGGTGACCCCCCCATGTGATGAAGGCAAGATCAAACACACTTTGAACATATAGTCATGTCTGATCTTGTCTTCACTTTACAAAGTTGAACTTTCCAAGTTCCTAGGTTCTGTTTTGCTCCATGCCTGGTTTTACCAATTGCGGAATGTTTGTAAACAATGTTGTAAATAACCAAGATGTTGTCAGTTTTGGCGTGAAGATTGTAAACGCACTTGGGAATGTTTTCCTAGTAAACTTTTATTTTCCTAAATGTGTGGCTTCCTTATTTAAAAAACACAATGCATTATGTATGTAAAATGAAAAGGATATGGGGGGCAATGGGTGTTATTTACTAAAGGCAAATCCACTTTGCACTCCAATTTTCTTTCCCTGGGAACTTTTTCAATGCACTTGTAGAGCATAGCGGATTTGACTTATGTAAATGACACCCACAGTGCTTTGTACGAAAACACGGAGCACAGCATTTTGGAGAATACACACATGTCAGACCTGGTGATGAAAAGGAGTATTTTGGGTGTCAGTTATGCAGTACAAACCTTCTCTAGACCAAAGATTAGGTAGCAAACACACAACATGAGAATAATCTTTTTGGGAAGAAGAGACTGTTACCTCCTTTTGCCCAGAAAGTGCATTCCCACTGTCGAAGGCAAAGGGAAAAAATGTCAAAGTAAAATAAGCTAAAAAGAAGACTGAAATGACATGAAATCATAGGTTGGTTAAAATATCAGATTTATTAAAAAATGCCTCTCACACATCGTCAGGCAGAGCAATGGCCCCCCTACCCACAAAGTACTGCATATATTGGTCCCGGACCACACGGGCATTTAGAGGGGGCAAGCCTGGACGTGCCACTCGAAGGGCTGTGAGTTCGGCATTTGGAGGGCCCTCCACATCTGGGCCAACGGGCACCACATAGTTCCTGTTATGTCTTTTGAGGAAGTTGTGCAATATGCAACAGGCAAGAACTATGTGGTTGAGTTTGTATTCCGCCAAGTTAAATGCCGTCAGGAACAGGCGGAAGCGGCTGGCCAGGATGCCAAAAGCGTTCTCCACAACTCTTCTGGCTCTGGACAGCCTGTAGTTGAAGACCCTCTGGTCCGGGGTGAGGGTCCTCATCGGGAACGGCCTCATCACATGGGGAGTCAACGCAAACGCTTCATCTGCGACAAAGACGAAGGGGAGTCCTTCGGCATTCTCCTCTGGAGGTGGCAAGCACAGACTGCCACTTTGGAGACGCCAGTAGAACTCCGTGTGCGTAATGGCCCCACCATCCGATATCCGGCCGTTCATCCCCACGTCCACATACATAAACTCGTATGTTGCCGACACCACCGCCAACATCACTACACTATTAAACCCTTTATAATTATAATAGTAGGACCCCGAGTTGGGCGGTGGGACGATGCGGACGTGTTTCCCATCAATTGCCCCTCCGCAGTTAGGAAAGTCCCAACGGCTGGCAAAGTGGGAGGCCACAGTCTGCCATTCCTGTGGCGTGGAAGGGAACTGTGGAGTGAAACAAGAAAAAAAAATTAGTCACTTTGCACCTAAACATTGCAAGCAGATTAGACAATCAACATCTTGGAACAAGAGCATTGTCTAAAATTGGAGGCTGGAAAGTATTTGCACAGAAAAGTAGAGGCTCCCCTTCACAGATTACTCACCCCCCCATCAATCCCCCCACTTCTGATGGGCCATTGGCAATAACTAGGGGTTTTGGGGGGGGGGGGGGTGGTGGACAGCTAACCCTCTGCACTTCATTGATTGGCAAATGGCTCAATAATGTGGGCTAGTTTGGCCAGACCCTCTGTACTTAACACTATTGGCAGGCCACAGGAAAGATCAAATAACATTTCAACCCCCCCCCCCCCCCCCCCCAAAAAGGCAGGCACAGTGTGACATTATTAAATTACCAAGCAAGCTAATAGGAGGGAAAGAAGACAAAAAAATAGGAAATGGAATGTATGGAGGCAGTCCCTTGCACTACATGCTTTGCTGAATTCATCCCTAAAGATGCGCACTATAAAGAGGTAGGTATATAGTGTGTATGGACCTTGGGAAAGCCAGCAGATAAAGGATTGGTACCATCTGACAGAGCAGTTGGGGGAGGGGGTTCCTAATGAGTTTGCCCCCCCCCCCCACCAAAAGAACAAAAAAAGGGGGCTCTACATGAAGTAAACCACACAGCAAACATTTGTGCATATTTTAGGGGGTGTTTTGGGGCAAACAATACTATGCAGCAGACAAAAGACATTGCTTAAGTGACTAGGCCATAGGTGTCTATTGGGGCAGAAGAGCATGCTGGTGAGGTAAGTGAAGGGAAAAATGCATGAAGGAGAAAAGGGGCACAGCATATTAGAACATATTGCAATCATGGTAATTAGGGAAGGAGGTCAAAAATACAAGTCATTAGCAAACAGAGCATACATAGAAGGGAATAGTAAAGTAGAAATGTTACCTTAATATAGTCCTCCTGCAGGACCTGGATGATGGCAGAACAGGTCTCTGGAATAATGATTCCCAGGGCCTGGGGAGAGATACCTGAAGAGAACTTCAAATCCTGAAGACTTCTCCCTGTCGCCAAGTACCTCAACGTGGCAACAAGCCTCTGCTCCGGAGTAATGGCTTGTCTCATGCAGGTATCCTGCCGGCTGATAAAGGGGGTCAGCAAAGCCAAAAGACGGTGAAAATCGGGGTCCGTCATCCTGAGAAAGTTCCTGAAATCATCAGGATTATTCTCCCGGATCTCACGAAGCAAAGGCATGTGCGAGAACTGGTCACGCTGAAGCAACCAATTCTTGGTCCACATACTCCTCGTCACTCTGTTCATGGACGGGTCTTGGGTCAAAGCTAAAAGCCCGACACCAATTCCGCGTACAGCACGAACTCGGCGACGAGTACGCACGGGAAACATCGCTCAGAAGGTCACAAAAGGTCGGCTGGTCAGAACGGACAAACAGAAAGCACCGATAAACAGCAAGGCCTGAAAGAACGAAGTGAATACCAGCAACGAGCAGACAATAAGCAGTGCAAATCAAAGCGTCCTATATCAAGATATAGGCCGCAATGACCAACAAATGCGAACTGACTACACGCACTAATAAACAGATACGCACGACAAGCACAAACTGAAGAGCAGTAACGATCTGAGTCAGAAAACTGAGAAGCGCGAATCTTAAGTCACCAAACTTCCACTAACTCTCGATAAACACGGGATCAGCAGAAGGAGCCCAACGGGTGCCTGACGTGGTGCTGAACTTCACTTTTGTAATCTCGTGGACGACGACTTACGTCACGACGTTCTTCCGGACCGGATATTCCGACAACGTAGTCCGACCGTGTGTACGCAACGCCAACATCGGACAAAGTACGTCGGACAAAGTCCGACTGACCTGGTCCGCGGATTGTCCGAGCGTGTGTATGGGGCTTAAGCCATATCCCTAAATAGCACGGCCTTAAGCCCAGGTCATAGAATAATTTGAATAACTTATAGAGCCTATGCATGTTGATTATGCAAAGAAATTATTCTTTTCAGACTTTGCAATTCAGAATGTATTCAAATTCCTAGAGAAGGTTTTGGAGTGTTTTTACACTTTACTCACTATAGCTATATTAAAATTAATAGCTATTGGACTGAAATTAAATTACATATCACTTAAGATGGTTTAATCTTCACAAAAAAACAAATGCATTCTTCAACTTTGCTTCTGTTTTATTATGATTGATTGCCCTATGTTTCTGTGCATAGAGCTTTATTTAAGCAAACTTGTATAGAAAACTGATGTGTTGATGAAAGGTGAGCAAACAACAGTGGCGCCTCTGATTCCATGTGTTTTTTGTTGCCTGATATTTGAGTCAACTAATGGTTTGCAGTGTAGAGGTTTCTTTACAGATAGATTTAATTACATGCATAAAACATTCACACTTAAAGTGCACCTGTAATTTAGTAGCAAATCTATCCGATAAGGAAAGGTTGACCATGTAGACACTAAACGTGGTTCTTTCAGTGATGAAAGTGCATATTAGAATTACCTCATGATTTAGTGCCTTTGTGACTGAAGTGATTCCTGTCAGAGAGTATTGAGTACATTTTTTAACATTTACTCCGACAACTAGAAAGGGCTTATGCACAGCATGGGTCCTTTTTTCTTACCCCTTTAACAGTAGAAGGTAGAGAATGATGGATTTTAATGAAAAAACTGTGTTGTCAAGTAATCACTAATAAATGACAGTGATCACCAACTGAGGAATTAAGAGTTTGACTTCCTGTACCTTTTAAGCTAGGTTTACGCTGCTGCAATCGGATTTTTTCGACTTTCAGTGTGATTATGTGATGCAACTTGGATGGTACTTGGATGTGGTTTGCAAATTCTATGGGGCCAGAATTGTGCTGGAATCGCACCAAAGAAACACAGGGCCCTTTTCCAAAATTGCACTGCTCTGCGCTGCATTGATGTGAACAGGCACCACTGAAAAAATGTGACTTCCAATGTCATGTGATTCTGTGTGGCTCAATATGCATCTGAAATTGCACTAGTGTGACCCAGGCCTTATTGTGACTAAAGCTGCTAGAAACTGTATATTCACAGAAACTTTTCAGTTAATATAATCAGGCACACTCCAGCATATATTGTCACATGCATGCCTACATAAGCATAGGGTATCCCAGATGTACATGCAGTTAGGAAGTCAGTAAAGGGACAACAAATACTGCAGCTCTGTGTGCCTATTACTTATTATAGTCTAGCCTATGTTAGATGCAAGAAACGTCACTGTAAGCATAGAAATAAGAGTAATGCAGTGTCCTACGGGGTGGACTCCTTGGCTTTCTTACCTGCAGGTACCGAACACTTGGGATTAACAATGGATCGGTGCTGGGTTGGAATCCAGGACAGGTGTGGTCTTACCGTTTTGTTCTCATTTCTGACTCACTTCCTTCTCTTTTTCTAACTTGCTTATTCCATTCCTTCACTCTGGAGCAAGATGGGCCCTCTGGTGAGACCCGCTGTCTCGACTTTGTCACTCCTGTCTAGATTTTGTATGTAACGATGTCCCTCAAAGCATATGTCACTGCTACAATTGAATTTTCTACGTATATAATACATAGATTTTTTTTTGGGATACGATAATTTAGTTCAGTGTTGGATTACATAATGGTCACTATGGTTGAAATAATTTAATTATTATGCTTATAGGTTGCCTAGGTAGATGGGCGGGTGGGTGCTGTCCTGCTTGACCCCAACCCTGAATGCACAAAGTTGGCCTGATGCAAGGCCCATGGGTTATTTGACCTATTAGTGACACATAAATGAATATGTTTCTCAATAATTGTTTTCTTATAAGTCGAACATTATGTCACAGTGTCTAATACCCAATGGTGGATCTCCATGGATTTATGTCTTAATTCCGTAGCTTTAACCAGTTCTCCCCTGGGCGAACCACCGGAATTGTACGCGCACCCGCAGCGTGTGCCTGGAGCCGATGCGAGTGCCTGGCAGGTGTGATGACCGCCAGGCACCCGCGATCGCTGGTGACAGAGCAAGAACTGGGATCTGTGTGTGTAAACCCATAAATCCCCGTTCTCTCATGGGAGAGGCGAGAGAGCGTGTGTTCATACTAAGTATGAACACCGATCTCTCTCCTCCCCTAGTCAGTCCCATCGCCCCTACTGTTAGAACACACCTAGGGAACACCGGTAACCCCTTTATTGTCCCCTAGTGTTAACCCCTTCCCTGCCAGTAACATTTATTCAGTAATCAGTTCATTTGTATAGCACTGATCGCTGTATAATTGTCAATGGTCTCAAAAATGTGTCAAAAGTGTCCAATTTGTCCATCGCAATATCGCAGTCCCGATAAAAATCTCAGACCACCGCCATTACTAGTAAAAAAAAAATAATAATAAAAATGCCATAAATCTATCCCCTCTTTTGTAGACGCTTTAATTTTACTTTTGCGCAAAACAATCAATATACACGTATTGTAATTTTTTTACCAAAAATATGTGGAAGAATACATATCGGCCTAAACTGAGGAAAAAAATATATATATATATTTTTTAATTTGAGAATTTTTTTATTGCAAAAAGTAAAAGATATTGTGTTTTTTTCAAAATTGCCGCTCTTCTTTTGTTTATAGCGCAAAAAATAAAAAACGCAGAGGTGATCAAATACCACCAAAAGAAAGCTCTATTTGTGGGAAAAGGATTTTGTTTAGGTACAGCATTGCACGACCGCACAATTGTCAGTTAAAGCGAGTGCCGTATCACAAAAAATGGCCTGGTCATTGAGCAGCCAAATCTTCTGGGGCTGAAGTGGTTAAAACATGCTAGTGATGACTTCTTGTTGACCGTTCATGTCATCAGAGCCATTTTGCACTTTTGTATTAAATTACAATAATAATTTGTTTTGCATCGGGTTGCTTTAATACTACAGGTACTCTTTAATAAGAATTTGAATAGCAAGCAAGGGTAACTCCAGTCTATAACATTACATGTTATAATTGTACCCTTCTAACTGTTTCTATAAGAATCAGGTTGTTTTATTTTTATTCTTAAAGCGGAGTTCCACCTTAAAGTGGAACTTCCACTCATCGGAACCCTCCCCCCCTCCGGTGCCACAGTTGGCACCTTTCAGGGGGGAGGGGGTGCAGATATCTGTCTAAGACAGTCTGCCGACATCGCTGGACCCTGGGACAGGTAAGTGTCCATTTATTAGTGCAAAAGGAAAGAAAAACTGCACTGTCTTATAAAGATATTGAAAAATGTATGCATACTAGCGGCCTGCACAACAGGTAACTGTAATGAGTGAATAAAATTTAAATATAAAAAAGTGCAGCGCTCATAGAGCACAAAACTAACAATCAATGTCTAAAAGTGATGATACTAAATAATGATACAGTATCCAAAAATAAAAATTACAATATGAATGTGTGTCACTAAAAATAGTGAACAAACAAATATGATAAATCAAATGGATTGTGAATCAAAAGATCATATATATGGAAAGGGTTGGTAGACCTACTAATCACATAATCGCATAGATCACATATACAATAAATATGACAGTAGAAAAATCTTGAATATATATCACCATATAAACAAAACCATATAGCAATGTGTGTTACAAATAGTGATCTAAGCAAAAAACACCACCTAATAGTGACATAAATTCAACATTGGTGCGTTGAGAAATATATAACAGGTGACTTGGTGCAAGTTGTCTGTTGCAGAAGCGAACGCATACATAAGTCCTGCCCACATATGAAAACGGTGTTCAAACCACACATGTGAGGTCTCGCTGCGAACGTTATAGCGAGAACAATAATTTTGGCCCTAGACCTCCTCTGTAACTCAAAAAATGTAACCAGTAAAAATTTTTAAAGCGTTGCCTATTGGGATTTTTAAGTAGCAAAGTTTGGTGCCATTCCACTAGTGTGTGCAATTTTGAAGCGTGACATGTTGGGTATCCATTTACTCGGCGTAACTTCATCTTTCACATTATGCAAAAACATTGGGCGGAATTTACGATTTTGTTTTTTGTAAAGCACAAAACATTTTTTTTTCCAAAAAAAAGGCGTTCAAAAAATTGCTGCGCAACTACCGTGCTAGATAAAAAGTTGCAACGACCACCATTGTATTCTCTAGGGTCTTTTCTAAAAAAACATATATAATGTTTTGGGGTTCTATGTAATTTTCTAGTGAATAAATTATGATTTTTACATGTAGGAGAGAAATGTCAGAATTGGCCTGGGTGCTCCAGAACGCCTGATGGTGCTCCCTGCATGTTGGGCCTCTGTATGTGGCCACGCTGTGTAAAAGTCTCACACATGTGGTATCGCCATGGCGCATCACGGATCACGGTAAATGACTGCTGATATTGGCTGTTTACCACATGATCGCTCTGTCAAATGACGGAGCATCACTTGTAAACAAACTGATCGGTACAGTGTGAGAGGAGAGAGGGAGAGATTGTTTGCAGTGCTGTGGGCACTACAGATCCAGCTCACAGCACTGCTCAGTGCCAGTACTATGCAAAACTATGCAATACTGTGCAATACTCTGCAAAACTATGCAATACTGTGCAATACTCTGCCAATACTCACCAATACTCGCGAAATACTCTGCCAATGCTCGCCAATACTCTGCTATAACTTTTAACAGAAACAAAGATATATAATATTATTTTTTTTACCGAATTTTCAGTCTTTTTTGATTCATAGCGCAAAAAATAAAAAACCCAGGGGTAACTAAATACCACCAAAAGAAAGCTCTATTTGTGTGAAAAAAAGGACAAACATTTCATATGGGTACAGTGTTGCATTACTGAGTAATTGTCATTCAAAGTGTGAGAGCACCGAAAGCTGAAAATTGGTCTGGTTAGGAAGGGGGTTTAAGTGCCCAGTGGTCAAGTGGTTAATGTGTTTCATATTTTTTTAAATACTGCCATACCATTTTCTCCAATATTTTGTATTTAAGAACTAAAATGCCAATATTTAACAGGCATTAAAGTGATCAGATATCACTTTAAATCAAACACTTTATACGGACATTTTGAAGCCACGTAGTATATTTACATATATTATTATTCAAATACAGCTCAGCTAAAGAAACTATTCATCTTTGTAGCATAGCACTCAATGGTGTTATTCTACCAACTGACCCATAACAGTTTAATATGCTCTCTTAAATCACGGTTACGCACTCTTCACTTTAGGACAATGCTAATATACCAGCACCTTGAATAGAGATTTGAGATCTGTTAAGTACATGTTGACTCTTGGAGAAGTTTCACAATGGATGCAGCAAAATGGCTATGAACGGGACATGAGGAATGTATACCCTTGCCTGGTGGTCTTTCAGATGGTGATCAGCATCTGTCAAGATATCCTATTGGACCTGGATATTCAGTAAGACATTTGCAAATGCAAGAACAAAATAACCAAAATAGTGATCTCTGCTAGAAAACTCTGTCAACATTAGCTAAAAGATGTTCAAACAAGTGCACTGCTTGTTGCTAGTTGGGGAACTGGTAAAAAAAAAAGAAAAAGGAAACAAAGAATCCTGTTAGACCTGCTATGATGTAGACATTCTGCATCTATGGAGGGAGACTATGTTTATAATAACTATTTTGTTGCCTAATTGACTGTTGCAACTTTGGAGCCATCCATTGATTCCTTATAAGTACAATCCATCACCGATCCTGACATGCCTAAAAAAGCCTATTATACAAATAGTTATTGTAGTCCTATAATAAAGACACAAAATTGAAAGAGCACTTCAGGCTGACATTCTCTGTTGTAATTAGTTGTGTATGTAAAAGAACATAATATTTGCTGTCATACTCTTGGAGCCTTAAAGATGGCAGATTCCGATGTCTAGGCTGGTTAAAGCTGTCAGGCCTATTTTGTCTCAGATCTTTAAAGTGGACCTTCAGTAATTTTTATCATTTTCCATCTATTAAATCTTCTGCCCTTGTTGTTTTAACTTTGGATAGTAATTTTTTCTTTTTTCTACCAGTAAATTCCTTATACAGCCCACTTCCTGTTTCTTGTCTGATCATTAGCCTAGGCTTTTGAGATCACGCACAGCACGTTTTTCTCACTCTCGTGAGAGTTTGCCAGGAAGGGAGGGGATGAGTCATAAGAGGATCAATAAAATCTGCAGGGCTGCAGAGCTGGAGGTGTTTTTTTTGTGTGTCTGTGTAAATCTAGGAAGTGAACAGGCTACAGCTTCAGCTGCTCACAGTTAAAATGGATGCAGCCAGACTCAGTGGAGGGATATTTCTGCAGCATATTTGGCAAATACAGAATCACAGTATATATTAAATAATATGCAAAGTGGTTGGAAGGAAGCTTCAAAATGGCAAAGATGTTTTTATTACAAATTATGTGAGCAGACTACAGTTTCTCTTTAATGCCCCGTACACACGGTCGGATTTTCCGACGAAAAATGTCCTATCGGACCACGTTGTCGGAAATTCCGACCGTGTGTGGGCTCCATCGGACTTTTTCAGTCGGAATTTCCAACGGAAAAAGTTTGAGATCCTGCTCTCAAATTTTCCGAAACAAAGTCCTATCGGACTTTTTCCGATCGTGTGTAGCGAATTCCGACAGACAAAGTGCCACGCATGCTCAGATCACATTACAAGACCAAAGCTATTGGCTACTAGCCTCTACGTAGTCCCGTCGTATGCAACGAACGTCACCACGCTCAGGATGATCGGATTTTCCGACAACTTTGTCCGACCGTGTATACTGACTGACTGTTGATATAGTGTGACATTCATGCTGCTCTGCAGGATAGACAGAAAACACATATTGCAGGCTAAAAGATATCCTAATTTTTACAGCATAGGTAGGAAGTAATAACCTAATTCTTTGGAAACATGATAGTGCAGGTGAATCCTGTTGTTAAATTCTGTGCATTTTTTAGGATAATAGGCAAACTAATGTCAAGAAAGCAGTAATAATAATACATAATCATTTTTTTGCATGCGGCTAACATTGAGGGCTAGTGAGCAATATTTGTTCATTTAATTTAAATGTCAAGAGAAGACATGAATTGCTGGCCACTGCAATGGGGCACATTTAATAAAGCAAAAGGGATACCTGTATGTTTTGTTATAGAGCAGTATGGTTTTCATGCCCAGTATCTGAGATACCATAGTCGGGGGTATATTTAGATGTGTATTTGATTTTACCTTTTAGATTTAGCTTGGCTTAAATACAGAAACAACAATTTGATTAATTTCAACTTGAAAAAAGGCTTTTCTATGTAGTTTTGATTGTGACACCTAATTTTCATCAAGTGGTTAAGGGCCCAAATTGACTTGAAGAAGTAATAGCCACAGCAGATATAAAAACTTTAGCAAATTGTCCTCCAAAAAAAAATAAAAAAAATAAACAAAGTTTTTTTACAAATTGGCCACTGGTACAACAATTTGGTAATACAGTATAGTTTGTGAGCTAATTTTTTGTGCAGTACCACACTACGGTGTTCTAAAAGTTGGATAAAATGTGAAAAAAATTTTAAAGAAGCTCAGATCCTAAACTTGAACGCCATTGCAAAAATTAAACATGCTCATTTTCTGAGCCACCAGGCAAAGTAGGTGCAAAATTCTGCACATGTCCTGAATGATAAGCCGTTGGCACAGTGTTCTCCAGAGCCTGTCCTCTAACCATAATTGCATAAAAACTCATTAATAGCACTGCTGCAGGTGCAGTATAGTATACTCTGAGTTCCAGCATGGTGGGATGATGCAGATAAATATAGTTAGCAGGCAGCTAATGTTGTTACTGCATTCATGTTAAGAAATGGCCACATATGACCACATAACATGCCCATAAACTCTTCTGGCTTGACAAAGGACCTCCTAGTAACCAGGGTATTTTTTTATGAACTGCTGCTCCACAATGTTGAGAATGTGTGCCAGGAAAGGAGTGTATGTGAATTTTTCCTGGTGAAGGGTAGTCATTGTCAGACTTGCCCAGCTGAGAATGGCATTTTATCAGCCACCTTTTGGCCTAGGCCTGCACAGCTACCTCCAGGCATATTAGCTTCAACACTGTATGCAATGTTTAGTCTCAGACATTACATATGCTCTGGGGCACCTGGGTAGGACATTTGGTTCCCTGGGGGCAAAGAAATTAGGCCAGTGAGGAGGAAGGGGTACGGGCGATTGCAAGTTTACCATCTGACTCCAATTTACTCAAGTGGTGCCCTGTCTTGCATTTTGTGGTAACTGGATGTGTTGCATTTCTTCCAATGCTTGCTATCATGTGTACCCTGCCACTGAGAGGGTGGTCAAGTGACACAGACACATTACATTCTATATATTGGTGAGGGACAGAAAGTGAATAATTTCATGAACTGGAATGGCAGCAGATGCAATTTTGCCAAGCTTGCTTACCCTCCTCTGAAACCTATTAGTGAGTCATTAAAACTGGCATGTTGCAGGGTATGCAGAAAGTGAGGATCAAGGAGGAGAAGTGTGGGCCTTTTTCTGCCTACTTGTCCCATTGAGGTTCTGCTCCCACCAAGCTCTGTGGTGCAGAGTCATGTACTAGATACATGTAGTACCTCAATGGCTGAAATACTTTTAAATATTGCAGCCAGAGGCAGCAGACCACAATGGTGTTGGTAGAAGCAGATACATTATGAAGGCCCACACTGCAGAGCTCAGTGGAATCAGGTGGATTAGCATGGCTGCTTCCTCCAGATCTATGCAAGTTGCCCTAGCACCTGGACCAAATTCTGTTGTTCTTCTGTTTCTCCCTCCGATCTTTCCTTCTCTCCATTCAGTGGCACCCATGGATGGTCTGCCACCTTATCACCCCCCTCTTCCTCATTGTTGGAGTTCACTAATAAGGGGAAATGCTTGCATTTAATAGTAACTATGGCAAAAGGGAGAACGAGTATGTGGAGCTTTGGTGCACACCACATTATCGCACAAGTATGTGGTGACATGCTGAATACAAAGGGCAGCTTTGCCTGTGTCTGTAACAAGTGTACGCTGTGCACTTTACAGGAACAAGAATATAATGTGCAACCCCCCCCCCCCCCCCCCATATTTTAAACCTAGCAGAAGAGCACACAAAAAACACAGCAAGGGAGGCCCAGCAGAAAAAAAAAACGACTGTTGCTGTTGACATACACAAGGAGGGAGTCAGAAAAAGGACTGTTGTGTCTCCAAACTGTAAACACAGGGGGTACACAAATAATATGTAGCCTACCATTCTGCAATCCACAGTAGAATAATAACTAGTCAACAGTCAAGATTATCCTACCTATCAAAAAGTTAAGTGCGTTGATTGTAAGATATGATTTATCATTTTAAAATTTTGTGTCCTATACTTTGTACTTCTAGAATCTACCCATGTTTTGTATTTAAAACTTGAACTCGATCTTTAAAAAAATGCAGTGATTTCTTTATGCCAATTTTCCAGTTCCATGGGAGGTATATTGTAAAATTCATAACATAATGTTTCATAGCATAATATTCACAATATAATTGGAATGTGTATTGCCCTGTATATAGTCATCAGTGGTCCCAGCAAAATATTTACTGGTAATCCCTGGGGTGTTTGTATAAAGGAATTTAATTTCTTTTAAAATGTTCTTATTAGTCTAAATAAAATAAAATAAATTAGTGCAAAGAACACTGTTAGTTTGGGGAATGTATGCTAATAACTGTAATGCCCAATCATAGGGTGCATTTGGAAAATATCTACTTAATGACTTCCCGCCTGGGCAGGTGCTATACTATCTGATGCGGGTGTTGTATGATGTCCTCTCAGTCATATGCAGCGGCATGATCTGTGACCGCAGTGTCCACGGGATACAGTGGAATTGAGAGAACTGTGATTGACCAAGTAGCATGTGATCGCTGTGACCAATCACAATGATCACATGCTCACCAAGTAAATAATTGTCATGAATGGCAGCCATTCATGATTTATTATTTAGTAATGTGATCTCTGTGGTTGGTTACAGTGATCACTTTATGTGCAGGGCCAATCACAGCAGCCCTGTACATGTGATAGCTGTGGCCAATCACATCATCACAATAGTAAACAAGAGTAAAACAAGAGTCATGAATGAAAACCATTCATAACAGTTAAAATGGTTGCTGTTACAGTGATCACCACTTTAACAAACAATCACAGTGTAAAAAAAATCCTGATCACCTTCCCAGAGTAGTACAGTGTCACTAGTCAGTGTCCCATATCACAGACACTCATTCAGTGCCCCTAATCACTGCTGCATCAATCATAGTCTCCCTCATCACCACCACACCAGTTAGGCCCCTTTCACACAGTTGGTGTGGCTGTCGTATTTCTGCAGCAAAAATCTGTGGGTTATTGGTGCTGGAATGATTGGGTACTCCTTGGATTTTGTGACCCTCTGTGTGGCTGGGCTGTGAAAAAGTCTCACATGTGTGTGATTTCCGTACTCAGGAGTAGCAGATTGTGTTTTGGGGTGCAATTCTAAGTGTGCCTATGACGTGTGCTAAAATATCTTATTAACAACTTCATGTAAACAAAATTATTTTTATTTTCTTTCTTGCATTTTTCAAAAACTTGTGACAAAAAAAGTCTTCAAAAGACTCACGATGCTTCTTAGAAAATACCTTGTGGTGTTTGCTTTCCAAAATGTGGTCATTTTATGGGTGTTTTTACTGTCCTTGTGTTCCAGGGCTTCATAAAATGTAATTGGTCGTCAAGAAATTAGATGCATAACTTATATTCCCCTAGGAAGTCTAAAAGTGCTCCTTGGATTTTTGGCCCCTGTGTGTGGCTAGGCTGTAAAAAAGTCTCACACGTTTGGTACCTCCATACTTAGGTAGAGTAGCAGAATAAGTTTTGAAGTGTGATTCTAATTATTCCAACCAATTCCAATGTGTGTTAGAATTATTTTATTAATTGACAACTTTGTGTAAAAAAAAAAAATCTTTCCTGCATGTTCTAAAAACTTGTGACAAAAAAAAACATGTAGAGCTCCTGTCACGACTACCTTCGCCCCACTGCATCCTCGCCTCATCGTTGGACACCCCACTACTACTGGACAAGCTACTACTAGCTGCTGGTCCCTGTTGGTGTTCCTCAGGCTAGATACCATAGGGTGCATGGGTGACTCTGTATCTTACTGATCTTTTTTGACGAGATGTGTATGTTTTTAGAATGTATATTGTTGTTTATGTACCTCTTCTTCTTTTAATGAATACATTTTGTTAAAAAATACTCATTGTACGGTGCCTAAAAAGTCCAAAAGTCCCCCCTCCTTTTTTCTCTAAACTGTGTGTAAGACATAACTTGTTAAAATGACAACTTTGTGAAAATAAATGATTTCTTAAACTTCCCCAAAAAAGTGACAAAAAATTACAAATTTAAAAAACTCACCATGCCTCTTACTAAACCCATTGGTCTGTCTACTTTCCAAAAAGGGGTCATTTGGGGGGTATTGTCCCCTCCTGGCATTTTAGGGTCTCAAGAAATTTGTTAGGCAGTCAGTATATTAGGATGGATACATTTTCAAATATATATATATATACCACAGAATGTACACTTATTTTTCCTAAAGAAATGAAGCAGAATGCATTTTGGCCTAGATGTATGAAGAAAAATTATTAATTTGCAAAATTTTATAACAGAAACTAAGAAAAATATGTTCCATCAGGGTTTACTTCCTCTTTAAAGGTGTGCATTAGGTGAAAACACTTCTGGCAGTGACCGGCCCCCCCAGCCCCCCCATTTTACTTACCCGAGCCCCGTATTCCCGTTGGCGGAGACACGCTCTCCCTCTGTTCACGGGGGCCTAGCTCTTGATTGGATAGATTGATAGCAGTACAACCATTGGCTCCCGCTGCTGTCAATCAAATCCAATGATGCGGGCGCCAGGAGGTGGGGCCAAGTACAGCATTCATGTCTATGGACGCAAATGCTGGACTCGGGATGGGAGAGAGCTTCTCCTAGGGTGTTATCTGATGTGGGGAGGAGCCGTGAGAGCTGCCGGAGGTTTGGGGCCACACTGTGCAAAATGAACTGCACAGTGGAGGTAAGTATGACATGTTTGTGATTTAAAAAAAAGAGGGTTTACAATCACTTTAATCTGTAATTGTAACAGTGTTAAAATCTAAAGGGTACAATTTTAACTGACATTGTAAACTGAAAAATGTTGCATATATTTAATACTTACTGCATGTACTTACAGGCTAAAGATTAAATGTGATAGTTTACCATTTGCTAAGCAACTGAGATGCAAACAGAATGCAAAACTCAACCGAAGATACAATGGTAATAAGATATCTTGTAAATTAGACAAGGAATAATTCAAAATAAATGTACTCAAGTGTTTTCTCTATGTGCATGTATTATTCCCAAGCACTAACTGCTAGCAAAATCTGGCGTTAGAAATCTGATCTGTCTTTGTTTTGAATAAAGATAATCTGATTGGAGACTCTTTTTATATGGACATTTTGTAGTAATTATGTTCATGTGTTAACAGATGGAAGAGCATGTACTTTTTTCATGTTGCTAATTAAAAGGTAGGCAAACAGTACTCAAATTGAACCTATTTGCAAAGAGTCTTTTGCAGATTTAAAGTTGCCTTCAACGAATAGGTAACTTACACGATGAAATGTTTCTGAAAAGTATCTGAGCTCAATCTGAGGAATAAGAGAAATGGTGATTCATGAAAAAGTAGCTCTGGACTTAGAGGCATGTTGTAAAAATAGTTAAAAAATACCTAATTATATTCCAACAAGTAAACTGGATTTCATATATTGTGTTCTTAAAAATAATTTAAAAATGGTGGGCCTGACCTTTACAATGTATCACTTTCTATACTGTATATGCATTACAAATGATGGGCACAGTTTTTTGTTGCTCTCGGTATGTTTTTGCTCTTGCATGATCTGAATCTAGGTGCTGTAAAATAAAAAGTTACATAGTCATCCAGCTTTATAGAGAAGAATAGCTCACATATAGATGTCATCCAAATATGTCTGGAATAGTTGACATCCACAAAAAACATTCATAATGTTAAATATTTTTATTATCTCCATAATCCCACAGTTTTCTGTGTTTATCATGTTATTTAGGCAGATGCGATCTTCTATAGAAATGAGTTTTGGATTCAGGTCAAACTTGATTTTGCAGCAGATTTCCAGAATTCAAATTTGATTCCAACTTGCAAATTTAAGGCGAATTCAGGGTTGGGGAAATGTTGGTGCTGGCCTATAAAGCCCTACACAGTCTTTGAGCCTGTAAGAGCCTTACAACAGTCAATTAGGTCTGGACCTTGGATAACCCAGCCCCTTACAATTAAAGGGGAGGGACTGAGAGCGGTATCAGTGTGAGTGTGTTGCAGCTGCAGCAAGAGGGGACTAACTGCATAAAAATTGATTAGTGCAGGAAGATCTGTAAAAAAGGATGTTTGTTATGCTGGCCCACCTATATCAAACACCTCTCTGCGCTCAAATGGATATTGATGTCTTACTGTTTAAACTATGTGTAAAGAGCATATAAATAAATAAATAAATATATACATGGTCCCACTGTGCAACCCAAAATCTTGGTGCACTGGTAGCAGCTGCTTAAATAAAAGTCATATGTAAAAGTACAATAAGATAGCAGGTATTAAAGGATTTAGACTAAAATAATCAGAAAAAAAACCCAGCCTGTTAAAATACTGCACTACTTTTACAAGTGCAGGAAGATCAGTCAGCCCCCGTTCACACCTATGCGAATTAGATGCGGCTCACACCGCATCCAATTCGCAGAACATTTTAAAATACATTCAAATGAATGTATATTGTTCACATATGTGCGTTGCATTCGCATTACTGTGTGTGTGTATATATGTGGGCTGTCTCTTGCTGTGTGTATATATGTGGACTGTCTCTTGCTGAATAAGGGGATATATGAAAGTGCCTCTGAGATTACTTTGGTTACTGGATATTGTACATTTTACTTCTTTGCTTTTTATTAACAAATTCCATACAACAATGTTTTATATATCCCTCTAAATATACTTGGTTTCCTGTTCTCTAAAGGGGGGCGGTGCTTGGTGTGTAGGGGTGGAGACAATGGGTGGTTCTAGAGGGACAGAGATGTTGCTTGACCTAGGGGAGGGGGGTGAGTTCCTGCACCTTTTCTCTGATAAAAAAAAAGCCCTGGGTAAGGGAGTTATGGAATACCCAACTTGAAAATGTTCAAACACAGAACACAGAGGGAACAACTTCCTCCCTATTTACATGAAGATCCTCTTCTTCCTTCCTCCTGCACAAACTTGGTTCACTATTTACAGCACTTGCTGATCACTCCAGAGGAATTAGCAGTCTTGTCTATTCAGCAAAAGCCCATTACAGGCTAGAAACATCCCATCCCTGTGTGGATAAGCTTTAGTACATTGTGGAGTGAACAGCATCACCTTCTGCCTTCATGTAGACACTGAGCCCAGTTCTACCACTGCAGAATACTACCAGCATGCATGGCTGATACCAGCCCACATGGCTGCTTGTTTCCCCCAGTCCTCCTGACTGGCACATCCCCCCAGTCCTCCTGACTGACACTCATGGAGATTCCCCAGGGCAAGGTTAGATGAAGACTTGGCACACTGCAGTCTTCAAGAGGCACTGTTACAGCTGACAGTCTATCCCCTTGTCTTTGTCCCTCCACCGTGCTGATCTACTCACTGTCTCTGCCAGCTTTCCTGAGCCCCAAGCCCGAGGTAAAACCCCTTCCCGGCAGGGGTCTCTCAAGGGCCTCTGCTCAGCACTGCTTCTCCATCTGGCACCTGACTCCCCTGCTGGCATGGTCCATGTCTATTTATGAGTTATCCCAGTTCCCTGCCTTGCCCACTCCTGGGGATTGGCTGAGAGCCCATAAATATTCAGGGCAGCTTCTCCTCACCTCCACCTACTAGTTCCAGAATGTTCTCCAACTTCCCAGATACCAAGGGGAGGCACCAGAGACCTGCCAGGATGAATCATCCAGCCCTGGCCTCAAATAACTCTGACCCAGATTCAGTGACTCAGGTATATCCCTGGGCCAGAAAATGCTTTTTCCTACACTCACTTCTTGTAGCACAGACTAGAGGGTGCTACATACGCATTTACATTGAATCACTTTCTGATGCTACTGCTGTCTATGCTTTGGAGCATATATATTTCATGTTTTTATTTTCTTTGTTTCTTTGTTTTTAATTTTTTCCCCTTGTTTTATAGGATATGATTTATATCTTAGATATTTTGCTATGAGATTGTAATATGTCATTCATTCAAAATAGAAACTGATTTGGAAGTACAGGCTAATACCCTGTACACACGATAGGATTTTCCGATTGAAAATGTGTGATAGGACCTTGTTGTCAGAAATTCCGACTGTCTGTAGGCTCCATCACACATTTTCCATAGGAATTTTCTGTCACACAAAATTTGAGAAATGGTTCTCAAATTTTCCGACAAAAAAATCCGTTGTCGGAAATTCCGATAGTGTGTACACAATTCGGACGCACAAAATGCCCCGCATGCTCGGAATCAAGCAGAAGCGCAGCACTGGCTATTGAACTTAATTTTTCTCGGCTCGTCATACGTGTTGTACGTCACCGTGTTCTTGATGTTCAGAATTTCCGAACAACTTTGTGTGACCATGTGTATGCAAGACAAGTTTGAGCCAACATCCATCAGATTCCATCCATGGATTTTGTTGTCGGAAAATCCTATCGTGTGTACAGGGCATAATACTGCTAAATTGAACACACATGAGCAATTGTGTGATCAAGTATATAGGTGTGTCTAGCAGTTATGCCATTGGTTTAGAGAAAGCATGTTTATCGTGTGAAATGCGTCAACTTCCCTCCTCTGTCTGTATGTTCATGATTGTGTTGCTCTTATGGATTTTTTGAATAAAGTATACCTGGATCTTTCATTGGGAGTGCATCCATTCAAATCTTGCTCACTTGAATAACTGAAGTTAGCTTTTGCACTTTACAATTTAACAACAACCCACTTGCCCCACTTCAATGTGCCTTCTGTGTCTATGACATGTTATCTGGCTTGTGTGAAACTAAGGTTATCCAACATATCCAACATAATTTATGCAGCCTTTATACTAACATCTTTTACAAAACCACCTGGGGTGGTTGTGTGCTGTCCCTGGCACCTTTACTGCCTTAGGCTGTGGCCTATATTGACTTTGCAGAATGTAGGTGAAAATTTAAAAAAAGAAGGAATAGCAAAATGACAGAAAGTAGCGTACCATCTTGCAAAGTTCAATCAACATCTTCCTTCCATGGAAAATTGTGGATTATGCTTGGTTTAGGTTGGCTAATTATCAACAAACCTTTCAGCAAAAAAGTTAACTATGAAGCCAATGGACTCTGCATAATTACTTAAAAAATAAGGTTGGAAAAATGGGACAAAGTACCTTTTGTATATAGGAAACTTAATCATATGCAGTTTTACAGGGGAAATAGCAATTTTGCATTTCAAAGATTCTATAAAACTAACAATGTCAATAAAATGAGGGTATCCAATTAATAATAAAATATGAATAATAATAATCCACAAAATAAAAGAGAATGTATTGTATAAATTAATGGTATGAATAACTAAATAAGAATATAATGAGGTCTTTCTTTAGTAAAATTTGAAAAATGTATCATAAAAATATGTTGGACTCTAAGATTAAAGCTGACTAAACAACTCTTGAACTATCTTTCCCACCCCTCTTTTGCACCACCAATTTAAAAACCGTGTGTGCGCATATGTGCCCCTTATTTTTCTTCCAGTCATTTAAGAGCTGTAAGAGACCGGTGCCATGGTGAATTTTCACACATATACACAAATGCTGCCAGATTCTGGTGGATGGGCAATGCAATATATCGCCCAGTGGCATTTGTCGGCATGCACATAAATCTGCCAAATCTGCCAGTCCACTGCCTTCCAGGATAGCTGTAACATAGGAATCCCAGCAAGCAGCAGGAAGGATACCCATAAGTGAGGAGGACAGAACAAGAAATCGTTTGTTTGTTTCATTTTTTTCGAGAAATTAGTTCCACTTTAAGATATCAAATCAGCAATATAACCACTTAAGAGCCGACCTATAGCATTTTTACTGTTACAGGACAGTACCTGTGCGGGATCACGTATATATACATGATTCAGCTATTCTGGGTAGAGTGCGGTTTTCTACCGCTGTGTGTGATCAGCAGGTTCGGTGAACCAGATGTCCACCAGCACCTGCAGATGATTTCACATGTAAACAAGGCAGATCACTGTTCTGTCAGTAGAGGAGGCAGTGTTCCTGCAAAGCAGGGACATGGATCCATGCTTTTCCCTAGTAAAAGCAACTCCCACACTGTAGAAAAACACTTGCTAGGAACATAGTTAACCCTTTAATCACCCCTGATGTTAATCTTTTCCCAGCCAGTATCATTTGTACAGTACAGTTCAGTACATTTAGTCCACTGTCATCCGCCAATGATTCAGCAGAGAGGCAGAATGTCAGTCTCCCTATGTAAACAAGGCCGATTTCTGTTCTGTCAGTAGGGAACGCATGGATCCTGTGTTCTTGCAAAGCAGGGACATGGATCCATGCCTTCCCTTAGTAAAAGCACCCTCTACACAGTAGAAAAACACTTGCTAGGAACATAGTTATGCCTTTGATTGCCCCTGACGTTAACGGCTTCCCAGCCAGTGTCATTAGTACAGTGACAGTGCATATTGTTTAGCACTGATCACTGAATTAGTGTCACTGGTCCCCAAAAAATGTCAAGTGTCAGTTACATAGTTACATAGTTAGTCTATCTAGTTCAACCAATAAAAAGGGGGAAAGAAAAAAAAAAGTTAGTGTTCGAATGTCCATCGTAATATTGCAGCCCTGCTATAAGTCGCTGATCACCGTCATTACTAGTATAAAATATATTAATAAATAAAAATATCCCATAGTTTGTAGACGCTATAAGGGTTCATGCACACAGGACATTTTAAAAACACCAGTGCTACAGCAGTGCTAAAAATGGCATTTTTTTTGCATTTAGCCGCATTTTTACATTTAACATTAACACCAGTGCTACAGCAGCGCTAAAAATACCATTTTTTTTTGCATTTTGCTGCTTTTTTACATTATTGCAAATTTTCCCATGTTTTTTTTTTTTTTTTGCCTGTTTTCCTGTGTTTTTTGGCATTAGCGTTTTTAGGCGTTTTTTCATTAAAATTACTCCCTATAATGTAAAAACGCCTAAAAACGACAAACACAGCTAACAGGGTGTTACAGTGTTTATCAGCGTTTAGGGACGTTTTTGGGCATTTTTTATTTTTACAGCTCGTTTTTACTGCTCCTGGAAGCACAGGCTGTTGTTTTTTTCTACTGCCTCTAAACGCTTATGCCTCCAAACGCCTTTGACAGTTTATGTGTGCATTGACACATAGGCTAACATTGAGGGGCGTTTAGGGGCAGTTTAACCTCCCTGGCGGTATGATTATTTCTGATTTTAGGTGCTGAAAGCGGTACAATTATTTTGCATGGAAATTTGGCGTTTTATATTGTAGGCCTGTAATTCTTAGGAATAACTCACTTAGACATCCCGGGTATGATAAAGTTAGAAACACAAAATCATAAATTATAATATAATAAATAACTATAAATAATTCTAACAAATAATAATATAATAATAATAATAAAAATTATTCAATAATGTAATCAAATCAAAAACACAGAAATTTGCTCAGTTGCAGAATTGTCGCTGTCATTAGATTTAGTGTTTGATGAAGAATTTCCCCACAAATCAATATCGCTCAATTCTGCAAGAGATTCTAATTTATTATAAAACCACTTTTGACATAAAGGGACACTTTTTGGTTGCTATGGACAATCTCCAAATTCCAGGCAGAAAAAACAGTATTTATAATATAAAAGTGCATGCAGAGCACTGGACAGACCACTAGGGACAAAGGGGATGTGTATTTTTATTATACAGTACTGTATATGTATTGTGTGTTTTTACTTTTTTTAATTTGGCACCGATCTCTGCTCCCGTGGGTCGCAACGTCGCAGGGAATGGAGCTTGGCAGAACTCGGCACTGTGTGAATCGAGCGAGGAGACAGCTCGCAAACACAGATGGGAGACATCGCAGGATCCAGGGGACAAGGTAAGTAACTTTCCCTGTACTTTCCCTGGATAGTGCGATGTGATCACGAGTCTGGCTCGGGGTTACCGCTAATGGTACTGGAATTCCACCTCGAGCCAGACTCGGGAATACCCCCAGGGAGGTTAAAAAAACGTCAGATGCGCCTTACAGCAGCTGTAAAAATGTCCTGTGTGCATGAGCCCTAACTTTTGAGCAAACAATCAACATACGTTATTTATTACATTTTTTAATGGATATGTTTTACAGCAAAAAGTAAAAGAATCATTTTTTTTTTTCAAAATTGTCGATATTTTTTTGTTTGTAGCGCAAAAAATAAAAAGCGCAGAGATGACCAAATACCACCAAAAGAAAGCTCTATTTGTGGGGAAAAATCCATATATTTTATTTGGGTACAGCGGGACATAACAACGCAATTGTCAATTAAAATGACACAGTGCCGTATCGCAAAAAATGGCCTGGTCATGAAGGTGGCTTAATATTTCAGAGGTCAAGTTAAACAGGATAAGCAAACAATAGCATAAAGATATAGTAGCTGACTTAATGATCATGGTATATAAAAATACATTAACAACATAAACTAAAGCTTGCTTCTTAATAAATGTTCCTCAGCCCAGCAAACCCATGCATAAAACAAACAACGCCAGATAAAAGTCGAATAGCAGTTAGTCACTAGTTATATTACTTAAATGCTGCAAATGTTTCAGCTTTAGTAAACTAAGAAATGTCCCAGAGTGCATACAACATAGAAATTGATAGCAGCAAAGGGGCTTCAACCTGTTATAACATATTAATCATAGTTATTTGCAGCCCACAGCAATCTGTTTAATTAATTTCATTGTGCTGATTAGGCGTGGCCGTTAGCAAGCAAGCCTTTCAGTTAGGACTTAAGAAAAATACAGCTGTAAAGATGGAGTAGGGGAAGCAAACGTTTATTTTCACACACCTTACAAAAATCCCACAAGGTACCTCTGTGGCTGTTTTTATCATAAGAAATCTCATCCATTCATGAATTGCTTTAAAAGTTCATTCTACTAAAAGGGTTTGCTAAAATCTTTCACCAGGTGGTGTTCATGAAATGCCCAGTGGGAAATATGGAAAGAGAGGGAAAAAAGGCAGGAAAACAGGGAAAATTAAACATATAGATTCATATATTTACATTTCAAGATATTTATTTTGCATAAGCTAAATATACTTCCATTGGCAAGTAAATATCAAGACCCCTTTTAAAAAGATTATAATGAAAAAAAAAAAATTTAGAACATTTTGTTTAGATTTCTTACAAATCAAATAGACCAAAACCTTAAATGAGTTGAATGCTTTATCAAACACATAATTCTTAAAAATAATATTAATTATATTAAGACTCTTCAAATCCCTTAAAACAAATTACAAAAAAACACAAATTCAGCAAAGGTAATAAAATATTGCACAATATATAGTATCTAAAATGGTACAAAATACCAAAACAATTAAACAAACAAACAAACAAGTAAACAAATAAAATCAACAAAGGAGAAAGCTAAGCATAATGAGTTGTTAATTTAGATGTCCGTATTGTCATTGTATTGATATTTAAATTTAAAGAACATTTAATAATAGGTCTGTTGGTTTAAAGCAAGGTGCTCTTGGCAATTTCGTACACTTTGTACGAATTACTGCAACCAGTGTAGAGTGTCATTTTCTAACTGGGATGCTTTATTACTTGTAAAGAACGCTTGTGAACATTTCTTACCGTTCTAAGCAGAATGGGATATCCTGAGGCTGTTGTTAAGAACAAGACACTTACTATTTAATGATGTTTAACCTGCTGCTTTTATTTTCTTAACACTTTGTAGGCATTAATCACATTCAATTGCCTTATTCAGTTTGCAATGGCTGTGACAACACCTTGTATTCCTGTAAGCTCACAAAGGAAACAAAGTTCAAAGAGAGCATTGACTCAAAGATGTGTTTTCAATTAATGCATTAAGAGGAGCCAATCTTCTGCTCGTAGTTTTTCCGTATAGAGTAGTTTTTTTCTCACAAAGGTCTTTTTTAATTGGAGCACCTCCCTTATGCAGCAGTCTATATATTTTTAAAGTGTGATGTCCAAAAAGATTCCAGTAGATACAGTGCTAGCATTAATAAATTATTTTTCCTGTTTTTTTTTTTTTATCTAGAGGTCACTATTAACCTTATCATTTACTCCATTTCCATGTTAACAAATATGATTAAAGGCTACGTTCAAGGAAAAAAAGGGAGGACCTATGGTGTCCCAAGCTCTGAAATGCAGTTACAGTACAGATCCATTAAATTAGATACAAACAAAGTTAGAAAAACCAAATGGTAAGTGAGTTGTCCCTGTACCACAGACCCCAACAGACACTCCTTAAAATCTTCTCTTTGAAAAATTGGCTACTGACTAGGCTTGATTTTTCTATCCCAACATCTTGATGTTTCCCAAATGAATCTTAACCACTTCAGCCCCGGACCAATTTGCAGCCAATGGACCAGGCCCCTTTTTTCGATTCGGCACTGCTTTGCTTTAACTGACAATTGCGTGGTCGTGCGACGTGGCTCCCAAACAAAATTGGCGTCCTTTTTTTCCCACAAATAGAGATTTCTTTTGGCGGTATTTGATCGCCCCTGCGGTTTTTATTTTTTGCGCTATAAACAAAAATAGAGCGACAATTTTGAAAAAATGCAATATTTTTTACTTTTTGCTATAATAAATATCCCCAAAAAATATATAAAAAACATTTTTTTCCCTCAGTTTAGGCCGATATGTATTCTTCTACATATTTTTGGTAAAAAATATCGCAATTAGCGATTATCGATTGGTTTGTGCAAAAGTTATAGCGTTTAAAAAATAGGGGATAGTTTTATAGCATTTTTATTAATATTTTTCTTTTACTAGTAATGGCGGCGATTTTTATTGTGACTGCGACATTATGGCGGACACATTGGACATTTTTGAAATCAATGCTATTTAAATGCATTGATTCCTGTATAAATGACAGTGGCAGTGAAAGAGTTAACCACTAGGGGGCGGGGAGGGGTTATGGTGTGTGACGTGTGTTTTTTTTTTTTTTACACAAACCCAGAGAGTAGCCACTCGCAGCTGGGCGCTTCAAAGCTGAGAGATTATGGCAGTCAGCACTTTGATCCGGAAACTTGCAAAGTCTCTGACATTGAATGAAGTCTCAACCAAGAGTGAAATATTAACCTTTTCTCAGTACCTGAAACGTTTTCTGTCTCCTTGGCAGTACTGCAAAACTGTGGATTCGTTGGTGTCCTTGACAACCCAGCAACCAGGCACTTCTTGGGATGCCAGCTTGATGGCCCTCCTCCGAAGAGTCCTCCCCCGGTCGCTTACACGAGCTGCGGTGCCCCTCCAAGTTGAAAGCCCACCCGGACACCTTGAATCCTCCCTCAGTTACTGCGCCTCGGACCAGCCGGTTCCGAGACTCGGGAACAGATGGATCCTTTGCCCCAGACCAAGCGGGTCTGTGGGGCTAGTCAGAATGACCATGTTGCGGGATGGCAAACGCTCCTGGGCCCGGGACCCCCGCAGGGCTACCCCTGTCCAGATTCAGGAACAGGCAGCTACGGCTGAACCCCGAACACGTGACTTCAGCACCTTAAGTAACCTTCCCCAGACTCCTCAGCGGGGCCAGACGCACCCACTGATTGGCTCCGGGGAATGTTGATACTCAAAACTTCCAACCAGGCCTGGTTCTGGGCCTGTCATGTGTACCTCACTGTACCCATGACCAGGCAGAACCCTAGTACAGCCCAGCCAAACTGATGCCAAAGTGAACCTGCACAATTAACCCTCAGAACCCCATTACTGTTCTGAGGAAAAAAAATTAAATTTCACACATAGCAGACACCTTGTAAAAGTGTCGCTGCTACAATAAAATAGAACCAAACATAAAAAAAACAAAAAAAACAAACGTGAAATATCCTTGCTTCTCTAAAAGTCAATTTATTACTATAGCGGCTAGCTAACTGGGTATGCATTAAACATTTTTTGCTTTTAAACTGCCAGCTGTTGGCCTTTGATATAGGTATACCTTTTATAAAATGGATGATAGAATTGTGATGGTTCCTGGTCCTAATTTAAAAATGTGTAATGCTATAGATGAGCTCTATGCAGTTATAAACCACATAAAATAATGCTGCTAAGTAATCATTAATATATCATAGTTTTTTTTTTTTTTTATTGCACAGTGTAAGTACCTGAAATTCACATGGTATCAGCCTACTGCGGTCCCTGTATAGGAGAGTTCAAAGAGGAGAAACAGAAAGACAGTACAAGGAGCCAATGAGGTAATGTTATGACAAGAAGCATGCTAATAGGAAGAGAAAGAAGGCAGAAAGAGAGATCATCGATGTGCAGTGTTCTCTCATTGTCTGAAGGTGATGAGCTAACCGAACAAAGTTTGGTTTGCTGAACAATTGCTGAACACTTTAAACATTTTGAAAAACCCAGAGCATCCACAACACAATTGAAGACTACTGAAGCTGAATCTAGTACATTTTTCTGGTCTCTTTCAAGGCCTGTTTGCAAGTTTCTTGGATGGCTGGGTGCAGCCTTGAGGGACTTGCAAAAAAATTTTGTTGTTTTTTAACCACTTCCCGCCCGGTCAATAGCAGATTGACGTCCGGGAAGTGGTTTCGTTATCCTGACTGGGTGTCATATGACGTCCTGCGGAGGCTCTTTACCACGTGATCAGCCGTGTCCAATCACGGCTGATCACGATGTACACAGGAAGAGCCGTTGAACGGCTTTTCCTCACTCGCGTCTGACAGACGCGAGTAGAGGAGAGCCGATCGGCGGCTCTCCTGACAGGGGGGGTATGCGCTGATTGTTTATCAGTGCAGCCCCCCCTCAGATGCCCACACTAGACCACCTGGGAAGCCCCCAGGACCACCAGGGAAGCCCCCAGCATGTGGATGGCCAGGTACATCCCCCATGGCCATCCACATGTTAAAAAAAAATGCAAAAAATATGCCAATCAGTGCCCACAGATGGGCACTGATTGGCACATCATATTTATTTTAAAAAAATGTTTAAAAAAGGGATGCCCAGCAATGCCACCCATCAGTGTCATCAGTGCCACTCATCCAAGTCCATCAGTGCCACCTATCAGTGCCCATCCGTGCCCACCCATGCCCACCTATCAGTGCCCATCCATGCCACCTATCAGCGCCACCCATAAGTACCCGTCAGTGCCGCCTATGAGTGCCCATCAGTGCCGCCTATGAGTGCCCATCAGTGCCACCTGAGTGCCCATCAGTGCCGCATACCAGTGCCACCTATCAATGCCCATCAGTGCCACCTATCAGTGCCCATCAGTGCCGCTTATCAGTGCCCATAATCGGTGCCACCTCATCGGTGCCACCTCATCGGTGCCACCTCATTGGTGCCACCTCGGTGCCCATCAGTGCCGCCTTATCAGTGCCCATTAGTGCCGCCTTATCAGTGCCCGTCATTGAAGAAGAAAACGCACTTATTTACAAAAAAAATTAACAGTGACAGAGAAAAACTTGTTTTTTTGCAAAATTTTCGGTCTTTTTTTGTTTGTTGCGCAAAAAATAAAAATCGCAGAGGTGATCAAATACCACCAAAAGAAATCTCTATTTGTTGGAACAAAATGATAAAAAATTTGTTTGGGTACAGTGTAGCATGACCGCGCAATTGTCATTCAAAGTCCGACAGCACTGAAAGCTGAAAATTGGCTTGGGCGGGAAGGTGTCTAAGTGCCTGGTATTGAAGTGGTTAAATACTGTTAAGTGGGGATCAGGCATTTTAAAAAGTCTAAATGCAACATGAAAATTACACATATCTTGAAATAACATGCTCGGGGGATGCCCTAACCTTGCATATGAAGTGGCACACCTGTAGCATGTACTGTAGAAAAAGTGACATTTAAAAAAAAAATTGAATATGACAAACATGACAACTCGCACCAATGATCCTCTCCTGCTCAACTCGTGCAACAAATGATAGCTCCCAGACAGGCAGGTGAATGCCAACAAACTGGCTGGCTGATGTTATTGACCAGATATGGTAATAATCATATTTGGTCAATTATGTCTCCACTGCTTGTTTACAATTTGAAATAAGCTAACAATAGGGCATCTAGAAGCTTTAGTGGCAGTAGTTATGCCTTCACCAAATGAATGACTTCTGGCTGCAGCAGTTCCCTCATTGAACTGCAAACAGTTTGGTTTCGGATCAAGCTCATAGTTGACCCAAACCCAAAGCTCATCCCCACCACCATACAGTCATAGGCTGGGGTGGGTCCAAAACAACCTGCGCTAAAAGGAAGTGGGGCTGAATGATTATGACCATCACACTGAGCACAACTAGTGACATAGGAAAAGTACTGTGGGAAAATCTCTGGATTTAAGGCGAATATTAAGAAAAATCAGTTTTTGAAATTTTTCATCTTTTATTGGGTTATTCATTTCTATCTTGTTATTTTTGGAGTTTTGTTTAAAGAGAACATAGGTTAACTTCTCCTAAAACATACTATCATGCAAAGAGGAAAAGAAAGAACATGACATGATGAAAGAATTTTACAGTCAAGGGTCCCAGTGTAAGATACGTGCTGGTATGCTTGTTCCCCCACCCTTGAATCGTTACTTTTTCCTATTTAGGAACACCTCATGTCACACCTTCTTCTTCTTACTCTGCTCTATGTGATCCTGTGCTGAAATACATGATGCGCAGCTCAGGGGAAATTGGTTCCCATTTACCAAAAAATGAACAGCAGGTCAAGTTACAAGGGCAGTAGTTCCAATTTATCTGATATTACAACTGTGTGCAGTTCCTGCATGGTTGCAGGCAGCAAAATCTGTTGTACTGAAGTGGCCATGTGTGGTTGCAATTTTAGCACTATAGTATACTACCTTATGTGGCAAAAGGAGACCATACGGTTCCCCAGGAGCAGAAACCAGGTTGAAATTGCAATCTTTTTTGCTACTGTCCCAGTAAATAGCTTAACCACTTAAAGCGGAGTTCCACCCAAAAGTGGAAGTTCCATTTTAAGGACTCCTCACTCCCTTACATGCCATGGCGACTAGGCGACTCGAGCAGATGTTCACAATTTTTTTTTTACTGCCACCATACTGACTGTTGGCAGTATGTTAAAAGAATAAATAAAAAAAACTATTTTTTAAAATAAATTTTTATTCAATATTTTAAATAAATAAAAAATATTTTTTTAACATTATTTTTTACTTTTTTACAATTCTTTTAATACTTACAGTACAATGTTACCATAGTAATTTTTACCCTTTGATGCCCTTTGATGCTTTGGACTGTCCTGAATGGGTTTTCAGTTCATGACAGCTGTGAATACTAGTAATCTGTGATTGGCTACAGCTAATCACATGGTACAGGGTGATGTGATTGATTGTGTTAGCTGTGGGCCAATCACAGGTCGCTAGTAAAGAAAGCAAAGTTGTTATGAATCATATTGATTCATAATAGCTTTGTTGACATTGTGATCATGTGGGTGGTCAGCAAGTAGTTAAAAACTTAAAACTTCTGGAATCACACTGTAGACAAAAAAGAATAATAATCCTAATTTTGCAAATGTAGCCCCCCCAAAAAATAGACTAAACTTGTTCTGGTTAACTTGCTCTAACTGTACTCAAAATCTGGAAGAATACTCTTAATTTACTACAAGACCTTATTTTTTAAAGTGTCTCTAAAGGCAGAATATGTTTTACCTTAATGCAATGCATTCTCTGCATTAAGGTAAAAACCTTCTGCTAGCAGCTCCTTCCCTTTATATTTACCTGAGTCTGATCTCGATGCAGCGATGTGCACAAGAACAGAGGCTCTCTCGGCTTCCTCTCTCCTCAATGGCTCCCACACAGCAGCGGGAACCATTGGCTCCTGCTGCTGTCAATCACAGCCATTGAGGGGGAGCAAGGGGGGGTGGGGGGCTGACAAGAGCGCTGTGTGTCTTATGGAAACATAAATCTGGCTCGGGCGCCCCCATCGTAATCGGCTTTCTATGGGGAGACTCAGCCGGGGGGAGGGACTAGGAGCACTGGTGGGAGACCTTAGAAAAGGAGGATTGGGGCAACCCTGTGCAAAACCATTGTGCCGAGCAGGTAAATCTGACATGTTTGTTATATATATGTAGCAAGGTCTCCGGCCTTGTCCAGTCTAATGAGGACCTCCAAGGCCAAAGATAGCTGACATCCTTCAATATGTAATGGGTTGTGAGGTGTAGTGGGTGCAAAGATGGTGAAAGTCATTGGAAGCCAGACACTTCTTGGATGTAAAAGTGGTTTTATTTCTTTTGACACTCCTTTTTGTATTTTTGGGGGAAAGAAGGTTAGGGCCAGGACACCCTTAAGTAGTTATAGATTCAATTGGCAGACTCAGAGACTTCAATAGGAGGACAGCCGTGCAGGGACAGTCCCCAGCAAGGTGCCACTTCTGCACATGCAGGAATGCTGTCTCCTATGGTGAAAGTCCTTTAACACTTCCTAACTCAAACGTAACAGTTCTTTCAGCTCCACTACAACTGCCTTGTGTAGTTCTTCAATACTGAGCTCCCGGTCTCTCACTAGACCCGCTGATTCACTGACTCTGAATCCCTTGAGCTCCTCCAAGGTTGGCCGTGGTATCTCCTCAAGCGTCAACCATGCTTCCCTGCTGGGTCCCTAGCTTTGCACTCCAGATACTTCTCAAGCTTTACCCCTGCTGGATAGGCCCTCACAAAGCCTGGCAGCTGGATGCATAGGCCCAATCTCCGGCCTAGCAGCCCGGGGTGTATGACACTCGTCCACCCAGGCAGCCGTCCAGGTGGCACAGAACACTGATCACCTGATCACCTGATCTCACCCGAATATATAGGTTCTCCCAGCAGGCCAAGGGATTTAAGAAAACCCCTGCCCATTGGCTGGGATACCCCATATACCTATAACCTAACCTTGGGTTGCCCTTCTCATATCTAGTACCACCAAGTTCCCGGCCACCTAGTGGTAGAAGAGAAAAGTGCAACAAGGCCAAACTTAGGGAGAAATCGATAGATCTCTATCAATGGACCAAGATGACTACTCTTGGCAAGTAAATTTGTGAGGAGCTCCCTGACTAAACCCCAGGGTGCTACATATATTTATATATACAGTATAGTTAAGATTTGTGTTGATGGCACTGTTTACTTTAAGGTCAGCTTTGAATTCCTGTTGTCTGCCAAATAAGTAGCAGTGGAAAAATCATTATTTTAAATCTTTAACACTTTTTTAAATAGGTATATAGAAGTTTCTCTTTTCTTGGTTTCAGACTTCAATACTCTATAGGTTAGGACTGTTCAGACCTTAATAAACCGATCTTAAAGAGGTTTTCTATTTCATGTTCAAGAGAAATAAACCCTTAGTTCCACACAAAATTTGCTACCGTTGGTCTACCTACCTGACAGTGGTAACAATTGAAGGTTCCTTTGAAGTATGATGTGAATGGATCATTCTGCTCTGTAAATTGCTGTTAAAATTGCTGATGCTACATAGATACCTAAAAATATTTGTTAGCCTATGTACTGAATGTAAAATTACCATTGCTTCTGCCTACAATCAGGGCTCATTTTTATAGTGTATTATACTTAAATTAGATAATATAGACCTATTGCACTTACATATACTACACTATTAGATTTTTTATAAATGTTCATTTTTTACACATATTTAAGTATTGATTTATTTACATACATAGCTGTTAAATTTTCCTGTTTTTCTCTGCTGTCAGCAATTACCTAATAAATATAGCACCTTACATTTTTACAATGTAAATCTAAATATGGAAACATTTACATTTTGATAATCAGTTATAACATTTTTTGTTATTATTTTATAACTATATACATTCCTATCTCCAATATACAGTCTTAAATATCTCCAAAATATATACTATTTAATGCTAACTATGCTGTGTTTGTGTTAAACATTAATCTATTAGTTTGCATTTACTGTGTCATCTATTGTTTTTTTAACTATGTGTTAATATTTTAAATATGTTTGTATTATGAAGCTGTTTTACGGTTAACTGTATACTCGAAGTGTGCTGGAGTGTAAATTTAAATTAGTGGTAAATTATAAATACAATATCTCTTCTGGCTACACCAGGGACTCAATGCTTTAGTGCTATTTATCTCTTGTGATCATTTTCATGCAATGAATAGCAAACCCTCTATAAGAAAAGTCCCTGCCTGTGAAATCCCTTTACATGTTGAGCTACGCCTTTATTTAAAGTTTTTTTTTTTAATGCCCTCCCCTATTGACAGTCCTGAAATCACACTGAACATCTGTTTTGCTAAGGAGGAGACAGAGGGAAGGCTTTTCAGTCACACATATCAGCTTAACAGTGTTTTTGACACATAGCACAGCTCAGATTATCCCAGGGAGGCAACCTAGGCTGAGCTGAAACCTTACTCCAATTGCCAAGCAGCAATGGACTGCAACAACTCCAGAGGAAACCTTTGCTCTAGACCACTTCTGCGTCCTGGTATGCTTCCTCCGGTGCCCCCTCCACCTCTTTCATCTTCATCAGCCATGCCAGTGCCACCATCAATACCAATGCCTGCCTCATTCCTTAGACCCCCAACTCTTCTCTTGCGAGCTGCAGCTGCTGCAGCAGCCTGTGCTCCCAGGATGACTTTTGACAGAGCAACAGGTGGAACAGCCATGTACCCACGAACACCAAAATGCGCACGGTGCCGCAATCATGGAGTGGTATCAGCACTTAAAGGGCACAAACGTTTTTGCCGCTGGAGGGATTGTGCATGTGCCAAATGCACCTTGATAGCAGAGCGTCAACGAGTCATGGCTGCACAGGTGGCACTCAGAAGACAACAAGCCCAAGAAGAATGTGAAACCCGGGGTGTGCAACATTTCATGTACACAGGACCAGGAACAATTGGAGGAGAAACCAGAGGACACAAACTACAGACAGCACAAGTCCCCAGTCAGCTGGAGAATAAAGGTGAGAAAAACAAGTATTTGCAAAAAATATATATTTTTGATCTGGGAAAATTTACTGGAAGTATATTTTTAATTTTAAAATCCTGGTCCAGCAGGGAAAAAAATATGAAAAAATTAATGTATTATTTGTAAGCATACATTATATTAATATGTAATAAATGGCTTTATAATTAAACATTACATTTGTTTGATATTATTTATATACTATAAGATGTTAATACAGTAATTACATTATGCTCGAGATTATTACAATTTTGGCAACAACAAGGAATTCACCACTTTACCTTTTTATATGGTATGTGACAAGAAAAATATAGATTGACACAAGCTAATTGATTCAAATTCACCATTTTCAAATAAACATAAGTAACAAAATATAGTTGAATGAAAGTATCGTATATAAAATCTAATACTATGCTTTGAAATCGAATAAAACTTACATAAAGTTTAGATATATCCAAAATGTATGAACCTCTCATAGTAAGCCAATTGCGTTATTTTGTCTTTGTTACATCTACATTGCACTATTTATCTCTGTTCAACAATGCATTAAATCTATGTTGACTTAAAACTTACACTCAAGTTACGCAGTTTTTTTACTCAGATGTCTTAAAACCATATTGAATATTACATAGCACAAATAACATAGAACATTCAGTAAACTGGCAAGGTTTTTTAGTAAATCAGCTGCTCAGCATTCAATTGTAGACTGTAATCATCATTTTTTATTGTAATTATTATATGTATTACTATGCCCAATTAGAATGTATCTATTTTATAGAAATTTGAAGATCATATTCATTACAAAAAAGCAATCCCTGTAAGGAAAAATTTGTTTTGTGATTTCCAGATTTACATTCCAGTTGTACCAGATTACTTTGTATTCTCTTTTTGAAGTATATTTACAGCTAGTTAAATGGCAAATGATGAAACAAATTTAAAACAGTTTTACAGGAAAATAATGCAACGGTATATTTGAATGACAGTTTATACCTAATTAATTTTTGCAGTATGTTAATTATTACTAATTAGCACTATTCTCTGATAGTTTTATTTGTTTTTGTACATTTTTTTCAAAATTATAAGTAATGTTTTACACAGAATTTGGGGGGTTACCAAGGCAAATGCATTATGCCAGTAAATAATGTGTATACACTTCAAGGTATAGGTGTTTAAAACAAATTTATAAACGTCTACATTTACGTTATACATTTTACCCAAAAATCACATAAAAATTACCATTGTGGTCAACATATTTTTTTTAATTCTCTTTCAATCAATATGATATTTGCAGCACTTTCTGTAGTCTAGTGGCAGATATATACAGAAAAATAGGAGTGTTTTAGGGGGAATACATTATGCCAGTCAATAATGTGTACACTTTTCAATGTGTAGGTGCTTTAAACATCAAATTAACAGTATTGTCAATATATTTTCTCTTCAATCATGAAAATATTTAAAGCATTTTCTTTAGTCTAGTGGAAGATACATGCCACTTAGCAAAGCTTCAATCAGACAAATTATAAGAATTTTAAATGCTCTTTCAGCCCCATTCCTGTCCTTTAATTTCAGTAAATTTTTTGCACTTCTTTACCCCAATGCATCCTTGCTATTTAAATATGTCTGGGAATGGTAAATACATTTAAAAAAAAACATTAAATTTACAGCAATTTTATTCACTGTATAAATAGCTACAGCAATAATTGGTATATCATGTAACCACCTATTAGGACTACATTTTATTAATAATATTATACATTTCTAGATACATTGACAGATGTAAGTAAGGCTGTTAATAAATGTATATAACATGTGAACTGTCTTACGAAACTAAGCAAATAATGGCTACCTCAATATAAATGCATATGCACTTAAACAATTCTAGTAGAAGCATAATCTTTATTACACTGTTAAACTAAAAGAAAGTCAAAGAGAGTTTCTGACATTTCCTAACTGGTGTCTATTACAGTAATGTTAAATCATAGTGTCTCTGCAGAACATCCAGTATGGGGAATTGTATAGCTTTTGTTATAAACAGGCTCAATATTAAAACAGGAAAAATTAAGGAATTAGCATGTTAATGATATGCATGCTATTATTTTTATTTAAGGTCAAAAACACATCTGCACATGTATTAAAAAGCTACTATGGGATTATTCACACTTGCCTGTTTCCCTGTGTGAAGTGCTTTTCAAGTAGAATTTATTTTCATTCTTATATACTGTAGATAGTTCTATGCACATCAGCTTGGTGCATTAAAAACGGACACTAGCATGCCCATTATAATGATTATCAAATGCGGTGTCGCACTGATTCCCAAAAGTAGTTCCTCTACTACTTTTGGTGACTTTGGGGGAATTTGAATAGACATTTGTGCATGAACTTGCACATATGTCTGTCAAATCGCCCCTGAAGTCGGACTGCATTGCCGGTTTGAAATCGTGCAAGTTCAGCTGAACTTGCGCGATTTCCAACTCACAGTCAGTGTGAACCTGGGCTAAACCCTACACCTGTTCTTCAACTATCAATTTTCAGGTTCTGCCAGTTAAATTACAAGGACTAAAGCTGGCCATAGATGGTTATTTTTCTTCATTCAGTCTGCATTTCTCCATCCACTCAAATGAGATGAGTGGAGCAATCCCTTACTAACAGGACATTGTATTCTGACAGCAGGACTTATTGCTGTCAGGTTACACGTATGGAACACACCGATTGGTTACAGCAACTGATTGACAAAAAGGTTTTGAGCATGCCCCTTCAATAAAAGTCAATCAAAGAAAGAGGGGAGTGTGGCTCATTCGGGTCTAGTACAAAACCTGCAAGAAAAATAGCATAGAACTTGAGCATTCAGCACTGAGTGGCCATGAAAACTTTGCATTATCTGGACCTTCTGTTTTACAATTTAGATGGGGTTAGGGGGTATAGGCTTTTTTTTTAATTTGCAGTCACATAGCAATGCCTTTTTTCTTTAACCTAAACTGAATATTTTTCAATTATTATTGTAGCTTTTGCATTTATACATTTTTAGAGTTGCCATATGTAAAATGATAAGTCCACAATAAATAGTATTTTAATCATGGTTGGATTTACACACTAGTGCCAATGTGGATAATAATAAACAAAAAAACAGTGTGTTTTGAGCTTTGGGAGGAAACCCATGCATAAAAATTTAATGCAGATAGTATTAGGAATTCTTGAATTGAGTATAGTACCCCAGCAGTGCAATGCTCAAGTGCTTAGCACTTAGCCACCATACTGCATTACATTGCCATAAATTCTCTGTTGCGGCAGCTAGAACTTATTGCTGCATAATGTAAATGTATGTAACACTCCTTAATAATAACTGTAGAAGGTCAGTGTAACTGGTTTGTGAGTAATAAAGGAAGGTAAGTTGGTTTACCCTTCAATATTTATCTAAAATTTGATTATTAGGTTTAAGTGAATTAACTGGTTTAGCATTTATAAATGTGTTTATATGAAGCTCCTATCATGACACAATAAACATATTGTTAATTTATTTTTATCTAGGATCTGATGACTCAAAAGAAAAAGAAAAACATGATCACCTCTATAGAAGATTAATAAGCTCATCCATGCTTTCTCAAAGTTTGTCACAAAAATCTCTAGCAGAACAAGTGAATGCATGCCAAACTCTGAAGTCTTCGGATGTGGAGACTCCAAATAAAGAAAATTCCATTAGATCGCCCATTTCTGAGGGAAGATCAGAAGGTGCCGACAGTCCAAGATCTCTGTCTTCTTCTGACCAGGAATCAGGTAATGAAAACGAGTGGACCAAAGACCATTGTGCCTCTAATATTAGCATCCCTGTTGTGTCTATGAAGCACAGAGATCCCCTGGAGATTCTTAACAAAGTTTTTCCAAACCATAAACAGAGCATATTAGAAAGCATCCTACATGTATGTAAGGGAGATGTTGTTCAAGCCATAGAGATGGTTTTAAATGGAAAGGATCAAGTTGTGAAAGAAAATGAAACTCCAACAGGATCAGATGTCAACACCTTTACAAAAGATGCAACAATCAATATTTCTGGCTTAAGTTTTGGTACTTTTGGCTCTAAATCTGCCTTTTCCCCTTTGCATCCTAATCCATCAGCTGCTGGAAGTGAAACAAATATCTTTCATTCTAGACTTGACCTAAATCCATTACACTTTACTTATTCCACAACTAACAGAGGAATTCCTGGGTTTATATCCCCTTACAGCTTTGTACCATCTTTTCCTTTTCACCCCGGCATGGATTACACATTCCCTGGAATGTTAAGGGATGCATCTTATTACCAGCGCAAAGATGCCATGAATATCTCTGGACTTTACTCTAGATTGAACCAAGAACATCACTAGTATTCCTTTTGTTCAAAACAACCAAGATGCCTTATCTTAGTAAATACATCGATTTTTTTTCAGAACTGTGTAGAATGAATATGCATTCCTCATGTTTCTATAGTGTTTTTTTATCTAGAAAACTTTATTTCTTAAAGTAACAATACATTTTGTCAAATAAATAAAAGCTGGTACATTTAACCATTTTTTTGTTTATGTTATCTTTGTTATACTGCTCACATATTCAGAAATTATATATGTTAAGGTATTTGAGTTGATTGCCTAGATGAGTAGAGAGTATTTATTTAGGAATAAGAAACTGTGATTGATTTCCTAAAACTGGATAATGCAAAATATTGTGCAGTTGTGCATGGTAGCCAATCAGCTTCTAACTTCAGCTTGCTCAATTAAGGTTTGACAAAAAAAAAAAAAATGGAATCAGATTGGTTTCTATTCAGAGCTGCACCAGATTTTGCACTCTTTAGTTGTAGTAAATAAGCTCAACAGCCTCCATTACAAAGGAGTCAGCACATATTAAGGCATGGTGTATGAAAGACTACAAAATATTTACCAGGCCAGTGATTCCCTTGCCCATGCCCCCCCAAAAAAATCTAAATTTCCAAATGTATGGAAGGTTGGCTGGTCTAACCTCAAACATTTGTCCTTTAGATACCTACAAGGACAATTAAAATGAAATTACGTTTTTCAAATTAAAAATGTTTTGAAAATGTTCACATTTATAAACTCCCTTTTTTTGGATAATTTTTATTTGTAAAACATTTTTTCTTACAATTACCTGTGACAGTAGTTTCTCTTTCTGGCAGTAGTTTTCTGCCTGAAAAGAGGAGCAGGAATGTTTTTTTATTGTGAAGAATGTGGAATTTGATCTCCCCTGCTTTTTTCTTCAGATATATTCCAGAGCAGCAGGTGGTTAACGATCCTGTAGAAATTATGCAATGTTTACAATTTGACTGCTTAAAAAAGACTTAAAGAAAAAGCAGTCATGGAATAAAAATTGGGAAAATTCATATTTCTAAAAAAAAAAACAACAAAAAAAAAAAAAAATATGCATTCCTATTAAAGGAGAATTTAAACACCTCCAACTCAAATTTCATCAATCTACTGTTATTTTTCAGTCCAACCCAAGGTTTTCTAATCCTTAATCTTCCAGCCCCATTGCCTGTTTGTGGATGTTGGAGATTCCCCATTAATTTCTACAAGTTTAGAATGAGGGTGGTGGGTGCTATTCGCAATGATGTAACATGAAGTGTATATAAAACCAAAACATTTTTTTTAGTGTATGAATAAAACACTTGTTAGTTTATGTTTTGCTTCTGTGGCCCAAATTGCTAAAAACATCTCTTCCCTCTACACTGTAAGGGGATTTACCCTCTTGGAAAGCTTTCATTCTAACAGGTGCTGCTATTCATATTGCTGTGATTCATTTTGATGTGTTCCTGTTTTAACCCATTAAAGGCACCAAGCTTGTTTTGGAGTGCGGTCGTCCAGAGTTGCTTTAATTGCCCATATTGTCTGCATGCTGTGACCTGCACCCAGGTTTCTCTATCTCTGGAGGAACTACTTTGTGTTTCATGGATTTGCCTAGAGCGGTGGTATCTCTCTCAGGTGCTGCTATTGTCTCTTTTGAAATATTACCCCCAAGTCCTATTTTGATGACTATAAAATTATGAGTTATTATTTCTGTCTTTCTGCCTAAAGCGATTCCTTAAAGACAAAGAAATAGTGGAATAGGGGTGCAAGGTAGGTAATGACATATTTCAGGCATGTTATTCTTATTCCCCAAAGCCCATAATGTCAACTTGTTTTTTCTAACTTATAGTGCTTGTATTACACATTACACATCTATCTGTCAGTTCTGGCTATCATAGTATAAATAGTTGTTCTAATGTATTTATAGTATAATCTCATTATCAAGTACAATAGTATGTTAAAAAAAAAAGACTGCTGTTCCTGGAAGGTGTGCACAATAAAATGCATTGATTGTCTTCCAGTAATGTGTCATTTTTTAAATCTCTGTAATTCATAGAATTCTGTGTAGTAATATATTATTTGGACAGCATATCTTGGAGTTCGTAGAGTTGAGGGGTGTAAAATAAAATCTTCAAAAGCATTAATATAGAATGTTTGGTGCTTTGGTTATCACATGTCCTTTTGAGACAAAAGCAAGGCAAATAGACTGGTCACTTTGCAAGGGAAGTTACACTTTGTCAGGGAACTTTCCACAGAGCTTGGTGAATGAGGTGAGACTCTATTTTCTACTGTCATCCACTCATGTTCTAGCAAAAATGCATTTTTTTTAAATTTGCTTTTCCACGTAATAGGGTATTCTTTGGAAAATGAAATTTCACCACATTCACTATAATACAAATGAAAATTCCCTTGCAATATGCAACTACCCTTGCTACATTACAAAGAGAACAGTGTAATTGCCTTTAGTAAAGCAATTCCAATGTTTAAAAAGAAGACATGGAAGAAGCAGGAGAAGACATGTTTGCACCACGTCTAAAGCCAACATTTTATTTTATTTATTTTTGGATAGAGTATGGAATGGTTAACCCCCCCCCTTTCAAGCCCTCTGTGTCGCATTGAGAAGATTTTCTTCAAATTTCTGTCTTGATACACAACAGAAAATGAAAGGCGATCTCTCCAAAATTAGGAAAATCTTTTCTCAAACAGTTACCATTGCAGCACAAGTCCCCCCCCACTAGAAGATGTCTCCTCTAGTGGTGACTAACATGATGATACTACAATTTTAGGCTTTTTCTCACTTTTTAAAGTCACTAGCACAAATAGAGAGTGTGTTAGACATTAGGCAGGCAGCTCATTTATAAGGAAGTTTCTACAAGACGAGATTTATGGAAGCAAGAATGGAGTGACAAAACCCAAAGGTCCAAATGTAAGTTTTTATTAAAACATATCAGTTCCAAGTAAATAGAAAATGTGTTTTTGGGGGTCATAAGGTGTCCCCTTCACAATGACTTATGTGGAAGGATGATTTATTTAAAAAAAAGGTGAAGTGGACCTGTATTTGCTCCACACATCAAATCACATTCATTTGATTTTAGTTCCTAAAATTTAAATTTTTTAGGTATTAGGTATTATTAGGTATTTAGTATGGATGCAGGTTCAGTCCAGTTAAATAACCAGATAATATGTATACCATGTTTTTTTTCTGTACAGCAGAGCTCAAGGTGGGGAGAGAGAATAATAAACAAGAAGCCAATCCGGTGTGCTGCAGTGCAAGAAATATGTTTTTCAGGTTGAAAAGCAGAGTAACAGAAAGTGTGCTGCTTCTTCTTTTACTCTCAAATCATGGGGTGGGGTGATAAAACTCCTATGTACTGTATGACTTGTATCTGTTCATTGAGCTGTTTGTCTGAAGTTCAGCTTTATAGATAAACTCCATTAAATGTTATACATCAAATGGCCCAATGACATCACATAACATTTCAAACAATCTACACAGCTCTCTGAGCATGTCAATATAACATATGTTCAAATCGGTAGAAAAAGTCAACTCCCAAGAAGCAGTTGGAGTTCTCTTTTTTCTTCTTTTACAAGCTGTCTGTGAATCAGCATATTGCATGCTAATTTTTATATTAGTTTCCGTCTTTACCAGTTGTGGACATTGAACAGTATATAAGGTGCGTGTAGTATGACCTGTCCTTCTGCCCCCTAGCACTTTTGGGCAATTTCCTATTGTCAAAATGACAGTCAGGAGGTTATGTGTAAATACTGCAACTGCAATAGCTGCTGTAAAAAAATGTGATCATCTGACTCAATGTTTATAAACACTGTACATATGCAAGAAGGAGAGATACAGAGTGACCTTTTTATTTACTAGGTTTAATTTATCTCTACATCAAATGGATGAGCTTCAATCTGCATATGATGTCAGTTAAAGCAACCTGACAAGTAGTAAGAAAGAGTTTTCTTTAACCACCTCCTTCAAGCTTCCCCAATGTGGGTGGACATACATGTACGACCTCCCGCTCATGCACCTCATGCACATCGTGTAGGGCTAATGAAATTGGCCCTGTAATATGTGACTGCTGTGACCAATCACAGCAATCTCATACTGTATGTAAACAAAGGTTGCAAGCCTACAGCCTTTGGGTCCCTCTCACAGCCAATCAATGTTTACGATAACCATAATGGCTGTAATAAGCAGTAAAAGGTAAAAACGAAAACACAGAATCAGAGATCAGAGACATTGGCTGCTGCTCTGATGATACTGCATGCTAGTGCAGCAGCCATTGATTTTTTTTATCTTTTTACTTTTTATATACTGTCACCAGAGCATGTGCAGTGTCACTATAGTGGTATTTTACTGCTATGACAGGGATCATGTACAGTGATGGCCAGATACACTGACATACAGCATCATCAAAGCAGCTAGATATTTTACATGATCACCGCCACAGCAGTACAGTGGCTGGTGGCAGCAGGTGACTAGAAGGCTGGAATGGGCAGGTTCTTTCTGGCAGCAGACAGATGATGTGCAGGCATTGGCTGGTAGCAGACAGGTGATGAGCAGGTACTGGCTTGTAGCAGACAGGCGATGGGCAGGTACTGCCTGACAGGAGTGGATTACTAGGCAGTATGTGAAGGAACAGTGAAGTTACACATACTGGATCAGAGACTGGTAATCAGATCAGGTACAAGTACACAGATAGCAGCATGGTTAGGGTGCAGGCCTGGGTTGGTATTGGATAAGCAGTTTGGTGGCAACAGTAACAGGCAGAAGGAGAGGTCAAAGGCAAGCAAAGTTCAAGGAATGGTCAGGACAAGTTGGGTCAGTAATGGGTAATCAAATGCAGATAACAAGCTGCAGCCCTCACAGGAAACACTGTAGATGAAACAGCACTGAATCTGAGTAATGGTTCTGTTTAAATAGCCCGCTTGATGCCAACATTAGTGACAGATGCGTGTGTATGGGCACACAATTGCACACATGCACTATCTTGCCTGCTGACATGCACTTACTAGCAGGTAGTCAGGAATGGATGGATGCGTAATTGGATTTGCCTGTTTGACAGAGAACTATGAATTTCAAAGGACAGATTTACAAATATTTTGGCAGCTACAACAGTACACATACGTATGTTTCAACTTCATATTTATCTGATTGCCTGGAGATCAAGTTTAAAGTGGTTTTAAACCCTTACATATACACAGTAAAGTGACTAGCCTCAGGTGGTACCCAGAGATTACCTACTGGCCTTGCAACCATCTGTTCTGTGCATCCATTCAAAGTGCACAATTTACACAGGATCTCTCAGCTTTGAAAAGTAGGGGGCAGAGAGCTGAAGTTACACTGTAAAGAGCTCGGTGAGTGGAGCTATGAGAGCTGATTGGAGGGAAGGGACACCCCCTTCACACAGCACACAGGAACAGAGGTGAGGCTGTCAATCAGCTGGAGGTCCCTCCCCTGTCACCTTTCTTCTCTTGGTGTCAGGAAAACTTGTCAGAAGTGTCAGAAGTGATTCATGTTGATAGCAGAGCAGCAAAGCAGCAAACGGAAATGACACTTAGGGGTAGACTTACTAAAACTGGTGCACTCGGAAACTGGTGCAGCTGTGCATGAAAGCCAATCAGCTTCTAACCTCAGCTTGTGGCAATACAACCTGAAAGCTGGTTTCTATGCTGAAGTAAGTCTGATTTTGCACTCTCCAGCTTTAGTAAATAAACCCCTTAGTGCTCTTAATTGAGACAAGTACACACTATAGAGCAGTGGTTCTCAACTCCTGTCCTCGGGACCCACCAACAGTCCAGATTTTAAGTATTACCTTGGGGAGATGCAGACTAGAATACTGCAATCACTAAGCAGCAAATTATATATGTATTTCAGTTATCTTGCAAACCTGGCCTGTTAGTGGGTCCTGAGGACAAGAGTTGAGAACCACTGCTATAGAGGGGAACGATTTGTTCATATTTCATGACTGAGCTTTAGGCTACTTTCATACTGGGGCAGGCGGGCGGCGGCGGTAAAGCGGCACTATTTTTAGCGCTGCTTTACCGTCATTTTAGCGGCACTGTTAACCCCCACTAGCGGCCGAAAAAGGGTTAAAACTGCCCGCAAAGCACCGCTGCAGCAGTGCTTTGCTGGTGGGTTTGTGGCACTGCCCCATTGTTTTCAATTGGAAGGGGCGCTTTAGAAGCGGTGAATAAACCGCTCATATAGCGCTGCAAAGATACGGCTTGCAGGACTTTTTTTCCCCGTCCTGCAAGCGCACAGCTCCAGTGTGAAAGCCCTGGAGACACAGGAAAGGCTCTTTACAGTCACTATACAGGCGCTATTTTTAGTGCTGTAGCACCTGTAAAGCACCTCAGTGTGAAAGTAGCCTTACAACCACTTTAAGATAAATTCCATAATTATGTATGTGATATTTACTGTAATGATAATTGTTTCAGATCTCGTTGGCCCTCATTTTTGAAAAAAATTACCATAGTGGAAAAAAAAAATTGTTATAGCTTATTAAATTGGGACTTTTGCTTATGGCTAGGCACAATTAAAATATTTAACAATACTAATATTGTTTGCACTTTTATCCTACCTAGTTCTAACTCCTAGCAGCTGTGTAACTATCAGTAAAAGGGTTAGGAAATGCAAATATATAAATATAACAACATTTATATACAGGTATACACAAAATTTGTCTTTTGTAAATAGCTGCGACTGTTGGATCAGATTCCAGGCTCTCCGTTGGGACAGAAGAGCCGGGAAAAGCACCAGCATGTGGTGGGAGGGGGGATTTTCGAGCCTCAAGAAAAGTGTTCAGTATTGAAGTGGTTAAGTATCAAAGTTTGCTGCCATTCCACGAGCGTGCCGAATTTTAGAGTGACATATTAGGTATCTATTTACTGTAACATTGTCTTTTTCAAAAATTTTACCAAAAATTGGGTTATATATTGTGTTGTGAAAAACCATGTGACATAAAAAAATGCAACGACCACCATATTATTCTCTAGGGCTTTGAGGACTATATAATGTTTGGGGGTTCTAAGTAATTATCTAGTGATAAAATACAGATTTTTACATGTAGGAGAGAAGAGTCAGATTAGGCCTGGTCTTCAAATGGTTATTGAGTGGACTTTTGTTCATCACTTTTTGATTTGATACTCATCATGATCAAATTTTTGTGAGATATACATACTTATTGGCACCTTTTTTATTTATATATCACATTCAAATTGGTATTTATTTGGTCCCACATTTCACATTTTGATATACTGGGTTCTTTAGAACACTGTATTCAGATATGCAACAAAATGTTACAAGAATAATTTTAGGTGTGTCTAGTTGTGAGGAAAGATTCATTGAATCTAGAAAAGTACATTGAATCTGCCCTCACCATGGGGGCTTCTAAAAGTAGGAAAACTTTGGATCCACTAAATCAAGTAGCAGTCATTCAAACTATTTACCTGACAAAAAGAGGATACTAAAGGTGATATGTCATTTTTAGGTCAGGTGTATATTATCCATTGATCACGTACAAACTGATATTTTATATCTTTTTTATTTCACAGATATAGTTACATAGTTGGCCAGGTTGAAATACATCAACCTGGCATATGAAGTCCATCTAGTTCTAACAATAGAAAAATTAAACAAATATAATAAATAAATTAAGATATACAGAACCTTATACCCATGGTTGATCCAGCGGAATGCAAAAAGAAAAAACCCTATAAAAGTAAGGTCCAACTTGCTCCAGTGGGGAAAAAAGTTCCTTTGTGATCTTCTGAATGCAATTGGATATTCCCTGGATCAACAATATCTGGTGTTATTATCTATATATGTCAAGTTATATAGTTATGGTTTGTGCATTGAGGAATGCATCCTGCATTTTTTTAAAACAATCTACTAATCTTGGCAGAACTAGTTCCTGAGGGAGTCTTTTCCACATTTTCAAAGCCCTACTGTGAAGAAGCCTTTCCGTATGTGGAGGTTAAATCTCTCTTTCTCTAGACATAAGGAGTGGCCCTTGTCTTTTGTAATAGCCTTAAAGTGAATAACTCTAATCCATGTTCATTGTATTGCCTACTCATACATTTATACATGTGATCATATCCCCCTTGATTGCCTCTTCTCAAGAGGAAATAAATTCAGTTTAGCTAATCTTTCCTCATAGCCGAGCTCCTCCATGCCTCTTTTCACTTTGGTTGCCTTTCTCTGCACTTTCTCCAGTACCCCAATATCCTTTTTGTGAACTGGTGCCAATAAACTGCATATTCCAGTTGAGTTCTTACTAATGATTTGTACAGATAAAATATATCTATCTCTCTGGAATCCATATCTCTTTTAATATAAGAAAGGACTTTGCCTGCTTTGGAAACTGCAGCCTGGCATTGCATGCTGTTATTATTAAGTCTATGATCTATCAGAACACCCATATTTTTCTCCACTATTGATTCCAGTTGTACTCCCCCTAGTATGTAAGATGCATGCATATTCTTAGCCCCCAAGTGCATAACAAGTACATTTATCAACATTTATTATGTATGTATGCATTTCTGCCTCCTTGTAATGTCATCTATAAGCTTACAAAGATCTCCCTTTTATTATCCATTTAATTGAAAACAAGCAGTGCTTGTAATTGTGGTCATCTACACTGCTCTAAGCATACTCCAAATCCCATAGTCCATAGTGCCTAGGAGGATGACTACAATATTATATATACTGTATAGTGGGATCATGTAAAACAAACATAGCCACCATAGCTGAAAGTTAAAGTGATACTAAAGGCTTATTTTTTTTATTTAAAAATAACTAACATATTATATTTACCTGCTCTGTGTAGTGGTTTTGCACAGAGCAGCTCAGATTGTCCTCTTCTCGGGTCTCTCGCCTGTGCTCCTGGCCCCTCCCTCCTGCTGAGTGCCCCCACAGCAAACAGCTTGCTATGGGGGCACCCCAGCAGAGCCGATGCTCTGTGTGGCCATTCAGACACAAAGCTGCGGTTCAGTGCTACCCCTCTCTCTCCTCATTGGCTCACTGACTTTGATTGACAGCAGCATGAGCCAATGGCGCTGTGCTGCCATCTCATCCAATGAGGAGGTGGAGTCCTGGACAGCCAAGACACTTCTGCAACATCACTGGATTGAGATGGGCTCAGGTAAGTATTAGGGGGCTGAGGGGGGCTGCTGCACGCACTTTACAACCACATTAAACTATAGCAGCAAAAAATAAAATTTATTTGGAGATTTGGCAGTGGCTGAGAGCAACAAAAGATATTTTTGAGTTATAAATACATATTGAATATTTTTTTTCTTTTTAAATCAGAATTTAGTGTCATCTATAATCTACTAGAACACTCAGATCCTTCTAGACCATTGACTCCCCTGGTTGTACAATGTATGATGCTTGCATGTTTTTATCCACCATGTGTATAACTTTACATTTATCAACATTAAACCTCATATGCCACATAGTTGCCCAATCAAGTATTGTAATCTGCTTGTAAATTGGAGACATCCTGTAAGGATGTTATTCCACTACATAGCTTTGTGTCATCTGCAAAGACTGAAATTTTAATCCAAAATTTTAAACAAAGAACTTTGGGGACAAAATACCAATGTTTGGAATACTATGTTTTTTATCAAAACTTTTGTGTGTGTGACAAATGCCTAATTAAGTAACTTCTAATAAATATTGGTTAACAATGTGCTTTTCTACCTTTATTATTTTTTGCATCCTACAGAACTGCAGCTCTTAAATGAGTGTCCCACTATATTTTTGTACATAGTATATGTCATAAGCAATGACTGCAGTTCCTTAGTAAAAAAATGAAATACATTTTATAACTGAACATAATGAATAAAGGTAATTTATACAAAAACACTAGCCATATAATAATAAGAATTTGCCAGGACATTCATCCAACATTCACAATTCTCTGGGAAAAATGTATAAAGCACATTTCCATGTCCAGTACATTCATTCAATATTAGCCTATTAAAAAAGAATTTTGGAGGGAAATCAGCGCCATCTGTTGTTCATTAGGAAAAGGTGCTTACTGTAGCTTTACCTGCACATTCAACTGGCTTTTACTAAAAAATAATATTTTGCAGGTTTGGGATTGTGAGTTCTTGCACATTTTTTTAATTCACAAAGTTTCATAGTTTCATAGTTTCATAGTTTCATAGTTAGTAAGGTTGAATAAAGACATCAGTCCATCCAGTTCAACCTGAGTGAGTGTCTACAATTGTCCCCATCCCTGTATATTGCACACTCACATCGGTCCCTACCCTCAAGAAGCCCACAATCCAAGGTCCCCATTCATATACTAGGGCCAATTTTTGGACAGAAGCCAATTAACCTACCTGCATGTCTTTGGATTGTGGGAGGAAACCGGAGTACCCGGAGGAAACCCACGCAGGCACAGGGAGAACATGCAAACTCCAGGCAGGAAGTGTCGTGGTTGGGATTCGAACCACCGACCCTTCTTACTGCTAGGTGAGAGTGCTAACCACTACACCACTGTGCTGCCCAAAGTTGATTTATGTCATTTTTATTTGATATCCTACGACAGTTTTAAACATGCAGCTTAGTGAAAATAAAAATATAGTTAATAAAGTCTTCTTCTACCATAGAAGTCACAGTGGCATAATGTACTCTGATCTCCAATTGTTGGAGATACTGTAAAAAAAAAAAAACAGGTTGAACTGGTTTATATCTCTTTATTATTTGTAATTAATTATTTACATTTTACATATAGTCCTCCGAATCTAAGTTTAGATGATGATGGTGACACTGTTACCACTACTTCTAATACTACTGCTCAGGGCTTTTTTTCAGTTGGAACTTTGTGGAACTCGGTTCCACCACCTCTGGCTCAGACCCTCTGCTCCCTGCTCACCACTATTATACTATTACAGTTCTTGAAAGCACAAAAGTCCAATTTCTATTCTTACAAGTGACAGCTTGTCTTCCAAAAGCTCCCACAGATCAGATCTCCTGAGTGGCTCCCACTATGGGGACAAGGGAGATACAGGTGCCCGGCATGCAGTGCAAATTCCAACATTACCACTGGATCATCTCCCTGCAAGTGAGAGAGGCAGAGCCAACTACAGTGTGTGGGGAGGTATTAGAGCCAACTGGGTGCTTCAGCATAATACAGCAACAAAAATAAGACATGTGGAAGATGGTGGCATTTAGGATGTCCTGCAGAAGGCTAGAAGAGTCAGTAACCAATTTATGATGTTGTGTTGGCTTAAGCTGACCATAGATGGATCAAAGTTTGGCTGATTCAGCAGGGACCAGCCACATTTTAATCCATCTATGGCCATTCCTGTTTGAGAGGAATCAATCACTATATTTGGAACTGTTGCAAAATGTGTGTTTGATCAGTGAATGCAGCCAATCATCAGCAGCACTGATTAGTGTATTCACCCCGGGTGTCACATATTGGGGGGTTGTCAGCCCGGCACCCCCTGCCCTTCGCGAGAGAAGCCAGGTGATAGGCACAGGCAGCAGCGGCACCGCTGTGACTTACAGGGCAGGGAGAGGTGAGCTGTGACAAGGTGCAGGGTCGTCCGTGTGTGGACCGTACCCGGATGAATGACACCCAGCGACAGCCGCCGCTTTCACATTGCACTGCACAGCAGGGGAGAGAGACAGTGAGCGGAGCTGGAGAGAGGACGACAACTGCTGGACTTAACTGTTAACCAGCAGGTGATTGGTTGCTAGATGGTCCTAGCAACCAATAATTAGCATTGCAATATGAAAAATTAACTCCAGCAGTTCAGGTCCTTAGGTCCTTCTATTATGTGCTGCTGTGTCTCCCCCTCTGCATGCATGCCCCAGTAAGGTAGGAAGGGGCAATTTGCAGGGGTCCTGAGCTGGGGGGTAATGTGCAGGGGTCCAGAGCTGGGGGTGGGGGGCAATGTGTAATATGCAGGGGTCCAGACCTGGGGGTGAGGGGAAAATTTGTAATGTGCAGGGGTCCTGAGCTCGGGGGGAAAATGTGCAATGTGCAGGTGTCCCGAGCTGGGGGGCAATGTGTAATGTGCAGGGGTCCTGAGCTGGGAGGGGCAAAGTTTAATGTGCAGGGATCCTGAGCTGGGGGGCCAATGTGTAATATGCAGGGGTCCCGAGCTGGGGGGGGCAATGTGTAATGTTCAGGGGTCCAGAGCTGGGGGACTGTGTAATATACAGGGTTCCAGAGCTGGGGGGCTGTGTAATGTAAAGAGGTCCAGAGCTGGGGAGCTGTGTAATATGCAGGGGTCCAGAGCTGGGGTGGGGGGCTGTGTAATGTACAGAGGTCTAGAGCTGGGGGGGCTGTGTGTAATGTGCAGGGGTCCAGAGCTAGAGGGGGAGCAATGTGTAATGCGCAGGGGTCCAGAGCTGGGGGGATGTGTAATATGCAGGGGTCCGGAGCTGGGGGTGGGGGCTGTTTAATTTGCAGGGGTCCAGAGCTGTGGGGGCTGTGTAATGTGCAGGGGTCCAAAGCCGGGGTGGGGGGCTTTGTAATATGCAGGGGTTCAGAGCTGGGGGGGGCAATGTGTAATGTTCAGGGGTCCAGAGCTGGGGGGCTGTGTAATATACAGGGTTCCAGAGCTGGGGGGCTGTGTAATGTAAAGAGGTCCAGAGCTGGGGAGCTGTGTAATATGCAGGGGTCCAGAGCTGGGGTGGGGGGCTGTGTAATGTACAGAGGTCTAGAGCTGGGGGGGCTGTGTGTAATGTGCAGGGGTCCAGAGCTAGAGGGGGAGCAATGTGTAATGCGCAGGGGTCCAGAGCTGGGGGGGATGCGTAATATGCAGGGGTCCAGAGCTGGGGGGATGTGTAATATGCAGGGGTCCAGAGCTGGGGGGATGTGTAATATGCAGGGGTCCAGAGCTGGGGGGATGTGTAATGTGCAGGGGTCCAAAGCTGGGGTGGGGGGCTGTGTAATGTGCAGGGGTTCAGACCTGTGGAGGGCTGTGTAGTGTAAAAGGGTCCCGAGCTGCGGGGAGCTGTGTAATGTAAAGGGGTCCAGAGGTGTAGTTGTGGAGAGAGGGTACACAGTAGTGACAAAGAGATATCGGGGCGCAGGGATATGCAGGGAGCACAGTGGGGTGTTTTTACAGTTTAAATTGGGGGGGGTGCCAGATATAGGATCCGCCCCGGGTGTCAAATACTCTAGGTACGCCCCTGCAGATGATTGCCCTTTACAGAAACATGACACTCCATTTCCAATAACTGAATGAGGCCCAAATAATATATTCACTAGAAAACACATGATTAGAGTCCCAATATCCAACCCAGATGCAAGCTACATAGTATGGTTTAAAGTGGTTGTACACCCTGCTGGAAATATCTCCTAAACCTACATGGTTTAGGAGATATTTACAATTCCCTGTACGACGAGTTCTTCTGCGCATGCGCCAATGTATTCAGGGCATGCACACTTTAGAAAGGGCACGCTGTGCCGTTTCTAGCTGGGGTCATGCTGTGACTGGTGGCATCACGCGACTCCAGCCAGTCACAGAGCCAGAGTTTGCGGCCCCGGAAGGAAGAGGGCTGAAGATGGACGCTTCCAGACAGCGGGGACATTGGGCACATCGCAGGCTTCGGTTTCAGGTAAGTGACACATAATGGGCTACTATGCGATGCATAGTAGCCCATTATGCTTTACCTTTGCAGGGAGTTGCAGTTGTTTCTAATATATTCAATATAATTTTGAAGATAGAAAATGTCATTATACAGTAAGGTGTTCAGTTGTTTATGTGTAGTATAAAAAAAACGATACCATTAGTTTTTTTGTATGACATCAAAAACCTAATTAGCAGTACAAATAACTGAATATTTAAATATCTATAGACTAGTTCTTTTATGTACAGATCAAAAGTGATTCCTTTTATCTGAATATAATCTTAAAGCAACCCTTACTAGTTTTTTTAAATACAATTATTCAGTTTAAACCCCTATTACAATTCTGATCAGTTATAATTAACTAATGTTTCCCCGTTGGTATTTTTTTTTAGCTGATATAATCTTTTTATCATTGATATGCAACTTTTTTAATTTTTTAATTAGTGTTTTTTTTTTTTGTAGAATTGCAAAAAAAAACATAAAACTTCACCATGATGTTTTTACATGTCATTTTCATTATTAACTGAAAAAAAATCACAGAATTGAATTTGTAATTAAAAAATAAATAAAATGTTAAATCAAAATATAACCATAGCAGCAATGTAAACATTGTTCTGGTCTGTTTTCAGGTGTGGGAGCAATGGTGGAGCAATGCATTTCTAAACTGCAATGTAACCTGACCTTAAACTAAGCTACACATGTGGGGTTTTAATGCATATCCAGTATTACGAAGTGATGAAAGCAGAAGTAAGTGGCAGCTCTTAAACTGTTACTGTGTACAGCTTTCTTAGCTAAATCTCTTTTGTTTTCAGAAGATTTTGAAGCAGGAGATAAATAGAGAAACAAACTCGTCATGGCTGTGATGTTTGAATAACAACACAGGTGTAAATGCCTTACTCTGAGCAATTACACCTGTACAAATTGCATTGTTGAGAATGAGGATAAATCTTTTGAAATGCCTCTAAATCTGTGTGCATTCCTTTTATGTTGTTTCAGTTATACATTAAAGCGGGACTGTACTGAAAAAAATTTTTTTTTAAAAGCCAGCAGCTACAAATACTGCAGCTGCTGACTTTTAAAAAATGGACACTTACCTGTTCCAGGGTCCAGCGGTGTCGGCAGCAGTGGCCGATCGATCGCTTGGCTCTCTGCTGTAGCCGGCGCCATTATCGGTAAGGGAATCAGGAAGTGGCTTCACTTCCCGATTCCCTACTGCGCATGCGCGAGATGCGCGGCGCAATGAGAATCTTTAGCGCTGTCTGCCTGGACACGTGTGTGTCCCGGCAGACAGCGCGCTGGGACAGGAACTTGCGTAAACTCCCGTGGGAGTTTATGCCGGAAGTGGGTGCAGATACCTGTCTTAGACAGGTATCTGCACCCCTCTCCCCCCTGAAAGGTGCCAAATGTGACACCGGAGGGGGGGAGGGTTCCGAAAAGCGGGAGTTCCACTTTAGGGTGGAATCCCGCTTTAAGGCAACTTCACCTAATGCTTGCAAACCCTTTTTTTTTTATTTTGTATCTGTTATATAATTATTGTTTGTTTTCCCTATATGGGATTCTATAGACAACCAATTAGGACAAATGCCTGACAACTTTTATATTTAATATATTGCAGGAATGATATATAAAATTGTACAGTAAACTGCTGCAGAGATAGAGAGCTTCCATCAGACCTATTTTTACAGCACATCCCACAGATGCTCAGTGGGAAGGAGATCTTTGAAATTTGGCCAAATCAACCGTTCGTCTGTATGCTGGTCCGACGGACCAAATACGACGCAAGGGAAGCTTTTGGCTACTGGTTATTGAACTTCCTTTTTTAGTCCCGTTTACGTTATCACGTTCAAAACGAACAAACTTAGTCTGACCTTTTCTGCCGGAAAGTCCGGTCGTGTGTACACGCAATCACTGTGCTCCTCAAACCATTCTTGAACCATTTTTGCAGTGTGGCAGGGTGCATTATCCTGCTGAAAGAGGCCACTGCCATCAGGGAATACCATTTCCATAAAGGGGAGTACTTGGTCAACAACAATTGTTTAAATAGTTTGTACGGAACATCCACATAAATTGTATTGATGCATTTGTTTATTGCAGGTACTTATATAGTGCCATCAATTTTACGCAGTGTTTTACATACATATTTTCCATTCACATCAGTCCCTGCCCTCAAGGAGCTTACAATCTAAGGTTCCTAACTCATACATACACATGCTAGAGCCAATTTAGACAGGAGCAAAAGTTTGGCAAAGAATGTCAGGACCCAAGGTTTCCCAGCAGAGCATTTCCCAAAGCATCACACTGCCTCCACAGGCTTGCCTTTTTCTCATATTTCAACCTGGGGCCATTTCTTCCCCAGGTAAGTTACATAGTTAGTCTGGTTGAAAAAAGACAGTTCAACCAATAGAAGAGAAAAAAAATTATACAGTCCAAGATACACAATCCTATCATCACAGTTGAGCCAGAGGAAGGCAAAAAACCCCAATAAAGCATGATCCAATTTGCTCCAGCAGGGGAAAAATTCCTTCTTGATCCCCCCAAGAGGCAATAGGATATTCCCTGGATCAACTTTTTTTTTTATCCAAAAAACAAGTTTATTGAAAAAACTAGCACAAAGTAAACAAAAACATACACCGAACGTACATCATTATCTCTTCACCATTACAGTCATAGTATACAGTTGTTGCACACATTTTTTTTTTTTCTTTAACAGCAATATCGCCAATCCCCGCCAGCCCGCTCCAACCCCCTTACATCCACAGTATACTTAAAAAGCTTAGCCCAATTTACATTTCTGAGTTTCTTCCAATATTTTTGCTTAAGCCAGTATTCTGGCCATTACTAGATCCATCGGGGCAAGCCCCGGAACATCCAGCCACGGCCCCCATAATTTCTCAAACTTTTGGGCGCATCCCCTATGTTGGAAAATTATCTTTTCTTTTCTAAGCATATCACCCATTGTGTTGATCCATTCCTTAAGGGTAGGTGGGTCTTCTGATATCCAGTGAGTCATTATTAATTTCCTTGCTAGGAAAAGGGATCTAATAGTGGCCACTCTCGTGCTTTCCTCCCATTCTAGCTCCTCCAACACATTAAGAAGGCAGTGCTTTGGATCAGGAGGTAGTGAGATTTGAAATACCCTGTTTATGGTGTCCACCACCCCTGTCCAGTAGGGGTGTAATTTGGGGCACCTCCACAGAAGGTGGATCAAATCTCCATGATCTCTCTTACATCTAGTGCACAGTGGTGTAGGTCGCAAGCCCATAGCAAACAGTCTGTGTGGCGTATAGTACACTCTTAGCAGCAGATATAGTTGTGAAACTCTCTGTGATATATTCAGGGAGCATGAGAGTACCGCCTGAAGGGCCTCCTCCCATTGTTCCCCGTCAAGCCTGCCAACCTCCCCCTCCCACTTGGCCAGCATCCGTAGGGGGTGTTTATTCAGAAAGTTCCCTAGTAGCATGTTATAGCATGTTGATATAAACCCCTTAGTACTGGTGGCCCTTGCAATCATTTTAAACACCGGAGTCGGGCATAGGGCCCAGTCTTCTGATCTGCTTTGGGCCGTTATAGCATGTTTTAACTGTACATAGTAAAATCTCATGGAGTGCGGTAAACCAAACTGTTCCTGCAAAGTTTCAAAGGTGTGCATGTTCCCATTGTGAAATATCTGCTTAAGGTAAACTATCCCATAGCTCTTCCATAGCTTGCCATGCTGTAGTTTGGCTAACTCTGGGTATGAGTCATTATTCCAGACAGGGCTAAAGTCTGTGTATCCATTCACCCCCTGCAAACTTCTAGTTTTGTTCCAAATCTTTTGGATAAGATTGTAGGTCGGGTAGCGCTTATTAGGTTTGCTAAATGCCTGAGACTCCAAAGCTGACTGTATTGAGTCCCCCTTTACTGTGTGTGCCATCACTAGTTCTGAGGAGGCCCGGGTCCCCCCCTCTTCTCCTGCATCCGCATGGATTGTGCCTATTAATTGCTGTAGCTGCGCGGCAACATAATATAGCCAGGGGTTCGGGAGGGCGAGTCCCCCCGCGTCTTTTGGGCGCTGGAGGTGCTCTAGTTTAATTCTAGGTGCTCGGTTTTTCCAGATTAGCGTACGGAACAGAGAATTAACAGTCCTAAATGTCTTTAGCGTCAATACTGTCGGGGCATTATGCAGCACATAAAGCAGTTGGGGCATGAGAATCATTTTTATCAGGTTCACCCTGCCTGCTACCGACAGGCAGAGTGAATTCCATGTTTTAATCCTGTCCCTAAACTTTTGTAACAGTGGGGCTATATTTAATTTTCCATAGTCTGTAATTTTGGGTGTCACCTGAATTCCCAGATAGCGAAAAGCAGTAGTTGTAGGTACTATACTAGACAACGGGGGCGTCCCCCCCTCATCTATTAACATCAGGGAAGACTTTGACCAGTTTATCCGCAAACCAGAGTACCTGCCAAAGTCTCCTACTGTGGCCATTACCTCTGTCAAAGAGCCCTCCACATCTCCGAGCAGGATCATAGTGTCATCGGCGTACAACATTATTTTCTCCTGCTCGTCTCCATATTTAAAGCCCACTATGTCTGGGTTGGCCCTTACTTTTATAGCTAGGGGCTCAATGGCTAGTGCAAAAAGCAGGGGTGACAGAGGGCACCCCTGCCGTGTGCCTCTACCCAATGTGAAGGTTTTGGATACTGCCCCTGAGGATCGAATGGCTGCTTGTGGATTATGATATAGCAGGCGCACCCAGGAGATGTAACGGGCGCCAAATCCGAAGCGCCCGAGAATTTCCCATAAGTACCCCCACTCAACGCTATCGAAAGCCTTCATAGCGTCCAGTGAGAGCAAAGCCCTCTGCCCCACATTTTGCGCTGAGGATTGCATATTCAGGTATAGCCTCCTTAAATTGACAGCCGTCGATTTATTGGGCATGAAGCCAGCCTGGTCGGGATGTATGATGCTTTCGATGGCTCCGTTTAGCCTAATCGCCAGCATCTTGGCTAGTAGTTTGATATCGCTCTGTAAAAGAGATATAGGCCTGTACGAGCCAGGTTCTAGGGGATCCTTTCCAGGTTTCAGTATGAGGACTATGTTAGCGGTTGCCATGGAGTGGGGCAAAGCTCCCCTCTCCCTGGCCTCATTAAACACTGCCAGAAGCCCGGGAAGGAGCATGTCGGCATATTGCTTATATACCTCCATGGGTATCCCGTCCGCCCCTGGTGCCTTGCAGTTGGGAAATTCCGCTAATGCGTACTGCAGTTCTTCTAGGGTGAAGGGGGCATCTAGTGCCCTTCTCTGTTCGGTCGTAAGTTGTGGAAAGTCAATGTCCTGTAAGTAATCTGTAAGCTCTTGTCGTGTATATTGCTCGGTCGGGAGGTAAAGAGTCTCGTAGAACTTGGCCAGTTCCGCTAAAATTAAATCGGGAGAATTGACAACCCCACCCCCTGCCATTTTTATAGCACCAATAGACGGCACTCGTTGTTGGGAATTGGCAATCCTAGCCAACATGCGGCCCGTACTCTCACCCTCCTCAAAGAATGCCAGTTTGGAAAAAAATAGTTTTTTTTCCGCCTTGGAGGATAGCAGCCGCTCATAAGCTGATTGAGCCGACTGCCATGCCTCCCTGGCAGCTTCTGTTGGGGTATTGACGTATGTCTCCTCCAGAGCCTTTACCTGTTTTTCAAGGTCTTCTCTGAGCCCTGAGGAGTTCTTTTTAACCTTAGTGATTTCAGAAATTAGCAGTCCCCGCAAATAGGCCTTGAAGGCGTCCCATTGTGTAGCCGGTGAGTCAACAAATTCCCGGTTCCTCAAGAATTCCCCCATGCTCCGCTCCATCTCATCGTGGGCCAGAAACAATTTTAGCCAGAAGGCGTTAAATTTCCATGGGGGTCTTGGAAGTGTGGGCATGGTGGATGTAATCAAGTTGATTACCATATGTGACTGGTCTGATACGGATCGAGGCCTGTATGACACTTCTGAGATGGATGGGAGCATGGCCGGATTACCCACTGCAAGATCAATTCTCGACAGCGTGCCATGGGTTTTGGAGAAGCAGGAAAATTGCCTAATCCCCGGGTGTTTCAACCTCCAGATATCCGTCCACCCCACTTCAGTTATCAATCTCAGCAATGGCGACTCCCTCGATGTGGCAGAGACCCCTGCGTTCGGGTGTCTGTCCATGTAGGGACTCAGCCAGCAGTTAAAGTCACCCACTATCAATAGCGGCAGATCCGGCCTCCCCTCCAAATAGGTCAGCAGCAGCCGAATCACCGCCACCGAGAACGGTGGGGGTATGTGCACACATGCCAAAATACAGTACAATATGCCCACTCGACAATGCAGGAAGACAAACCTGCCCTCTGCATCAATACATACATCAATTTCCTGGAAGTCTATCGAGTTATGTATCATTACGCTCACACCCCGGGAGTAAGAGGTATGAGTGGAATGATATGCCTTTCCCACCCATGCATATCTAAGACAGCATTTCGTATCCTTGGTCAGATGCGTTTCCTGCATGCACAATATCAAAGGGTGGTATTTCTTCAAACAGGAAGAAATCATCATCCTCTTAAGTGGGGATCCAAGACCCCTCACGTTCCAGGATACGACTGGTATTTCAGCCATTGGATATCAACATGTATAATGTCAGTATGGGTCGTATCTTGCATCCGGCACCAGTAGAGGTGTACAGTATGTCCAGGGCTAAGGATAAGGGCTGTATATGAAAAAACCAGATGGCTGGAGCCGGGCCAGGGTAGTCTGCTATCAGTTTAGTGCATTCAGCTAGTGCAAGACTGTAAAGTTGCAAAGTACATCTTTGTGGGTACCATGTTCGGTGCAAGCGACAAAAATATGCGAATACAAAAACCCAGGCTGCCAACATGGCATGTTCCTGGGGAAAAACTAAAAACAACAAAAAAGAACCTTTCGGTCGTGTGTTACCCCTCTCCGGGGTGGAAAACATTTCTTCTTGCCTTCTTCACAAGATAGCTCACTGTACGCAGGTCAGTATAATGTCTCCCAGCAGCTTGGTGTAAGGATGGTTCCCGTGAGAGTATGTGAGCCGTCATATTAACAAAGACATCAGAGGCAATGGGTAAAATAACAATAGACTCATACCTCTCAGCATTCAGTGGATCGGAAAAGGTGTGCATAAATCTCAACGGTTAAAGGGGAACCTCCTCAGCTTCAATGAAGAATAAGTGAGCAACAAACAGAAACCGGAAAGTAAAAAAAAGGGGAAGGGGGGTAAAATCCCCCAAGCGGAGAATAACCATCAGTGGAAGATTCAGCCGGGTCCTCTTCCCTCTTCCTCTCTGTCACGGTGACGAAGGGCTTGCTCGTTTCGGTCCAGCCACATTGCCGCCTCCTGTGCCAGTTCAAAGAAGTGTGACTGTCTGTTTGCTGTGACTCTAAGTTTTGCGGGGTAGAGCATAGCATAGGGCAGCTGCAGAGCTCTCAGACGCCTCTTTACATCTGAGAATTTGGCTCTTGATCTCTGCACCTCGGCCGAGAAGTCAGGGCAAAACGACACTCTGAGCCCGTTCACCATGATGTTGGCTTTTTCACGGGCATTTCTCAGTACCGCCTCTCTGTCTCTATAGTGCAGAAGTCGGGCCAGGATAGGTCTGGGGGGTGCCCCCGGCTGTGGCGGGCGTCCCGGTGTGCGGTGAGCTCGTTCCACCGTAAAGAAGGGAGAGAAAGCCTCCTTGCCAAATAGTTCAATCAGCCAGGTCTCCACAAAGGCAGTAGTGTCCCTGCCCTCTGTTTTCTCAGGCAGTCCTACTATGCGGACATTGTTGCGCCTTAGGCGGTTCTCAAAATCCTCTGCTCTCTTGGAAGTGTCGCTGGCAAGTTGATGGGCCGCATGAGCCTCTCGAGCAACTGGTGGGAGTCTGTCCTCAATCTCACTGACTCTGTTTTCCACAGCCGTTGTGCGCTCCCTAATCTTCTGCATATCTTGCCTTAACAGGGAGACATCCTCTCTCAGGCCCCCAAACTGCTCCTTTAGATTGTTCACAGAGGCTGTGCACACATGTACAGCTCTGAGGATTTCTGCAAGGGATGGTTGCTCTGCTGCCTCATGTTCAGTGTCAGGGGAGGGGAGGGGGGGCTGCACATGCTGGGCTTCAGGATCTGCACCTTTAGCAGTGTGCTGAGTACATTGTGTCACAGTCCCAATGTTAAGCCCATGTTCTGGCCCTGCAGACCCCCCAGCATCCCTGTCCTGCTGTCCCCCCAGCTTCTGGGTGTAAAATAACATGTCCCTCGGGTGTTCCTTACCCTGGGACTTCTGTGAGCTCTTTGCTTGTGGTCCTTTGGGCTTGTCACTGCTCCTCGGTGTGCGCTGTGCCAGGGCCGCGGGTCCGCCATCTTGGATTTCGGAGGGCATTCTTTCCTCCTGTTTTTTAGCTTTCCCTCTAGTGCAGAGGGCCGGTGGGTGGTCCGGGAGGGTGAGGGGGTCGTTATCCCTCAGGAAAGCCATTTTGTGGCCGCGGATCGCTGCTGGGAGAGGATCAAAAGCCAGGTCCTTGAGCGGAGCTGTGAGTCTCACTGCTGCTCACATGCCGGTCCAGGCCACGCCCCCTCCCTGGATCAACTTTACCTATACATGGTAATATCCAGTTATATAATGTACATTAAGGAAAGAATCCAGGCTTTTTTTTTTAAACAATCTACTGAGCTGTCCAGAACCAGCTCTTGAGGACTTACTGTGAAGAAGCCTTTCCATATTTGGAGATTAAATCTCTTTTCCTCCAGACCTAAAGAGTACCACTTGTCCTCTGTGATGACCTTAATTCCTGCATGCCGCCGGAACACAAGTATGCGGCCTCGGCTTGAATGGGTTGTACCGGGGTGATGCAGGCAGCTGCACACATCCCCCTGGTACAATTTTTTTGAGAAAAAGGTGATAACAACCCATGTGGCCGCTCAGCTGTTATTCCAGGGAGCAGGAGGGGAAATCCCCCCCCCTCCCGGCCCCTTCCGCGGCTCGCCCGGCTCTCATGTTCGCCAGAGACCAGAAGGATGCTAGTAGCCCTAGAACAAATCCATTACATCACTTCCGGTTTACTGAAGACTTAAAGGCACCAAACTAAAAAAAAATTACAGCATTCAAAACTGCCAAACTTGGCCTTTTTCTTTTTTTTTAAATATGTTTTTATTGGATTTTAGAAACATTACACAACAATAAAGTGTTCTGTACAGTATGAGATCAGAAACAGATATATTCAAACACTTTGGAACATGGTGTATGGTGTCAGATAAAAACAACCTTAATGCATAGATGTATAATATATAGGCAATAGATGTTACCAAAAGGATGGTTTTGATGAGTCATAACGTTGAAACATTTCCGTTATGCTACCCGGAAGCCGCAGTAACTGGGCATTGGGAAAGGGAGTTATAAGAAAACAGGGATAGGATGGGGTAGGGGGTGGAAGGGAGAGACTATTGGCTACTTCCGGGTCTCTGAGGGCCATTAGGGCGGGAGAGAATTACCCAAGTTTAGAGAGGTGTGAGGGGAGGGGAGGGAGGGTGTGGGTTGGGTGATAGAAAGGTACCCGTATATAAAGTGTATGATATCTTATAGTCCAAATGGAGATGAGAATGGTACCTTACATCTGGAAGGTACGTTGGGGGGAGGGGGGAGTCCCTGAGACCCCTCTATAAAGAGGACCTCAGGGGATAGGATTTTCCCGTAGGTGCCGATGTAGCAAGAATAACCAGTGTAGATATTGCGTCTTTACACACCATAGAGAACAAGTTAATTGGTATAAAGTATTTAAACATGTTTTTAAGTCAGGGTTATAGGGAGGACAAGGTGGAGGACTCAAGGAAGGTGCTATGATCCACATGATTGGGTAGCGGATGATTGTGAAAGCTGGAAGTCTGTAAAGTATTGGGCTAAGTTTCCCATCAGGCTGGTCTTCAGATTGGTGGTGAGTTTTAGGTCTTCAGCAGGGAAGGTTCTGGAGAGGCAGTAGTAAAGCTAGGGAAGCATACTGAAACCTTGAGTGTTTAGGAAGCTGTCGTGGTCTTTTACAGGGAGAATTTTTGTGACAAAGTTGATCCATTTGTTTTGAAAATGGAGAGTAGAGCCATGATGTGACAGGTCTGCGTCTAGTTTTACCTTACGTAGTAGACTGAAGAGTTCCTGTTTCACTTCCGAAAAGGGCAGGAGGTGAGGTGGAGGCCCAGTTTCTCAGGATGGCCCATCTCGCTGACATAAAACAGGTCGATAGCCAAGCTTTGTTGCGTTGGGTTTGGAAACGTTGTACTTTAGAGTGGGCAGGTGGTATTGTTTCCAGATGACCGAAGAGCAGGGGGTAAATGTCCTTTGATGGGGGTTTTCCGGTAATAGAGTTTGCAAAGGTTTCAACTTGGTCCCAAAATTTAGAGATGTAGGGACAAGACCAGAGTCTGTGCAGCAGAGATGATTTAGTTTGGGCACAGAGGTGGCATAGGCGTTTGTCCTGTGTCAGCCCACGAGGCAAGTGGGGGATGTATAATTTTGAGCTGTTGTTCTCGCCAAAATTCGTTTGTGATGAAGGCACGGGTATAATTGTAGCCCATTAGGATCTGGTCTATGGCTTCAGGGAATTGTATGTCTTTGCACCAGGCAGCTTCTGAGGTGAGGTGAAGCTGAGTGCTTAGGCGAGCGTGCAGGGGCGTGTTGATGGATGAAATTTTGAATTGTTGAGTTTCCAGAAGAGTGTCCAGGACAGATGAGTGAAACCTTTGAGGTTTATTTTGGATTAGTCCCATGGCGTGGTGGGTTGCAAGATGTACGTAGAGATGATGTGATGGGCCGGAAGATCAAAACGAGTCAGTATTTGGGAAGCCTGCAGGGGTGATCCCGTGGGAGCATCAAAGAGTTGAGCAAACCTGAATATCAGCATATCCAGTGTATTGTTATGGTTGGGGGAATGTAGGGTTTCCATGAATCGGGAGGTGATTCCAAGGTGAGAGGTTTAATTTCTGTCTCGTTTCCCGCCATGCCACTAACAGGTCACAGATTAGTACGTTTTGTTTGAGCTTCGAAGGAAGTGCTTTTAGGTTACAGTGTAATAGAGCTGATAAGCTGAATGGGCCTGCCATTTGGGATTCCAAATCATAGTTGGAGTACTTCGAGCTTTGCGAGAGCCAGTCTAAGCATACCCTCAATAGACAAGATAGGTTGTATAATCTTATATTAGGGAGGTTGACTCCCCCTTCACTCCTGGGCAGGCAAAATTTGAGCAAAGATATGCAGGGAGCGACGTCTGTGCCAGAGAATAATTGACATAGCCTTGTGTCATTTCTGTACGTCGGTATGCCGTAAAAGTAGAGGGATAGTCTGCAAGGGATAAAGAAGTTTGGTAAAACTTATCTTTTCAAAAACGTGGCACCTGCCAAGGAGTGAGAGTGGGAGATCCATCCACGTCTCCAGTTTGCCTATAATCTTGGTAATAACCGGGGAGAAATTTAGGAGGTAAAGGGTTGAAGACAGTCTGCTGATCCTAATGCCCAGATAGGTAATGTGGGGTTTGGCGATAGCGAAGATTGAGTCCTTTGCCCACAAAGGGGATCTAGGGTGGTAAAGGGGAAGAATTTTTTTTTAGAGAAGTTTATATGTAAGCCTGAGCAAGCTCAATAGGAGGTGAAGATTTCTTTGATGGCATATCAGCTCTGGGGTTAGAAGTGAATATCAAAGTGTCATCAGCGAATAGTGCTAAATTAAGTTTGTGATGTGCTATGGTTATGCCATGCAAGTCTGATTGGTAGAGCAGGAATCGGGATAGTGGTTCCAAGGCAGGATTGAACAAAAGTGGAGAGAGGGGGCAGCCCTGCCTGGTCCCCTTATGTAGTTTGATACCCTTAGAGATGTGACAATGCAACAATGTTTGCTGTAGGGGCTAGATACATTGCGGAGATCAGATGCAAAAAGGACCCGAAAATCCGAACCGTTGGAGTACTAGGGACAGCCAGGTAAAACTAACGTTATCAAAGGTCTTTTCTGTGTTGAGTGAAATAATGGCATAATCTCCATAAGAGTTAGCTTTAGCATGGTCAAGGGCCATGATAACTTTACGGATAACGAGCGGCCTTGGGTAAATCCTGCCTGTGAGGGGTGGATGAGGGAGGGCATTAGTTTAGCTAGTCTGTTGGCTATGATTTTTGAGAGTATTTTGGAGTCTAGGTTAAGGAGTGATATAGGCCTATAGGAGCTTGGTTCTGTAGGGTCCTTGCCTTTTTTGGCAATCAATTTAATATACACCTGGTAACCAGAGGGTAGATATTTGCCCCCTGCTAGGATATTCTGGTAGACTTTGGTTAGTGAGGGAGCCACCATTTCTGCCCTCATTTTATAGAATTTCGGGCTATAACTGTCCAGTCCTGGGGCTTTACCATTGGCAAGGAATTATATAGCTTTGAAAACCTCCTAATCTGTAATTGGGGCATTTAGCTGGGACAAAAGAGGGGCTTCTATCTGAGGGAGGGAATTTTGGTCTAGAAAAGCTTGGGCAGTAGCCACATCTGTCGGGTCTTCCCCATATAGAGAGGCATAGTACTGTTCCAAGATTGTGATGACCTCTTTGGAAGATGAGGTGAGATTTCCTTGGGCATCTTTGAGGGCAGGTATGTGGGTGGGGGAATGGGCTCCTTTGCAGAGCTTGGCTAGTAGTTTTCAAGGTTTATTACCAAACTTGTGATATTTTAATTCAAGGTGGGGTTTGTAAATTTGTTCCTGTGGGTGTCAGCCCACAGGTCGAAATTGTGTTTAGCATCGTGCCAAAGGTTTTGGTTCATGAGAGAGTTAGTGAGCAACAACTGTGTCTGGGCCAAACTCAATTGATCGATTGCTTCACGGTAATTTTTAAGGACATTCCTTTTGTGCGTGGCCGCATAGGCGATCATCCAACCGTGTAGTACGGCCTTAGCTGTTTGCCAGAGTCAAGTTTGTAGCTGTATATTCTGTTCAGGTCTCATGGAGTACCCTAGAGAGACCCTGATTATGGGCTAGGTAAGTAGGAAAGTGCCACGTCTGCGTAGTAGTGGGTGGGGAAAATTTTTGGAGACTAACTGAGATGGGGCTGTGATCTGAGATTGCAATTTCGTGGATGTAGGTTTCAGATGTGAGCGGGAGATGTGTGGAGTTGCAAAACAGGTAATCAATCCTGGTGAGGGTGTGATGTGGTGGGGAGTAGAAGGTGTAATCCTGGTCTGCCGGGTAGGCCATTCTCCATACATAGATGAGCTGGAGGGCCTCCACAAAGGTTGCAAGAGTGGTACGCGAGGGGAGGGGATGATGCGGGGAGGTGGATTTACCCCGTGATTTGTCTTGTGAGGCATCCATGAGTGAAAAATCCCCTCCCACTATGAGGGGGATGTGTAGGTAAGGTGATAGATGAGCGGATACTGTTTGAAAGAAGACTTCAGTGGGAGTGTAAGGGGCATATACATTAGTGATGGCTAAATCTCTATTGGAGATGCGTATGTGTATGGTTAGGAGGTGACCTGCTTCGTCTTGTTTCACCGAGTCTAACTCACAAGGTAGATTTTTATGAATAAGGATCAGTATACCTGCCTTATTTTTTATTGACGCTGACTCGTACAATTGGCCTACCCAAAGTTTTCGCATCCATTCGAAATTCCTGGGGGAAAAGGTGTGTTCTGGAGGAGGGCAATATGCGTTTTTAGTCTTTTGAGGTGGCGAAGAACCGCCATCCTTTAATGGGGGAGCGCAGGCCTTTGGTATTCCAAGATATGATCCGCATTGTGTGGGCAGGATCTCGAACGGGCTAGGAGGGGGGTGTGGTCGCTGCCATCTACAGATGTGAGGCTGGGTTTAAGGGGGGGTACTGGCTTAGTCAAGAGAGCCCGGCGAGGGCAAGCGGTGTGTTCAGGTGAGGGGGGGGGGGTGAGAGGAGGGTATACCTCTCTAAGGTAGCAGAACACAAGATAAAAATTTGTTACATATAGTAGGTGAGGTTGAAAAAAGAGTCAATTAAGTCAATTAAATCCAACCTTCTACGTAGTTTAAGGTTAAACCTCTTTTCTTCTAATTTTAATAAGTGGTCACGTGTCTTGGTAAACTCCCTTCCGCAAAAAAGTTTTATCTCTATTGTGGGGTCACCAGTATGGTATTTGTAAATTGAAATCATATACCCTCTCAAGCGTCTCTACAGAGAGAAGAAGTTCAGTGCTCACAACCTTTCTTCATAACTAATGTCCTCCAGACCCTTTATTAGCTTTGCTGCCATTCTTTGTACTGACTCCATTTCCAGTACATCCTTCCTGAGGACTGGTGCCCAGAACTGGACAGCATACTCCAGATGCGCCCGGACCAGAGTCTTGTACAGTGGGAGAATTATCACTTTATCCCTGGAGTTAATTCCTTTTTTAATGCATGCCAATATTCTGTTTGCTTTATTAGCAGCAGCTTGGCATTGCAGGCCATTGCTGAGCCTATCATCTACTAGGACCCCATGTCCTTTTCAATCCTAGATTTCCTCAGAGGTTCTCCCCCTAGTATATAGATTGCATTCATATTTTTGCCACCCAAATGCATTATTTTACATTTTTCTACATTAAACCTCATTTGCCATGTAGTTGTCCACCCAGAGTATTTAAACAACTTACAGCAAATGGAAGCCTGGACTTTGCTTTTTTCAACGCGTAAAAAACTCCTTCTACATGACAGCATAACTGGAGAGGGGGGGGTCGTTGACCAGTAGGTTGCATCCTACAGAGAGCAAAAGGTCAAGTACACTAGGAAGCACAAGTAGCCCCTCAGTGCTGCTGGATTGAGATGGTGCCACTTCTCCGGTAAGGCTGAAAGTATAGAGCAGTTAGAATTACAACAGGTAAACAGACACTTTTCAACAAGGCACAGTTTTAAGGAACCTGAGATGGCAGTTACATAGAACTCAGGGAAGGTCCAATGGAAGAGGACGCCGACCCATGGGTGCAGGCTTTAGCGGGGTTTGCATGACCTAGAGTCATCAGAGTATTGGCCCCTTTTTGGTGGCTCCTTTTTTGGACTTGGTTGATCCCTGGGGTCAGTGGAGGGAGTGCTTGCCTCCATAGGTGAGACTTCCTGCACTATATGTAAATATGTTTGGAGGTAGGAGGCTGCTTCTTCAGGATGTGAGAAGGATTTCGTATCCCCGGTTTGGTCGTGAGCCTTAGGGTAGCAGGGTATGCCAAAGTGAACTTCACGTCTTTTAAGTGAAGAGCAGAGCAGATGGGCTGGAAGGCTTTCCGTTTGCGGGACACTTCCTGCGAATAGTCAGCAAATAACATTAGTTTGTGGCCATCTAGTTGAAGTGTGCATGCCTTGCGGAATGATTTTAGCAGAGCTACTCTGTCCGCATAATTCAGGTAACGGACAATAATAGGGCGTGGGGTGTGCCGTTCGTTGAAAGGGGCCCCCATGCGGTGGGCTCTTTCCCCATGATGTTGTAATCCCCAGGACTTCAGGGAGATGCATGGAGCAGAGATCCACTAGGGAGCCGGAATTGTACATTTCAGGGAGGCTAATAATGCACAGATTGTTCCTGCAGGAACGATTCTCTAAATTGTCCAATTTGTCTAGGACATATTGGTGGGACTGAGAGGCTTGGTGGAACATAGAAAAATAACCCCCTAATTGGGACTTTGAAAGGCCACCAACACTATATTTATGTTTGAAAAGGTTTTATTCAATGGTTACAAATTTAAACAGGTGAGCAAGTATAAAAAGACGTGTAGCATCTAAAAAATACAAAAACCAAACTGTAGCATAGGATATAAAATTACACTATTACTCTCCAGTGGATGATGTACCCTAATACCCAACGCGTTTCCAGTTTTTTACACTTTCATCAGGAGTAGAAAGTTGAGTATAGTCAAATATATTTTAGCTCAATTGGAGTGATTTCATATCAAGAGCATGAAGAATCAACTGTCAGGAAGGGGAATGGACGCCAGCCCAAAGTAAACTGTTATCTTAAGAGGAAATCAGTTCCCACATCGGTATAATAACAGGTGTGTGTGAGTGACTGGATTTCGGCTGTGGACAGTAAGTGCTTTAAAGGGCAGTAGGGACAGGGGCTAGCCAGAGCCTCAAATGGAGCTGCTAAGTTAGCGGGTAACAACCAATAATAACTGACTGTGCCCTGTGAAAGCAGTGTCCGTGTGTGGAGTGTCGCCCCTGTATCTCAGTGCCTGAGGCTTAGTGGAGTGCAGCATGTGAGCTCTGGAGTTCTTCCTCCAGTTCTGTGATGCGGTGCTCATCCTCTTAGAGCCTGTCAGCATGGTCTCTCAACTCTCTGCAGATCTGATCTATGTCCGCTAGGGATGAGCCGAACACCCCCGGGTTCGGTTCGCACCAGAACCTTCGAACCGACCGAAAGTTCGCGCAAATTTTCGAACCCTATACGTTATAATGGACGCGAACGTTCAAAATCAAAAGTGCTAATTACAACGGCCAATATGCATGTTAATGTCATAAAACAGGTTTGGGGACCCGGGTCCTGCCCCAGGGGACATATATCAATGCAAAAAGAACTTTTAAAAACTAATGTTTTTTCGGGAGCAGTCATTTTAATGATGCATAAAGTGAAAAAAAAAAAGTGAAATTTTCCTTTAAATATGGTACCTGGGGGGTGTCTAAAGTATGCCTGTGAAGTGGCATGTGTTTCCCGTGTTTAGAACTGTCCTTGCACAAAATGACATTTGTAAAGGAAAAAAATAAGCCATTTAAAACCACTTGCGGCTTTAGGTTTGTTCTTAAGTAGAATCTGAACAGGTACATTATGAAGTGTAGCTCCATCCCAAAAAAATCTATTTTTAAGCTTTTTGGAGAACATAGGGAGGGGTTATCACCCCTGTAACATTTGCTGTCTTTGCACATCTGTTCAGAACATGTCACCTCACTTTCCGTCCCAATGACAAATGTTTTTGGAAAAAGTGGGGTTTTAATTGAAACAAGGATTGGTGATAAAGTATCAGTAGAGAGGAGATACCTTTTTCCCAAATTAAATCTAACAGGATAGAATTTCCCTTCCTAGGGGTAGATTTCCTCTCACTTCCTGTTTTATCTTTCCATTTGCAAGTAGGAGTCGTTTGTAAGTTGGATGTTTGAAAGTAGGGGCCTGGCGTATATACTCTGCAGAAATTTGCCCTATTAGATGTTGGTGTAGCCACAAGACTGGTGGGCACAGGAATGGGCCCTGCTGTGAGTTAATAGATCAAGATTTGTAATTGCATGCACCTGTTGAACAGGGCAGAAAAATTGGGGGTGGTGGTGGTGGTGGTGGACGGTGTTGCCACAAGACTGTAGGCTCTCACAGTTACTCTTGGTGGGCGCAGGAATGGGCCCTGCTGTGAGTTATTAGATCAAGATTTGTAATTGCAAGCACCTGATGAACAGGGCAGAAAAATTGGGCCTTTGGCGGTGGTGGTGGACGGTGTTGCCACAAGACTGTAGGCTCTCACAGTTACTCTTGGTGGGCGCAGGAATGGGCCCTGCTGTGAGTTATTAGATCAAGATTTGTAATTGCAAGCACCTGATGAACAGGGCAGAAAAATTGGGCCTTTGGCGGTGGTGGTGGACGGTGTTGCCACAAGACTGTAGGCTCTCACAGTTACTCTTGGTGGGCGCAGGAATGGGCCCTGCTGTGAGTTATTAGATCAAGATTTGTAATTGCAAGCACCTGATGAACAGGGCAGAAAAATTGGGCCTTTGGCGGTGGTGGTGGACGGTGTTGCCACAAGACTGTAGGCTCTCACAGTTACTCTTGGTGGGCGCAGGAATGGGCCCTGCTGTGAGTTATTAGATCAAGATTTGTAATTGCAAGCACCTGATGAACAGGGCAGAAAAATTGGGCCTTTGGCGGTGGTGGTGGACGGTGTTGCCACAAGACTGTAGGCTCTCACAGTTACTCTTGGTGGGCGCAGGAATGGGCCCTGCTGTGAGTTATTAGATCAAGATTTGTAATTGCAAGCACCTGATGAACAGGGCAGAAAAATTGGGCCTTTGGCGGTGGTGGTGGACGGTGTTGCCACAAGACTGTAGGCCCTCATAGTTACTCTTGGTGGGCGCAGGAATGGGCCCTGCTGTGAGTTATTAGATCAAGATTTGTAATTGCAAGCACCTGATGAACAGGGCAGAAAAATTGGGCCTTTGGCGGTGGTGGTGGACGGTGTTGCCACAAGACTGCAGGCCCTCATAGTTACTCTTGGTGGGCGCAGGAATGGGCCCTGCTGTGAACTATTAGATCAAGATTTGTAATTGCAAGCACCTGATGAACAGGGCAGAAAAATTGGGCCTTTGGCGGTGGTGGTGGACGGTGTTGCCACAAGACTGCAGGCCCTCATAGTTACTCTTGGTGGGCGCAGGAATGGGCCCTGCTGTGAACTATTAGATCAAGATTTGTAATTACCCGCCCCTGTTAAACAGGGGCTGAAAAATTGTGCCTTAGGCACTGGTGCTGGTGCCACAACACTGCAACCCCTCACAGAGACTGTACTTGGAGCACAGCAGTCACACGTGTTGCGAAGCATTTTTTTAAAAAATTGTAAGTACACGCCCCTGTTAAACAGGGGCTGAAAAATTGTGCCTTAGGCACTGGTGCTGGTGCCACAACACTGCAACCCGGCCCTCACAGATACTGTACTTGGAGCACAGCAGTCACACGTGTTGCGAAGCATTTTTTTAAAAAATTGTAAGTACCCGCCCCTGTTAAACAGGGGCTGAAAAATTGTGCCTTAGGCACTGGTGCTGGTGCCACAACACTGCAACCCCTCACAGATACTGTACTTGGAGCACAGCAGTCACACGTGTTGCGAAGCATTTTTTTAAAAAATTGTAAGTACACGCCCCTGTTAAACAGGGGCTGAAAAATTGTGCCTTAGGCACTGGTGCTGGTGCCACAACACTGCAACCCCTCACAGATACTGTACTTGGAGCACAGCAGTCACACGTGTTGCGAAGCATTTTTTTAAAAAATTGTAAGTACACGCCCCTGTTAAACAGGGGCTGAAAAATTGTGCCTTAGGCACTGGTGCTGGTGCCACAACACTGCAACCCCTCACAGATACTGTACTTGGAGCACAGCAGTCACATGTGTTGCGAAGCATTTTTTTAAAAAATTGTAAGTACCCGCCCCTGTTAAACAGGGGCTGAAAAATTGTGCCTTAGGCACTGGTGTGGTGGCATGGATCATTGAGGAGGAGGAAGAGGATAGTCAGTGAACATAAGAGGACAGTCACTCAGCATCAGCATAGGCAGTCTTGAAGGGATGTGACATTAAAAATTATTCGGTTATATCCGCCTCAGGTGCCTGGTAGCTGGTGGTGATCCAAGACTGATTCATTTTGATGAAGGTCAGTCGATCAACCGAGGCGGTGGACAGGCGCACCCTATGATCAGTCACAAATCCTCCAGCAGCACTGAATGTGCGTTCGGAAAGAACGCTGGAGGCAGGACAGGCCAGTAGCTCAATTGCATACTGTGCAAGCTCTGGCCAGTGATCCATCCTCAGGACCCAGTAAGCCAGAGGATTTTCGGTGGGAAAGGTGTCCAAGTCTGACCTTGCCCCAAGGTATTCCTGCACCATGTATATCAGACGCTGGCGATGGTTGCTGGAACCGATCATACCTTGGGGCTGCGGACTAAAAAATTGTCTGAACGCATCGGTCAGACGTCCACCTTCCCCACCGCTCCTTCTGCCACTGACCGAAGCCTCAGCTACTCGTCGCCCAGGACCAGGAGTTTGTAGCCTCCCAGTTTCTGGGAACGCGTTGCACAGATCTTTCTGCAAGGCCTCCCTGAGATGTCTCATCCTCTGCTCCCTCTGCGACGGCAAGATAAGGTCCGCAACCTTACCCTTGTACCGCGGATCAAGGAGAGTGGCCAGCCAGTAATGGTCCCTCTCCTTGATCCGAAGAACACGAGGATCCTTCCGCAGGCTTTGCAGGATCAGGGAGGCCATGCAGCGTAGGTTAGCTGAGGCATTCAGTCCGGAGTCTTCTGGGTCACTGAGGATGACATGATCGCCAGCCACCTCCTCCCAGCCACGTACAAGTCCACTGGCTTGTTGGGACTGTACATCATCCCTAAAAGACTGCTGCTGCTGATGCTGAGTGCCAGGCTCCACCTCCATGCTCACACAATCCTCCTCCTCCTCCTCCTCCTCCTCCTCATCCTCTTCCTGTGTGATGGGTGGGACAGAAGGAACACTGTCCGGATAAAGGGGGCCTTGAGAGGCAAGGAAGTCCTCCTCTTCCTGCCTCTGTTCTGCCTCAAGTGCCCTGTCCATTATCCCACGCAGCGTATGCTCCAACAGGTGGACAAGAGGGACAGTGTCACTGATGCATGCACTGTCACTGCTCACCATCCTCGTGGCCTCCTCAAATGGTGAGAGGACAGTGCATGCATCCCTGATCATGCTCCACTGACGTGGGGAAAAAAAACCAAGCTCCCCTGACCCTGTCCTGGTGCCGTAGTCGCAAAGGTACTCATTGATGGCCCTCTGCTGCGTGTGCAATCGCTGCAGCATGGCCAACGTTGAGTTCCACCTGGTGGGCATGTCACATATTAGGCGGTTCTTGGGCAGGTTCAGCTCCTTTTGCAGCTCAGTCAGCCGAGCACTGGCATTATAAGATCGGCGGAAATGCACACAGACTTTCCTGGCCTGCCTCAGGACATCCTGTAAGCCTGGGAACCTGCCCAAGAACCGCTGCACCACCAGGTTGAGGACGTGAGCCATGCAGGGCACATGGGTGAGCTGCCCCTGTCGCAGGGCGGAGAGGAGGTTGGTGCCATTGTCAGAAACGACCATTCCTGGCTTAAGCTGACGTGGCGTCAACCACCTCTCGGCCTGCCCCTGCAGAGCTGCCAGAACCTCTGGCCCAGTGTGGCTCCTGTCCCCCAAACACACCAGCGCAAGCACGGCATGGCATCTTTTTGCCTGCGTACTTGCGTAGCCCCTTGTACGCCTACGGAGCACCGCTGGTTCCAAGGACAGAGCACTGGAGGAAGAAGAAGAGGAGGGGGTGGAGGAGAGAGGTGTGTCACAACCAGTAGCAGTAGTAGCGTTTTGGAGGCGTGGTGGCGGAACAACCTCCAACACTACTGCACCTTGTCCTGCATCCCTCCCAGCTGCCAATAGAGTGACCCAATGGGCCGTGAAAGAAAGGTACCGTCCCTGTCCATGCCTGCTGGACCATGAGTCAGCGGTAATATGCACCTTACCGCTGACCGCCCTGTCCAGCGAGGCATGGACATTGCCCTCCACATGCCGGTAGAGAGACGGAATCGCCTTCCGTGAGAAAAAGTGGCGTTTGGGAACCTGCCACTGAGGAACCGCACATTGAACAAACTCACGGAAGGGGGCCGAGTCTACCAACTGAAAAGGCAGCAGTTGAAGTGCTAGCAATTTAGCCAGGCTAGCATTCAACCGCTGGGCATGTGGATGGCTGGGAGTGTACTTCTTTCTACGGTCCAGCAGCTGGGGCAGGGAAATTTGCCTGCTGCAATCGGACGTCGGTGTACTGCAAGTACTTGGTTGTGACACACCTAATTCTACACCTTCAGTCCTCTCAGAGCAGCTTTCAGAGAGGACTGAAGGTGAAGTGGGGATGGAGATCCCAGCTGAGGAGGAGGAAGGAGAGGTCCGCTTAGTTCTTTGGTGTGGGTCTTTTATGTGTGCCTGCCAACGAGCTGCATGGCAGGTCGCCATATGTCTGGTCATGCTTGTGGTGCCCAAGCGGCTGATGTTTTGGCCACGCGAGATACGCTTGAGACAAATATTGCAAATAGCAGTGGTGCGATCTGCTGCACTCGTCTCAAAAAAGGCCCACACCAAAGAACTTTTCTGATAACGTGCAGAGGCAGCGCCCTGCACAGGCGGAGCTCTGCGGTGTTGTACAGTTGCTGTGCTGGCCTCTACCTGGCCTCCAGGGGGCATCCGGCCCCGTTGGACATGTGACGCCGCATCCTCCTCCTCCTCGTCCTCCTCCTCATCCTCTCTCCCTTCAGGCACCCACGTGGAGTCAGTGACCTCATCATCCCCTCCCTCTTCACCACTAGAGCAAACCTGGCAGTAAGCTGCAGCTGGTGGAACAGTACTGCCAGATTCCTCAAGCTGGGTATCATCATCCGAGCCTTCGAATCGTTGGGCATCCTCCTGGAGCATGTACCCAACACTGTGCTCAAAGAGTTCGGGGGACTCCTCAGGAGGACATGGTGGGTCTAGGGAAGGGGTGGCTGATGATGCTCTGTCAGTACCCTGAGCCTGGGTGAGAGAGGATGAGGAGGATGAGGAGGGCTTGGTCATCCATTCTACCAAGCCTTCAGCATGATGCGGCTCCACATGTCCAGCTGCCGAAAACAAAGACGCGCGTGTCCCATGGCCACGTGCTGATGACGATGCACGACCACGTCCACGTCCACGGCCACGTCCACTAGAAACAGAGCCTGCCTGCCCTGTGTTCTTGGCTCTGCACGCTCTGCCTCCCCTTGGCGGTCTTCCAGCCATTGTAGTCGGTAGTCCTGTGGGTGCTGCTGAGAAGAAAATATAGGAGCTCTGTGTGATGCCACTAACACACTAGAAGTCCTATGGGTGCTTCTGCAAAGAAAATAGAGGAGCTCTGTGTGATGCCACTAACACACTAGAAGTCCTGTGGGTGCTTCTGCAAAGAAAATAGAGGAGCTCTGTGTGATGCCACTAACACACTAGAAGTCCTGTGGGTGCTGCTGAGAAGAAAATATAGGAGCTCTGTGTGATGCCACTAACACACTAGAAGTCCTATGGGTGCTTCTGCAAAGAAAATAGAGGAGCTCTGTGTGATGCCACTAACACACTAGAAGTCCTGTGGGTGCTGCTGAGAAGAAAATATAGGAGCTCTGTGTGATGCCACTAACACACTAGAAGTCCTATGGGTGCTTCTGCAAAGAAAATAGAGGAGCTCTGTGTGATGCCACTAACACACTAGAAGTCCTGTGGGTGCTGCTGAGAAGAAAATATAGGAGCTCTGTGTGATGCCACTAACACACTAGAAGTCCTATGGGTGCTTCTGCAAAGAAAATAGAGGAGCTCTGTGTGATGGGACTAACACACTTCAAGTCCTATGGGTGCTTCTGGGAAGAAAATATAGGTCTGTGTGATGGGACTAACACACTTCAAGTCCTATAGGTGCCTCTGGGAACAAAATATATGATCTCTGTGTGATGGGACTAACACACTTCAAGTCCTATAGGTGCTTCTGGGAAGAAAATGTAGGTCTGTGTGATGGGACTAACACACTTCAAGTCCTATAGGTGCTTCTGGGAAGAAAATGTAGGTCTGTGTGATGGGACTAACACACTTCAAGTCCTATAGGTGCTTCTGGGAACAAAATATATGATCTCTGTGTGATGGGACTAACACACTTCAAGTCCTATAGGTGCTTCTGGGAAGGAAATATAGGTCTGTCTGATGGGACTAACACACTTCAAGTCCTATAGGTGCTTCTGGGAACAAAATATATGATCTCTGTGTGATGGGACTAACACACTTCAAGTCCTATAGGTGCTTCTGGGAAGGAAATAAAGGTCTGTGTGATGGGACTAACACACTTCAAGTCCTATAGGTGCTTCTGGGAACAAAATATATGATCTCTGTGTGATGGGACTAACACACTTCAAGTCCTATAGGTGCTTCTGGGAACAAAATATAGGATCTCTGTGTGATGGGACTAACACACTTCAAGTCCTATGGGTGCTTCTGGGAAGAAAATGTAGGTCTGTGTGATGGGACTAACACACTTCAAGTCCTATAGGTGCTTCTGTGAACAAAATATATGATCTCTGTGTGATGGGACTAACACACTTCAAGTCCTATAGGTGCTTCTGGGAACAAAATATAGGATCTCTGTGTGATGGGACTAACACACTTCAAGTCCTATAGGTGCTTCTGGGAAGAAAATGTAGGTCTGTGTGATGGGACTAACACACTTCAAGTCCTATAGGTGCTTCTGGGAACAAAATATATGATCTCTGTGTGATGGGACTAACACACTTCAAGTCCTATAGGTGCTTCTGGGAAGGAAATATAGGTCTGTGTGATGGGACTAACACACTTCAAGTCCTATAGGTGCTTCTGGGAACAAAATATATGATCTCTGTGTGATGGGACTAACACACTTCAAGTCCTATGGGTGCTTCTGGGAAGAAAATGTAGGTCTGTGTGATGGGACTAACACACTTCAAGTCCTATAGGTGCTTCTGGGAACAAAATATATGATCTCTGTGTGATGGGACTAACACACTTCAAGTCCTATAGGTGCTTCTGGGAAGGAAATATAGGTCTGTGTGATGGGACTAACACACTTCAAGTCCTATAGGTGCTTCTGGGAACAAAATATATGATCTCTGTGTGATGGGACTAACACACTTCAAGTCCTATAGGTGCTTCTGGGAAGAAAATGTAGGTCTGTGTGATGGGACTAACACACTTCAAGTCCTATATGTGCTTCTGGGAAGAAAATGTAGGTCTGTGTGATGGGACTAACACACTTCAAGTCCTATAGGTGCTTCTGGGAACAAAATATATGATCTCTGTGTGATGGGACTAACACACTTCAAGTCCTATAGGTGCTTCTGGGAAGGAAATATAGGTCTGTCTGATGGGACTAACACACTTCAAGTCCTATAGGTGCTTCTGGGAACAAAATATATGATCTCTGTGTGATGGGACTAACACACTTCAAGTCCTATAGGTGCTTCTGGGAAGGAAATAAAGGTCTGTGTGATGGGACTAACACACTTCAAGTCCTATAGGTGCTTCTGGGAACAAAATATATGATCTCTGTGTGATGGGACTAACACACTTCAAGTCCTATAGGTGCTTCTGGGAACAAAATATAGGATCTCTGTGTGATGGGACTAACACACTTCAAGTCCTATGGGTGCTTCTGGGAAGAAAATGTAGGTCTGTGTGATGGGACTAACACACTTCAAGTCCTATAGGTGCTTCTGTGAACAAAATATATGATCTCTGTGTGATGGGACTAACACACTTCAAGTCCTATAGGTGCTTCTGGGAACAAAATATAGGAGCTCTGCCTGCCTGCCACGAACACACTACAAGTTCTATAGGTGCTTCTGGGAACAAAATATAGGAGCTCTGCCTGCCTGCCACGAACACACTACAAGTCCTATAGGTGCTTCTGGGGACAAAATATAGGAGCTCTGCCTGCCTGCCACGAACACACTACAAGTCCTATAGGTGCTTCTGGGAACAAAATATAGGAGCTCTGCCTGCCTGCCACGAACACACTACAAGTCCTATAGGTGCTTCTGGGAACAAAATATAGGAGCTCTGCCTGCCTGCCACGAACACACTACAAGTCCTATAGGTGCTTCTGGGAACAAAATATAGGAGCTCTGCCTGCCTGCCACGAACACACTACAAGTCCTATAGGTGCTTCTGGGAACAAAATATAGGAGCTCTGCCTGCCTGCCACGAACACACTACAAGCCCCTCTTTCTAAATCAATCTAAATGAATGAATCTATCTAACTCAATCTCTCTAAGTAAATCTCTCTAACTAACTAAATCCAGCAGAGTGTCACAGATCTAGCCTGCTCTATCTGCGCCGGAACAGCATGTGACCGGCGCAGACGGCGTGGCGGCCTTTTATAGGGGGGGGGGCGTGTACTACAGCCCCTGAGCTGTAATTGGCTACAGGCGTCCTGCCTGTAGCCAATTATGGCTCTTCGAGTTTCCGGGGATGTGATTGGCCAAGCATGCGGGGTCACAGTGCATGCTTGGCCAATCATCAGCCAGCAATGCACTGCGCCGGCCGCGCCGGCCGCAATGCATTGCGGGGGCCGCTCGCATCACACGAACGTGATGCGAGCGGCCAAAATAGTTCTGGGCTCGCCGAGCGAGCGAACGCCCGGTGCTCGATGCGAACGTGGGTTCGCATCGAGCACCGGGCCCATCCCTAATGTCCGCTGTGACTGCTCTGTCTACTGCTGAGGTGATGGTGGGCGATAGCAGGGCGGCTACTGCCTGCCTCTTACCATATTCCTCCTCTGACAACATAGGTGCTGAGATGCTGTGTGGGGTTGTGATGCCTGCAGCGGTGAGAGCCCCGCCATCGGCCATCTTGGATGGCTGTGTGACTGATGTTGGCTGAGTGAGGAAACGGTCCATCCGCACTGTCCCTGAAGTGCGAGGGAGGCAGGAGAAGAGACAATCTGCCGCCACCTGTAGGTATATGTGCCGGTTTTGTATCTGTCCCCTCCGGAGCCCATGTGTCTCTCTCCTTCTACATGGGCACCGGAAACCGGAAGTCTTGAATGCTTTTAAGTGCAAAGGAGGGATTTGGGGTCCTATAGACCCCAGGTCTCTCCATAAAGAGTACCTGTCACTGACTATTACTGTCACAAGGGATGTTTACATTCCTTATGACAGCAATAAAAATTATCATATTTTTTATTTCATTTTTTAAATAAAGAAATATAAATAAGACATTTTTTTTTTTTTTAAAGTGTCCCGTCCCTCCGTACTCACGCGCAGAAGTGAACACATACGTAAGTCGCGCCTGCAAATGTAAACCATGCATGTGAGGTATCGCCGCGATTAGAGTGACAGCAATAATTCTAGCACAAGACTTCCTCTGTACCGCTAAACTGATACATTTTTAAAGCGTCGTCGATGGAAATTTTTAAGTACCGTAGTTTGTCACCATTCCATGAGTGTGTGCAATTTCAAAGCATGACATGTTAGGTATCTATTTACACGGTGTAACATCATCTTTCACATTATAAAAAAAAATTGGGCTAACTTTACTGTTTTGTTTTTTTAATTTGTGAAAGTGTCCTTTTTTCCCAAAAAATTGCGTTTGAAAGACCGCTGCCCAAATACCGCGTGACATAAAATATTGCAACGATTGCCATTTTATCCTCTAGGGTCTTTGCTAAAAAAAAAATATATATATATATATATATATATATATATATATATATATATATATATATATATATATATATATATATAATATAATATAATATATTCAAGAGAGAATACATTCAGTTTAGCTAATCTTTACTCATAGGGTCACGTGTGATTCATCAGACTAGGTCACCTACTACCTTTGCTCATTGGTCCAGTTATGATGGTCATGCGCTTATTGTAGGCACTTTTGGCTGTGGACACGAGTCAGCATGGACACAGGTCTGCGGCTACACTGCCCCATACACAACAAACTGCGATGCCCATTTTTTTTTTGCTTTCAACACATCAACTTCATGGATAACATGTTTACTTGCTGCCTAATATATCCCATCAACTTTCAGATGCCATTGTAACAATATCTTCAATGTTATTCACTTTACCTGTCAGTGGTCATAAATGTATGGCTGATCAGTGTAAATGAGAGCTTACTGTGTGTGTTATACATTACCAGCGGAAGCTTGGGTTCAGAGGCTGTGGAGCCTTTGGTGTTCAATAGGAGCTCCCAAAGTCAAGAACAATAGTATACTTTATAATGACTCTATCATCATCACACTTTTGTTTTGTACTTTGTAAACCATGGACAAATATGGATGTAGCTTAATAGAGGTGGGTACAATTATTACAGTTGGTGTTTTCTTCTTACTAAGGATGAGTAGGGTAAACCTGGACAGTAGAAAAAGGAAACGTGTTAATTTAAAGTCGACTGTTACTGATTAAAATTTTCGTGTTCGATTAATCAATTTTTTTTAAATCGATTAATCGACTAATTTCGATTAATTATAACGCACATACAGATCCAACTACTTTTAGCTGATCTCCTTGCATTGCAACTCTGCATTAGTCAGTGGTAAATGTGGTATACACTATATACAATCACTGACACTAGTTAGTTTCCACAATCCATTACTTAACTTCGACAATCGTGTTAGTTCCATAGGGCAGCAGCGGGTGATGTCATGCATAGCTCCTCCCCCTATACGTGTTACGTTCAATCAGAACTTCAACGTCACTAGGCTCCTCCTCCCTTCCCTTCGTTAGCAGACGGAGGCACTTGGGGAAGGGGGGGAGGAGTCTGGTGACGTCGATGTCTGTGATGTCACCGGATCTCCGACGTAACTCCCTGAAGACCCGGAAGCCGGTGGGGAGGTGAGTACCAATCAAAAGAATTTTGATCGCTCAAAAGAATTCTGATCAATCAAAAAAATGTATCGATTAATCAAGGAATTAATCTTTAATTTCTACAGCCCTAATTTAAAGTCATCTAAAACTAAAACTCCTCTTGCTAGCTGCAAGTCTTTTTGGGGATGTCTCTACCAGATTTGCACATCTAGAGAGTGACATTTTTCACATGTTTGCTGTGTCCCCCACGTGGCTTCTCACAAACTGCAAACAGGACTTCTTTTGGCTTTTTTTCAACAATGGCTTTCTTCGTGCCACTCTTCCATTAAGGCCAGGTTTGTGGAGTGCACAACAAATTTTTGTCCAGTGGACAGATCCTCCCACCTGAGCAGCTCCTCCAGAGTTACCATGGGCCTCTTGGCTGCTTCACTGATTAATGCTTTCCTTGCCTGGCCTGTCAATTTAGGTGGAAGGCCATGTCTTGGTAGATTTGCAGTTGTGCCATACTATTTCCATTTTCGGATGATGGATTAAACAGTGCTCTATGAGATGTTCAAAGCTTGGGATATTTTTTATAACCCAACCCTACTTTAATCTTCCCCACAACTTTATTCCTGACCTGTCTGGTGTGTTCCTTGGCCTTCATGATGCTGTTAGTGCACTAAGGTTCTCTAACAAACCTCTGAGGGCTTCACAGAACAGCTGTATTAATACTGAGATTAAATTACACACAGGTGGACTCTATTTACTAATTAGGTGACTTCTGAAGACAATTGGTTCCACTAGATTTTAGCTAGGGGTATCAGAATAAAGGGGGCTGCATACAAATGCACACCATACTTTTCAGATATTTATTTGCAAAAAAAATTTGAAAACCATTTATCATTTTCCTTCTACTTCACAATTGTGAAGTGTACAATGTACTACTTTGTGTTGGTCTATCACATGAATCCCAATAAAATACATTTTAGTTTTTGGTTGTAACATGACAAAACTGGCTAAATGACAGAATTCAGAGAGTAGTGGTTAATGATTCTTACTCTGAATGGTCTAAGGTTATCAGTGGTGTACCCCAAGGTTCAGTGCTGGGACCCTTACTTTTTAATATCTTTATAAATGATATTGGGTCTGGGATCAAAAGTAACATTTCTGTCTTTGCAGATGACACCAAGCTATGCAGTGGAATAACGTCCTTACAGGAGGTCTCCAATTTACAAGCTGACATCAATGCTCTGTCTAATTGGGCGACTATGTGGCAGATGAGGTTTAATGTTGATAAATGTAAAGTTATGCACTTGGGGGCTAAGAATATGCATGCATCATACATGCTAGGGGGAGTACAAATGGGGGGATCCATAGTGGAGAAGGATCTGGGGGTTTTGGTAGATCATAAACTCAATAATAGCATGCAATGTCAAGCTGCGGTTTCCAAAGCAAGCAAAGTTCTCTCTTGTATTAAGAGAGGTATGGACTCCAGAGAAAGAGATATAATTTTGCCCCTGTTCAAATCATTAGTAAGACCTCATCTGGAATATGCAGTTCGGGCAGCAGTTCTCAAAAAGGATATCGGGGAACATGGAGGAGCTCAGCTATGAGGAAAGATTAGAGGAACTGAATTTATTCACTCTTGAGAAGAGGAGAATAAGGGGGGATATGATCAACATGTGCAAATATATAAGAGGTCCATATAGTGAACTTGGTATTGAGTTATTCACTTTACGGTCAACACAGAGTACAAGGGGGCACTCTTTATGTCTAGAGGAAAAGAGATTTCATCTCCAAATACGGAAAGGTTTCTTCACAGTAAGAGCTGTGAAAATGTGGAATAGACTCCCTCCAGAGGTGGTTCTGGCTAACTCAGTAGATTGCTTTAAGAAAGGCCTGGATACTTTCCTAAATGTACATAATATAATTGGGTACTAACATTTATAGGTAAAGTTGATCCAGGGAAAATCCGATTGCCTCTAGGGGGATCAGGAAGTGATTTTTTTCTCCTGCTGTAGCAGATTGGAGCATGCTCTTTTGTTTTTTTTTTTGCCTTCCTCTGGATCAACTGTGGGTATAGAATGGGGTATATTGGATTGTACGATATATTTTTTTTTATTTATTATTTCTTTTTTTTATGGTTGAACTGGATGTGTCTTTTTTCGGCCTAGCTAACTATGTAACTATGTAACAAAATGTGGAAACTTTCAAGGGGTATAAATACTTTTTTAAGGCACTGTAGCACTGGACTTATTAGTCAGGACAGGCAGCAAATAAAGCACAAAATCCAGAAGATGGGTTGTTGTAATAGCTAGAATGACAATACACACTGGGGTTGATTTCCTAAAACTGGAGAGTGCAAAATTTGTTGCAGTCCTGCAAAGAAACAAATCAGCTTCCAGGTTTTGTTAATGCTTGATTGAACAAGATGAAGTTACAAACAGGTTGGCTACCATGCACAGCTGTTCCAGATTTTGCACTCTCCAGTTTTAGGAAATCAACCCCAATGTCTACATCTGGAGCTGTTCAGCTGCAACCCTTTAAAATTAGAATGAGTGACTGCATCTTTGCAATAGTGCATTCCCATACGCTTACATGGGCTGTCTACACACAGTCCATGGGGGCTTGAGCTGCATAAACAAATGGTCAATTCATGGTCTACAGGTCTCAGCACTCATCTGAACGAGGCCACACTATTCCAGTACACCAAGAAGAATTAAAATTTTCTGTATGGATGTTGCTTCTTTTTGTTTTTTTTACCATACTGCAGTTAAGTTTAATTTTCAATTTTGACCAGCATTAGGAAGGATTCATGCTTAGAAAAAGCTTACCTGCCCATTGTAGAATGGCATACGTTGTTATCAGATTATTATATTTTTGTAAGCAATGCGAAAGAAAATTGCAATTTAACCTTTCTTTTTGTTGGAGAAGGAATCTATGGTACATTGCTGCCATCAAGTGCTCATATGGGAAATTACAGTGTGGTGATCACTATAAGCATCAAGTTCACTCGATTGGTTAAAGAATGCATTTTTAGGCTCATTTAAACAAAGAAACAAACAAACAAAAATATAACATACAAAAAAGGTATCGGGTGTGGGTGCTACAATTATGAAGAAAAATCACACAAATTTCATGATAGAAATCAGGCTGAGGTTCAGTTTTTCAGCTATTATAGGCTTTAGAGGCAATAAGCAGTCAGTTCTTTCCAAACCTAGGTTTGGATTGGTTGGATGCTCAGATTAAAGGAGAAGTTCACTTTAACCACTTGCTTACTGGGCACTTAAACCCCCCCCCCCCCCCCTCCTGTCCAGACCAATTTTCAGCTTTCAGCGTTGATGCACTTTGAATGACAATTGCGCGGTCACACAACACTGTACCCAAATTAAGTATATTTATTCCCACAAATATAGCTTTCTTTTGGTGGTATTTGATCACCTCTGCAAAATGTTGCAAACAGGTAATTTTTCTCCTTCATTGATGTATGCTGATGAGGCTTCACTGATGGGCACCAATAGGCTGCACTGATGGGCACTGATGGGCTGCACTGATGGGCACCGATGTGCTGCACTGATGGGCACCGATAAGGCGGCACTGGTGGGCACTGATAGGCGGCACTGGTGTGCACTGAGAGGTGGCACTGATGTGTGGCACTGGTGGGCACTGAGAAGTGGCACTAATAGGTGGCACTGATAGCTGGCAGTGATGGGCACTGATAGGTGGCAGTGATGGGCACTGATGGGTGGCAATAATGGGCACTGATTGGCACTGGTAGGTTACACTGATGGGCAGCACTGCTAGGTGGCACTGATTGGCACCACTGGTGGGCATTGATAGGTGGCACTTGTGGGCATTGATAGGTGGCACTCATGGGTATAGATAGGTGGCACTGACAGGTGGCACTGGCAGGTGGTAATTGTGGACACAGATGAGGCAGATGTGCCTCATTCCTCTTCGGGACCGATGTCCCTTGTACATAAGCTGGTGACTGGCTTTTTTTTCTCCTCACACTATCAGTGTGAGGAGAAAAAAAAACGATTACCGAGCTATTGTTTACATCACGTGATCAGCTGTCATTGGATCAGCCCCTCCTCGGATCTGTGATCACCCGAGTATTAGTAAATCGGTGATCACAGCGCGCGGGGAGCGTGCAAAAGGGAAGGACGTCATATGCTGGCCTCCTTGAAATTCAGGTCTGCACTGTGGCCGTCATTTGGCTATAGAGCGGACGCCAAGTGGTTAAATAAAATGCTAATTTTTTTTTTTTTTTGCTGGTAAAATTTTTTTACATTTATGTATGTATTTATTTATTTATTTGGAGACTTTAAAGCATTGCACCAGCGATCAGCAGATCGCTGGTGCCATGCAGGTTCCCTGCAGATCTTTCAGTGTGCCTGTATGTCTATACATTCCGTATGGGCAAGCAGATATGCTGACGAGAGTCAATGAACTACCACGGCACTCCACAGCTCCATGTTAGTTCATTGAGAACTACAAGTTGACAGTCGCAAAGGATGTTGGAGCAGTGTGAATGAATGACGTGGAGCCCCACACAGCCGCACTGATTTAAAAAAGTGACAGCTAGTACGGGGAACTCCTCCCCGTCCTGCTGTCACAAGGAGTACAGAGATTGGGCAGTGGCTGCAGCATTAGGAACATGTTACATCCTAAAAATGGGTGGAACATGTAACATATTCCCAAAGGTGAACTTATGCTTTAAATTGGAACTTTAGGGACTTTCAATGGGAATTGCTCTGCCCATTACTTCCCATAATTCATTGCAAACAACTGCCATTGGCCAGTCTTGCACTTTACCAATGAAAGTTCTGTCCAAAGTCCAGGCCCACACAATGGAAAAATTTACACCAGTGAGTTGATCTGCGTTTTAGCCCAGCTGTAAAACGCAGATCAGTGGAAGGACATTTGAAAAACAAAAATTTCCAGTGTGTCCTATTCACACCATAACACTGCACATGCATGTCAACAGACATCAAAATGTATGTCAACAGACATCAACACATGTTAAAACGCCACTAAAATGGATTGAAATGTACATGCATTTTCCATCCATTTTAGTGCAAGTTAGTGTGAATTGGCCCTAAAAGGTGGCAGTCCCAACAGCCATTTGTCAGTTTGGGGGAGTTTAGTGTGACAGACAGCTGACTGTATCACAGGGAGAGAGAACGGATAGTGTAGTGTGCGTGCAACAGCTATACAGTGTTGTATACAGTACTAAATTAAATACTTATATGTATATTGCCACTGCAGCTTGTGCGGCTAGGGAAGTGTTTTTCAACCTTTTTTTAACCAAGGCACCCTTTAAAATCTGGAAGAATCTCGAGGCACATCAACCAAAAATGTAGAAATAATTTAATTGTTTTTAACTTTATCGGACATTCCCTCCCACTGCTTCTGAAAGCATTCCAATGACATTTCAAGCAATGAGCTGCTTGAAATGCTTTCATGAGAAAGATAGCCGCCGGCTGTAAAAAACAATACGAGGTTATGGCTGATGCCTTCAGCCATAGCCCTAGTAAACCATTTCAAAGCCGCAACGTATATATACACATTGCAGTCTTGAAGTGGAAAACAAAAAAAAAAAACTTACATAAAACCTCCACTTGTTACAATTAGGGAACTTTCACATTGACTCACTGCAGTTTGGCTGCAGCACAGGTGTAGTGCAGTGTACACCTGGTTTTCATAAACTTTCATAAACTTCTATTATGTGCATTTTCTGAAAGCACACCAAAAATGAGGGACATAATATAAGTCTATGAGAAATCACAGGTAGACATGAGCCGAACACCAGAACCTGTGAACGGTCAAAAGTTTGCACGGACGTTAGAACCCTATTAATTTATTAATTACAATGGACGTGAACATTTGCAATCTAAAGTGCTAATTATAACGGCCAATATGCATGTTATTGTCCTAAAAAGGGTTTGGGGACCCGGGTCCTGCCCCAGGGGTCATCTATCAATGCAAAAAGAAGTTTTAAAAACAGGCGTTTTTTCTGGAGCAGTCATTTTAACCACTTCAGCACCAGGCGATTTTACGCCCTTCCTTACCAGAGCACTTTTTGCGATTCGGCACTGCGTCGCTTTAACTAACAATTGCACGGTCGTGCGACGTTACACCCAAACAAAATTGACGTCCTTTTTTTCCCACAAATAGAGCTTTCTTTTGGTGGTATCTGATCACCTCTGCAGTTTTTATTTTTTGCGCTATAAACAAAAGATGAGGGACAATTTTGAAAAAAACACAATATTTTTTACTTTTTGCTATAATAAATATCCCATTTAAAAAAAAAAAAAAAAACAATTTTTTTACTCAGTTTAGGCCGACACGTATTCTTCTACATATTTTTGGTAAAAAAATCGCAATAAGCGTATATAGATCGGTTTGCGCAAAAGTTATAGCGTCTACAAAATAGGGGATAGATTTATTGCATTTTTTTTATTTTTTTTACTAGTAATGGCGGCGATCTGCGATTTTTTTTTTTCGTGACTGCGACATTGCGCTTGGACACTTCAAACACTTTTGACACATTTTTGGGACCATTCACATTTACACAGCGATCGTTGCTATAAAATTGCAGTGATTACTGTGTAAATGTGACTGGCAGGGAAGGGGTTAAGGGGGCGCTGCAGGGGTTAATGTGTTCTTTGAGAAAAATGGCACCCCCCCACCCCAGCCCATTACCAGCCCCTTTGGGTCTTGTATGGATATTAAGGGGAACCCGCACCGAAAATAAAACCCTATACCTAAAACCCTATATACTCTGAACAGCAGTATACAGGCGGTGCAAACAAGACAGTGACTGCAGGTATATACTGTATGTATGTATGGTGTATACTATGCTGTGCTGGAGGCACACAACACACACTAACTCCTGCAGATGGCTGTATTAGAGAACACCAGCAAATAAGGGCAGATACAGGTGTGTACTATGCTGTGCTGGAGTCACACAACACACACTAACGCCTGTAGATGGCTGTATTAGAGAACACCAGCAAATAAGGGTAGATATAGGTGTATACTGTGCTGGAGACACACAACATCCACTAACTCCTGCAGATGGCTGTATTAATAGAGAACAACAGCACTAAAGGGTAGATACAGGTGTATACTGCACTGGAGGCACACAACACCCACTAAGTCCTGCAAATGCCTGGTAAAGAACACACTGTCCCTGCCTATCAAGCTCTTTCCCTGCAACTGGCGCAGTGCATTGTGAGCCGTTCGTATCACACAAATTTGATGTGAACGGCCCACAAAGTTCTGGTTTCGTCGAACGGACGAACGGCCGATGTTCGATTCGAACATGAGTTCGAAACGAACACCGGGCTCATCCCTAATCACAGGTAGCACACATGAAAGCCGTGGCTATCCTGTGCTGCAGTCAAACTGCAGCAGAGCAATGTGCAAGCGGAACACAAAATAAAAAGAAATGCAGTTACCATTAAAAAATTATAGTTACCATTACTATTAATAATAACTCACATATCTTATGTATTGTATATTTACATTACAAAAAAAAAAAGCGTGGGGTTCCCCCCAAATTCAATTACCAGGGCCTTCAGGTCTGGTATGGATATTAAGGGGAACCCCGGGTCAAATTTAAAAAAAAATGACGTGGGGTTCCCCCTAAATATCCATACCAGACCCATCAGGTCGGGTATGGATTTTAAGGGGAACTCCATGCCAAATAAAAAAATGGAGTGGGGGTCCCCCTCAAAATCCATACCAGACCCTTATCCGAGCACGCAACCTGGCAGGCCGCAGGAAAAGAGCGGGGACGAGAGAGCACCCCCCTCCTGAACCGTACCAGGCCACATGCCCTCAACATTGGGAGGATGCTTTGGGGGTCTGTGACCCCTCAAAGCACCATGTCCCCATGTTGATGAGGAGAAGGGTCTCATCCCCACAACCCTGGCCGGTGGTTGTGGGGGTCTGCGGGCGGGCGGGGGGGGTTATCAGAATTTGGAAGCCCCCTTTAACAAGTCCCCGTACCATTTCACAAAGAAAGTGTAAAAAATAGTTAAAAAACACACAGACACCATTGGGAAAAGTCCTTTATAAAAAATTAAAAAAAGATTCTAGCGGTGGTAATCCACTCTTGGTATCCAGCGATGGGTGATCTCTTCTCCGGGTCCAGCGATGGCTAATCTCTTCCGACGACGTCCAGCGCAGCGTATCCTGTCTCCATGGAGACACTGCGGGAATCCCGTCTTAGCTGAGGAGGACCGGGCCACCCGTCATCTGACCCCGTCCCCCTCTGATGCAACGCAAGGGGGAAGCTGGGCTTGCCCAGTGATGTACGGGTGACCCCGCCCCCCTCTGATGTAACGAAAACCTGTGTTACATCAGAGGGGGCGGGGTCACCCGTACCTCACTGGGGAAACCCAGGCTTCCCCAGTGATGTAAGGGTGATCCCACCCCCTCTGACACAAGGGAAAAGCTGGGCTTCCCCAGTGATGTACGGGTAACCCCGCCCCCCTCTGATGTAACGCAGGTTTCCGTTACATCAGATGGGCGGGGTCACCTGTACATCACTGGGGAAGCCCAGCTTCCCCCTTGCGTTGTGTCAGAGGGGGGCGGGGTCAGATGACGAGTGGCCTGGTACCCCTCTGCTAAGACGGTATTCCCTCAGTGTCTCCAAGGAGACAGGATGTGCTGCGCTGGACATCGGAGAAGAGATCAGCCATCGCCGGAACCCGGAGAAGAGATCACCCATCGCTGGATACCAAGAGTGGATTACCACCGCTGGAATCTTTTTTAAAAAAAAAATTTTTTTTAATAAAGGACTTTTCCCAACGGTGTCTGTGTGTTTTTTTTTTTTACACTTTCTTTGTGAAATGGTAGGGGTACTTTTGTACCCCCTTACCATTTCAAACAGGGGGGGCGGGATCTGGGGGTCCCCTTATTAAAGGGGGCTTCCAGATTCTGATAAGCCCCCCGCCCGCAGACCTCCACAACCACCGGCCAGGGTTGTGGGGATGAGACCCTTCTCCTCATCAACATGGGGACATGGTGCTTTGAGGGGTCACAGTCCCCCAAAGCATCCTCCCAATGTTGATGGCATGTGGCCTGGTATGGTTCAGGAGGAGGGGTGCTCTCTCGTTCCCCCTCTTTTCCTGCGGCCTGCCAGGTTGCGTGCTCGGATAAGGGTCTGGTATGGATTTTGAGGGGGACCCCCACTCCATTTTTTTTTATTTGGCGTGGAGTTCCCCTTAAAATCCATACCAGACCTGATCTATGGATATTTAGGGGAAACCCCACATAATTTTTTTTTTAAATTGACCCGACGCTTTTTTTATTTTTTTTGTAATGTAAATATACAATACATAAGATATGTGAGTTATTATTAGTAGTAATGGTAACTATAATTTTTTAATGGTAACTGCATTTCTTTTTATTTTGTGTTCCGCTTGCACATTGCTCTGCTGCAGTTTGATTGTGTGTTACCTGTGATTAGGTATGAGCCGTCAATTTTTTTTTTATTTGACCCGGGGTTCCCCTTAATATCCATACCAGACCTCAAGGGCCTGGTAATTGAATTTGCGGGGACCCCACGCTTTTTTTTTTAGCAATGACTGTTCTCTGTATTACGGGAGCCGACAATTCATTATAGCCGCGAGTGATTTTAAATAGCTTTTTTTCCTGCAAAAATTACACTTTGTGCAGGGACAGTTCTAAGCACGAGAAACATGTGCCCCTTTACAGGCATACTATACACACCCACCAGGTACGAAATTTAAAGGAATATTAAACTTTTATTGTTTCACTTTAAGCATTATCAAAATCACTGCTCCTGAAAAAACGTCAGTTTTTAAAACTTTTTTTGCATTGATACATGTCCCCGGGGGCAGGACCCAGGTCCTCAAACACATTTTATGACAATAACTTGCATATTATCCTTTAAAATTAGCACTTTTGATTTTAAACGTTCGAGTCCCATAGACTTTAATAGGGTTCTAAAGTTCACACGAACTTTAGGTCTGTTCGCAGGTTCTGGTGCGAACCAAACAGGGAGGTGTTCGGCTCATCCCTACGCACGACTAATAGAAGTCTATTAGGTCTGTCAATTTTTAACAACCACGCGACTAAGTGTCTAATTGGCTTGTTTTACAGTGTCTTCCCACTTTTGGTTTTAGCGAATCAAAATTCATCATTGCGTGACTTCCGATTTCTGGCTTCTTGTCCTGGCCAATCAGGAGGCTGAAAATTTGGAACATGAAAGCCGCCAGGTATCAGGGGAGCCTTAACAGCCCAGGCTGGAGGCTCCATTGGCAGATAAGGACCTGGAGCGGTTTGTTTGCGCCCCCTAAAAAATGTAATCACCAGCTGCCACTGGTGGAGTGCAAGTTCATTCACTATGATTTCATAAGACCTACTGTAACAGTTCTTTTTTTAGGAATACTTTTTGGTGTGTGTCAGTGGCATTTGCTATTGATGTGTTGCTACTTAGGGGCATTTTACTGTTTTTATGTGCTTTTATTTTTTCTACACATATCATGTACCTAAAGAGTAACCCCACTTTTGTTGTTAAAAAATGTCCCCTCTGGGTGATATACTGTATGTATATTGCAAGGATTTTGACAAACTTTTTTGCAGATTCCCAGCTTTTGTTACTCTGAAGAAATAGCTGTTTTTTTGTCTGTGTCCATGTACAAAATGAATGGGAATGGGAGTGATTTCATAATTATCAGTCAGCTGCTTCACTTGCAGGGTTCTAATGCAGGGTTTGCATTCCTTTAGACATGGTTTCCCTTTGGGAGTATTTCACCAAAAATGACATTTTTGTAGCAAGTGTTCCTCAAAATCTTAACTTCCATCTTCGTGCAGGTTTTTAGGAAAATCAGCGATCCAATCACACATGGGGGTGTTCTGTATACAATCTGTGTACAGAAAGCCTCCAGGTTGCCGCATTGCATTTTACAGAAAATTACAGTGCTGCAGATTGAAAAGGAAATGGATTTTTTAGTAACATAATTACAATATGGCTTGTGTAGCAATTGTATACACTAGATTTTTTTTGTTTTATTTGCTGTTTTTTTCCCACGAAAGTGGAGTTTCCCTTTAAGGCCTAATGCACATTGGACGTTTTTATAGCTGCTGTTTTTGGCTTCAGGTGTTTTTTTTTTTCTGCAGCCAATAAACTCCCCAGCATGTTATCCTATGTGTCCAAACACACATAGGCTGTTATCAGCAGTTTTTGGCAGGGGGCGTTTTCTGGCTGTAAAAAAAACAAACAGAACTAGTGGGTTTTTCAGCTGTAAAAATGCTGTAACTCTAATAAAAGTTTAAAAACACTGAAGAATGTGGCTATTCAGTGTTTATCAGTGTTTTTGAGCCATAAGCTTTTGTGGGAGTATAAATATTGCAAAAAAAAAAAGCTAAATTATGCTATAGCTAAAAAATGCTACTGCAAAAAATGCTGGGAAAACTCATTCTACAACTACAGCTTTCTACAGATAACGCTACTGGCATTCTTATAAGGTCCAGTGTGCATGAGGCCTAATACTGCAGTCATCTAATCTATGCATTCCCAGCACCCTTTCTATTCATTCCTAAAATAGCGGGACTGCCCTTTCACACACAGCAATTATGGTCAAACTCTACATCTTTCCTTTTGGTTGAAACACTCCCATTTCAAAAAAATGTTTATTTCCTTCTGTGACAAAGTGTGCACTATATTCCAGCCTCTTTAGTTTATTTTAACCTGTTCTAAGGCATAAAATGTAAGGAGGTTAAGGAAATGATCTTGTTTTTGAGAAAAGTGTGCTGATACACTGTAGCTGTTTGATCCCTTGTGGATACTCATAATATGTTCTTATATTCTCACATGTAGTTTACTTTTAGTCTTTCCCTCACATTGCAAAAGTCATCTGTATCCATTTTGTTATTGCATTTAATGAACTTATTGTTTATTTTTACTAATGGTTTTAAATTTGGTGATAGATTACATTGTTGTTAAGGTATTACTCCTTGTTCCACATTTACTGCAATAAAAAAGCCATTCATTTTTCCAAGCCAGTTCTGTGGAATTCTTTCTTCTCTGATAAACTCTTCTGAGATTTCTCTTCTTTGATCCTGTAACTCTTTACAGACTGCTGAAAAATTGTTCTCTTTACTTCTGTGTAAGTAAACTTTCATCTCTCTGTTAGAATTTTACGTAGAGCTTCATCTGTTTGTTGGCTATGCCAATGCCTTTCAATTATTTTCTTAACCTTTTCTGCACCTTTCTGCATATGTGATATAGGGAGCACTATTATAAATTATAATATGTGATAAAGGGAACACTATTGTTAAAGCCGTAGTAAACTCCACTTTGTCACTATTAATTATAGGTAAGCTTATAATAATGCTTACCTGTAGGTAACATGAACATCTCCTAAACATGCACAATGCACTCATGAATCTGCATTGATGTGCACTGATGAGGCTACACTGAGGGGCACTGATGGGCCCTGATGAGCTTCACTGATGGGCACTGATGAGGTAGCAATGATAAGTTGGCACTAAAAGGCGGCACAGATATGCTGCACTGATGGACACTGATATGCTGTACTGATGAACACTAATATGCTGCACTGATGGGGTTGCAATAATAGCCAGGACACTGATGATCAGTGCCCTAATTATTGGTATAAATGTCCCCTGTAACTGGAAAGCCGATTATCAGCTTTCCTTTCCTCAGACACTGACAGCTCTGAGCAAAAGAAATGCAGATAACCAGCATTTGTCTACATGTAAACTGATGTGATTGGACACAGCTTATCACATGGTAAAGAGCCGATGTCATCAGCTCTTTACCCTGATCAGTGATGCGCTGTGTCTGAGGGGCACAGCTCACCACCGATCGACATTCTGCGTACCCCTGGATGTCAGGATGGCAATGCCACCGCCTGGCCATCATTCTGCTATAGGTCAGACAGGAAGGTGTTAAAAAAAGCGATTTTCTCCTATTTGGGGTAATATGGTTTCTAATTACCACAGACCCATAAATTGATTTGCATATTCTTAGGCAAATTTACAACCCATTGACTATCTCATTTTCTGCAGATAAAAATTTTCATTGAACCAAAAATAATTATTTTCTGAAACAAATTCATTTGTGTGCATGTCTAGTTCTAAAAAAAAAATCTATCAAGGCTTACACTCCTTTTGCATGCTCAATAAATGAATAGAAATATTTCACATCGCTTGTATTCAGGAAGTTGACCTCTTACCATTCCACTTTATCTAGTTGCCTTAAAGTATGGCACTCTACTGTATATGAAGGGAGTCTTGGAACAACTGCCTGTATCTGTATATCAATATACTCTGAGATTCTCCAGTCTTTATGAATTTTGGGCAAAGTGTAAATGTAACTGCTATTTCAGGAATTTTATATCCAAATGTATTTATCTTTGTTTATAACTCCAGATTTTAAACTTCCTTTTAGGATCTCCCCCAATTTCCTCTTTATTGTCCATGTGTCTCCTGGCAGGGATTGTTACATGTTACCATGGCTCAGCTGTTTATTTTTCTTTATACATTTATGTATTTCTCTTTATCTGTCACTACAAGTGGTCTTTACTCGCTGGCTTTATAACTATTGTTTTGTCATTCCCTAGACACTTGGGTGCATCTCTCTCTAATAATTGATGTTTTCATTTCTTGTTTTTATTTTCACCAATTTGTACAAATCCCACAGCAATATTTTTTTAATGTAGTCATCATTAACATCATTAAAAAGGTAATTATTGCTCAAGGAAGAAAAATTTGATTTTAATTTACTTTATAGTTTATTCTCCTTGGTAATAGCCAACATTTCTTAGTTAGTTAGTTTTCTTATGTATGTATATGACCATCCAGACATGTTTGAAATGTATTACCTGTAATAATGAGAATACATTTCAACCCCTTTTCTAATGCCCTGTACACACAACCAGTTTTGCCAACGGAATAAACTCTAAAGGTTTTCTCGACGGAATTTTGACGGAATTCCGCTCAAGCTGTCTAGCATACACACGGTCACACCAAATTCTGACTGTCCAGAACATGGTGACGTACAACACGTACGACGGGACTAGAAAACGGAAGTTCAATAGCCAGTAGCCAATAGCTTCCATCTCGTACTTGCTTCAGAGCATGCATGACTTTTGGTGCGTTGGAACAGCATACAGACGAGCGTTTTTTCAGCTCGAAATTTTTTCCGTCTGAATTTTTGACGGAAAAAGTTGTAATGTCCGACCGTGTGTACAGGGCATAATACTTTCCTTACATCTCGAATAATACCCAAAATATAGCTAATTCTTTTTTTGTATGTTGTATTCCTTTCTTTTATCATCTCTTTTACTTCCCTTACTTTCTTCCTAGCCCCTTTCCCTGTTGTTCCTTCCTACCTTAATCACCTTTCCCATTGCCTTCTGTGGACCATGTCTAAAAAAATTATCTTTCCTCTCTTTGGATTCCCTTTGTAGGTTTCACATTTGTTTCTTTCTTGGAGCTTTTTCCCTTCATCTCAGCCTCCATTTTCCCATCTTTTATTAGCCCATCTTCTCTATGAGTCATTCTTTACACCACTGATTTTCCCATCCTCCATCATACCTATTTTGTTCCCTTCTCATATTTCTCTTGTTTTTTCCACTCTCATTAACCTCCTCTTCTCTTTGCATAAATCCACACTCCATAACCCCTGATGATGTCACATTTTAATAATTTTTTATTCTGATAATTACTTCTATTGTAATTTTTCCCCCTTGCTCCTTTTCATTTCTCTGTACTTCCCTCGATTTCACATCTTAAATTATTCCCCTGTACTGTTTGCTTTTCCTCCTCTTCTTCCCATAACTCCCAATATTCCATTAATCAACACTGTACCAAAATTAATTTTATATCATTTTTTGAGACAGATATTTTGGTGGTATTTAATAATCATTGCTTTTTTTTCATTCTTTACATTATAAGGAAAAAACAGACCAAAAATAAAGACAAAATAGTTTTCCTTAATTCCTGTTCAAATAAAAATGCAAGGACAAAAAAGTCAAAAAATTAACCCTTTTTTGTAAAAAGAGTACCCCAAGGTGATCCCATTTTTGCCACATTTTTTTGGAAATGAAGAAACCTGCTGGTATTGAGGAAGTTAAAACATGAATCTATGTAATTGTGCGCTAAATGAAGTGCTTGCAGGTCATGCACAGGGGAAGTATGAGATGAAGGTCACACACAGTGGGAGGATAGAAATAAAGCAGTTAATGTGCAGATGGCAGGATAAGGGAGCTGAAGATTTAATATATAGGCCACTGAAGAGACAGGTTTGAGATAAAATGTATAATAGAGAAGGGAAGTGAAGCGATTACACTTTACATACTGTAAATCTACAGCTTCCACTGATCTCTACCGTGCTCAGAGAGTAATGAATGACTCTTTATTAATTAGTTTCACTTTCTCCCCTTCCTATGTTATAAGAGGAAGGGGCTGGCTCACTGGTGTAAACACACACTTCATGGGATCAATGTGATTGGTCTCTCTGTCACCAATAAAAGTGATTGTATGTTAAAGAGCCACTTAAACTGCCTCTGTACACAGTGCCTGTGAAAGCAGCTGTCCAAGGAAGGATTGGTTGGCTGACATTAATGGGTGTTATTTTTGGAGTGATGTTTATAAACAGTTTTCCAAAAATAGATGTCCACTACTGTAAACTGTTCATTGTTTTCCTGCTTTGTTTTTGATTGGTAGTGCACAGTGGTGGGCAGATCAAACACTGCTTTTGGACTGAATAGCTGCTATTGATCCACTCACTCATTTTATTACAAAAGAAGTTGAAACATATCAATAAAATCATGTCTGTGCAAAAACAAATACAAAATTCACAATATGAATTATTATATAGCATAATAACATACTTAGTTGTTCTCCAATGTACCCGACACATTTTTGGCTTTTTAAAGCCTTTCTTTGGGGGTAATAACAGGGGGATCTGTATTCATACAGTATTAATAGTATCTGTATTCATTATATCAATAGAAAGCATACAGCATTATAGAGGACCAACAAATAGAAAACAATGGAGGACCATAAATTATTCAACACTTTAAGTTTCATGTACCAATTAGCATCTTGTATGCCCATGCACTTGATAATAAAAGACCTACAAAAGGTAAGTTGCTACAAGATAGGCTGGACAGGTGAGATGGAAAAGTGGCTGCCCCCGAAACAATGGATACCCCTACAGAGGTCCATCTCAGAGAGGGACACAAATAGACGGCATCACAGATGGTCTGACCTATAAAGATCATAAGAATTGTGTAATAAAAAGATAGTACATAGAAAAATTATTCTGTGCATATTGTGGATATACCCACATACCTGGATCACTGTGTTTGATTTCAGGCTCAAATGGCTTTAACTTTGGCCTGGGTGGACCATCTGCAGCCTCTGAAAACTTCCCTACTTTCTGGGCTTTCCCCTGTGTGTTATAATTATAGGCATAGTATTAATTTCTGTTGATGCCATAGGGCCCCTAAGATCCTCAAGTCTGGACCAAATGGTACAGACCAGGGACCTACAAACCAGGAATGTAAAGGGATTTCATACAGATACCTGGCTTTCACAGGCTTCAGGTGTATGCAATGTCCCGTTCATCGTGGCTCAGGCTGTGACCAGATCTATATATGGTGCCGGATGCCCACGCAGGCATGTGGGCTAGATGCCAGGATGCATGCGTCCTGCGGCTAAAGGTTTTAACTCTCTCCAGAGCGCACGGCAGGGGTGGGGCGGCATCATGCATTCCAGGGACACCGACGCACAACCACGGTATGTGGCGTGAAGTGGTACATTCCCCATGAGGAAATGGAACCTGCCCCCACCAACGCTGTGCAACGCAAGGAGCCCATGCCTGGAAAGCGCAAGGACCTCCTTTGTGCGCTGGGCAGAGAGCATCAGCTCCAAGTGGTCAGCCACCACCAAAATCTACTCGGCCTTCTAATGGAAAACAAGGGAGAGGGAAAAGGGGTGCCCTCTCTCTAGACATACAGATTCTCCCTGTTATTACCCCTGAAGAAAGGCGTTTAAAATCCAGAAATGCATCAGCTAATTGGAGACCAACTAAGTATCTGTATATGCTATATAATAATTTATATTGTCAATTTTTTATTTGTCTTTGTACAGACATGATTTTATTGATATGTTTTAACTTCTTTTGTAATAAAATGTATACTTTTTAAACATTTTGGTGTTCATGTCGCCTTTAAAGTCCCACTCCCAAGGGGGTTCTCTTTTTATTTTTAAACCAAGAGTCATCCATCCTTAGCCATTCACTATCAGAAAGGAAACTGCAAACGTATCTCTCAAGTTGGTATCCTCTTTACAGAAAACCTTAAATGCATCTTCTGTCATATTAAATGATTACATTTAAAATAGCAGGCAACATTTTTTTCTTTTGTTGGGCAAATTTTCATATTGGCAAGGTGGATTTTGGGTGCAAAAACACGTGTATTGCCTATGGACCAAATGTTTTATTATTCACTCATCTTTATTTAATATTTATTATTAAAGTTCATCTAAATTCATGTGCAAAAAATAATGTATTGCAGCATACAAGTTCATAGATATGGTAGTTGCATTATATTTATTTATTTATGATTTCTTCTTTATTTTCACTCATCTCTATAATAAAAGGTGTGGTGTCCAGTTGGGATGGGCTTTGGGTCATCCATAAGTTCAACCTAAACTTGAATCTTTTGCAGTTTGCAGAGTGGGCAAACTAAATGGCCAGATGTAGACAATTTGCTGAATGCTGGAATCTCCATCTGCTAAATCTGAAATTCATTTAATTTCTGTCTATCCCCAGGCTTGTTTCAAATTTTAACCGCTTCAGCCCACCGGAAGATTTTACCCACTTTCTGACCAGAGCACTTTTTGCAATTCCACACTGTGCAGCTTTAACTGGCAATTGGGCGGTCGTGCGACGTTGCACCCAAACAAAATTGACATCCTTTTTTTCCCCACAAATAGAGCTTTCTTTTGGTGGTATTTGATCACCTCTGCGATTTTTTTTTTTTGCGCTATAAACAAAAAAAGAGCAAAAAAAGCAATATTTTTAAATTTTTGCTATAATAAAATATCCCCCAAAAATATATAAAAAAAAAATGTTTTTCCTCAGTTTAGGCCTATATGTATTCTTTTACATATTTTTGTTAAAAAAATCGCAATAAGCGTTTATTGATTGGTTTGCACAAAAGTTATAGCGTCTACAAAATAGGGGATAGTTTTATGGCATTTTTATTATTATTTTTTTAATAGTAATGGTGGCAATCTGCAATTTTTTTTTGTGACTGCGACATTATGGCGGACACATAGGACACTTTTGACACTATTTTGGGACCATTGTCATTTATACAGCGATCAGTGCTATAAAAATGCACTGATTACTGTGTAAATGACACTGACAGGGAAGGGGTTAAACACTAGGGGGCAATCAAGGGGTTAAGTGTGTCCTGGGGAGTGATTTGAATTGTGGGGGATGGGCTTCCACTCACATGACAGCGATCACTGCTCCCGATGACAGGGAGCAGTGATCTCTGTCATGTCACAAGGCAGAATGGGGAAATGCCTTGTTTACACAGGCATCTCCCTGTTCTGCGGCTCAGTGACATGATCGCCGGGCCATTGATGGACATCGAGTCCATGGGTCCCGCGGGCACGGTCACGCTATACGTGGCGGGCACGCTCGCCTGCTAGCCCCGCCAATTAAACGTACAGGTATGCCTTAAGCATTAAGCAAGTTAAAGGGGTTGTAAAGGTTTGTGTTTTTTCACCTTAATGCATCCTATGCATTAAGGTGAAAAAATACCTCGCTGTCATGGGCCCCACAGCCCCCCGTTTTACTTACCTGAGCCCGTTCACCTGCTGTGCGCTTCCCCCAGCATCCTTTTCTCCACTGAGTCTGACCGTTGATTGGATAGATTGATAGCAGTGCAGCCATTGGCTCACGCTGCTGTCAATCACATCCAATGATGCGGCCGCTGGGGGGTGGGGCCGAGTCATACACTTGGCGTTTATGGACGCCAAGTGTATGACACAGGAGTGCACCCGCAAGGTAACCCCCTCAGCAAAGAGCTTCCCAGAGGGGGTTATCTTTAGCGTGAGGAGCCGAGACAGCCACCGTGGGAACCCAGAACAGCAGGCTTGGGCCACTCTGTGCAAAACGAACTGCACAGTGGAGGTAAGTATAACATGATTGTTATTTTTTTTAAAAATTAACCTATACAACCATTTTAAGCGTTAAGCACATCAGCAGGTGAAGGCCTTGACCAAATATGGTTACGTCCATATTTGGTCAATAATGTCAGCCATCATCCTGAGCCAGTTAGTTGACATTCAACAGTTGGCCAGAGAGTTGTCATTTGTTGCGAGAGTCTGGAGGAAGAGGATCATCCGTGCAGGTCACCATGTTTGCGGAAGTGGGCTGCTACAGCATTATTCATCATGACTGACAATGACTCTACTTAGCTGGATAGCAAGATTGATGTTGAATTCTCATCATAGGACATTTTTAAAATATTTTTTCTATGGTGTGTGTGTGTGTTTATTACTTTGTTACTTTTTGTAAATCAGCAATAGGGGGGTTCTATGTACTCTATATTCATTCATGTATAGGGGCTTTCAGATTATGATAGTTCCAGCCCACTGACCCAAACATTCACTGAGCCAGGGATATGGAGATGAAGCCCCTTTTGCCATCAACATAGGGACAAGGTGCCTTGCAAGGATTTATGTATTCTTTAACTTTTTTTTTTCTCACCCTAACATTTAGTATTAGCGTCAGAATTAGCATTGTATTACCCCTAGCAATAAAGCTGTATATTTTGCAAATTCTTCAAAAGTCTGTAGCGAATTAACATAACACTAATGTACACTAAGCATATATAGGATAATAATATATTATAAGTAAAAATTGAATACACTTAATTATACTGTAACACCTTTAAATAAATACTTTCTAATATGCATAAAATAACAAATCTGAGGGATGTTTTTCTTTATTGTCTGCAAACAAATTAAGAAGTGGCGCATGACCAAGCAGCTGTACAATATAGATAATAGTCCATAATAGAAGCATAATTAACATGCCAATACCAGTGGAACCAGCTGATCCCACTTAGAAGAATGAGTTGTTATAAGCCAAACAGCTTGTTCTTCTATATTACTTTATATTCATACAATGCAAGGTAAGGCACTGCTGTTAAAAAACCAGCAGCAATTAAATTAACTAAAAACAGCCTCAATTGCTTATTGAAATTAATTTCAAAGCATTAGAGCATATACCAAAACAACATTTGTTCTTTGTTAGCCAATGAATTGGTTACAAACAGAAGTGAATAAGACCCATGCATTATACTATAAATTAGTATTTAAGGTACAATAATAATTGTCACACAATTTAGGGGATATACAGTCAATGAAAATGCATGCAATGTTAGAAGAGAGGCTCTAGTACAAAAGAAAACAATTTTTGTATGGTTTCAAAATGTTCTTTTTTTTAGGAGGAAATAGTATATTTTATCAGTTTCTGCAACTTTCAAAAGCCTAATTAACATTTAGTTTTCTCAGAACAGGTGTCTTATTTGTAATAAGTGCTAAGCTTGACACCAAAGATAATAAGGTTGTCATGCCAAATGCAGTATATTGTTCATATGGTATATGGAAGCTAGGGAGTGAGTTGAGTGAAATGAACTTCTTCCCAAAATTACAGATTTCACCACCAGCAGTGGTATTTTAGCCAAAGCAAAAGCTCTCAGTTTTGCTCACAAAGTTCCTTAGAAGGAAACCACTAAAAAATATTATGTTTTATTTTTTGTTATGTATAGAAGATGTTTGGTTTTGGGATTGCTTATAGTTCTTTGTACTTTATTTTACAAATTTTTTGCATTTGATTATTTGTGTATTGTCACCATACATTTTTAATTTTAGCTTTTCCACTTTTTTTGTTTCTGTGGAAAAAATTATAATATAATGAGTCTAATGGAGGGCATTATTGACATAAGAATACATCCAGGATAGTTGAAAGATGCTTTAGTAAGCCACAGAACCTATTTAAACCCCAATACACCATGAATGTGCCATGAATGTATTTGAAAATTTAGTAAATTTTTCAGGTACATCACTCTTAATCAGGGATGAAAATTGAATACATGAAACCTCTACTGCTACTGCTACAAAATCCAATAAATACTGTTTCTTAGGCATGACTGACACTGTAAATGCCATTATTTTACACGGCTACTATTAAATTCCAACTTGGTCACACTGATTGCGCATTTGGTAATTAACAGGGGCATTAGACATCTCATATAACAATTTATAACACATTTTTTATACATTTTTCCACATCTTGTGTCGATAGATTGAAAGACTCTGGACGGCCGCACTCCAAAATAAATTTCAATGCCTTTTATTTGTGAAACAAAATCCCACAAATGTGGGTCACAGCAAAGCAAAAATCGCTAATGCGTTTCACACTACCAGGAATGCTTACTCTAGCTATGAGTAAGCACTCCTGGTAGTGTGAAACGCATTAGCCAATTTTTGGCACGTCGGCAGAATGGCACGGACAGGCATAAGGGCGTACAGGTATGTCTCTTTAAGAATGCAGCTGTACCATCGTGTGTGTGCCGCCGGTGGTCGGGACCCCCGTGAGTCCTGTCGCGGGTCCCGTGGACTCGATCGCCGTGTGGATACCCGCGATCGTCTCACGGGATGGCTGAATGTTCTGCCTAGCAACAAGTAACACTGATCTCACTGATAACACACAGCCACGCCCCCCACAGTTAGTAACACGCCCCTAGGAACACTTAACCCCTACACGGCCACCCCCTGGTTAACCCCTTCACTGCCAGTGTCATTTACACAGGAATCAGTGAATTTAAATAGCACTGATTGCTGTATAAATGGCAATGGTCCCAAAAATGTGTCAAAAATGTCTGATGCGTCCCCCAATAAAAATTGTGATCGCCGCCATTACTAGTAAAAAAAAAAAATATTAATAAAAATGCTATAAAACTATCCCCTATTTTGTAAACGCTATTACCAAAAATACGTAGAAAAATACATATCGGCCTAAACTGAGGGGAAAAAAAAATAAATTTATATCTTTTTGGGGGATATTTATTATAGCAAAAAGTAAAAAATAATGTGTTTTTTTCAAAATTGTCGCTCTTTTTTTGTTTATGGCACAAAAAAAAACGCAGGGGTGATCAAATACCACCAAAAGAAAGCTCTATTTGTGGCAAAAAAAAGAAAGTCAATTTTGTTTGGGAGCCACGTCGCACGACCACGCAATTGTCAGTTAAAGCGACGCAGTGCCGAATCGCAAAAAGTGGTCTGGTCTTAAGCCAGCAAAATGGTATTGTCTGAAAGTAGTTAAAGTCTATGGGACACTAACATGAAAAACCAAAATTGCTAATTTTAAAGGCTTATATGCAAGTTATTGACCCGGGTCTGTATGTATCAATGCAAAAAAAAGTTTTAAAAATGGCAGTTTTTTCAGGAGCAGTGATTTTAATAATGCTTAAAGTGAAACAATAAAAATAAAATATTCCTTTAAATATCGTGCCTGGGGTGTAGTGGGTAGCACTCTCGCCTAGCAGTAAAAAGGGTTGCTGGTTCGAATCCCAACCACAACACTACCTGCCTGGAGTTTGCATGTTCTCCCTGTGCCTTGGGTTTGCTCCAGGTACTCCAGTTTCCTCCCATGCTCCAAAGACATGCTGGTAGGTTAATTGGCTTCTGTCCAAAAAAAATTTAAATTGTCCCTAGTATATGAAATCAACACCCACAAAGCTAGGCAGCCTAAAGAAAAGTGCAATTATTAAGGACAGGGATAGGCAGTAAAAAAAGAACCAGTTAGGCAGTAAAAAAAGAACCAAAAGGCCATATCTTGAGTAATGTAAGATACAGCATTGCATTCATATAACAAAAGATATTTACACGGCTTTGTTCTACAAATTGATGTTTAAGATACACCTTAATGCAGCAGCTAATAAAGAGTTAAATGACAAACCTAGCACAATATTTAGAAATTCAGAGTCAGAATTAAATCTTTGGAGCTGTTTCTGTTGACAAGTCCCAATTCACACATTAGCTTATATTTGATTTGCTGATCCTGGGGGACCACTGCTCAAAATTAATCTTTTAATCACTTCAATACATTACAAGACAGCATGGTTAGATGCTGAAAAGGTAATAGGCTTCAAAAGGTTTGATTGACAAGTGGTGGCAATATTACTACAAACAAGATCTTCTCTGTGAATACTTTTATTCGATTTTAGTTTCTGACTCATATAAGTGTTTGTTATTCTGCTTAAAGTAACTAACAAACATAAATAATCACAAGTCATGAACTTTTACAATTTCGTTTACTGTCATTTTAGTATATGGTGTGAAAATAATTTTAACAGATATTTTCCAGATAGGCAAATATCAATCAGCAGGATAAAAAAATACTACTTTAACATATAGAAAAAAATTGTGCTACCTGGGGAAATCCCAACAATTAGCAGCTAGCACATCATTATATACAAAAACACATAATGTAAAATCAATGCTGTAAAAAAAAAAAAAAAAAAACCATACTACTCACATATAAAAAGATATAGACAGTGCTGTATAAAACACACTGCCCAGGGGAATACGCAGATTGCTTCTGCATTCCATAATATGTGATGATGTCATGAGCGTGGACTCTGCAGAACATCTATGTGGAGTGTTCTCATTTTTCCATGTGCATTCCCCAGAGTGGCTGCCGATATGTATAGCGGAGTGAAGTAGCAACATCAGATAACCAGGATTTGAGCTAATCACTTTCAAGCCCCATATGACTGCTCATTTTGAGGGTCATACTGTTCCGGTAGACCTCTGATTTGGGCACTGGTGTGGGAGCACTGACTGCATTTTTTTCACCTGGAAGAGTTTTCCACATTATCATGTGGATATTTATATGAAGATTATCTCACCTTGAATTTATGGTGGAGTTCTTTTGTTTGCATGGACATTTTACGATAGATACACATAGTGGACTGTTATTAGTTGTGTTTTGATTTCCATTTTATGACCTCTGCACTTTAGTTTGGTTTAAAAAAATTAATCTCCTCAACTGTGTATACATGTCACAAACATACCTGGAGTAGACGTGAGAGTAATACTTGAAATCGTCCAAAAAGATAAACTCCAGTTAAAGTCACAAGGCCTAAAATGTACACATGGAGAACAGTTTACTTGCCATCAGCTTGCAATTCCCAATACATCACTAAAGAAGTGTGCTAGACCAACTCTAGCCAAAAAAGTTCCTTGACATTTATTGCCTCAATATTCAAAAGAGAAATAAAGGGGATTTTAAAGGTGCCAAAGTCAATACTCCACAAATAGCAAATATTTTGATACTGTATATGATAAAAAAATTAAAAAAAAATTTAGTTTCAAATTTGTTATTAATTGTTTAAAAGAATATAGAAACAAACATTATTTTGGGCCTACAAGGCCCAACTCAACACAGAGATTAAGTACAAAATAGGTTTACATAGCACTAAGGAGACCAGTTAAAAGGCATCTCAACAACAAGGTAGAAAAATGTATGCTTAGTTTGTTTAAACAATAATGTGGATACATCTAGAGCGACAAAGTCAATCAACAAGGAAAGTTTGTCAGAAAAAAGAACAATATTACAGATCTAAAACATTACAGATGTTTGAATACCATATTGACCAAGGGAGCCATAGTTTGTTAACGGTCGCATACATGCCTAACGTAGATGCAAATCAGACTTCATAGTTGTAGTGGAGATGAACCTCTTTCACTATATCACCTATGGGAGGTAAAGCTGGGAATTTCTTGTCTTGCTATACAAAGCCTAGTGGCAAGGAGAACATGTGTTGCCACAGTTCTGAAAATTGGATAAATATCCTCTATGCCAGAATTGCCAGACTTGGTAACGGATACAGGTTTAAGCCTGTGATTTGTGAAATTATTCGGAAGACTGCTGGCCGGAGCTTGGACGGTTTGATGGAAGATCAAAGATATGGTACAGATTTACAATTTGACTGCACTGCCTCCAGCACTGAGGAGAAGTGTCAGTATGGAATTTGGAAATGTGATAAGGGGTTAAATACCATCTTAACATGAGCTTATGTGACAGTTACCACAATCCAAAAAATTTAGTTGTGTAAATTGTGGTAAGGGCTTTTTTCCATTGAGCTGTAGAAAAGGACAATTTGACATATTTCTCCTAAGCTAGTGTAGCACTTACCCCCGAAGGAGCTGCTGGTATTTGATTGGGCTTACCGTTCCTTCACTGTTCCACCATGTCCGTCATAGGGGACCCATTAAAGATTTATTTTCATAGATTTCAGCTCCGACACATAGTCTCTTTTTCCAGTGCTTTATTTAAGAAAAGACATTTCAATAGAGGGATGGAGGGTTTAGGGGAATTCAGGTACCCTTTTAATTGCAAGTCAGGGATATTTTCTTTGATCCAGAGGATAACAGCTCCACAACTGGATTCAGCAACCACCGGATAGGCCTCTCTCACTGACCTAGCAGCGGATGCGATGCTCGGTCATAGTCTCTGTCACAGACTTTAAGATTCAGTAGAACTGTTACGCAATCCTCTGCCATAGGATTGGGTAATTAGCGACTTTTTTGCAATATCAAGGCCTAATCACATAGTATCAGTTTCCTTTTTTTTCCCTGAACCAATGGTACTGTGTGGTAGGTGACCCGGGATGCATCCTCCAACTGAGTCTCCAGGCTCTTCTAGAGGCATCGGCCTTGTTGCTCGGTCCTCTCCTGAAAAGTCCTCCCCTGGATCCTCTAGTTGCTTGGCTTCTTCCCGCAGGCAAGACAGCACAGGACCACCCCTGGATCAGTAGGCCCCAAGACTTTTGGTCCTACCTCTTCAGTAACGGCGCCTCGGCCAGGAGGGCCATCAGGTCGGAACCACACCCGATCATGGGGTCTGTCTCTTAAGTACCCTCTCCCAGAACGCCAGCGGGCAGACCACACCCACTGACTGTTTCTGGGTAAAGAGGCACTCAATACACCCAGCTTGTTGCAATTTCCAACCTTGGCCGAATAACAGGGCGGCATCCCTAGGTCAAGGGGAAAACCACACAACCAGCCAAACTGAAACAGAACCAGAATTTACAACAACATTAGTCTGAGCTATACTACAGCTTCAGACAAACTAAATTTCTATGTATAGCGTCTGTATTAAAAATACCAGAGCTACACTAGTATTGGAGGAGATTTATAGAAGTCTGCTTTGTCCTTAATAGTTACATAAAATAAGGAAATACCCACTTAGGATCTAGTACTTGGTCTTTGCAACTGGGCATTTTTCCAAGGAATTCCACATTTTATGTCAGGTACTTTGGCTATGGTGACATCATTTATAAACTGATCATATTTAAGATTATTTACAGGAAAACCAAGACAAAGAAAAAGAAAACATAGATGTAAGTATCCATACTGACCTCATGTGTTATATATGTCAAACAGGAGAAGTCATGGCTCAACAAGTGGAAGGAAACTGAGACACCAGAACAGTGTCATGAGGCCAGAGCAGAATGGGACTAAACCGTGTCCAAATCAAAAACCCTGCATCTGAATATGCCTCCCAAAAGGGTGCCAGAGCAGTGTTGAGGAACAAACCAACAGGGAGTTAAGTCTATGAAGATACTTGTCCATAGACCCAATCCAACTAGTTAAGGACACTGAGATAAGGCATGGCATGAAACCATGAGAGCGTGTCATGCTCCAAAATTGTTCAACAGATATCCAGAAAAAGGCTGAACAGTCAGCAGCCAAACCTGGAATCAAGAGTGGTAGACATATGTATTACAATGAGGGGAAGTTATCCCATCAATTCAAATGGTACTAAAAGTCAGCAGAACAAAAGTATCAAAGAGATGTATCATACCTTATAGATGTCATGAGGTTGAGCAGTTCCCTGTGTCTCCAGACTGATACACAAAGCATGGAGGAACTGTGGACTTTTATATAGTGGCCATAGTGGAAAGGGGGTGTAGTGGATGAGGTCATCCTAGGGTGTTCCCTCAATTTTGCTCTAGGGTTGGCCCCCCTGAGGCGGCAGCGCACCGCGCCACATCGCCAACACAGGTGTACCCATTTGCTATGATGCTGGGTTTCAGCGTCGCCCACGAACCACGTCATCATAAGAGACACTCGCAGATTAGATCATTTTTGATAGTACGCTCCCTTATATGAGCAAATGGGAGGCTGATTGCGCTACACTACTTACTCTGGAGATCTGGGATATTATGCTTGGATAATTTGCTTTACCACTTAAGCCCCGGACTAATTTGCAGCCAAAGGACCAGGCCCCTTTTTGCGATTCGGCACTGCGTCGCTTTAACTGACAATTGCGCGATTGTGCGACGTGGCTCCCAAACAAATTTTTTTGCCCATAAATAGAGCTTTTTTTGGGGGGTATTTGATCACCTCTGCAGTTTTAAATTTTTGTGCTATAAACAAAAATAGATTTTTGAAAAAAATGCAATATTTTTTTACTTTTTGCTATAATAAATATCCCCAAACAATATATAAAAAACATTTTTTTTCCTCAGTTTAGGCCGATACGTATTTTACTACATATTTTTGGTAAAATAAAATCGCAATTAGCGATTATTAATTGGTTTGCGCAAAAGTTATAGCGTTTACAAAATAGGGGATAGTTTTTTATAGCATTTTTATTAATATTTTTTTTTACTAGTAATGGTGGCGATCAGCGATTTTTATTGTGACTGCGACATTATGGCGGACACATCGGACAATTTGACACATTTTTGGGACCATGGTCATTTATACAGCAATCAATGCTATTTAAATGCACTGATTCCTGTGTAAATGACACTGGCAGTGAAGAAGTTAACCACTAGGGGGCGGGGAGGGGTTAAGTGTAACGTGTGTGTGTTTTTTTACTGTAGGAGCGTGGCTTTGCGTTCGACATCACTGATCGTCTTTTCTGATGACAGGAACAGACGATCAGTGTCAGTCTTACTAGGTAGCACGGGGAGAGGTTTGTTTACACTTACCTCTCCCCGTTCTTCAGCTCTGTGACCCGATCGCGGGACACCAGCGGCGATCGGGTCCATGGGTCCCATGGCCTCGGTCACAGAGCTCAGGACCGGGTCACGAGCGCGCCGCCAGCCACGGCTGGGCTCTTAAAGGACAAAGTACCTGTACTTTGATGTGCCCAGCCGTGCCATTCTGCTGACGTAAATGTGCAGGAGGCGGTCCTTAAGTGGTTAAATGTACTAAATCACTTGCGATTAGGGAGACCGCCCCTAAAGTATTAACCAGGTGGTATTACACCCCCTCCAAACTCCAAGCTATCGTTTCTGGAACCTCAGGATTATGTTTTCGTGGTTGTCCACTCTTAATGTTCCTTTAAACATACCTTTTGGGAATGTGGGCAACTTTCTTTGGTATGGAGCAAGATTTCCGCAATAGCCTTAGCGATATCAGGCACTCCCTTAAATCTTACAATGCATATGTGCATTATTGGCGCTCCAATTCCAGGCGTCTTACATAAAGAGGAAAGGTTAATTCACTCTATTTGTGTATCAACTGTATGGGCCATCTACACTGGAAGTCCCTAACAGTTCCCTTATCTACAATTTTGGATAGAGTTGATGGTATTCATGTTAATGGAAAGGATCCTATACACCTTACAGGATAAAATACATCTGTTCTCTCTTAATTATTTTATTTTAGTGTTGAGAGTATGGGCATTGGCTTGATTTGTGGGCCTTTCCTCAAACCCATCAAAAATTCTGGAATTTCTGAACTTTATTCTGAACCCTATTATTCTGAACCCTATTGGAAATGTTCAAGTCTAATGGCTAAGGTATCATCAAACAAAAGGAAGAAATGGACACTGCCCTGGGCAATGTACCAATGCAAAAATACATTTCGGCAGGAAGAATATCTGGCTTTTTATTAAACTTTGAACAGCCAAAGGAAAATAACACCAATCCTTTAAATCACAGGCTTTGGAGATGCCTTTAAAGGATAAGTTCCCCTTTGGGAACATGTTACATGTTCCACCCATTTTTATGGTGGAACATGTAACATGTTCCCAATGCTGCAGCCGCTGTGCGATTTCCCATTCCTGTGACAGCAGAATGGGGAGAAGTTTCCCGCACTAGCTGTCACTTTTTGAAATCAGAGTGGCGCAGTGTGGGGCTCCAGCTACAAGGCCACATCATTCATTCATACAGCTCTGTGTGTGAATGAACTACAAGCCCCAACATCATTTACGGCTGCCAGCTTGTAGTTCTCAATGAACTACCATGGCGCTGTGGAGCGCCATGGTAGTTCATTTATTTTTTCCTGTCAGATTGTTTCTGCCTGCACACAGATACTCTGACAGATCTGGAGGCAACCTGCATGGCACCAGTGATATAATGATCACTGGTGCAATGCTTTACAAGCTCCAAAAACAAAAAGTGCACATTTTTTTACCTGCAATATTATTTATTATTTTTTATAAAAAGTGAACTTATCCTTTAAGCTGTATGTGGTGTTACATAACACCATTGAGAAAGATTGGTGGTATCCATGCGAAACATGTTAGTATAGGCAGGAGGTGACATCACCAGTACAGGGGCATTGATATAGAGTGTGCACTGCCATTTGTTTAGTAACGTGTAACTTGTTTAGTATCTTTTACTAACAGACACAGGCTGGCTGCACCAAGCATTTCTGTGTTAAGTTGATTAGCGCTCCTCTTCCTTGCTCTGCTCCTATTGAACCTGCCATCCAGCACACACATGCTTGCACTGCATTAGGAAAAATTGAAGCAACACAGTTACAGCTCAAAAGCAACATTCAGCTGACATTATAGAGTGAGTGTCTTGTGTTATTGTTATAAATGTTTAACCACTTGTTGCTTTTCTACTTGCTCTTGAGTCATTTATTGTCAGTTGGTGTTACATCACAGTTAGTGCGTTTTAACACTGATGTGTTTTTGCTGTGCTTTCACCTTGCTAAAAAAAGCAAATTGCGCTGCTGGTGCAGGTGTGTTTTGAAAAGTCCCCATTGAAATGCGTAAAAAATGCACCTGCGCCCAGAAAACGCACTGGAAATGCATTTAAAATCTCGACAAAATGCATTTTTTCGGTGGAGAGTGTTAAAGCAGCCTTAGATTCTCACAGACAACTGCATGCAACACTACATTCTGGCATCACATAATTTGCATGCGTAATACATTTTTTCACTTTTATCCGCTTGCCGATTGCAATGCGTATATATACGTTGCAGTTCCCAAGTGGTTTACCGGGATTATGGCTGAAGATATGAGCCATAAACCCGGTACAGTTTTTTTCAAAAAACGTCTTTCTCATGAAACCGATCCAAGTGGCTCATAAGTCGCTGGGCCAGTTTCCCAAGTGGCGGGAGGGGACGTCCCCCCCCTCCTACTGCTCGCCAGTGCTTCTCAGGCTTACTGTTACCGCTGGTTTGCCAGAGAAATGATTAGACAGTGCGGCTGTTAACACTCTTTGATCTACTCTATGGCCTTGAAGGACAGGAGTGATGTCAGGTCAGGTCCAGGCTGGAAGAAAAAAAAAAGAAAGTGAAAGTTCAAAAAAATGTTTTTAATCTTTTTTTTTTAAAGGTAAAGAAGAGATTTGGGGTCTTTTTTGACCCCAGATCTCTTCACAAAGAGGACCTGTCATCCTTATTTCTATTACAAGGGATGTTTACATTCCTTGTAATAGGAATAAAAGTGATAAAAAAAATGAAAATAAATGGACAGTGTAAAAATAAAAATAAAATGTAAAATGAATAATAATTTTAAAAAATGTAAAGCGCCCCTGTCCCTCCGAAACTAGCGCATACGGAAGTGGCGCACATGTAAATGGTATTTGAACCACATGTGTGATGTATCACCACGAACGTTAGAGTAAGAGCAATATTTTTAGTACTAGACCACCTCTGTAAATCTAAACAGGTAACCTGTAAAAGCGTTTAAAGCATCGCCTATGGAGATTTTTAAGTACCGTAGTTTGTTGCCATTCAACGAGTGTACACTATTTTAACCACTTTAGCCCCGGACCAATTGTCAGCTTAAGGACCAGAGGTCTTTTTTCAATTTCGCACTGCACTACTTTAACTGGTAATTGCGCGGTCATGCAATTTTGTAACCAAACGAAATTTGCGTCCTTTTCTTCCCACAAATAGAGCTTTCTTTTGATGGTATTTGATTGCCTCTGTGATTTTTATTTTTTGCGATATAAACGGAAAAGGAGCGAAAATTTTGAAAAAAAAAGAGATTTTCTACTTTTTGTTATAAAAAAAATCTAATAAACTCAATTTTAGTCAAACATTTGGGCCAAAATGTATTCAGCCACATGTCTTTAGTAAAAAAAATGCCAATAAGCGTATATTTATTGGTTTGCGCAAAAGTTATAGCGTCTACAAACTAGAGTACATTTTCTGGAATTTACACGGCTTTTAATTTATGACTACCTATCTCATTTCTTGAGGTGCTAAAATGGCAGGGAAGTACAAAACCCCCCCAAATGACCCCATTTTGGAAAGTAGACACCCCAAGCTATTTGCTGAGAGGCATGTTGAGCCCATTGAATATTTTTTTTTTTAGTCCCAAGGGATTGAATAAAGACAAAAAAAAAAAAAAAAAAAAAAATTTTTTTTCATAAAGTTGTCACTAAATGATATATTCCTCACACATGCCATCGTTATATGTGGAGATGCACCCCAAAATACATTTTGCTGCTTCTCCCGAGTATGGGGATACCACATGTGTGGGACTTTTTGGGAGCCTAGCCGCGCACGGGGCCCCGAAACCCAATCAACGCCTTCAGGGTTTCTAAGGGTGCAAATTTTTGATTTCACTCCTCACTACCTATCACAGTTTTGAAGGCCATAAAATGCCAAAATAGCACAAAACCCCCCCAAATGACCCCATTTTGGAAAGTAGACACCCCAAGCTATTTGCTGAGAGGCATGTTGAGTACATGGAATATTTTATATTTTGCCACAAGTTGCGGGAATATTACAAACTTTTTTTTTTTTGCCCAAAGTTGTCACTAAATGATATATTGCCCACACATGCCATGGGCATATGTGGAATTACACCCCAAAATACATTCTGCTGCTTCTCCTGAGTACGAGGATACCACATGTGTGGGACTTTTTGGGAGCCTATCCGCATACGGGACCCCGAAAACCAAGCACCGCCTTCAGGATTTCTAAGGGCATAAATTTTTGATTTCACTCCTCACTACCTATCACTACCTATCACAGTTTTGAAGGCCATAAAATGCCAAGATGGCACAAAACCCCCCCAAATGACCCCATTTTGGAAAGTAGACACCCCAAGCTATTTGCTGAGAGGCATGTTGAGCCCATTGAATATTTTTTTTTTTTAGTCCCAAGTGATTGAATAAAGACAAAAAAAAAAAAAAAAAAAAAAATGTATTCAAAAAGTTGTCACTAAATGATATATTGCTCACACATGCCATGGTTATATGTGGAATTGCACCCCAAAATACATTTTGCCACTTCTCCTGAGTACGGGGATACCACATGTGTGGGACTTTTTGGGAGCCTAGCCGCGTACGGGGCCCCGAAACCCAAGCACCACCTTCAGCATTTCTAAGGGTGTAAATTTTTGATTTCACTCCTCACTACCTATCACAGTTTCGAAGGCCATAAAATGCCAAAATTGCACAAAACCCCCCCAAATGACCCCATTTTGGAAAGTAGACACCCCAAGCTATTTGCTGAGAGGCATGTTGAGTACATGGAATATTTTATATTTTGCCACAAGTTGCGGGAATATTACAAACTTTTTTTTTTTTTGCCCAAAGTTGTCACTAAATGATATATTGCCCACACATGCCATGGGCATATGTGGAATTACACCCCAAAATACATTCTGCTGCTTCTCCTGAGTACGGGGATACCACATGTGTGGGACTTTTTGGGAGCCTATCCGCATACGGGACCCCGAAAACCAAGCACCGCCTTCAGGATTTCTAAGGGCATAAATTTTTGATTTCACTCCTCACTACCTATCACTACCTATCACAGTTTTGAAGGCCATAAAATGCCAAGATGGCACAAAACCCCCCCAAATGACCCCATTTTGGAAAGTAGACACCCCAAGCTATTTGCTGAGAGGCATGTTGAGCCCGTTGAATATTTTTTTTTTTAGTCCCAAGTGATTGAATAAAGACAAAAAAAAAAAATAAAAAAAATTTATTCAAAAAGTTGTCACTAAATGATATATTGCTCACACATGCCATGGTTATATGTGGAATTGCACCCCAAAATACATTTTGCTGCTTCTCCTGAGTATGGGGATACCACATGTGTGGGACTTTTTGGGAGCCTAGCCGCGTACGGGGCCCCGAAACCCAAGCACCGCCTTCAGGATTTCTAAGGGTGCAAATTTTTGATTTCACTCCTCACTACCTATCACAGTTTCGAAGGCCATAAAATGCCAAAATAGCACAAAACCCCCCCAAATGACCCCATTTTGGAAAGTAGACACCCCAAGCTATTTGTTGAGAGGCATGGTGAGTATTTTACAGCTCTCATGTGTTTTTGAAAATGAAGAAAGTAAAGAAAAAAAAATTTTTTTTTTTCTTTTTTTCAATTTTCAAAACATTGTGACAAAAAGCGAGATCTGCAAAATACTCACCATACCTCTCAGCAAATAGCTTGGGGTGTCTACTTTCCAAAATGGGGTCATTTGGGGGTGGTTTGTGCCATCTGGGCATTCCATGGCCTCCGAAACTGTGATTGGCAGTGAGGAGTGAAATAAAAAAATTACACCCTTAGAAAGCCTGAAAGCGGTGCTTGGATTTTGGGGTCCCGTACGCGGCTAGGCTCCCAAAAAGTCCCACACATGTGGTATCCCCGTACTCAGGAGAAGCAACAGAATGTATTTTGGGGTGTATCTCCACATATGCCCATGGCATGTTTGAGCAATATATCATTTAGTGACAAGTTTTTGTAAAAAAAAATATAATTTTTTTTTTTTTCATTATTCAATCTCTTGGGACCAAAAAAAAAAATATTTAATGGGCTCAACATTGCTCTCAGCAAATAGCTTGGGGTGTCTACTTTCCAAAATGGGGTCATTTGGGGGGGGTTTGAACTGTCCTGGCATTTTATGCACAACATTTAGAAGCCTATGTCACACGTCACCCACTCTTCTAACCACTTGAAGATAAAGCCCTTTCTGACACTTTTTGTTTACATGAAAACATATTTTTTTTTTTGCAAGAAAATTACGTTGAACCCCCAAACACTATATATATATTGTTAAAGCAAAGGCCCTACAGATTAAAATGGTGGGTGTTGCATTTTTTTTTTTTCCACACAGTATTTGCGCAGCGATTTTTCAAACGCATTTTTTGTGGAAAAAATACACTTTTTTTTATTTTAATGCACTAAAACACACTATATTGCTCAAATTTTTGATGAAATAAAAAATATGATCTTAGGCCGAGTACATGGATACCAAACACGACATGCTTTAAAATTGCGCACAAACACGCAGTGGCGACAAACTACATACATTTTTAAAAGCCTTTAAAAGCCTTTACAGGTTACCACATTAGATTCACGGAGGAGGTCTACTGCTAAAATTACTGCCCTCGATCTGACCTTCGCGGTGATACCTCACATGCATGGTGCAATTGCTGTTTACATATGACGCCAGACCAACGCTTGTGTTCGCCTTTGCGCAAAAGAAGGGGGGGCAGGGGTGCTTTTTTTTTTTTTTTTTAGTTTTTCTTTTTATTTAGCTTTTTTATTTTATTTTTAAACTGTTCCTTCCATTTTTTTTTTCTTAGTTGTCATTTTTATTGTTATCGCAGGGAATGTAAATATCCCCTATGATAGCAATAGGCAGTGACAGGTACTCTTTTTTTGAAAAAATTGGGGTCTATTAGACCCTAGATCTTTCCTGTGCCCTCAAAGCATCTGACCACACCAAGATCGGTGTGATAAAATGCTTTCCCAATTTCCCAATGGCGCGGTGGGTATGCCCACCATTAGAATACCTCCCTTCATCCACCCACTTCTAATGATGGGCATACATGCACCATTTATATATGCCGAAGCATGGGGGCATCCTCCCGCAAAAAAAGTTATGCCACGTATACATGGTCGAACTTTTTTCGACCGTATGTACGTGGCATTAGGAGCAAAATCGCTCCTCCGCCCTCTGCTGCCCCCATGCTTCGGCATATATGCTCTTTTTTTTAACTGTGGTGGTGAAATCACCTCCTACAGCGTTGGAGTCGCGGCTTTATGTATCGTGGGAGCAAACGCTGTTGCTGTCAAGATAAATAAATCCACGCTGCAACTGAATGGCGTACCTGCTAAGCAAATAATGGTTAACATTAAAACAAAGTAACATTAGAGTATAACAGTAAGACCTTACCATACCATACCTGCAAAGCAAATACCAAAAAAAAAACATAGTAAAAAATAAAACATTTTGTTAACGCAACCGGTGCCTAAAATATATATATGCCGAAGCATGGGGGCATCCTCCCGCAAAAAAGTTATGCCACGTACACATGGTCGGACTTTTTTCGACCGTATGTACGTGGCATTAGGAGCAAAATCGCTCCTCCGCCCTCTGCTGCCCCCATGCTTCGGCATATATGCTCTTTTTTTTTAACTGTGGTGGTGAAATCACCTCCTACAGTGTTGGAGTCGCGGCTTTATGTATCGTGGGAGCAAACGCTGTTGCTGTCAAGATAAATAAATCCACGCTGCAACTGAATGGCGCACCTGAAAACAAAAAAATGGTTAACAATAAAACATACCTGAAAAGCAAGCATGATAAAACATAATAAAACATTGCAGAATAGAATAGAGTAAAAAAGAGCAACAATAGAGAGAGAACAATAAAACGACAACTATTTTTTGGTTTTTTATTTTATATTTTTTTTGGGGTTTTTTTTTTTTTTGTACTTTTTTTTTTTTTTATTTTTATTTTTTACACTTTTTTTTTAAACTATAACTATAATTTTAACTGTAACGGTCGGGTCTCAAAATGCGATGGCATTCTTGAGACCCTGTAACTATAATTTTAACTGCAACGGTCGGGTCTCAAAATGCGATGGCATTCTTGAGACCCTGTGAAAGTGTATCCTAGCCTGTGAAATGCTGTACCCTACGCTAAAACCTCACTAGTTCGTGGTAGCGTTCAAAGCATTCACCAACGCAGAGACCAGGATTGTCAGGACAGCGTGGACAATAATAACGGGTGTCACGCCTAAATCCGCGCTTGGTACAGACACGACATCTTCTTTGGGGGGCTCGTTGGGTAGGGGTACTCTGGAGGACATGAGGATAATGCCTCTCATGCAGCCGGCTTACTGCATTTGGTAGGGGATGGTGAGGTGTGGAATCGCCTGGATACAGGAGTTCCATGACAACCGCTCCCTGGAATTCAAGGAAGGGTAACGTCCCGCCTGAAGCTCCGTATAGCACATGAGCATTCAGCAAAGCCAATTGGAATAAATAAATAGACACTTTTTTGTACCAGCGTCTAGCCTTACGGACAACTAGGTACGGCGCCAACAACTGGTCGTTGAGGTCCACCCCCCCCATATTAAGGTTGTATTCGTGGATACAGAGGGGTTTCGTCACAACACCAGCCGCCGTACGAATTTGGACTGTCGTGTCTGCATGAAGGGAGGTAAGAACGAAAACATTCCTATTATCCCTCCACTTCACAGCGAGCAAGTTATTACACTTCAAGCAGGCTCTCTCCCCCAGCCTAAGACGGGAATCTACAAGCCGCTGGGGAAAGCCCCGGCGATTAGGTCGCACGGTGCCACATGCTCCAATCTGATGATCAAACAAGTGACTAAACAGTGGCACGCTCGTGTAATAATTGTCCACGTACAAGTGGTACCCCTTTCCGAATAAGGGTGACACCAAGTTCCACACTATCTTGCCAGCGCTCCCTATGTAATCTGGACAGTTCTCCGGCTCTACGTGACTATCTTTTCCCTCATAAACCGTAAAGCTCCACGTATAGCCTGTTGCCCTGTCACAGAGCTTGTAGAGCTTGACCCCGTATCTGGCACGCTTGCTGGGAAGGAACTGTTTGAAAGACAAGCGGCCAGAAAACTTAATCAGGGACTCGTCAACGCAGACAACTTGATTGGGCGTAAACAAGGCTGCAAAACATTGGTTGAAGTGGTTTATGAGGGGCCGAATTTTGTAGAGCCGATCAAATTCAGGGTCTCCACGAGGACGACAAAGTTCATTGTCACTGAAGTGCATGAAGCGCAAAATCATCTCGTATCGTGCCCTGGACATGGAGGCAGAGAACACGGGCATATGGTGGTGCGGTGAGGTGGACCAATAAGACCTCAGCGTCGGGAATTTGTGTAAGCCCATGTTGAGGGAAAGGCCCAGAAAGGTCTTAAATTCGGAAACCGTAATTGGTTTCCAATCTCTGGCAAGGGAAGGCACTTGGGGATTAGCGGCGATGTGTTGACCAGCGTATATATTACTTTGGTCCACAATAGATCTATAGAGATCTTCCGTGAAAAACAGCGAATAAAAATCGGATGGCTTAAAATCAGCTGTTTCCACCTGAATACCGGGTTGGCCAGTGAATGGGGGAAGTACGGGTTCTGCAGAAGTGGTGGGCACCCAATCAGGATTGGCGAATTCTGCAGGAAGGACACTATGTGATCGACGGGCCTGCCTTTGTCTTCTTCTTGGTGGCAGCGGGACACTACTTGTGCTTGCCACCTCGCCAGCTTGAACTGCACTTATGGGACTCGCCACGTCACCAAGTGTTACTGCAGTGCTGGTTTGACTACGTCCAGGGTGTACTAGGCCGCTGGTGCTTGCCAGTTCACCAGAAGGAATAGCGGCGCTAGTACTTCTCTGCTCCATACGAGAGACCTGCGGTTCCTGCACCTCAACAACATCAGAAGATCGGGATCGGGTACGCCTGACCTTAGCAGGGACCTCACCTTCGTCGTCAGAGCTATCTGTCATGGAGCCACTGTCGTCTACTGGATCGTATTCTGAGCCTGATTCTGACAGATGAGTGACCTCCTCTTCACTATCTGACATACTCAGAAACAAGTAGGCCTGTTCACTAGTGTACTTGCGATTTGCCATTTTGGGCTCTAAATTTAGTAGTACACTAGTGAGATTCACAGGAAAAAAAGCTCCTAGGCTGCTGGCGAATGAATCAAAACGCTACCAAAAAAACTGTTAGCGATCGCAGGGATCAGGCCTGACTCTGCGAACGCTGCAGTTATGTGTGCTTAGTGTTTTGGAAGTGACAGTGATCGATCGATACTGCACTTGGGTGGGCTGGGCTGGGCTGGGCGGAGGGGGAAAACGCAGGTGCTAGCAGGTATCTGGGCTGATCCCGCTAACAATGCGTTTTTTGGAACCCTAAACTGCTGGGACGCTAGTATAGATCTGATCAGATCAGATATTGATCTGTTCAGATACTATACCACTAAGGGAGGTGTATGCTTTGCGCGTGGGTGTTTGCGGTACTGGCACTAACCTGGGGCGACGCAGACCTTATTTGACCCTAACACCTAATTGATATCACCCGCCGGGCGATCAGGGGGTTAAACCGATAGTTGGGTAATAAATGGCGGGTGCCCTGACAGTATAAAAAAATAAGCTAACTAACCAGCGTCACCCGTAACAGTTATACGGTGATCACTGGTGAAAGGGTTAACTAGGGGCAATCAGGGGGTTAAAACCTTTATTAGGTAATATATGGGGGTACCTGACGATATATAAAAACCTGACGGGGAACCTAAATAACTAAATAACTAACTGGCTAACCAGCGTCACCAGTGACACTTATACTGTGATCACTGGTGAAAGAGTTAACTCTAGGGGCAATCAAGGGGTTAAAACCTTTATTTAGGTTGTAATATGGGGGTACCTGACCTATAAACCTATTTATAATCCTATATAAACCTGGCGGTTACCTAAAAAAAAAACTGGCTACCTAGCGGCACCAGTGACACTAATAGAGCGATCAAAAAAAACGATCGCTTAGTGACACTGGCAAAAGGGGGTGAAAGGGTTACCTAGGGGGCAATCAAGGGGTTAAACCTTTATTGGGGGGGGGTAGGGGGCTACCTTGGACCTAAAGGGGCCTAAAACTAACTGCCCTGACAGTTATTGCAGTCACACTGACACTAAATGCAGTGATCAGTAAATAAATGATCACTGCAATCAGTGACACTGTGACAGGGGGGGCAGGGGGTGATCTGGGGGGTGATCAGGGGGTGACAGGGGGGGGAAATATGTGCCTATGTGTGCCTGGTGTCAGTGTAGTGTTGGTGCACTAACCTGATGTCTTCACAGCTCCGCGTCCCGGTCAGAAAGACCGACACGAGGAGCGTGACATCACTTCCCCTTGCCTGTGTTTACAATTACACAGGAAGGGGAAGGAAGCGGACGAATCCCATTGGCCAGAGCGATCGGGAGGGGGTGGCCAGAAACGACTGGCCGTTACCTCGTCCCGCATCGCTTCTGAAGCCATCCCGACCGTCCCCGCCGGCGGAGGGGGGTCCGATCGGACCCCCCAACCGCCTGAAGAATGGCACGTACAGGTACGTGCTTCTGCCTGTACGTGCCATTCTGCTGACGTATATATACAGGGGGCGGTCGGGAAGTGGTTAAAGCATGTCAGGTATCTATTTACTCGGCGTAACATCATATTTCACTTTATACAAAAAATTGGGGTAACTATTGTGTTTTTTTCAATTCATTGAGGTATTTTTTTTTTCCAAAAAAAAATTGTTTGCAAAACTGGTGTGCAAATGCTTTCTTTAATGATTGCAGGTGTTAACATTCATTAACTTTCTGGTGTTCAGGCTAGATCACTGGCCGGAGGTGGCTAACATGCTCTTTAGGTACTACTCTGCACTTCTGCATTTGTTATGTCTGAGAGGGCTTTCATTGCAGTGGAAAAAATCCCTCTGAATAATTTTTGTGCTAATGCCCCCAATATAGAATCATTTGTACCCAAGCACAGCAACAGAGCTTAGGAACAGAAAAAAAAAACTCTTCAAATTTATTGATGTAGCGTAACCATATGTATAAAGCGACTTCTTTATTGATATAGTGTATTTTTTCCCCAAAAATTGCATTTGCAAAACTGGTGCACAAATACAGTGTGAGTCTCTGGTAAAAAAAATTGTATAATGTTTGGGGGTTATAAGTAATTTTCAAGCAAAAAATACTGATTTAAATTTGTAAACAAAAAGTGCCAGAAAAAGCCTGTGGTTATATTAATGCTTGACTTAAATATAGCAGCAGCAGCACCCCAGTCTGATTATTTATTTGAACTGGTAACTTTCTTTAACCAGGCACAACAAATCTAAAAGCAATAGATTAAAAAAATAACACTTTAGCCTTCAGCTTTTTACAAATTGGCCAGGGGTACAACAGTTTCATAGTTTAGTTGGTGTTTTTTTAACTTAATACCATACTGTATCTTTTTCCAACTTTAATAAAATGTCACAACAGAGTGAAGCAAAACACTGCAAAATCACAAACCTACATTCCTCAAACCCCCTCCCACATATCTTATTTTTGGGAGAAGATTCTTGAGCACCAGAGGTGAAAAGGCCAAAGCATGCCTTACTCCATAAATTGTGAACTAGTTAAACAGAGGAAGTATCACGTCTTGCCCTTTTTTCACCCACCTAACAAGTTTATAGGCTATACTACACCACAAAGTCAGGTGCCCACCATTTCTTTTCCTAGAAGGTCATGCCTGTCTTCCACCAGCATGTGAGATGCAAATGTCTCTTTATTTCAAGACTACGATGCCAGCAGCAGGGTTCACATGACTAAAGACACGTGGTCAAGCAAGCACAGGTAGGCCCAATATATAACCTTCACAGCACGCCAAGCAAATAGCATGGTGGCTAGGAAGGATGCAGGACAGGACTCAACACTGAATCGGGTGGTGCCACCCCATGTCCTCCACCTTGTTGGCAGTGACAGCTTGATCAACCCTACCACCTTCAACTCAATGGCTTTAGGCGGTCACTCCTCAGAATGACCAGTTAACCCAAGATCCCCAGAGCCTGTGCAATTTCCCAGACAAAAGGCTGCCATGCTGTTTTACAGCTAATATGCCTGAGGAACAGGAGTCACACTAGGTTAAGGACTCTTTATCTAATGAGAAAAGGATGTCTGCCCTTCCAGAAAGGTGGCTTTGATTTAAAACATGTTGCTTAAGCAGGCCAAGCTACCTGTAAATCATCATCACAAACTTCTGCGCTACAGAGATTCACTTCAAAACACCCCCTGTCAGGAGCCTCAGGCTGTCTATGCTCACTTTCATGTGTGTGCACAGAGACATACTTATACTGTGAGCACAGATATATAACTGGACTTGCAAGAATGGGAACATGCGCATGTGCCACTTTTCACATGTGGACACATGGGAATGCTCACAGATACTTGTGCCCGTCGGCCTATTTAAACCTGAGGCCTTCCTAGAATCATTGCTGGGTTTTCGTCAGCTTTACCCTTGTGTTCCTGAAAGCCTGCTTTATCCTGTTACAAACCAGGCTCGGTCTGACTCTTCTTTGTATTCCCCTTGCCTGCTTATATCTGCTACTGATCCATGTTACTGACCCTGGCCTGGACTCTTGACTAAGATTCTGTCTGCTGATTTTGTACTTCACTACCAGTACATTGCTGACCTCTGCCTGTCTTTAACCTGGAGTCTGATCATGATTGTGTACTTATCTTCCTGGCTGTTCCGCTGTTCCCGAACTCAGCTTGTGACCTGACTTCTTACTTCTGAATGAATGAATGAATGAATGAATGAATAATTTGTATAGCGCTACAATGCGAACCGAATCGCCTCAAGGTGCTGTAATTAGTGCTTTGTTGTCAAGCTTCTTAGAAGAGGTGGGTCTTGAGTTTTTTCCTGAAGACCTGATGGTTTTCTTCCATGCGGATGTAGGTTGGTAGTGCATTCCATAGCCGTGGTCCTTGGACAGCGAATCTTCGTTCCCCTTTTGATTTGTAGCGGGACTTGGGGATGAGGAGGAGGTTTTGGTCGGACGATCGAAGACTGCGATTGGGTGTGTAGCGTTTTATTTTCTCGAGAAGGTATTGAGGCGCGTCTCCATGGGTGCATTTGTGGGTGAGGCAGAGGGTCTTGAAAATGACCCGATTCTTTACGGTTAGCCAATGTAGGCTCCTCAGGGAAGGGGAGATGGATTCCCAGGGTTTTTTTCCTGTTATCAGCCTTGCCGCCGTGTTTTGGATAAGTTGTAAGCGTGCAAGTTGATATTGGGGTAACCCTATGTAGAGGGAGTTTGCGTAGTCCAGTCGTGAATTAATGACTGTTCCAACTACCACTGCTTTGTCCTCCTTTGGAATGAAGGGGATGAGTCTGCGTAGAAGGCGAAGGAGATGGTGAGATCCGCTAACTACCGATCCTATTTGTGCCTCCATTGACATTTCTGAGTCAAAAATGACTCCGAGGCTCTTGGCCTTGGTTCTTGGGGAGATGGTCTGTCCAAGGATGGTAGGAGGTGTCCAAGGGATCTTGGTTCGGGAGTTTTGGTTTGCATGTAGAATAAGAAGTTCTGTTTTTGATTCGTTGAGTTTAAGAGAGCTGGCAGTCATCCAGTCGTCTATTCGAGTGAGGCAGTTTTCTAATTGCCGATGATGGTCTTTTTGTCCGGTGATCCGAAAGTATAATTGGGTGTCATCAGCGTATGAGTGGAAGCAGAGATCCGATCTTCTGATGATTTTGAGGAGTGGGCGGATGTATATGTTGAAGAGCCCTGGCGACAAGGGTGATCCTTGAGGGACTCCACAAGAGATTGCCCGTGTTTCAGAGGTAAAAGCTCCTAGTTTCACTGTCTGAGAGCGATTTCCTAAGAAGGATGCGAACCATTGTAGGTCTGCGTCTGCGACTCCTGCTACTTCTGTAAGGCGGATGAGTAGAGTGTTGTGGTCCACAGTATCAAACGCTGCGCTGAGGTCCAACAGCACCAGGAGACATGATTCTCCGTCATCTGCTGCTTCGAGGGCGTCGTCCCAAATCTTCAGGAGTGCCGTTTCTGTGCCATGGCCTGGGCGGAAGCCTGATTGTAGAGGGTCCAGGAGTTTGTGTGTGTCTAGGTGGCGGTGTAGCTGTTGTACTACAGCTTTCTCCATAATCTTGGAGATGGTGTTGAGGCTTGTTATCGGTCTGCGGTGGTTGGGGTCCCGGGGGTCAAGGTTGGGCTTCTTTAGCAGGGGTTTGATGATGCCTTGTTTGAGGGCGCCTGGAACAATCCCTTCTTTGAAAGATTGATTTATGAGGTGAGTTAGCGTAGGCGCCAAGGTGTCAGAGCATTCTTTCAGCAGTTTTGTGGGGATGATGTCAATAGGAGATGTGCTATCTCTGAGGTTTTTGATGATGTTTTTGGTGGTGTCCGTGGAGATTGGGATCAAAGAAAACTTTGGTGGAAGAGGGATATTTGTGACCATATCTTCTTTTTGCTCTGGATGGCTGAGGTTGGAAGTTTTTTTCATATGGATTATTTTCCGGATGTTGTCGATTTTGTCAATGAAAAAATCTGATAACTCATTACAGAAATCTTGGGTTTCGTTTGCTGGGGGCTCTAAGCATGCCGGGTTCATCAACTGAGCGACTATTTTAAAAAGTTCCCGAGGGCGGTTTAGTGCCGATGAAATGGTATTTGCAAAAAAATCTTTTTTAGCTTTAAAGATTGCTTTGTGATAATTCTCAGTGAGTCCTTTGTAGTTTGTCTGATTTTCTTTGGTAGGATTTCTTCTCCATGCTCTTTCGGCTCTTCTGCGTTCTTGCTTGAGTAGCATGAGAGAGCTGTTAAACCATCCTGAGTTTTTCCTCCGGATAGGTGTTCTGCGTTTTGGAGCCACTGCGTCTGCTGATTGTAGTAATACCTTGTTTAGGGAGCGGAGTGTATGTTCCGTTGAGTGGGTTAAATTCAGCGTTGCTATTTTGTTTGCCAACGTGTTTTTGAGTGTAGTTTCTTCTGCGATCTGGTCCAATGAGTTGTTGTTGCCGATTTCTGTTTTTGCTGGGTGGTATTAGTGGTGATTTTAAATTTGATGGCGTGGTGGTCCGTCCATGGTAGTGGTAGGTTGCCGAGTATGTTGATGTTCAAATTTTGTTTGAAGATAAGGTCCAGGGTGTGTTCTGAGCCATGTGTTGGAGTCTTTATCAGTTTCTGGAGACCCAGTTCTTCCAGTTGGTTGATGCAGGCGGTGGCGATAGGGTCTTGGGTAGAATTTGCCCAGAGATTAAAGTCTCCAAGTACCAGGAGGTTTTTGGATTTCAGGGTGTGTATTGCAATGAATTCCGTGAGGGGAGTAAGAAGATTGGTCTTTGGTCCTGGTGGTCTATAGCAAAGTAGAATGTGGGTGGTGTCATGGGGTGTTGATTGAAGATGTAGCGTCAGTGTCTCCATAAAAGGCACTGAGTTCTGCAAAATCGGTTTGGTGAGCACCAGGTGCGATTTAAAAATCGCTGCTAGGCCTCCCCCTTTTTTTCCTATCCGATGCTCAGTTAGGATCCTGTAGTTCTCTGGCACCAATTCGGTAAGGATGGTGTTGCAGTCGGGGGTTAGCCAGCTTTCCGTGATGAAGAGGCAATCTATGTTGTTTTGGGTGATGAAGTCATGTACTTCCAGTCTGTGTTTGACTGCAGATCTGGTGTTGATCATGGCGCATGCTAATTGCTGAGGTTGAGTTGGTATCTTCCTGTGTTTGATGGTTGATCGTCGGTCGGTCTTTAGTAGTTGTTCTTTCCTTAGAATTTTTTGAATGGTGGCTGGCAAAGTAGAGGTGGCATTCCTTAGCCTGTGAAGAACTTCTGCTGAATATTTGAAGTAGCACATGGCGGGAGGGGGAAGTTGATGGCACTTGGATGACAGTGCTGATGATCCTGATCCGGGTTTTTCCTGTTCCTGTTTGTATCAGTCTAGGTATCAGACTTGCCGCCGTGTTACAGCTATTTGTAAGCGCGCAAGTTGATCGTGTAGTGCCCTATATGGAAGGATGTAGTTGTCGAGTCGCTAATTCCTGGCTGTTCCAGCTGGCTCTGCTTGTAGTGCCGAACCTGGACCAGAAGGATCCTGCTGGTGACCGCTGAGGTATCTTGTACTGGTGCGAATCGTCCCGGTAGGGGTGATGGGGGCCTGTTGAACCTACCGCCCTCCCGTTTGATCCAGAGGAAGGCGAAAAACCCCTAACTGTGCCGGCCAATCGCTCAGTAGGGGAAAAAATTCCTTCCTGACCCCCGAGGGCGATCGGACCACAGGGCCCTGGATCAACGACTAATGGGGGGGGGGATAACCGGGAACTTACCTGATTGGAGATAATCCCAGCGGCGCTTGCTGTGCGACCTGGTGCCTCTGCGGTGAAGTCTGGTTGCTACGGTAGTGGTGTTCTGAGAGGGAAGGGCACACCGGCTTGCAGAAAGGAAATAAGGGTAGGTGAGAGGTGGGATGGCGTGGGCTGGGTCTCAGCCGCAGCCGCCTTCTTCCTCGTCTAGCCAGCTAGAGCAGAGGTGACAGCGGCTGTGGATGATGCCCACCCAGGTGACTGACCTGAATTGGAGCAGTTCCCGTTGACACCTGCTGGGGGTCCTGGGGGTCCTGGTGATGTCCTGGCTGAATCTGGGTGGACTGGGTGGACCAAGATGGCCGCCGGCTAGGCCGGAGCCACGGGTTAGCCTGGTCTTGGCTGCCCAGTGGGAGAGGAGGCGGTCGTGGATGAGGGGGGGGGGGTCCGATGGACGTGGGTACCCGGTGTGGGTGCTAGCTGCGGGGCAGCTTCTGCCGACGGAGCGGTGATCCGGCGCCGGCTGGACTAGGCCGGAGCCGCGGTGTTTCCTGCCCGACTACCCGGCGAGGCTGGCGGGCCGGGAGAATCGGCGGGAGGAGCGGCGGTGACGGCGGCGCTGAGGAAGGTAGGGTGATTGAGAGGGGACGGGGGGTCGCGTACCCGGTCCCCGTGCCTGGGGGGGGGGACACGGATGCCGCCTCAAGGCCTGCAAGGATCAGGGAATGCTGGCCTGCAAAAGGCCGAAGCTATTGACGAGGCTGCGGAGCTACTAACAGCACGTCAGCACTCCTCACTGACAAGCACTGACAAGCACAAACTGCACTTCTGTTCATCCAACCTCAGTATCTTTCTGTTCAAGTTCACGGAACCAACTTTCTGGCACCTGTGACCCCTTAACTGCCCTAATAGTGCCTGTCTCCTCCACTAGGAGTGCTTTGGTGGGAATTGTGTAAGAGGCCCCCCTCATCATCTCAAGGTCCACTAACAGGCACATGACACCCCTTTTTTTTCAACAACCCCCTTGCCATTGCTACAATTTCATTTCTTATATCTGGTGGCTTTCTTTCATCTCATTGGAGGCATGGCTGCAAAGGGCAAACAAAAGGATATAGGTTTGCTGCCCTCATACATTTTTATGTTCACTTTTCTGACATGTTTCGTATTCATGGAGTGAGGCCTACAACCTCTCAAAGACAGGTCAAGCAAAGACAATGGGTAGGGATGGCAAGGCTGTAAATGAAATGCTTGCAAATGTTAACATTCATTAACTTTCTGGTGTTCATGCTAGATCACTGGCCGGAACTGGAAAACATGTCCATTAGGTACTACTCTGCCCTTCTGCATTTGATATGTCTGAGAGGGCTTTCATTGCAGTGGAACAAAAATCCCCCTGACTATTTTTTGTGCCAATGTCCCCAATATCAAATCATTTGTACCCAAGCATAGCAACAGAGTGCACATGTCATAAGACCCCTTCTTGCTAGAGAGTCAAAGATGATGTTCTGAATAATTTCCACTTGGATCAGCTCTTATGAACTAATGTATAATAAAAAGTAGTTCAATTTTTTTTATCTTATTCATCGATAGCAGCAGCCACATCTAAGAAGGTGGTTCCAGACTCAGGTTTTTCAAATTGAAAATTAATGTTGGAAAAATTGAGCTTAGGAACAGAAAAAACTCTTCAAATATACTGATGTAGCGTAACCATATGTGTACATGTCAATAAACCATGATGTAAAAATGGTTAGTGATATAACAACATATTCCAAAGCGACTTCTTTATTGATACATAAAATCAAATTCACAGGAGAGGAGCAGAGACTGATATGTTTCATGCACACATATGCTTTGTCATAGAATGTGATAGTTATTGAACAGGCGCCTAGCTATGTGTGTATATCATTACTGTACAGATCTGAAGGGATTAATATGTTTTACTTCAAGAAATCCTATGACTAAATTGCCCACAGATGGAGTCACTTAGCTCCCAATTCTATTGCCACTGCTTTGCCTGTTAAATTTAAAATGATTCCATATTAAAAGCTCCCTGGTTTGTATGTCCTGTCATGATGTACAAGCCAGCAAGAGGAATCACAGTGTGTCACAGGTGGAGTGGGTAAACACCTGAATATACCTGCAGTGACTGACAGCAAAGCAAAGGAGTATAAAGACACAGACTGCCAGAAAATTAGATATATATTTTTCTTTTGCACTATAGCCTTTGTCTACTGTGGTGAGAAGGTCGCTTTAAGTTGTGTTAAAGTGGCATCTTTGTCATTATTATCACATGTAATTCTAGCATTGCCCAAAGCAGTATTTAGCATGCCAACTGTTGTTGGAAGTTGATGAATCCAGACCAATATGGACCCGTTCCCCCATATAAGGACACCTATAGCACATATAGTACAATCTCCTCCCTTTTTCAATATTCTCTGGCCAGTTAAGGGAGTAGGCAAGGAAGCAGCAGGCCTACTGGGAGCAAGGGAAATCCTTTCCCTTTACTACTGCATAATGTGACATCTGCTGAGCATGTAATTTTACATGGGGGTACAGAGCAAGAAAAGACTTTGCTTGCACACAGGGATGACCAATGGCCTGGGAGGAAGAAAACATATGTGTGCTAATGCAGCAAGGTGGTGAGGCTTGCCTGCATTTTGTAGACCAAAGCTCAAAAGAGGATCTTCCAGTCCCACAGTGAGCCAGTCTTATGCCGCATACACACGGTTGGAATTTCCGATGGAAACAGTCCGATGGGAGCTTTTCATTGGATTTTCCGACCGTGTGTATGCCCATCGGTCTTTTTCTGTCAGAATTTCCGATGGACTTTGGATTGAGAACCTGTTCGACGCATGCTCAGAAGCATTAAACTTCCCTTTTATAGTGCAGTCGAACGTGTTGTATGCCGTAGTGTTATTGACTGTTGGTATTTGGTGTGACCGTGTGTAGGCAAGACAGTTTGAGCGAAATTCCGTCGGAATTACGACGGGAAAACCATCAAAGCTTTTTCCGACGAGAATTCCGACCGTGTGTGCGCGGCATTACTCTGACCAAAGATGGTTTACATGTTGGAAAAACCCTGTGAGTAACAATAAGCCCTTTTAACAATCTCAGGTGTAATTTTTCTTTCAGATTAGGCTTCAATATGCAACATTTTTGTGAATTGTGCACTCTTTATCTCTTATTATATTTCTTTCTATTTATATTTTAGTTTTGCTAAATTTATAATTGATAGTCATATAATAGATATAATAGATTCCAGACAATTTTTGCATATATAACACTTTTTGCTAAGTCCAACAAACCACACATTTTCTTACTGATGCTATTTTATTACTGCCTCTAAAAACTGATGGGAAAAAAAAAAATTTAGTACTTGTAGATGTTATCTTTAAAAAAAAATGTTGGAACTTTCTGGATTTGCATAATTTACCATCAAATACTGAAGTGTAGACATTTATGGATTTGATTGCACTTTTACAAAGTTTTTATAGAGTCACGCTTAGTCCTTATTAATTGTTCATGTGAATCATTTATTAATGTGATGTGCAAATTTTTTATCAACCACCTACGGCATCTTTATAACAGAGATTTGTAGCATGGAAGAATGAAATGATCTGGGAGTTAGAATACAGAAAATTAATCAGGAAATATCAGCAGGAGAGTAATGATTTTTGTATTGTTAAATCCTTATACCAAAAGTAAAATTGTTATATTTTACAGAAATCTATCAGTGCAAGTAGGTTGTTCTCCATGTAGTAGGATAAGAGAAACTTCTCTATTAGTATATCAGAATGCAGCGAGCCTTATGCCGCGTACACACGAAGGGACTTTTCCCGCCGGACCTAGTCCAGCAGACAATCCGCCGGACTTTCCAGCGGGGCTTCGCCGGACTTTCCGAGCGTGTGGACTTGCCCACACACGCCCGGACTTCTCCAGGGGACAATCCGCTGGACAAAGTCCGCGGGACTTTTGAAAATGAACGGACTTGCCCACACACGGAGCAGTCCGTTCATTTAGAACGTAACTTCTGGTACGTAGCTAGCGTAGGCAGTAAATGCCGGCGCGCTGGCCCCGTCACCTGGCATGGATTTAAAGGGACTCCTCACGCCAAAAAACGGCGTGGGGGTCCCCCCCAAATCCATCTCAGACCCTTATCCGAGCATGCAGCCCGGCAGGCCAGGAAAGGGGTGGGGACTAGCGAGCGCCCCCCCAATCCTAAACCGTACCAGGCCGCGTGCCCTCAACATGGGGGGTGCCCTGGGGAAAGGGGGGCCGTGCGGCCCTTCACCCCAAAGCACCTTGTCCCCATGTTGATGAGGACAAGGGCCTCTTCCCGACAACCCTGGCCGTTGGTTGTCGGGGTCTGCGGGCGGGGACTTATCTTAATCTGGGAGCCCCCTTTTATAAGGGGGCCCCCAGATCCCGGCCCCCCACCCTATGTGAATGAGTATGGGGTACGATGTACCCCTACCCATTCACCTAAGGTGTGAAATGTAAAGTAAAAAAAAAACACACTTTTGAAAAAATAATTTATTGCACTGCTCCGGGGGTCTTCTTCGGTCTTGGGGGTCTTCTCGCCGGACTCCTCCGCCATTTACCTAGCTCTTTTACCGAGCGGAGAAGTCCGGCTACCTTCTTCGTCGTCGCCGCTGTCGTCTGGGGGTCTCGATCCGCCTTCGGGGGTCTTCCGGGGTCTCTTCTGTTCTTGCCGCTGTCGTCGCTTTCTGCGCAGCCTTCTTCTTCTTCTTCCGCTTTCTTCTTCTTGTTCTTCTACTTCTTCTTCTTCCGATGTTGACACGTTGCTCTCTCTGGCCAGAATGCCAGAGCATCGCTGTGCTGGGACTTATATAGGGACAAGGGGACAGGGTCACATGTTCATGTCACATGGTGACCCCGCCCCTTGTGATGTCACAGTCCCGGAGGATGCTGGGACTGTGACATCACAAGGGGGCGGGGTCACCATGTGACATGAGCATGTGACCCTGTCCCCTTGTCCCTATATAAGTCCCAGCACAGCGCGGCTCAGGCATTCCGGCCAGAGAGAGCGACGTGTCAACATCGGAAGAAGAACAAGAAGAAGAAGGCGGAAGAAGAAGGCGGCGCAGAAAGCGACGACAGCGGCAAGAACAGAAGAGACCCCGGAAGACCCCGGAAGACCCCCGAAGGCGGATCAAGACCCCCAGACGACGGCGACGACGACGAAGAAGGTAGCCGGACTTCTCCGCTCGGTAAAAGAGCTAGGTAAATGGCGGAGGAGTCCGGCGAGAAGACCCCCAAGACCGAAGAAGACCCCCGGAGCAGTGCAATAAATAATTTTTTCAAAAGTGTGTTTTTTTTTACTTTACATTTTACACCTTAGGTGAATGGGTAGGGGTACATCGTACCCCATACTCATTCACATAGGGTGGGGGGCCGGGATCTGGGGGCCCCCTTATAAAAGGGGGCTCCCAGATTCCGATAAGCCCCCGCCCGCAGACCCAGACAACCAACGGCCAGGGTTGTCGGGAAGAGGCCCTTGTCCTCATCAACATGGGGACAAGGTGCTTTGGGGTGGGGGGGCCGCACGGCCCCCCTTTCCCCAGGGCACCCCCCATGTTGAGGGCACGCGGCCTGGTACGGCTCAGGAGGGGGGGGCGCTCGCTCGTCCCCACCCCTTTCCTGGCCTGCCGGGCTGCGTGCTCGGATAAGGGTCTGAGATGGATTTGGGGGGGACCCCCACGCCGTTTTTCGGCGTGGGGACTCCCTTTAAATCCATGCCAGGTGACAGAGCTAGCGCGCCGGCATTTACTGCCCATGCTAGCTACGTACCTGAAGTCACGTGCTAAATGAACGGACTTTCCGATGAGCGGCAAGTCCGTTCATTTCAAAAGTCCGGCGGACTAGCCTACTAACGGCGGGATTGTCCGCTGGACTGCCAAGTCCAGCGGATAATTTTAAAACAAAACTTAAAACTTTAGTCCGCCGGACTTTTTGAAAAAAAGTCAGTCAGAGGCCCACACACGAGGGGATTATCCCCTGGACTTGAGTCCAGGGGATAATCCCGCGGGATAGTCCCTTCGTGTGTACGGGGCATTACACATACCAGAGAATAAATCTTTTTTCAGGGTTAGAGCCTTGACAGTGTACCCAGAATCTCACATGCTGATGCGTGAGTTCCCTCTCAATTTGCGTTTTGTATCAGAGAAAGAGTAGAGTCTGGGATATATCAATAATGTTTTATCAAATGCTTACAGTACATATTTTGTAGTCCAGACTGTCTTTGTATAGTTCAATTAGATTGGCAAAGACAAAGCCTTAAGAACTGAAAGCTGACTGCTACAGCCAAGGAAGCCTTCATCAGTAGTTTATAATTGTTTCTATGCGATCATGGTCATCTGGTTAATTAACTTAGTAAGATTTATTGCAGTTACCATGTATCCTTTGTAACTATGAAAATACCAATTTACTCATATGTTCTGTAAGGGGTTCACGCCAAGTGTAGAGCTAGGACACCACCACTCGCTGTTTCTTCTTTTTAAGGGCTTTGTTTGCCCATTTTTATTAAAAGAAAGTTCAGCAAACATAAACATAGGTTTCTCTCGCAGGGGTTTTCAGCATTTCTTCTCTTTCAACATAAACCACATTCAGCCCTTTTCTGGCTTGTACTTGCAGCACTGCCACTCCGGTCTTCCACTCCAGGCCCTTGTCTGTGTCCTACAGACTGTTCACCAACCAATTTGGCGCAAATAGCTAGAGGCCTCTTGCTGCACTGGCTCCCACGTTAACCCCTGCTGATCCTGGGCCAGACTTCCTGTCTGCCAGGGTGTAGATCAAAACCATGGTCAGGTTGTTACTAAATCACCACCGATTAGTATGCTGGCTGGACCCAGGATCAGAGATTTCATCCCATCTGGATCCCTTTGAAATCTCCAGGCTCCAGGCCCCAAAATGAACGTTCAAAAACACTGAGGAAACTGAAAAGCCAGTTTCCTGATCATATCACATGCTCCCTGGAGCCCCTCAACCCATCTGGTTGAGAATTCTGGGTCACAACCTCTTTCTAGACCCTGGCAGGGCAACTGTTCTTTCAATGCCACTGGTACACATCAGAAATCATGTTATTGGTTTTGTCCATGAAGATGTACTGAAATTGTAAGAAAATGTATTTCTATTTTTTTGTTCAAATTATTATTTTTATGGATTTTCAGAAATAAGTGAAGAGATGACACATATATTGCATTGTAAAAAGTAGCTGTACACAATCCAAAGACATGCAGGTAGGTTAATTGGCATCTGTCCAAAAAATGGCCCTAATATATGAATGGGGACCTTGGATTGGGGGCTCCTTGAGGGTAGGGACCGATGTGAGTGTGCAATGTACAGGGATAGGGACAATTGTAGACACTCACTCAGGTTGAACTGGATGGACTGATGTCTTTATTCAACCATACTAACTATGAAACTATGAAATATCAGTTAGGGACTTTTAGTGTTAATGTATTTGACCAGAAAACTTAAAGTCAACAGTACAGTACATATTCCTAGTGTGAATCATATAAAGGTTATCAGTAATAATAATAATGAATGTTTAACTGAGTTGTACAGGAAGCATTAGTATATGAAAGTAGAGCAAGAGTAACTTTAGAAGAAGAAAGGAAGGTAAGAGGGTGGAATAAGAAAGAGAGATGGGGGTAAGTTGGTTGGGGTGACCCAATATTCCATGTGTCTGAGAGCACAGAAATACAAGCCGTCACCCAGAGACAACGTTCAAAATATCCACTCCAGGTTGCTGGACTTCCAGTGGTTTATACCGCAATAGGACCCGCAGTTGCAGGCATCATCTCTGTATCATTTTTTAGAGCCAGCGGTTGGCTCTCTTAAAAAAGTAATCCTAGCAGCTAACTAGCCACCTTCTGCAGCCTTCCCAGGCTCTCCCGTCCCACCGGGATACTCGAGTGACCAGCCGGCGGATCGGAGAAACAAAGCCCGGATCTGCTCTCGGCTATGGTTACCCAGAAACAATGACCTGACATCATTACCAATTTACCCGGATGTCAATGCCAGCATTCGAAAACCCCGATCTTGGGGGAATTTAAGAGCAGAGGAGGGATTTGGGGTCTTATGGATTCCAGACCTCTCCCTAAAGAGTACCTGTCACTTGCCTATAGCTGGGATATTTACATTCCTTATGACAGCAATAAAAGTTATCAATTTTTTTTTTAAACCGACAGTGTAAAAATAATAAATAAATAAATTAATAATTTAAAAAAGTTACAGTAACCCCCCCCCAACCGTGCGCAAAGGCCCAAACCGCACGTTGGTCCAGCACACTTGCAAACAACAATCGTCTCACACATCGAGGTATCACCACGAACGTCAGATAATGGACAGTAATTCTAGCACTAGACCTCCCATGTAAATCTAAAGTGATAACCTGTAAAGGCTTTAAAGTATCACTACAACCTTCTACGCCTGCTACGTAGACTCATCCCTTTCATTCCAGAAAAGGAAAAAGTAATAGAGGTAGGAACATTCATCAACTCTGGACTCGACTACGCAAACTCCCTCTACATAGGACTACCTAAATTCCAGATTGCACGCCTACAAGTCGTTCAAAACACGGCAGCAAGACTAGTCACGGGAAAAAAAACAGGTGAATCCATCTCCCCTCCCTGAGGATCCTACACTGGCTAACCGTAAAGGATTGGATCACATTCAAGACCTGACCCACAAATGCACACAAGGAGATGCTCCTCAATACTTATGCGAAAAAATAAAACACTACACTCCTAATCGCAACCTCTGACCAACCAACCAAAACCTCCTCCTCATCCCCAAGTCCCGGTACAAATCAAGGGGGGAACGAAGATTTGCAGTCCAAGGACCACGGCTATGGAACGCTCTACCTACGAACATCCGCTTGGAAAAAAAACATTGGGCCTTCAGGAAAAAACTCAAGACCCACCTCTTCTAAGAAGGAATCAACGCAGGTCGGATCAAGCGCCTTGAGGAGATTCAGTTCGCAGTTTCAGCGCTATACAAATCATTCATTCATTCATACCCCAATTGCTGGTGTTGTTCTGTTCCTATACCACAGGCAGCTGCAGCAGTTACATTTGGTGTATTGTGACACCTGCACAGTGTACACCTGAAGCTATCCCAATTGCTTGTGTTGTCCTGGTCCTATACCACAGGCATCTCTAGCAGTTACAGTCGGTGTATTGTGCTACCTGCACAGTGTACAACTGAAGCTATCCCAAATGCTGGTGTTGTTCTGGTTCTATACCACAGGCAGCTGCAGCAGTTACAGTTGGTGCATTGTGCCACCTGCACAGTGTGCACCTGAAGCTACCCCAATTGCTGGTGTTGTTCTGGTTCTATACCACAGGCAGCTGGCTGCAGCAGTTACAGTCAGTGTATTGTGCCACCTGCACAGTGTACACCTGAAGCTACCCCAATTGCTTGTGTTGTTATGGTCCTATACCACAGGCAGCTGCAGCAGTTACATTCAGTGTATTGTGCCACCTGCACAGTGTACACCTGAAGCTACCCCAATTGCTGGTGTTGTTCTGGTCCTATACCACAGGCAGCTGCAGCAGTTACAGTCAGTGTATTGTGCAACCTGCACAGTGTACACCTGAAGCTACCCCAATTGCTGGTGTCGTTCTGGTCCTATACCACAGGCAGCTGTAGCAGTTACAGTCTGTGTATTGTGCCACCTGCACGGTATACACCTGAAGCTACCCCAATTGCTTGTGTTGTTCTGGGCCTATACCACAGGCAGCTGTAGCAGTTACAGTCGGTGTATTGAGCCACCTGCACAGTGTACACCTGAAGCTACCCCAATTGCTTGTGTTGTTCTGGTCCTATACCACAGGCAGCTGTAGCAGTTACAGTCGGTGTATTTTACCATCTGCACAGTGTACACCTGAAGCTACCCCAATTGCTTGTGTTGTTCTGGTCCTATACCACAGGCAGCTGTTGCAGTTACAGTCTGTGTATTGTGCCGTAGAAAATGGGGGAAGAAACTGCGCTATGGGTCACATAAATACAGATAAACCACCAATTTGAAAAAGGGGTTAAATTACAACCAATAGGGCAGCAGTAACTATACCGTGTATAGACAGTGAAAACAAATTAGAAAAACAAAAAGCTGCGCATACCAATAAACAAAGAATAACTTAAGTATGTGAAAGCTCACATTAGCTATAAACCATAATGGATGGAAATCAATTGTGTAAAATAAATTCTGTGTATAATATTGTGTGCGATCTAAATGATCATAATAGACTGCAAACCAAACAATAAACACCCAGTGATAAACAATATCAAAGGTGACATATACATAAAATGTGAAAAGTATATCAAATAAATATACATAGAAAAATTAATCACAAAAAAGTCCAGTGCTATGACACTCGTGTTTCAAAAGAAAACTTTCCAAATGTGAACATCCGGTAACAAACTTCTTTTATCAAGTTGTGCAGATATTTCTAAACACCACCACCGGAATAAGTTGGCCGCTTACCAGAGGTATGTGACCCTCCGTCACAAAGGGTCAAACGAGCGTCTTAATGGATAATCTTTGTGCTGGCTTCCAGTGGGATATTGGCCACAGACCTCCACTCGCTTCTAACGTTAGGCTCAAAAAAGACTTCCGTATCTCCCTCCAGAGTATTAACCAACAGTATACGTATCTCCCTCCAGGGTATCACCCAACGGTATACGTCATGCAAAGGAATTAGGAAACTCCCATAGTGTGTTATCTCCAATATTTTATTAAAAAAAAGTAACATAAAACTTACATTTGAAATAAAAGGCGATCAGCCAAAGACGTCCGGTGCACCAGCCGGTTACACACAAAACGAAGTAGTATGGCAAAACACTGCGGAAGATTCTTGTAATGAGGTGGTGACAGTGCATCGCTCGCCCAACGCGTTTCGTGATAACTCACGTCGTCTGGGGACACGAGCGACGCACTGTCTCACCTCTTTTATATCCGTGGTCACCAATCGAGCCTTGCTCCGGGTGCGCATGCGCGATCGAACGTGGTGACACGCTCCCGTCACGACGTCACAACATCACGACGCTGCGACATCAACACAGTCAAGCGTGATGATGCGATTCAGCCGCGACGTCACAACGTCACGGAGTCAGCAGCACCAGCGCGTTCCACCGTCGCCAAAACACCATATCATGTGCCCGCGGATCCTCCAATAGGAGCATTACCTACTCGATTGGACCAAAAAATGTCTGAAAACAATAACAAACGTCTAACATCAAGCAAGAGGTGGCATGGTTGTACACACATTGGATAACGAGCCATATATGTCATGCTCATAAAATAAAATGCATAACTGCTCCAACCAAGGCACAATCACATGCAAGTTTAAAAATAAAATAAAATTAAAATCTAAAAGATAGTTAAAAGGTTTTTTTTTATTTTTATATATATATATTTTATTTTCATTTACTCCATTTTTATGACAGATTGAACAAACAAACTAAACTGAATCCAAGGCGATCTCTGAGGGGTCAAAGAGCATCCTTACTACGGGCAGCAGGGACGCAAGTAGACAGCATTACCCAAGTACTGGATATAATGCAATTCCACCCTACAGGCATGAAGCACCCAGGGGGGCACTAACCAAAAAAGTGGCTCAGAAACACTATCTCCCAAGTACCCAGAAGGCGCCCCTTATAGGCATGATAAATGCTGAAGATAATTAGTCATAATGTTTGGGCACTACCATAGTGATGGTTCAAAATGCTTGTTCCAAAGTCTTATGTATAGAAACAGCGAACATATTACAGCGCACACATTAAAGAATGACGTTTCCTGCAGGGCTAGTTAAAAACACCTGAACTTATTCAAAAAAATACGGGGGTCAAATCCCCATATTTTTTTGAATATGTTCAGGTGTTTTTAACTAGCCCTGCAGGAAACGTCATTCTTGAATGTGTGCGCTGTAATATGTTCGCTATTGCTTGTTGGTCTTATGGCAGCAACATCTTGAATTTAAACGCATTGGTGAGTGCTTCCCAAATATGTTTTTTTATGTATAGAAACCCCTTAGATCCATATTCCGACCCATCAAAAGGTCAAAAAGGACACAAAAAGGTTGAAAATATAAATGTGTCCCAAAAACGTGTCAACACACATAGATAGTTCGAAATATTATTCCTTAATAGTAAAAACATCACCCTATTGGGTCAGTACTCTAACCATAATATGGTCAGAAATTGAATCCAAGAGAGAAGATGAAGGGTATCTATGCACTAACTGTGCGTTGACCCGCATCACTATAAAAAACCGACGCCCGTTTCTGGAAATCATTTGTCTCGCGGACCCGGAGCGATTGGCTGGATGGTAAACACAGTAAATATCATAAACATATACATTAGCATACCCATCATTTGAGGACGAAAAAGTACAAAAATCCCCCGTCCATAGATAATATATGCATAGCAGACCAATAGGCATTGAAAGTTATATTCTCAAAGTATAAATACCATATATATATGTTCTTCTATGATAGAAATTAAGATGATAAACAGCATATTATCATTATTCCAAAACCAAAGATAGATATACACACCCCTCCCCGTGGACACAGAGTCACCCATCATGAGTTATTAATAAAGGCGTTTACATCTGTGTCCACGTTGAGTCCATGTGGGGCATAAGTCTTAAGCCTGTAGATCCAAGCCATTTCCTGCTTGGAAATCTCCCTGACCAGAGAACCCCCTCTCCAATGTGGTCTGTATTTGTCAATCCCCACAAAGAGAGTGTTAGAGGGGTCTCTATTATGCATCTGGTCGTAGTGCCTGGAAACCGGGTGCTTGTCAAACCCTCTCCTTATGTTGCCTATATGCTCATTTAAACGAACGCGTAGTGCCCTTTTAGTCCTCCCAATATACTGCAGGCCGCACGGGCACTGCAGGAGGTACACCACCCATTCAGAGGCACAAGTAATAAAGGGTTCAACATCATACACCCTAGATGTACTTGTGGATGCAAATTGGCATATCTTATTATCTTTACATTTATTTAGAGTACACACTTGACAGTTTTTGCATCTGTAATACCCTTTAAGGTTTTGAAAGAACATTCTATTTGCTACAGGTGGATCCTGCACAGTAGGAGCTATCCTGCTGCTCAAGGCCGAAGCCCCTTTAAACACCACCTTTGGTCTGTCTGGCAGGATTGTACCCAACACCTGATCACTAGTTAGTAAATGCCAGTACCTCTGAATCAAGTTTTTAACCTCCCGATGTTGTACCGAAAAGGTTGTTATAAACGGTAGATTAAATTGGGGTCCCCCCTCCACAACCGGGTCACGAACCTCTAACAATGATGCTCTCTCCTTGTCTCTAGCCATTTTAATCGCTCTCTGCAGGAGGTCACCATCGTACCCTTTTTCCCGAAATCTATCAGATAGAAGGGTTGCCTGCCTGTCGAAAGTTTCCACCTCTGTGCAATTTCGTCTCAAACGAGTAAACTGCCCTTGGGGTACTCCTTTTAACCATGGATCATAGTGGCAGCTGTCTAGGGGGATATACGAGTTGCGATCTGTTACCTTAAAGAAGGTCGAGATGACAAACTTATTGTCAGATATCTTGATATTTAAATCTAGAAAGTTGATAGTCTCCTGGCTAGCCTCATAGCTGAACTTGATGCCCCTGTTGTTGTCATTTAAGGAGGCCATGAACATCCTTAAATCTGTTTCACCACCATCCCATAGGAGGAGGACATCATCGATATATCTTGCCCAAAGGACAATCTCAGGTCTCTCTCGGAGCATCTATGACGTCCTCCTCCCACTTGACCATGAACAAATTGGCCAAGCTGGGGGCGTATTTCGCCCCCATGGCAACTCCTCTGTCCTGGCAGTAAAACTGGTGGTCAAACCAGAAATAACTATGACCTACCGCGTACTCCAAGAGCTCCATAATGAACCCAATTTGGGCAGCGGCTAGGCCAGATCCCCTCAACAAATAAAATTGGACAGCCTCGAGACCCAGATCGTGGGGGATGATCGTATATAGCGAAGTCACATCCGCTGTTACAAGCCACAGGTCTCTGTGTCAGGCTCTCCAACATGTTAATCACTTATAATCTATATATTTGCCCACCCGGGACGTCACAGAGTCTATGCCACTGACTATGGGACGTTCCGGGGGGGCAAATCTGGTCCTTGTGTAACTTTGGGAGATAGTAAATCACTGGTGTACGGGGAGCACAAGGAATCAGAAATAGGCTTTCCTTTTTAGTCAAAATACCTGAGAGTAATCCACGTTCAACTATTCTCTCTAGTTCTTTCTTGTACTTCACCACTGGATATCTATTTAGAACAGAATAGGTTGCGGTGTCATCCACAAGCCGGTGCATCTTCTTAAGGTAGTCACAGTGGTCCAATACTGCGATACCGCCCCCCTTGTCTGCTGGTCGAATGACCAGAGTTTTTTTTTTCACATAAGGAGTTTAGGCCTACCTCTAAATCCTTCTGCATTTTTACTTTTTTGACTTTAATTTTCTCCAAATCTCACAACACAACATCTCTGAATACTCTGATGTTGGAAGATAGAGCACCAGGGGGATTGAACAGAGAGGCGTTAGAGAGATTGGAGTGGCAGAATTCTGAGATTGCTCCCTCCCTAGCTGTGATGGGGTTACCAAGAATATGCCTTTTAATATTAAGTTTCCGGACGTACTTGTGTACGTCCATAAAGGTCTGAAACTTGCTCATACTCCTAGGGGGAGCAAATTTCAGACCCTTATCCAACAACCTTTTTTCGGGGTCAGAAAGTTCTTGTTGACTTAAATTAAAAATGCCCGTACCTAAAACCTTTTTCTTTTTTGTTTGTTGGGCTCTGCTCCCCCTCTGCTTTCTCTCTTCTTTCGACGGGCCGTTTTATGCCCCTGTTGTCCAAGTGAAAACCCTGATTGTTAATGGGTCTCCCACCTGAAAATCTCGGTCGTTGGGTCAGCCTGGAATCCCTCTGACCTTGGGTATTATCATATTGATGATATGTTTCAAAATTCCCCCTTGTATCTCTGTTACTCAGGTGATCATTAGTTTGTCTAAGTCCCCCTGGGGCTGTGAGGTCCGATAAAGGATAAAATCTATTATTGCTCGGGGAGCCAAAATCCCGATATCCATTTCCACCATTGCGGTAGACTGAATTGGCTTGATCATAGCCTTGAGAATGACCTGGGGGGCCATACCTTGAATTAGGATTAACCCATGGTCTCCCCTGTCCCTCCTGTTGTAACACACTCCTATTATTATTCCTGGGACCCCTTCTCTGGCCCCTACCAGGCGTGACGGGATATGATTGGACTGAGATGTTATTTGAAACTCTTGTGTTACTATTAGCACTGTTAGGCAGTAAATGAGGTCCAGGGGAGTCATGAAGAGCTCTCCTGATCTGAGCTGGAGTTCTACCATCAGCAAGGGGCCTAACTGTGGCACCCTGTGGTAACGTATCCATCTCATTAGCTGCCTCTTATTCTAAGGCAACTCTCCTCTGCCAGCCAAAAATCAGGCTGGATTGGTAGTCCGCCTCATCCCTGCTATATTTCTTTTTTTTTTTTAGTTTTTGGTCCTTCTCCTCTTTGTCAAGAATTTTTAACAAATTTTTTGAACATTCCTTGTACTCCTCGCTATCAACGAATGGTACCAATTTATCCTTAATGATCCTAATTTCATCATCCAACCGTGCCAATTTTTCACTACTCCTCTGTGCCAAAAATCTTAAAAGATTGACACCGGAGTCGTTGAAAAAATTGTACCAGTTTTAAAGATCTGGTTCCTCCCTATGGGGACTAATAGTACAATAGTACACCAGTGATTTACTATCTCCCAAAGTTACACAAGGACCAGATTTGCCCCCCGGGACGTCCCATAGTCAGTGGCATAGACTCTGTGACATCCCCGGGTGGGCAAATATATAGATTATTTCTTGCAGCCCTTGGTGCGCGAAATACCGTCTTATATTAAAGACTCCAAACAAGTGATTAACATGTTGGAGAGCCTGACACCCAAGAAAGACCTGTGGCTTGTAACAGCGGATGTGACTTCGCTATATACGATCATCCCCCACGATCTGGGTCTCGAGGCTGTCCGATTTTATTTGTTGAGGGGATCTGGCCTAGCCGCTGCCCAAATTGGGTTCATTATGGAGCTCTTGGAGTATGCGGCAGGTCATAATTATTTCTGGTTTGACCACCAGTTTTACCGCCAGGACAGAGGAGTTGCCATGGGGGCGAAATACGCCCCCAGCTTGGCCAATTTGTTCATGGCCAAGTGGGAGGAGGACGTCATAGATGCTCCGAGGAGACCTGAGATTGTCCTTTGGGCAAGATATATCGATGACGTCCTCCTCCTATGGGATGGTGGTGAAACAGATTTAAGGATGTTCATGGCCTCCTTAAATTACAACAACAGGGGCATCAAGTTCAGCTATGAGGCTAGCCAGGAGACTATCAACTTTCTAGATTTAAATATCAAGATATCTGACAATAAGTTTGTCATCTCGACCTTCTTTAAGGTAACAGATCGCAACTCGTATATCCCCCTAGACAGCTGCCACTATGATCCATGGTTGAAAGGAGTACCCCAAGGGCAGTTTACTCGTTTGAGACGAAATTGCACAGAGGTGGAAACTTTCGACAGGCAGGCAACCCTTCTATCTGATAGATTTCGGGAAAAAGGGTACGATGGTGAACTCCTGCAGAGAGCGATTAGAACGGCTAGAGACAAGGAGAGAGCATCATTGTTAGCGGTTCGTGACCCGGTTGTGGAGGGGGGACCCCAATTTAATCTACCGTTTATAACAACCTTTTCGGTACAACATCGGGAGGTTAAAAACTTGATTCAGAGGCACTGGCATTTACTAACTAGTGATCAGGTGTTGGGGACAACCCTGCCAGACAGACCAAAGGTGGTGTTTAAAGGGGCTTCGGCCTTGAGCAGCAGGATAGCTCCTACTGTGCAGTATCCACCTGTAGCAAATAGAATGTTCTTTCAAAACCTTAAAGGGTATTACAGATGCAAAAACTGTCAAGTGTGTACTCTAAATAAATGTAATAAGATATGCCAATTTGCATCCACGAGTATATCTAGGGTGTATGATGTTGAACCCTTCATTACTTGTGCCTCTGAAGGGGTGGTGTACCTCCTGCAGTGCCCGTGCGGCCTGCAGTATATTGGGAGGACTAAAAGGGCACTACGTGTTCGTTTAAATGAGCATATAGGCAACATAAGAAGAGGGTTTGACAAGCACCCAGTTTAAAGGGACTACGACCAGATGCATAATAGAGACCCCTCTAACACTCTCTTTGTGGGGATTGACAAATACAGACCACATTGGAGAGGGGGTTCTCTGGTCAGGGAGATTTCCAAGCAGGAAATGGCTTGGATCTACAGGCTTAAGACTTATGCCCCCATTATTTTATGATTGTCCCTTGGTTGGAGCAGTTATGCATTTTATTTTATGGGCATGACATATATGGCTCGTTATCCAATGTGTGTACAACCATGCCACCTCTTGCTTGATGTTAGATGTTGGTTATTGTTTTCAGACATTTTTTGGTCCAATCGAGTAGGTAATGCTCCTATTGGAGGATCCGCGGGCACATGATATGGTGTTTTGGCGACAGTGGAACGTGCTGGCGCTGCTGACTCCGCGACGTTGTGGCGTCGCGGCTAAAGCGTGTCATCACGCTTGACTGTGTTGACGTTGCGGCGTCCTGACGTCATTGCCTCGTGACGTTGTTGCATCGTGACGTCGTGACGGAAGCGCGTCACCACGTTCGATCGCGCATGCGCACCCAGAGCAAGGCTCGATTGGTGACCACGGATATAAAAGAGGTGGGACAGTGCGTCGCTCGTGTCCCCAGACGACGTGAGTTATCACGAAACGCGTTGGACGAGCGACGCACTGTCACCACCTCATTACAAGAATCTGCCACAGTGTTTTGCCATACTACTTTGTTTTGTGTGTAACCGGCCGGTGCACCGGACGTCTTTGGCTGATCGCCTTTTATTTCAAATGTAAGTTTTATGTTACTTTTTTTTTATAAAATATTGGAGATAACACACTATGGGAGTTTCCTAATCCCTTTGCATGACTTATACCGTTGGGTGATACCCTGGAGGGAGATACGTATACCGTTGGTTAATACTCTGGAGGGAGATACGGAAGTCTTTTTTAAGCTTAACGTTAGAAGCGAGTGGAGGTCTGTGGACGGGAGCGCGTCACCACGTTCGATCGCGCATGCGCACCCGGAGCAAGGCTCGATTGGTGACCATGGATATAAAAGAGGTGAGACAGTGCGTCGCTCGTGTCCCCAGACGATGTGAGTCATCACGAAACGCGTTGGACAAGCGACGCACTGTCACCACCTCATTACAAGAATCTGCCGCAGTGTTTTGCCATACTACTTCGTTTTGTGTGTAACCGGCCGGTGCACCGGACGTCTTTGGCTGATCGCCTTTTATTTCAAATGTAAGTTTTATGTTACTTTTTTAAAATAAAATATTGGAGATAACACACTATGGGAGTTTCCTAACACCTTTGCATGACGTATACCGTTGGGTGATACCCTGGAGGGAGATACGTATACCGTTGGTTAATACTCTGGAGGGAGATACGGAAGTCTTTTTTGAGCCTAACGTTAGAAGCGAGTGGAGGTCTGTGGCCAATATCCCACTGGAAGCCAGCACAAAGATTATCCATTAAGACGCTTGTTTGACCCTCTGTGACGGAGGGTCACATACCTCTGGTAAGCGGCCAACTTATTCCGGTGGTGGTGTTTAGAAATATCTGCACAACTTGATAAAAGAAGTTTGTTACCGGATGTTCACATTTGGAAAGTTTTCTTTTGAAACACGAGTGTCATAGCACTGGACTTTTTTGGGATTAATTTTTCCACATATAAACTTTTTTGAATTTTTCTATGTATATTTATTTATATACTTTTCACATTTTATGTATATGTTACCTTTGATATTGTTTATCACTGGGTGTTTATTGTTTGGTTTGCAGTCTATTATGATCATTTAGATCGCACACAATATCATACACAGAATTTATTTTACACAATTGATTTCCATCCATTATGGTTTATAGCTAATGTGAGCTTTCACATACTAAGTTATTCTTTGTTTATTGGTATGCGCAGCTTTTTGTTTTTCTACTGTGTATTGTGCCACCTGCACAGTGTACACCTGAAGCTAACCCAATTGCTGGTGTTCTTATCTCCTGCAGGCCATTAGTATGTCGGGAAGGCCAAAAAGGAGAGGCAGACAGTCACGAGGCAATAAAAGAGCGCAAGCAGGCTCTGTGTCTAGAGGCAACAGTGCTGGTCGTGGACGCGGTGCATCCTCATCAGCACGTGGCCATGGGACACGCTTGTCCTTATTTTCGTCAGCTGGTTGTGTTGAGCCGCAACATGCCGAAGACTTGGTAGAGTGGATGACCAAGCCCTCCTCATCCTCCTCATCCTCTCTCACCCAGGCTCAGGGTACTGGCAAAGCAGCTGCCAACGCGGCCTCTTCCCTCGTCTCAATGGCATCAGTCACTCCTTCCCTAGACCCACCATGTCCTCCTGAGGAGTCCCCCGAACTGTTTGAGCACATTGTTGGATACATGCTCCAGGAGGATGCCCAGCGTTTTGACGGCTCTGAAGATGATACTCAGCTAGAGGAAGGCAGTAGCGTGAGCCCAGAGAGAGGGGATCCCCAAGAAGGACAGCAATCCGGCAGTCATGTTCCACCAGCTGCAGCCTACTGCCAGGTTTGCTCCATTGATGAGGAGGGAGGGGATGATGAGGTCACTAACTCCAAGTGGGTGCCTGATAGGAGAGGGGAGGAGCAGGAGGCACATCTCCAATGAGGCAGGATGCCCTCCAGGGGCAATCTTAAGGGCAGCACACCGACTGAATCACACCGCAGAGCTCCGCCTGTGCAGGGCGCTGCCTCTGCGTGTTATTGCAAAAGTTCTTTGGTGTCAGATTGCACTGCTGCTATTTGCAACATATTTCTCAAGTGTATCTCGCGTGGCCAAAACATCAGCCGCTTGGGCACCACATGCTTGACCAGACATATGTTGACCTGCCATGCAGTTCGTTGGCAAGCGTACCTTAAAGACCCACACCAAAGAACAAAGCTGACCTCTCCTTGCTCCTCATCAGCTGGGATCTCCAACCCCACTATACCTTCAGTCCTCTCTGAAACCTGCACTGAGAGGAATGAAGGTGTAGAATTAGATGTGTCACAGCCAAGTACTTGCGGGAAATCTGCTAGCGGTACACCGACGTCCGATTGTAGAAGGCAAATTTCCCTGCCCCAGCTGCTGGACCATTCACTCCCAGCCATCCACATGCCCAGCGGGTGAATGCTAGCTTGGCTAAATTGCTAGCACTTCAACTGCTGCCTTTTCAGTTGGTAGACTCTGCCCCCTTCCGTGAGTTTGTGCAATGTGCGCTTCTTCAGTGGCAGGTTCCCAAACGCCACTTTTTCTCACGGAAGGCGATTCCGGGTCTCTACGAGCAGGTGGAAGGCAATGTCCATGCCTCGCTGGACAGGGTGGTCAGCGGTAAGGTGAATATTACCGCTGGCTCATGGTCCAGAAGGCATGGACAGGGACGTTACCTATCTTTCACGGCGCATTGGGTGACTCTTCTGGCAGCTGGGAAAGATGCAGGAGAAGGTGCAGTAGTGTTGGAAGTTGTTCCGCCACCACACCTCCAAAATGTTACTACTGATGATTGTGACACACCTCTCTCCTCCACCCCTCCTCTTCTTCTTCCTCCATGGCCTCTTCCTGTGCTTTGTCCTTGGAACCAGTGGTGCTCCGTAGGCGTTCAAGGGGCTACGCATGTACGCAGGCAAAAAGAAGCCATGCGGTGCTTGCGCTGGTGTGCTTGGGGGACAGGAGCCACACTGGGGCAGAGGTTCTGTCAGCTCTGCAGGGGCAGGCTGAGAGGTGGTTAACGCCATGCCAGCTTAAGCCAGGAATGGTGGTTTGCGACAATGGCACCAACCTCCTCTCCGCCCTCCGACAGGGACAACTGACCCATGTGCCCTGTGTGGCTCACGTCCTTAACTTGGTGGTGCAGCGGTTCTTGGGAAGGTACCCGGGCTCACAGGATGTCCTGAGGCAGGCCAGGAAAGTCTGTGTGCATTTCCGCCGGTCATATAATGCCAGTGCTTGGCTGGCTGAGTTCCAAAAGGAATTTAACCTGCCCAAGAACCGCCTAATCTGTGACATGCCCACCAGGTGGAACTCAACGTTGGCCATGCTGCAGTGGCTGCACATGCAGCAGAGGGCCATCAATGAGTACCTGTGCGACTACGGCACCAGGTGTCAGGGTCCTGGCCGCCCCGCGCGGCCCAGATTGCGTGCACACATGCGTGGCCATTCCTGACCCCTCCAGGCATCAGCGCGCGGGCGTGCTCCCGCGCACTAACAGCGGGTGCGCGTGCACGTGCGCGAGTAGCGCTGTTTTGGCGCCAGTGTCCCTTTTTAGGGATCACAGCTGCAGTCCTGCGGTGCTGTTCGTCTGCAGCTCTGACCTGAGTATTCCCTGTTACCTGCCTGTATCTGCCTGTATCCCTTGGAACCTGACCCGGCTTGTTTGACCCTGCTGACTTCTCTGCTCTTTGACCCCGGCTTGCCTGACCCTGCTTTTGGACTGTGTTCCCTGTTGCTGAACCTCTGCCTGCCATTTACCATACTCTTGCCTGCCGCCTATGCCTGTTTGCCTTACACTCTGACCCGGCCTGTCTGACTACCTCTGCCGTCGGAGTGTGCCTCTCTCCTGCACAGGGCCTGCTGCTGCTGCTGCTGTTCCAGTGTCTGCCTCTCTCCAGTCATCTGATCCCTGCCTGCTGTACCATCTCCTGCAGCTCCTTCAACCAGAGGACCAGCATCAGCATCCATCCTGCACCAGCTGACCCCACTGGACGGACACCCCTACTCCGCTGTGCTCACAGGACCACTGTCTTCACTCCAGTGGACCCTGAACCAGAGCCGTAAGAGAGGTCTCCTTCCATCAAGCCAGGCTCGCCACCAGGTACCTAACACCAGGACAGGGTCGGGGGAGCTCGTTTTTTTCCCCCACGCCAGTGGGCTATGATCAGGGATGCATGCACTGTCCTGTCACCATTTGAGGATGCCACGAGGATGGTGAGCAGTGACAGTGCATGCATCAGTGAGACTGTACCTCTTGTCCACCTGTTGGAGCACACACTGCATGGAATAATGGACAGGGCACTTGAGGCAGAACAGAGGCAGTAAGAGGAGGACTTCCTTGCCTCTCAAGGCCCCCTTTATCCAGACAGTGTTCCTGCTGGCCCGCCGATCACACAGGAAGAGGAGGAGGAGGAGGAGGAGGAGGAGGATTGTGTTAGCATGGAGGTGGGGCCTGGCACTCAGCATCAGCAGCAGTCTTTTAGGGATCATTTACAGTCCCAAGAAACCCGTGGACTTGTACGTGGCTGGGAGGAGGTGGCTGTGGATCATGTTGTCCTCAGTGATCCAGAGGACTCCGGACCGAATGCCTCAGCTAACCTACGCTGCATGGCCTCCCTGATCCTGCAAAGTCTGCAGAAGGATCCTCATATTCAGTATCTCAAGGGGAGGGATCATTACTGGCTGGCAACTCTCCTTGATCCATGGTACAAGGGTAAGGTTGCGGACCTTATCTCGCTGTCGCAGAGGGAGCAGAGGATGAGACATCTCCGGGAGGCCTTGCAGAAAGGTCTGTGCAATGCGTTCCCAAAGACTGGGAGGTTACAAATTCCTGGTCCTGGACAACGTGTTGCTGAGGCTTCGGTCAGTCACAGAAGGAGCGGTGGAGAAGGTGGCCGTCTGACCGATGCGTTCAGACAATTTTTTAGTCCGCAGCCCCAAGGTATGATCGGTTCCAGCAACCATCGCCAACGTCTGATTTACATGGTCCAGGAATACCTAGGGGCAAGGTCAGACTTGGACACCTTTCCCACCGAAAATCCTCTGGGTTACTGGGTCTTGAGGATGGATCACTGGCCAGAGCTTGCACAGTATGCAATTGAGCTACTGGCCTGTCCTGCATCCAGCGTTGTTTTGGAACGCACATTCAGTGCTGCTGAAGGCTTTGTAACCGATCACAGGGTGCGCCTGTCCACCGACTCGGTTGATCGACTGGCCTTCGTAAAGATGAATCAGTCTTGGATCTCCACCAGCTACCAAGCACCTGAAGCTGATGTAACCAAATAGTTTTTTTTAAATGTCAGATCCCTTCAAGACTGCATATGTGAGTGAATGAATGATTTGTATAGCGCTACAAATGCGAACTGAATCGCATCAAGGCGCTTGTCTGCTCTTGTTGTCATGCAATATTTAGAAGAGGTGGTTCTTGAGTTTTTTCCTGAAGGCCTGATGGTTTTCTTCCAAGCAGATGTTGTTTGGTAGAGTATTCCATAGCCGAGGTCCCTGTACTGCGAATCTTCTTTCTCCCTTCGATTTGTAGCGGGCTTTGGGGATGAGAAGGCCGTTTTGGTTTGTCGATCGAAGGCTGCAATTTGGTATGTATTTTTCTATTTTCTCACAAAGATATTGAGGAGCATTTCCTTGTGTACATTTGTGGGTGAGGCAGAGGGTCTTGAATGTGATCCTGTCTTTTACCTTGAGCCAATGGATGGTCCTTAGGGATGGGGAGATGGATTTCCAAGGTTTCTTTCTAGCGACTAGTCTTGCTGCTGTGTTTTGGACGATTTGAAGGCGCGCAATCTGGTAATCCGGTAATCCTATGTAGAGGGAGTTTGCGTAGTCGAGACGCGAGTTGATGATAGTTCCTACTACTACCGCTTTTTCCTTTTCCGGGATGAATGGGATAAGTCTGCGCAGCATGCGGAGGAGATGATGGGATCCGCTGATTACCGATCCTATTTGTGCCATGGTCATCTCTGAATCAAAGATTACTCCGAGGCTTTTCGCTTTGGTGCTTGGGAGGATGGTCTGTCGAAGGATGGTTGGTGGTGTCCATGGGGTCTTCGTCTTTTTCCTTTGGTTTGCGTCGAGGAGCAGTAGTTCTGTTTTTGATCCATTTAGTTTGAGGGAGCTAGTGGTCATCCAGTCATCTATCAATGTGAGACATTTTCCTAGTTCCTGGTATTGGTCTTTTTGTCCGGTGATCCGGAAGTACAGTTGAGTGTCGTCCGCGTATGAGTGAAAGCAAAGATCCAATTTGCTAATAATTTTGAAGAGTGGCTGGATGTAAATGTTGAAGAGCACTGGTGACAATGGTGATCCTTGAGGGACACCATAAGTAATTGCCTGTGAGTGACTATCCTGTTATGCTGACTGACTATCCTCTTCCTCCTTCTCAATGATCCTGCTGATAGCTTGGAAGAACATTTGTTTCTGGGCGCTGCCACCAGTGGCTAAGGCCCAATATTGCAGCCCCTGTTTAACAGGGGCGTGTAATTCCAATTTTTGATGCAATACTTTTCAGCAGGGCTCATTCCTGCTCTCCAACTAGAGTTTCTGTGAGGTGTTGCAGTGTTGTGGCACCAGTGCCTAAGGCCCAATGTTTCTGCCCCTGTTCAACAGGTGCACGTAATTGCAATTCTGGATATAATATTTCACAGCAGGGCCCGTTCCAGCGCTCCCACCAAGAGTAACTGTGAGGACTAAAGCCCCATACACACGGTCGGATTTTCCGATGGATTCTGTCCTATCGGACAATGTTGTCGGAAATTCCGACCGTGTGTAGGCACCATCGGACATTTTCCATCGGATTGTCCGACGGACAAAGTTGTATCTCCTGCTCTATAAATTTTCCGACAACAAAGTCCGATCACACCAATTCCGATCGTGTGTAGCGTAGTCCGACGGACAAAGTGCTACGCATGCTCAGAAGAAATTCTGTGACGGAAGCGCTCGGTCAGGTAAAACTACCGTTCCTAATGGACACGGCACATTCGTCACGCTGCAATGTTAAAATGTCTTTAATGCAGCGCATTCTCTTTTTCTTGACAATGCAAGAAGAATGACGTGTTTTAGCTGCTCCTATTCACCCTCACTTCTCACAAACGTATTGATTTATTCTTTTTCAGGATTTCTTCGCTAGATGTTTATTTTTCGTCAGATCGTAAAAGAATGTTTGTTATATTTTTGGGATGATTTGTCATTTTATATTTTAGTTTGTAATACATATTTTCAGGATAATTTATTTAGATTTTTGAGGGGGGTTGTGTGTCTCAACTTAGCAAAACAACATTCTTATCATTTGTATTTGTTTCTTAAATTTACTAAGAGGTTGTTTGTTGTTGGTGCCCCTTGTTAATTGGACTTTATAATTCGTGAAATGTACCTGCCTACTCACAAATAAACTGTCATTGTAGAAAAGTAAAACACATAGGCAATGATTTTTTGAACTCAAAAATACCTTTATTTAGGTCTCAGCAACAAACCAAAGAGGAACGCAGCGATGGAGAAACTTGGGGAATTTGCAAAGCCTTGGACACCCAAGGCAAACATCATTTTTTAAGCTTCAAAACTTGGTGGCCTGAGGAGTACCTATCTTAAATAATAAGGGAGTGCTATCTGGTCCTGAAGTCCAAAACATCCGGAACTGCAGCAGATGCCATCTAGGTCCCCAGGCTCTGGTACTACGAGAGGCTCCATCTTCTCTCAGACCAGACTGAATCCAGGTCGTCACTTTCTTGTCTTCCTTCCACGCTTCCTTGCGCGCTGTGGCTGTGGTGCTGGTGGGTGGCAGAAGGAGGAGGAGGAGGCGGAGCATGGTCACTATCGCAAACATGTGTGAGTGTGGTCATCCCCCCAGCCATCCCCTTATTTAGGACCTTGAGGATGACATCCTCACACATGCTGCGTTGCCCCGCCTCTATATCCTTCATTTTAGTGGCAACCAAGGAGCCAAAGGCCTCCTCGTAGGTGGGTGTGGCATGAAGGGAGGCTGAAGCCTCTCTGATCAGCCGGAGCGCCGACTCTCCCACCTCACCCCCCCTTCTTGCCCTTTTGTAGGGAAGGCTGAGGGGAGGGACTTGGGAGACAGTCAGGCTCCTAGGCCTACCCCCTCTTGGCTGCCACTACCCACCTCTTGGCTGCCACTAACCCCTGCCTCCTCCTGACTGCCACATTCCACGGCCACCTCCTGGCTGAGGTCTTCCTGTGTATGAAAATGGGACATAGTTTGAGTTATTTGTTCATCAAACACACACAATTTTCATCTAGTGACTGTTGCAAAATGTTTACAAATAGAAAACCATACAATTCTCAGCCCTGCAGTTTATATTCTTGCCCCAAATGTCTCCAACACTACTGTCTGTTGATATGTCAAACACGTTTAGGAACTAAGCAATTGTGGATCCTGAATTAAGTGAACATCATTCATTATTCACAAAAATGGTTCCAAAACTACTATACCTGGCTCAAGCTGGGCTCCTCCACATCTTCCAGACTGGAAGGCCCAGGTTGCTCCTCGGAAGCCTCATCAGGGGTGGCGTGTGTGGAAGAACGCGTGCAAGGAAGAGTTGAGAGTGACTCCCTGACATTAGCCTGGTCTTTGAGAAAATGGAGCCTGTCATAGTACCAGAGCGTGGGGACATGGACCTGATCTGCTGCAGCTCCAGATGCTTGGGACTTCAGGACCTTATTCCGCTCCCTGAAATAGGTACTCCTCAGGCTGCCAATTTTGAGTCTTAACTTCTCCACGGTTGCCGTGGGCATCCATGGCTTTACAAATTCCAGAAGTTTCTTCATGGCTGTGTACCTCTTTGGTTTGTTGCTGTAATCTCGGTGTTTAGCCTGCCATAATAGGGGCATTTCCCTATACTTATCAATGAAGAGGGGGAGAAACACCACACAAAACACTATAAATAATGTTAGGCTAAACTCTCCTAATCTTCTCCATAAATAAGCCTCAAGGTCTAAATCAGTCTAGGCTAGTTATGTACCAAGTTAAAGCTTTCTCTCCCCTTGTCTCACAGATCGTCGCTACGACACATGCGTGTGACGTTTTATATACAGTGCACATGCGTGAAACTCCGCCCGCCCCTGACGATCTTTCTCGTCTATTCCCCACCCCTTCTCTTTACGGCGCAGTGTGGAGAGCACATGGCGGGGACACAGCATGTGCGCCCCAAAAATTGCAGCAACGAGGAGGAGGACGAGGAAAGGCCGGAGGCAGAAACGTCCCGATCCCGGAGGCTGAAATTTAAGGCCTCCAATATGTCATTTGGAGAAATGTTGGAGATGGCGGACATATTGAAGAGGAGCGACTATGATGGGAAGTATGGGCCTTACCTCAACCCAAATGTCAGAAAGGCCAAGATCATGTCTAAAGTTGTGAGGAGGCTGTACAATAATTTTGGGGTACAACGATCCAAGGAGCAACTGAGGAAATGCTGGTCAGACCTGAAACTGAGGGAGCACGATCAGTGCAGAAAGATCAAGCGAGTTCTTCAAAAAAGTAAGTAGTTGTGTTTTGTGTATGATTTCTTGCTTGCATACTGCTCCATGTGTTTTGATTTTTTCAATGTTGTACCTTTGAAAATGGCCACTTTCATGTTCGTCTGTGCATTCGATCGTACTCAACCTCGATCTTTCTGCCACTGTCATGTTCGTGTGTGTCAATTCGATCGTACTCAACCTCGATCGTTCGGCCACTTATAATACGAGGTTTGATGAAGTTTTTAGTGAAAGGAAGTTTGTTCTCAATAGAGATGTCTTCAAGAATGTAAAGCAAATTTATTGAATGTAAAGGAGAGGTCACTTAGTAGCTGTTTACCCATCTGGACTCTAGAGCACTAGTGCTGGGATACCCAAACGCCCTTTTTTTTAAGCTGTTCCACACATGTGCTCCAGTGGATACTAGAGGGGTGTACCAAAAAGGTAGTAAATTTAGCACCTTTACAAAGTGACTACATTCATGTTGTTGTCATTTGAAACTGGCCAACCAAAAATATTGTCGCTCACTTTCAAGCAATGTTTGACATTTCCTATTTCTGCCCTCAATAGATTGTTGTGCTAAATCTTCCTTTTGTACATTCTCATAGGGGAGCGAAGACTCGGGACGTCTGAGGAAACCAGAAAACCCACACCTCCCAAGGAAGGGGAAAGACCAGAAGCAGAGGAGGAGGAGGAGGAAGGAGAGATCATCGAACTTGGAGAACTTGTCACCACAACAGGTGAGTGTGGGAGAACACAGCTACTGGTAAGATAATCAATGTATGCGTGCCTCATTTCCAAGAGACATTTTTTTTGTGTTTTTAGGAGACGTGGATGTTGTGGAAGAAGAATCGCACTTTACCACTGAAAGTGCACATGTACTCATCGGGGAGATAATGGTCTGCAATCGAGATCTAGATGAGATAAAGAAAAACATCAATGATGTTCAACAAAAATTGAAGAACATCATTGATGTTTTAGGTAAAATCTGAAAACGCACCAAGTAATTAACACACATTTGTGGCTGTTTGTGACAACATTTGAAACTTAAGAACTGTGGCAAATTTGGAAGATGCACACATTGTGTCCACATGTGCTAGCTCCCATCATGGTGGATGAATGACAACGTTTTGGGGGTGCAACCACTTTACTACTAAAGTGGGTGTGGTGAAGGGGTTGCACCCCCAAAACACGTCCATTGATCCCCATGATGGGAAATTGCACTTTTAAACATTCTAGGCATGTGTTTTACCATCTAATGTCCATTTTGAGACCCAAATTGTGTGCATGTTCTAAATTTCCTTTTTCAAGGGGTGCCCCCCCATGTGATGAAGGCAAGATCAAACACACTTTCAACATATAGTCATGTCTGATCTTGTCTTCACTTTAGAAAGTTGAACTTTGCAAGTTCCTATGTTCAGTCTGTTCTGTTTTGCTCCATGCCTGGTTTTAACAAATGCGTAATGTTAGTAAACAATGTTCGAAAGAACCAAGATCTTGTCAGTTTTGCCAAGAAGTTTAGAAAGGCACTTGTGAATGTGTTGTAAGTAAACTTTTTTAATCTAAAAAATGTGTGGCTTCCTTCTTTAAAAACACCAAAGCATTATTTATGTCAAAAGTAAATGATTTGGGGGGCAATGGGTGTTATTTACTAAAGGCTTTTCCAGTTTGCACTGCAAGTGTATTTTCCAGGGCACTTTTGCAGTGCACTTGTAGTGCATAGTGGATTTGGCTTATGTAAATGACACCCACAGTGGTTTGTACGAAAACACGTAGCACAGCATTTTTGTGAATACACACATTTCTGACATGGTGATGAAAAGGAGTATTTTGGGTGTCAGTTATGCACTACAAACCTTCTCTAGACAAAAGATTAGGTATCACACACACAACATGAGAAGATTCTTTTTGGGAAGAAGAGACTGTTACCTCCTTTTGCCCAGAAAGTGCATTCCCACTGTTGAAGCTAAAGGGCAAAAATTTCCATCACAAATAAGTTCGAATACACCGGCAAAAAACACAGGCAGGAAATGACAAGAAATCATAGGTATGTTTAAAAAATATATTTATTAAAAAATGCCTCTCACACATCGTCAGGCAGAGCAATGGCCCCCCTACCCACAAAGTAGTCCATATATTGCTCGCGGACCTCGCGGGCATTTAGAGGGGGCAAGCCTGGACATGCTGCTTGAAGGGCTGTGAGGTCGGCATTGGAAGGCCCGTCCACATCTGGGCCAAAGGGCACCACATAGTTGCTGTTGTGTCTTTTCCAAAAGGTGTGCAATATGCAGCAGGCAAGAACTATGTGGTTGAGTTTGTATTCCGCCAAGTTAATAGCCGTCAAAAACAGGCGGAAGCGGCTGGCCAGGATCCCGAAGGTGTTCTCCACCACTCTGCGGGCTCTCGACAGCCTGTAATTGAAGACCCTCTTGTCTGGGGTGAGGGTCCTCATCGGGAAGGGCCTCATCAGATGGGGAGTCAGCGCAAACGCTTCATCTGCGACAAAGACGAAGGGGAGTCCTTCAGCATTCTCCTCTGGAGGTGGCAAGCACAGACTGCCACTCTGGAGACGCCAATAGAACTCTGTGTGCGCAATGGCACCACCATCCGAGATCCGGCCGTTCATCCCCACGTCCACATACAAAAACTCGTATGTCGCCGACACCACCGCTAACATCACTACACTATTAAACCCCTTGTAATTATAATAGTATGACCCCGAGTTGGGGGGTGGGACGATGCGGACGTGTTTCCCATCAATTGCACCTCCGCAGTTAGGAAAGTGCCAACGGCTGGCAAAGTGGGAGGCCACAGTCTGCCATTCCTGTGGCGTGGAAGGGAATTGTGGAGTGAAACAAGAAAAAAAAAATTAGTCACTTTGCACATAAACATTGCAAGCAGATTAGACAATAACATTTTGGAACAAGATCAGACTTTTAAATTGTAAGCTGGAAAGTATTTGCACCCAAAAGTAGAGGGTCCCCCCTAGCAGATTACTCACCCCCCATCAATCCCCCCACTTCTGATGGGCCATTGACAATAACTAGGGGTTTGGGGGGGGGCTTTGGACAGGTAACCCTCTGCACTACATTGATTGCCAAATGGCTCAATAATGTGTGCTAGTTTGGCCAGACCCTCCTTAACAAAACACTATTGGCAGCCCACAGGAAACATAAAAGAACATTCCAAATACCACACCCCACCCCCAAAAAATATGGAAGCACATTTTGACATTCTGCAATTACCTAGCAAGCTAATAGGAGGGAAAGAACCCAAAAAAATAGGAAATGGAAAGTAGGGAGCCAGCCCCTTGCACTACATGCTTTGCTGAATTCATCCCTAAAGATGCCCACTATAAAGAGGTAGGTATATAGTGTGTATTGATCTTGGGAAAGCCAGCAGATAGAGGATTGTTAGCATCTGACAGAGCAGTAGGGGGAGGGGGTTCCTAATGAGTTTGGCACCCCCCCCCCCAAAAAAGGGAAACAAAAGGGGCTCTGCATAAAGTAAAACACACAGCAAACATTTATGCATATTTTAGGGGGTGTTTGGGGGAAAACAATACTATGCAGCAGACAAAATACATTGCTTAAGGGACTAGGCCATAGGTGTCTATTGGGCATGCTGGGGAGGTAAGTGAAGGCAAAAATGCATGAAGGACAAAAGGGGCACAGCATATTAGAGCATATTGCAATCATGGTAATTAGGGAAGGAGGTCAAAAATACAAGATATTAGCAAACAGAGCATACATCGAAGAGAATAGTAAAGGAGGAGTGTTACCTTAATATAGTCCTCCTGCAGGACCTGGATGATGGCAGAACAGGTCTCTGGAATAATGATTGCCAGAGCCTGGGGAGAGATACCTGAGGAGAACTTCAGATCCTGAAGACTTCTCCCTGTCGCCAAGTACCTCAACGTGGCAACAAGCCTCTGCTCCGGAGTGATGGCTTGTCTCATGCAGGTATCCTGCCGGCTGATAAAAGGGGTCAGCAAAGCCAAAAGACGGTAAAAAGCGGGGTCCGTCATCCGGAGAAAGTTCCTGAAATCATCAGGATTATTCTCCCGGATCTCACGAAGCAAAGGCATGTGCGAGAACTGATCACGCTGAAGCAACCAATTCTTGGTCCACATACTCCTCGTCACTCTGTTCATTGACGGGTCTTGGCTCAAAGCTAAAAGCCCGACACCAATTCCGCGTACAGCACGAACTCGGCGACGAGTACGTATGGGAAACATCGCTCACAAACGGTCGGCTGGTCAGAACGGACAAACAGAAAGCACCGATAAACAGCAAGGCCTGAAAGAACTAAATGAATACCAGAAACGAGCAGACAATAAGCAGTGAAAATCAAAGCGTCCTATATCAAGATATAGGCCGCAATGACCAACAAATGCGAACTGACTACACGCACTAATAAACAGATACGCACGACAAGCACAAACTGAAGAGCAGTAACGATCTGAGTCACAAAACTGAGAAGCGCGAATCGTAAGTCCCCAAACTTCAACTAACTCGCGATAAACACGGAATCAGCAGAAGGAGACCAACGGGTGCGGGACGTGGTGCTGAACTTCCCTTTTCTAGTCTCGTGGAAGACGACTTACGTCACGACGTTCTTGAAGACCGGAAATTCCGACAACGTTGTCCGACCGTGTGTACGCAACACCAACATCGGACAAAGTCCGACGGAAATGATCCGACGGAACTGGTCATCGGAAAATCCGACCGTGTGTATGGGACTTTACAGTGTTATGGCACTAGCACCACAACCACCAAAGGCCCAATTTTTCTTTTTTTTATTACAAACGTTTTTATTGAAAAATAAGTGCAAAAATATACACGTAAGCACATAGACAGTAATTCACGTATCATTACAAAGGAGTGGTATATCTTATTGTTACAAAAAAAATCCTATTACATCAGTACCTAACTCCAACCTGGTCCTGGCATTATAAGATATTCAAAAGGGGGGGTTTGGAATACCAGGAGGAGGATTCTGTGAGACCATAGTTAGCAAAAGGATAGAATCTACGTCTAGTCCTTTCTTAATGGAGAAAGTTATATATAAAATTAACAACAAACAAAACCATTACTATAGTCATGAGAAAAAAAAGATAAAATTACTACCAAGAGGATATTAGTGTGCTGGGGACTATCTGTACTTGTAGGAGGGAGGTGGCGTAGTGCCCTAGATCTCCAGTAAAGTTCGTTGCGTCATCACCTCAGAGGCGTAAGAGGGTCTGGTATGGCCAGAAGTTGATCTAAGTGCCAGGCCGACCATTTCTTGTCATAAACGTGCATAGTGTCCATTATGGAGTGGAACATCCTTTCCATGAGACGAATGGCTTCCATCCTTTGTAGGACTTGGGCCCAGGGGATTGATTGGGACTTCCAATTGAGGGCAATGGTCCACTGGATTGCCGAAAAAAGTGTGTTGATCAGGTTACGCGTGGAGGGGGGGATACCTGGGATGGGGGCAAATAAAAGGCATACTGGTGCTGTAAGTGTGATATTAGAGCCTGAGAGGGCCTCAGCTTAAATAGAGGCTTGGTTCCATATATGTTGTAGGTGAGGGCAGCTCCAGAAGGTGTGCAACAAAGTGCCCAACTCCTGGCAGCCCCTGAAGCAAGTCGCAGGGACCGTAGGGTAAAATTTGTGTACCCTGTCAGGGGTAAGGTACCACCTGGAATGAACTTTAAGGATCGTTTCCTTGACTGCGATGGATTTTGAGCATTTGTGTAAGTTAGTCAGCATGCCCGACCAGTCTTCTATCGAGAAGACGTTGCCTAATTCAGACTCCCATTTGAGCATGGCTGTGGACTTTTCGGGGAGAATGAGATCTTGTGTACTTTTGTAAATTGAGGACAATGTGCCCTTGTCTCTAGACTGTGTCAAGCATATTTGTTCGTAGAAGTTGGGGGGAGTGTTGACTGCATGTTTAAATAGAGACTGAAAAAAATGTCTGATTTGTAGATATTTATAGAATTCTTCTCTGGGGATCTGAAATCTGGATTGTAGATCTGAAAAGGGAAGGAATCCTAGGCGATTTGTGAGTGATTTCAGGGTGACTAACGAGTGGTGTATCCACCAGGAAAATGTTGCAGGGGAGTGGAAGGCTAAGGGGAAGCTTTTATCACCTAGAAATTATGTTTGGGGAGGGGAGGGGGAACATAGTTTCAGTTTGGTTCGGTACAATGACCAAATCTGCAGAGATTGTCCTACTACCCTATTCAGGGGACTTATTTCGCTGGGCTTCAGATTGGACTGCCATAGGAGACCTGGTAAAAAGAAGGGACGGATTGACTGTGTCTCAAATTGAAGCCAGGGGATACCACTGGAGGTAGAGTGCCATTGGGCCTGTTGGGCTAGTCTGGCGGAGATGTAGTATAGCCATATGTCAGGAAGGCCTAGGCCCCCTCGTGACATAGGTCTGTGAGCTAATAATTTGCCGAATCTAGGTTTTTTGTTTTGCCATATAAAGGAGTTGACTTCTCTTTGAATAGAGAGTAGAGTTCTGCGGGCAACATATATGGGGAGAGCCCTGAAATAGTATAATAGTTTCGGGAGTATGGACATTTTAATAGCGACAACTCTGCCTAGCAGAGAGATATTGAAGGTGGACCATAGTCTGAGCCATCGTCTGGTCATAGTAAAGGCCTTTGGGTAATTTGCATTGTATATTTCTGTGAGGGAGGGGGCTAATTGAATTCCTAGGTATGAAAGGGTGGTCTTTGAAAGGGATATGCCGAATGATTGAGTGAGGGTGTCTTTAATGTGTTGGGAGATGTTAATGGAGAGGGCGGAGCATTTAGAGAGGTTGATACCCAGACCGGAGAAGCCCTGGAATGTCTGAAGGGTGGAAAGGAGTTTGGGCAGGGAGACTAGGGGGTCAGGGAGAAAAGCTAGGACATCATCTGCATATAGGCTGACCTTATATTCGCCCTCGCCTTTGGTATAACCTTTAATGTTGGGGTTGATAATAATTGCTCTGGTTAGGGGTTCGATTGCGAGTGCGAACGCCAAAGGTGAAAGGGGACAGCCCTGCCTAGTGCCCCTACCAAGGGCAAAGTACTCAGAGGAACAGCCTGGGAGCTTGATCTTTGTGCGGGGCTCGTGAAACCACGTACAAATTCTCCGGAGAAGCCGAATTTCTCCAGGACTTGGTCAATGTATGGCCATAGGACACTATTAAAGGCCTTGTGTATGTCAAGGCCTAGGATCAAGACTTTACGGGAGAAGGTTTCTGCGTCCTGGATTATATTCGTCGCTAGTCTGATGTTATCTGTAATTTGTCTATTGGGAATGAAGCCAGTTTGTTCGGGGCCTATTAGGGATGAGACTATAGGGGCGAGTCTATTGGCTAGGAGTTTACCTAATATTTTAGTATCATTGTTCAATACGGAGATAGGCCTATAGTTTTGTGGGAGGGTGTGGTCCTTATTTGGCTTCGGGATTAATGTCATATTAGCAAAGAGCATCTCTGCGGGAAGAGAGTGACCTTGAAACGTAAAGTTTATCATTCTAGTTAACTGAGGGGCTAATAATTGGGCATATTTTTTGTAGTACAGGGAGGTGAAACCATCTGGGCCTGGGGCTGTGGAAGTTTTAAAGGATTTAATGATTAGGGCTACTTCTTGTTCAGTACAGGGGGCATTAAGGGTGGATAACTGGTCTTCCGAAAGTTTAGGGAGGTTTAAGGAGTCTAACCATTGGGGAAGATCAGGGGCCGGGGGAGTGTCTGGAGGGGACAGTAGGGCTTGATAGAATTTAGTGAAGATCTGCAGGACATCTTTGGGGTGGGTGACTATCTGGCCTGTACTGTTCCTAAGTTTATAGACATGTGTGGGTTGGAGGGATTGGTGTAGTTTGCGGGAAAACATACCTGAAGCCGTGTTACCGTGTAGCATGAATTTCACCTTGGACCAACGAAGGGATTTTTCTGTATTATCCAAAAGGATGGTGTCTAATTCAAGCCTTTTTTGGTTAATTTGAGCAAGGGTTTGAGGGGATTGATCTTGAGCATGGGCATGATATAGGCCGTGTAGGTCCTGGGAAAGTGATACAATTTTGGACAGTTTCTGCTTTTTATTTCTGACCGCTATGTCAATTAGTTGTCCTCTAAGAACCACCTTATGGGCTACCCACAAGGTGTGAGGGGATATGTCTTCTGTGTTGTTAAGGTGGAAGTATTCTTCGATGTAAGTTGCTATCTGTGCGAAAATTGCCGGGTCAGACAACAGGGAGTCATTCATTCTCCATGAGGCCACTGCGGGAGAAATGCCTACATGTGTCGTTTGAAAGGAGACCACTTGGTGGTCCGACCAGGGGCATACTGTGATCTCAGCTTTAGCCGAATTGGCTAATAGAATGGGGGAGGTGAGGATATAGTCTAGCCCTGCATAGCTATCGTGAGGATTGGAATAGTGGGTATATTCTCTGGCTCCAATATTCAGGGCTCTCCAGGTGTCTAGGAGTTGTAATGAAGTGAGGGCTTTAGTTAGTGTCTTGGGAAATGAGATGGCATAATGCGAGGGTCTACTTCTGTCCAATAGGGGGTGAGCTACTGAGTTGAAATCCCCGCCCAAAACTAGGTGGGGGGAAATGTATTTATCTAGAACCTGCAGGAATTCATTAAAAAACCTACTATGGGCTGAATTCGGGGCGTAAATATTAGCTATGGTAATAGCCTTCCCTTGTAATTGTCCTTGTAGTATAAGGAATATACTGTTCGGGTCTTTGTAAGAGCGTGTGACTTCGAGGGAGACATTGTTCTTCACAAAAATAGCAACTCCTCTGGCCTTGGACTCAAAAGTGGTAAAACACTTTAGCTTTTAAGCCTTGTCAAAGAAACAAGGATGGGATGTATTAGAGAAATGGGTCTCTTGCAACAGGATAATATCAGCCCCCATTTGTTTGTAAAATCTAAAGGCTTTTCTCCTTTTTGTGGGGGAGTTAAAACCCTGCACATTGTGTGAAATTATATGAAGACCCATTATGTTCGAAATATGATTCGTCTAGAGTGTGCACATGGGGCAAAAAATAAACCATTCAGAGTCCAAAGCCAGGGGGCAGTACTATATAGATCTACTAGTAGATCTATATCTAAATCCAGACACATGAGTATAGTCCTTTAAACCAGCACTTGCAAAATCAGTCGTCCTGCAAGTGGTGGTTTTTGGGGCAGCAATGATAAAATAACAGTTTGGCATCATGACTATGAAAACAGTAAACATAACATAAAAAATTACCAAAAAAAAACATTATAAACAATATGGGGTCTGGAGGAGAATTCCATCCAGACTACCTGAAAACCTTCCTGTGGACCAACACTTGGTCCGGGACCACACTCACTCCTCATGGAAACCTCCCAAGGAGGTGTGAGGTGCAGCTGGTGAGCGCGGGGTCGAGAACACGTCCAGGTTCTCTTCGAGTCCTCTCAACACAGTGTGGGGAGAGAATCCGTACTGAGCGAGTGTGGAGGGGGTAAGGCACGAACGGGTCGTCCTAGAGGCTCCGGGGGTCAGAGACTGTATTTGGCAAATGGGATTCCTTATGCCGACAGGGGGTAAGGTGGGGGAGGAGGGGGGATCCGGGGGGTAAATATAAAAAAAAGATATTTCGATGTTGTAGGGAAAAAAAAAAAATTGTGGGAAAGCAAAAAGAGGAGGGGGGAGAGATAAACTGTGGGGGGGCCGGGGGGAGAAAGCAAAGTCAAGGTGAACGTACATACCGGAGAGACAAAAAAAAGAGATCTGGTAGAGCTGTCAGTTCACGGTCCTTCTGCGTTGATCATGGGGGGGACATGGGTGTCATCACTGGAGGCTTTCCTTATCAGTATTCGGGTTGAGGGAGAGGCCTTTGAACTCTGCGATCTCTGTGCGGTGAAGGGGTAGCCCAGATAGATGAGATGCTATGGGTGGTGGGCATCCTGACAGCGTGCTGTGGTTCTAGAAGACCGAGTTTGATCAGTATTTCCTTCCCTTCTCTGATCGTTGTGGCAAGGTATTTGGTGCCATTGTGCGGGATGATAAGTTTAAAGGGGAAGCCCCATCTGTATTGAATGTGAGCGGCTTGTAAGACGTCGTGATTTCCTTCATACGTCTTCGTTTCTCCAGGGACGCCGGAGAGATATCTGGGTAGATTTGCAGGGGGAGGCCGTCAAGTAGGATCCGGGGGGTGTTACGAGAAGCCTTCAGAATTTCTTCCTTGGTCAGATAGTCCTTGAGACATATTATAATGTCTCTTGGAGGCTTTTTTGGTGGGGGCTTAGGCCTGAGAGCTCGGTGCAAACGGTCACAGGTAAATGAGTCAACGGGGAGCTCCGGCAGGAGGGAGTGAAACAGTCTGTTGATGGCATCCGTTAGATCCGTCACCGGAACTCCTCGGACTCTAATGTTGTTCCTCCGGTTCCTGTTGTCCAAATCCTCCATGTGGTTCTGGAGCTGGACAACAGTGTCCGCAAGCAGCTCATGGTCTCTCCTAAGGTCTGTGTAGGCTAGATGAAGTTCGTCGTGCTTCACCTCGAGGAGGTCCGTGCGGTTACCGAGCGCGGAAATCTCTTGGGAGAGGGAGGTAGTGGACTTGTGTAGTTCGGCCTGGAATTTTCTGGCCAATCTATCATACATGGCTGCCAGGCTGTCCTCCAGATCTGCCTTTGTAAGTTGTGAAGACTGTGCCGGCTGATCCCCTTGTTGTGGCAGGGAAAGGGCCGCAGTCGTCTCGTGTGGCGGGGTTCTTTGCTGGGCGCCATCTTGCGACATCCCGGCCTGTTCGCGGGCTCTCAAGAGGTAATTAGTTAGCGACCGCTGGGCGGTTTTAGGTTTGGATTTTCTGCCTGTCGGCATGCACAATTAGTCCCTCGGGAGGGAGAGGTACCTTTCGGTGCTGTAGAAAAGGTTTTAGCGTCCCGGGGAGTGCTATTAGTCTCTGACGGGGCCGGAGCTCCTTCTTCTAGCTGCTGCTCTGCTTCGCGCCGCGCATGCGCCCCCAAGGCCCAATTTTTCTACCACTGTTCAACAATGTCATGTAATTACAATTCTTGATATAATAGTTCAAAACAGGGCGTTCCAGTGCCCACCAAGAGTCACTTTGAGGGCTTACAGTGTTGTGGCAACACCAACACCTTGGGCCCAAATTTCTGCAGAGCATATAGGGCAGGCCCCTACTTTCAAACATCCAACTTACAAACGTCTTCTACTTGCAAACAGAAGGAGACAACAGAAAGTGAGATGAAATCTACCCCTAGGAAGGGAAATTCTCTCTTGTTAGAGTTGATATGGGAAAAACGTGTCTCCTCTCTCCACTGATGCGTTATCCAAATCCTTGTTTTACAAAAAAAAAAAAAAATTTTCAAAAAACATTTGTCATTGGGACAGAAAGTGAGGTGAAATCTTCTGAAGAGGTGCCCAGACAGAAAAAAAAAATGTTACAGGGGTGATAACCCTTCCCTATGTTTTCCAAAAAGCTTAAAAATAGATTTTTTTGACTGGAGCTACACTTTAAAAATGTACCAGTTTAAAATTACAAACAGATTCTACACAGTCCCTGTCTTGTTTGCACCGCCTGTATACTGCTGTTCTGAGTATATAGGGCCTGGAGGCCCCATGCTTTTCCTTTTTTTAATTTGGGTACGGGGTTCCCCTTAATATCCGTACAAGACCCAAAGGGGCTGGTAATTGGCAGGGGGCTACCAATGCCATTTTTCTTAATGATTTTCATCCATATTGCTGGAACCAGACATTACATTAAAACCGCAAGCAGTTTTAAATTACTTTTGTTACGTTAGAAATGTCATTTTGTGCAGGGACTGTTCTAAACACGGGAAACACATGCCACTTAACAGGCATACTATAGACACCCCCCCAGGCATGATATTTAATGGAATATTTCACTATTTTTTCACTTTAAGCGTCATTAAAATCAGTGCTCCCGAAAAAACTTCAGTTTTTAAAACTTTTTTTTTTGCATTGATACATGTCCCCTGGGGCAGGAGCCGGGTCCCCAAACACTTTTTAGAACAATAACTTTCAAATTAGCCTTTAAAATTAGCACTTTTGATTTAGAACGTTTGCGTCCCATAGACTTTAATGGGGTTCTAAAGTTTGCGCAAATTTTCAGTATGCACAGCAGTTTCAGACACTTATTGGGACAGTTTTGTGATTTTATATTATTAGCAGTCTGCACAGCAGTTTCAGACACTCATTGGGACAGGATTGTGATTTTATATTATTAGCAGTCTGCACAGCAGTTTTAGACACTCTGCAGAGTGTCAGGTGTACAGAAGTAACCAGGGGATGGTGGTGAGTGCAGCGGTGAACAGTGCAGGGGGTGCAGAGATGACCAGTGGATGGAGGTGGGTGTAGAGGTGACTAGTGGATAGTGGTGGGCACAGAGGGGACCAGTGGATTGGGGATGCAGAGGGGACTACTGAATGGTGGTGGGTGCAGAGGTGACAAGTAGAGAGAGGAAGGGGCAGCAAAGATGACCAGTGGATGATGTTGAGTGTTGAGTTGATGTAACAATGTAAGTGACCTGTGGCTGGAAGAAAGGGATAGCAGAGGTTACTAGTGGAGGGAGGGGGTGCAAAGTTGATCAGTAAATAGAGGGAGGGGGTGCATAGGAAACCAGTAGATGGAGGTATGCCGAGGTGACCAGAATATATAGTGGAGAGAGGGAGGCACACTGACAACCAATATACAGGGGCACACTGACAACCAATATACAGGGGCACACTGACCATAATTGTACATGGAGCACACAGCCCACCAGTGTTCAGGGGGCTCATTCACCACCAATATACAAGGCACACTGACCTGTATACAGGGGGCACACTGAATCCAAGTATGGGGTGAGGCTGAGCGATCCTATTCTCTTCGTAGCGCTGAACTATTCTATCTTAATACTGGAGAGGGAGAGGAAGGGATCCCTGGTTCCACACATCCATGCAAGTACTCAGTGGTGAAATGACAACCTCAATGACTAAGAAAAGACTGTAAGCGCAAAAACTTTGTGTACATGTAAAAATACAGCAGGCAGTATGTGAACCATAAAAGCTCATTAGTCCATAAAGCAACAGTTCTTAGAGTGGGGTGACAGGCAGCAGCTGTCCTCAGAGAAAAGCCAACCCTGTAAACAGATTAAGAAAGGAAAGACACAGGAAGCGCCGCCTAAGTAGTATGTTAGATGCAATTTATTAGCAAGGTAAGTAATGCAATTACAAGAAACAGGTTAAAAACAGGCTCATCTGTATAGGGTGGGGTTGTAGGTGTAGTCCGGCATTCGAGACAGGTGTCCACGGGGATGGCAGATGTATAGAGAAGCCGCAATCTGTCCTGTGGCCACCAGGAAGTCATCCTGGGCCATCGTGGAACGCAGGAGATGACGTCACTGGAAACAGAGGAACACCAAGGGAAGAGCGGCTGGGTAAACGAGGCTACACACTCTGAGCACGTAAGTGGTGCTTCCTGTGTCTCCCCTTTCTTAATCAAATGACAACCTCAGCCTGGGCTCCCGCCAGGTCAAGCCCCCAACAGGTTTCACTCCGCCCCCTGGAGCTTAGTCATAGGCATAATATTCACTCTTAATTCTATGTTGTACCGTGCCTTGAAAAATTATTTATACCCCTTGAAATTTTCCACATTGTGTTATGTTGCAACCAAAAAGACTTGCAGCTGTAATTGCAGTGAAAGGTGGTTCTCGGGGGTCTGAATACAAATGCACGGCACACTTTTCAGATATTTATTTGTAAAATATTTTTAAAACCATTTATTATTTTCCTTCCACTTCACAATTATGTGCTACTTTCTGTTGGTCCATCACATAAAATCCCAATAAAATACATTTACATTTTTGGTTGTAACATGACAAAATGTGGAAAATTTAAAGGGGTAGGAATACTTTTTTTTAAACAATAAAACTGACTGCTATATTTGTTGGCGTAGATATTATGTGATGTTGGCAGTTAATTATTGTGCGGTGTGGGGCGTTCTTTAATGGGTAGTGCCTGGGGGCTTATGTTTGTGCCATTCTATTAATTGTTGTGCTATGATAAGGAGTTAATTATTGTGCAAGGTGGGGGGTTAGTTATTGTGCTGTGCTGTTTTTTTTTTATTGTGCCATACTAGAGGTTTTATTATTGTGCCATCCTGGAGGTTGGTTAATTATTGTGCTGTGCTGGGGTTAATTATTGTGCCATAATGGGGCTAATTATTGTACCATTCTGAGTGTTCATAGTGTGCTGTGCTGGGGGTAATTATTGTGTTTTGCTGGAGGTTTATTACTGTGCCATGCTTGGGTTGTATTATTGTGTCATACTGTTGGTCAATGTGCAGTGCTGATTATTTTTATATTGGGTGTTAATTTTTTGAGCCACACAGGGGGTTAATTATTGTGCAGTGCTGAGAGTATATTATTGTGATATGTCTTGAGGGTTATTGCTGACCCTGACATATGCTGAGGATTGTCATTTGTGGCCCTTACACTTTCTTGGGGTTATTGCTAGCTCTGGAACTTGCTGCAGGTTATCAATGCTGGTCTCAATTGGGCTTATTTCACTATGTATTGTAACTAACAAATCTACTAAGAAAAGTTGATATGACTTATTTTTAATGATATTTTATTTTATCTCCTATGTGGTATACTTTATTTATACATGTGATCTTTACCGTTGTAACACTTTGGAATTTTGTGGCAATTTATATGTAGGTGTCAATGTTAATTTATTAAATATTCAAAATTACTAAATCAGAAATCAAGCTGAACACACTAGTGTGTGAGATTTGATATCTGCTTTTATTAGATATCATTCCTGCCTTTTACAGTGCAAAAAGTCTAAAAGCCCTTAGAGCAAATATGTCACCATGATGGCCAATACATTACTGCGCTGAGAAATAGCGAATAAAACCCCTATTAGAATGTCATACCTGCTTGCAACTGAATTCTCCAGAAAGTTTATTTGATATGTCTCAGCCAATTGTCAAATTCTTAGTGATAAGAAGGAGCTCACTGGGCCTGAACAGTGTCAGAATAGAATGACTAAATTGTTGGAATACATGGTTCTCTGCTCTTAATAATTGACCTTGACCTTTTTTTAAATGCATATCCTGTAAAAACGAATTTTCTCTTATTCTCTGCCTATTGTCCTTGCTTTGCCTTTCAAAAGCAAACTGTGATCTCATATTTTAATATTTATATTTCTCATTTACATTTTCTGTCTGGTTTTAATCACTACTAAAGTTGTACCATATTTTCATTGATCCACTCATTTTTAAATTCAACCCAGTCAATAGGTATCTAAAAAACATATTAGAATCCCAGCTTGTTTACCCTTCAATACCAGGCAGGTGCTTCAAGAAGGGGAGTTAACATTTTCATTTTAATAAGAAAGATAAATCAACTGCTATATCTTTTTACATTATTTTTGTTTTATGGAATAAACTTTTAGAAGCTCTCCCTACTTAACCACTTTATTTTCATTCCTGTTTATTGTAACAAAGCTGATCTTGTGCTATTTTTGGACCTGGAGGCTTCTGAATTACAGTGACAGAAGGGTGTTTTCTCCACTTGCTAGGGTAGCCATTTCCTCAATTTGCTGATTAGGAGCTTGTGGCCCATTTACTAACATTTAGACTTACTCATATTGGCGGCAATGTAACCCACTTACTGCTAAATATTTGAATTATAAGTTAAACATACTTATTTAAAAAAAAAGTGTGTTTGTGCTATAACATGAGCTCTGTACCAACTCTGTTTGGAGTGGAGCAGAAGTATGTCCTTCCTAGAGTAATTCAGCTAACTTTTTCAGCCATATGTGTAATCCTGCTATTCACAGTGCAGAGGTAGGGCAGCTGTACAAAATCCTGAAGCACCAGTCTTAACCGCACCACCTGCTGTAAAAGTATAATATAACATTTGTATATGCAGTATTTCATATTTATTGACTAACAAAAAAATATATATATTTAAAAAATTTTTTTTTTTTTTACTACTAGGATAATTCAGAAAAAAAAGATATAGAGATCACTATATATTTCCTTTAACATAATAAGGAAAGGGTAAATCAGAAGAGAATGCACAATATTAATATTCACAGCATGATGTGGATGTACAATTTGCAGTCACAGTTGGTTATTGACTTGCAAACAAAAAGTCTTACTGTCAATTTAATAGACCTGCTGCACTGTCATTATTCATGATATTAATGGAATTTGTTTCCATTTTTTTTTTTTTTTTTGCGTGTATGTGTTTGATCTTGTCAGAGTATTTGCTTGTTTTGTTAAATGTGCTTGAATGTGGAGAAGACTGACATTATACTATATTCCTAATCAAGAATATGTTGTAATTTGTGGGATATAGCAGGGTGCATTTTTTATTTTATTTTTTAAATAGTTTAAAGAGTGAAGAGAGAGTTTAATTTGCCTCTTATTTTTTGTCCCAATGTTTATTTTTATTTTTATTTTATTGTATGTTTTCCCTGCTAAGGTAGGAATAAATGAGAAATCAACTAATAGTGACACGGCTATAAAAGCCTAAAAGTGCATCTAACCCTTCTTACACAATTGAGAATCATATAAAAAAAAGTTTTGACTGGAGTTCGATTTTTAAGCTTTTATACTTTAAAATTGGAGCACACTGAAACTGGGGGCCTCAAACAGGGGTCCTCCATTGCTATCGGTCCTCTCCACAGGGGATCTTTTGTCAGAAAAAAGTACCATGATAATGAAGCTAGAAGTTAAAAATAAAATCAGACCTTATTGGTTAAGTGCATAAAATTAAAAAGGGTGATGTTATAAGATGTGTGATGTTCTATAATATACAGCCACCCCCAAACGGAGGCAGACCGAAACATGAAAGGAAAGGCGGGCTCACCAGTACCCAGAGCGAGTTTACAAACACGTCTCTACTTATACAATAATGTTCCCGTTCATGCATTATCTATAAAGGCATTCACGTCCACCTCGATGTTCAAGCCGAAGGGAGTGTAAGTTTTTAGTCGGTGGACCCAAGCCATTTCACATTTGGAAATAGATCTCACCAGACAGCTGCCCCTCCAATGGGGGCTATATTTGTCTATGCCTATAAAAAACGTGTTGATAGGATCTCTATTATGTTTAAGCAAATAGTGTTTAGAGACCGAATGTTTGGTATAGCCTCTCACGCTTAGTGTTGCAGCCGGCCGGCCGCATTTTTTATATATCCATTTATTTTATGCACATTGGAGTGCTTTTTACTTAATTACTTTTACGTAATAAAATACCCCAGCGGGTCTTATCTATGATCCCCCTTTTTTGGTGTTTTTATTTTTTCCCTATGTCCGAGTTCCCACTGTGCATACTGAGACACCGGAAATAAGGGGGTTTGCATACTGATGTTCCACGATCGGAGATCCCAATACAGCAGTAGATGGTGATGGTTCTATTGACATACTAGAGCATCCGAGAGGAAAAGGCCCTGGCTGGGTATTAGCCATCCGTTTTCACCATCCTGGGAGCTGGTAAGAGAACAATCTTAGCGGTGGTGGATAAAGAGTTTCCCTAGAAACTATACAGTCACTATATTCATTTGTTCATCACTTATACGGACTGCACCAATTTTACTTTTTACTTTTGGAGTCTCATTGGACAACCTTCAATTCACTTCTGGTTGAACTTTTCCTTTTTCACAGGAACAATTCCACAAACATTTTCTGTTGAACGTTTTTTCTTATTTACAGGTTTTTTCGGGCAACCACTAGAATTACTTGTTGGCTGCTAGATCCAAGCTCAAGGATTTATCCAGCAGTTAAATAATCCAGTGGCAATTCACTGGATTATGTACAGAGAGAGACTTTTATTGAAGTCAGCCGTTTCAAGCACCTGAGCTAAACTTTACCCTTATACCCTCTATTCCCAACTTAGAGACTGAGTTTGTTCAACAGTTTTAGGCAAAATAAAAATCCTAAAAAGGAATTCAGGTGTCTGGGTCATCAACCCTGGGATCCTCTAGACAAGGACAACGAGTTACGAGCTGGTGGAGGTAATCGGTAAGCCCAGAAAAATTCAGCCGCTCCTTCGGGGGTAAGTGTTACACATGTGGGCTCGTAGTCCGGGATTTGCCATTACCTCTCGGAACGGAGAAAGTCATACATGTGAGTTTATTGGAATAGAGGGTGACATTTTTGAACTGCGCCATCCTCACTAAGGCAAAGACGTTCACTGTGGTGTGTAAGCGTGGGAGGAACCCTGCAGAAAAGCCTGCAAAATTGCACAACCGGAGGAACCAGTGGGATGAGTCTACACCTGTTTCGTCTTCCTGCACGAGGCACCATGTGAGTGTGTCGCAGGAAGAAAGTGGAGCTAGTCACGTGTTTGCTTAGCTGCAGAAAAGAAAGTGTAGCTAGTCACGTGTTTTCTTAGCTGCAGAAAAGAAAGTGGAGCAACCATGTTCTGTGTTCCGGGTGTACCCTCTGCTCCGGGACCTAGGATGCCATCGGTCAGAGGTCCTACAAGCATGCAGATACCTGGCACCGTGCTGACTGACACGGGAATCCGCCTGCTGCTGCAGGGGCGGTTTATACTTTATACCGCTGTGGATTTTGAGGACCTCGGTATGTTCTGTGGAGGATGTGACGGTCTAATCGTCAGTCCTCGACCGTTTACTTGATGTCAGAGGGGTGGGGACTATGTTTTCAAAGTGTAGCAGCCTACTGAATCGCCTCAGGCTTACTACATGGACTGGGCCACGGGCGTGGCAACCGAGGAGGCTATTGTGTATGCTTCGGCTGTGAGGCCTAATGCTTCGGCCTTATCCACTGTTGCTGGTGCCTTAAACAAGGACATTACCCCCTCTCAAGTCCAGGAGGCTACCGCAGAGGCCGTGGAGAGGACTTCAGATATGGACACTATTGCTGTTGTAGTTTGCAGTTTTGGAAGGCCCTTTGCTCTCAGCTGGGGATTAAGTTATCATATTCTTCAGCATATCATCCTGAGACAAATGGCCAAACAGAAAGGACTAATCAGACTCTAGAGAAGATGGTACGTTGTCTGATGGCCCAAGATGAGGTGGAGTGGGTCAACATCCTTCCATGGGCAGAGTTCACCTTTAATAATTGTGCCAGCACATCTACAGGGACCTCTCCTTTCTTCTGTGTTTACGGGTTGCATCCTCGTGTGTGCTCCTTTGATCTTCCACCCTCTGATGTTCCAGATGCCAACACCACGATTGAAAATTTCTCCAAAATCTGGTCCAATGTAAATCGTGCTATTTCTCGCTCTGTGCAGGCTTTTAAGAAAATGGCTGACAAGAGGCGCTCAAAGGCACCAGAATATAAAGTTGGTGACAAAGTGTGGCTATCATCTAGGAATCTGTACCTGCATGTTCCATCTAAAAAGCTTGGCCCAAAATTCATCGGGCCTTATGAAATTTCGGAGATTGTTAATCCTGTGTCCTATAGATTAAAACTTCCCCCATCCATGCGCATTCCAAATGTCTTTCATGTTTCATTGTTGAAATCTGTTCATTCCAGCCTCCTAGTAACTTAACCAGAACCTGTGGATGTGTTGGACAGTCAGGAATATGAAGTGGCATTTATTCTTGATTCCAGACGAGTGCGCAATTCCTTACAATATCTTGTTCATTGGAAAGGTTTCGGCCCAGAGGATCGGTCTTGGGTCCCAGCTCGTGATCTTCATGCTGACCGACTTAAGAAGAAGTTCCACCTTTGTTATCCAAGTAAGCCTGGGGGTGCAGGAGCAACCCCTCGAGAAAGGGGGGGTACTGTCAGTACTAAGATCCCTTTAGGACCCAGCACAACTCACCTGCCACAGCCTTTGCCTGGAAAACAACAGCGATTGGCCAGCTCACCTTTAAATCACCTGTATCAGCATTCAATCAGTGCTCGTGTTAGAGTTTACCTTTGTGTTTGATCCAGTTGATATCTGCTCTGTGTATTTCGTGTATGACCCGGCTTGTTTGACCCTGCTTGCTCGCTTCTGATTCGGTACCGCTTGGACTCTGATCTACCTGTGTATGACCCAGCTTGCCTAGACTACGCTTTGCCTGATTCTACTGTAGTACCTTCATCTGCAGCGGTGAACTACAAGGTCCAGAAAACATCTACCTTCATCTGCTGCAGTGAACTACAAGTCCCAACTGACCTGCTCTGCTTAGACCTGCTCATGGTATGTGCTCTTGTTCTTTGAACTCTTTGTATAATATATATATATATAATCAGCACACCTGAACTGTTACCTGTTATCTGCTGCTAGCCTGACACAGAGGACTCAAAATAGAATGCCTCTGCAAATATACGCTGCATGGCCTCACTGATTATGCAAAGCCTGCGAAGGGACCCTAGGACTCGTGGTTTTTAAGGAGAGGGATCATTATTGGCTGGCAACCCTTCTTGAAAGTTGCAGAACTCATCCTGCCTTCGCAGAGGGAGCAGAGGATGAAACATCTCGAGCTATTAGCCTGTCCTGTATCCAGCGTGCTTTCTGAACGCACATTCAGTGCTGCTGGAGGGTTTTTGTAACGGATCAAAGAGTGCGCCTGCCCACAGATGCCATTGATAGGCTCACATTTATAAAAAATTACTCAGTCCTTGATCAGCAGCTATCAAGCACTATATTAAACAGGGGCATGAAATTACAATTTTTGAAATAATATTTAACAGCAGGGCCCAATACTGCGCCCAACAAAAGTAACTGTGAGGGGTTAAAGTGTTGCAGCACTACCACCACCACCCAAGGCCAACATTTTCGGCCCCTGTGTAACAGGGGCATGTACCGTATTTATCGTATAACCGTTTATCGTATAACATGCACCCCAAGTTTAGGAGGAAATTTTAAGGAAAAAACGTTTTAAAGGAAAAAAACTTACATTTAAATGCCCATCAATGCAGCCTTATCAGTGTCCATCTGCAGCCTTGTAAAGGCGTCCATCTGCATGCTTGTCAGTGTCATTTGCAGCCTTGCAGCCTTCTCAGTGTCATTTGCAGCCTTGCAGCCTTATTAGTGTCATTTGCAGCCTTGCAGCGTCCATCTGCAGCCTCCTTAGTGACATTTGCAGCCTTACCCAGGCTGCAGTTAAACTGCAGTGACATGTCAGTGTCACTGCAGTGTGAAAATTGGCGCCGCTGGCCAATGTGGGGCGGGGACGGTAGAAGTGTAATTTGCATTTGGGGTAGAAGAGGAGGAGCAGCAGTGCAGAGGGCTGGACAGAAGGAGTTCCGATCTGAGCTGAGAGCCATGGGGGTACAGATTTAGACGGGGAGCCATTCTCGGCACAACACCGTTCTCGCAGCTTTCGGCCTCCTTCGGCCGTTCTCGGCAGCTTTCGGCCGCCTTTGGCCATTCTCGGCAGCTTTCGCCTGCCTTCGGCCATTCTCGGCTGCTTTCGGCCACCTTCGACCGTTCTCGGCGGCTTTCAGCCGCCGAGAATGATTAAAAGCTGCCGAGAACGGCCGAAGGCAGCCGAAAGCGGCCGAGAACGGCCGAAGGCGGCCGAGGACGTCCGAAAGCTGCAGAGAATGGCCGAAGGCTGCAGAGAATGACCGAAAGCCGCTGAGAAGGGCCGAAGGTGGCTGAAAGCCACCCTGAGACTCACAACGGTGGCGGAGCGGCGTATAACATGCACCCCTGATTTTCCCCTGCTTTTAAGGGGAAAAAAGTGTGTGTTATACGCCGATAAATACGGTAATTACAATTTTTGAAATAATATTTAACAGCATGGCCAGTTTCTGCGCCCAACAAGAGTAACTGTGAGGGGTTACAGTGTTCTGGCACCACCAATACCTAAGGCCCAATTTTTCTGCAGAGTGTATAGTGCAGTCAATATAGTATATATACTGCAGTTCGAAGTATATAGTGCCTGGGTGCCTGGGGGACCCCCACGGCATGTTTTTTAAAATGTTGGCACAGGGTTCCCCTTAATATCCATACCAGACCTGAAGAGCTTGGAAATGAATTGGGGGGGATTCAACACCGTTTTTTATCAATGATTTTTTAGGACCTGGTAATATATTACAACCACAAGCAAATTTAAATTACATTTTTTCCTTTAGAAATGTCATATTGCTGTGGGACTTCTATGAACTTGGGAACAATGCACTGATTTACAGGCAGACTAAGGGGACCCCCCCAGGCATGATATTTCAAAGGAATATTAAATTTTTATTGTTTCACTTTTAGCATTATTACAAATCACTGCTCCTGAAAAAAACTTCAGTTTTTAAAACTTTTTTTGCATTGATACATGTCCCCTGGGGCAGTACTCGGGTCCCCATACACTTTTTATGGCAATAACTTGCATATAAGCCTTTAAAATTAGCACTTTTGATCTTTCATGTTTGTGTCCCATAGACTTTATTGGTGTTCACACAAAGTTTTTGCCTGTTTGCATGTTCTACTGCGAACCAAACCGGGGAGGCTCATCCCTAAGGCCTGATTCACATCTATGCATTTTTTGTGCTTTTTGACGATTTGCACTACAGAATGTGCTCCATAGGAAACCATGTTAAATGGACTGTAGTGCAAATCTGCAAAATGCAAAAAGCACAAAAAATGCATAGGTGTGAGTCAGGCCTAATGGTCAAATATGTCTTTCATGAAGATAAATCTATTTTATAGCTGATAAAAGGATGTCCAATAATTAATTTCCCATGCAAAAAAGAAACATGCTAAGACAAGGAAACCACCCTCCACATTGTTGTCACCCTAGATCCATAGTTAGCTTTCCAAATATACCATCCTCTACATGATTTAACAACCTTTTCAGAATGTTAATTCCAGTGCTTACCAAGGTGAGACATAACTTATTTTCCTTACATATTTTTCTAAGACAAAAGAGAAATTGCATTAAGAAGAAAAAAATAGCATCTAAAACATATAAATAGTGGGTTTAAATAAAAGTCTACCATTCTCTACAGATTTGTCCATATTGTCTACCATCCAATGAAGGATGAAATTAACTTACAAAAGTACAACACATTTCAGTAAGAAAATGCATTTGTGCATAGAATGGGAAATGCCAGGAGGTGCTACGAAATGAAATCGTAGAAGAATAAAACTTAAGAACTGAATAAAATTACATAAATCTGTTCTGCCATTTTCTGAGAACACACACACTTTTTAAAGTTCTGTGTTTTTACAATGATCTTGTTGAACATTTACATGTGGTTACCTGAAAATTGTTTAAGTCAAACAAAGTTACCTTTTAAACTGGTTGTTAATTCAACAAAAATAATTAATTGTATTTTTAATTACTACTAATAGTAATTACCGCAACAGTAATTACTGATGAAACTTCAGATCAAAAGTGGTACCCAGTAGGGATGGGCCCGGTGTTCGATTGGAACCCATGTTCGAATCGAACAGAGGGGCGTTCGCCCGCTTGGCGAGCCCATAACTATTTGGGCCGCTCGCATCAAATTCGTGTGATGCGAGTGGCCCGCAATGCATTGCGCTAGTCGCAGTGCAATGCTGGCTGATGATTGGCCAAGCATGCACTGTGACCCCCGCATGCTTGGCCAATCACAGCGCCGGCAGCGAGGAGAGCCATAATTGGCTACAGGCAGGATGCCTGTAGCCAATTATAGCTCAGGGGCTTTAGTACACGCCCCACGGCGGCCTCGCTTATTATGTTTCAGTGTCAGCCTGTCAGTGTGTTGCTGACTGCTGACAATATATGCTCTATTTCTGGGGATTTGTGTGTGCGTGCTGTTAGAACAGCATTGCAGTATCACATCTGGGGGGTGTCTATAGGTGACCTGTGAAGGGGGGCAGGTTTCCTGTGCTTAGAACTTTCCCTGCAAAAAGTGTCATTTTTGCAGGAAAAAAGCTATTTAAAAGCACTCGCGGCTAATGAATTGTTGGCTCCTGTACACAGAGAACTGTCATTCATTGATAAAAACAAAAAAAAAGTGTGGGGGTCCCCCTAAATTCAATAACCAGGCCCTTCAGGTCTGGGATGGATATTAAGGGGAACCCCAGCCAAAAAAAAAAAAATGGCGTGGGGTCCCCCTCAAAATCCATACCAGACCCTTATCCGAGCATGCAACCTGGCAGGCCGCAGGAAAAAAGGGGGGAACAAGAGCGGCCCCCCCTCCCACCTGAACCGTACCAGGCCACATGCCCTCAACATTGGGAGGATGCTTTGGGGGTCTAAGACCCCCAAAGCACCTTGTCCCCATGTTGATGAGGACAAGGGCCTCTTCCCCACAACCCTGGCCATTGGTTGTGGGGGTCTGCGGGCGGGGGGCTTATCGGAATCTGGAAGCCCCCTTTAACAAGGGGACCCCCAGATCCCGCCCCCCCCCTGTGTGAAATGGTAAGGGGGTACAAAAGTACCCCTACCATTTCACCAAAAAAGTGTAAAAAATGGTAAAAATGACAGGAGACGGTCTTTGACAATTCCTTTATTAAAATCTTCTTTCTTCTTTCTTCATCCTTCGGTTTCTTCATCTTCTCCTTCCGTCATCTTCTTCCATCTTCTTCTTCCATTTTCTTCTTCCTCCGATCCGCTTCTTCTTGCGCTGGTCTTCTCGTCCTTTTCATCCGGCATCTTCTTCCATGGCGTCAGTGTTGGTGTCTCTTCTTGGGCCGCTCCTCGCAATGGGAGGCTCCCGCTGTGTGAGGCTTCGCTGCGTCTGACAGGTCTTTTATAATGGAGGGCACCTGGTGACCCCGCCCCCTCTGACGCACGGGGACGTCATGGGGAATTCCCTATGGCTTTCCCCATGACGTCAGAGGGGGGCGGGGTCACCAGGTGCCCTCCATTATAAAAGACCTGTCAGACAGAGCGGAGCCTCACACAGCGGGAGCCTCCCATTGCGAGGAGCGGCCCGACAGAAGAACAGATGCCGACGCCATGGAAGAAGATGCCGGACGAGAAGGACGAGAAGACCAGCGCAAGAAGAAGCGGATCGGAGGAAGAAGAAAATGAAGGAAGAAGATGGAAGAAGATGACGGAAGGAGAAGATGAAGAAACCGAAGGATGAAGAAAGAAGAAAGAAGATTTTAATAAAGGAATTGTCAAAGACCGTCTCCTGTCATTTTTACAATTTTTGACACTTTTTTGGTGAAATGGTAGGGGTACTTTTGTACCCCCTTACCATTTCACACAGGGGGGGGGGGGCGGGATCTGGGGGTCCCCTTGTTAAAGGGGGCTTCCAGATTCCGATAAGCCCCCCGCCCGCAGACCCCCACAACCAATGGCCAGGGTTGTGGGGAAGAGGCCCTTGTCCTCATCAACATGGGGACAAGGTGCTTTGGGGGTCTTAGACCCCCAAAGCACCCTCCCAATGTTGAGGGCATGTGGCCTGGTACGGTTCAGGTGGGAGGGGGGCCGCTCTTGTCCCCCCCTTTTTTCCTGCGGCCTGCCAGGTTGCATGCTCGGATAAGGGTCTGGTATGGATTTTGAGGGGGACCCCACGCCATTTTTTTTGGCTAGGGTTCCCCTTAAAATCCATCCCAGACCTCAAGGGTCTGGTATGGATTTTGAGGGGGACCCTACGCCATTTTTTTTTTTTTGGCTGGGGTTCCCCTTAATATCCATCCCAGACCTGAAGGGCCTGGTTATTGAATTTGGGGGGACCCCCACGCTTTTTTTTTTTTTTTTTTTCATTTTTTTTATTTTTTATCAATGACTTTTTTTTTATGAATGACTTTCAATGAATGACTGTTCTCTGTATTACGGGAGCCGTCAATTAACATTAGCCGCGAGTGATTTTAAATAGCTTTTTTACTTTCAAAAATGACACTTTTTGCAGAGACAGTTCTAAACATGGGAAACATGCGCCCCTTTACATGCATACTATAAACACCCCCAGGTACGAAATTTAAAGGAATATTACACTTTTATTGTTTCAATTTAAGCATTATTAAAATCACTGCTCCTGAAAAAATGTCCGTTTTTTAAAAAAAAATTTGCATTGATACATGTCGCCTGGGGCAGGACCCAGGTCCCCAAACACTTTTTATGACATTAACATGCATATTAGCCTTTAAAATTAGCAAGCATGTAAAGGATGTCAAGAAGAGGACACAGAAGCTTATGGTTCAGGACACACAGAAGAACAAATGCTTAGTGGTTGCAATATCGTAAAACTTCTTGTCTAATACTGCAGGATAGCATATAAAGGGAAATTAAAGTGTTACTAAACCCAGAACCTGCATTCACTATATCTGGTTACCCACAGTACACAGAACATGGAAATGTAATTATTTTAGTTCAGGAACCACATTAGCAACTGACTTGAGACTATCTTGGTAACAGCTCTTCTTCCACTTGATAACAGAGTATGCACATACGGTTCCTCATTTGTGTAACAAATAAGTCAAAAATGGTTTTCAGGCCCACTCATTTCTTTGATGGCTGAGGGACTGTACACAGCTTACCAAACAAAGTTAGGAACCCTGAATACCTATTCTTTTGATCCTCACAGCAGGTCTCTCATTATTGACTTATTAAAACATCCAGAAGCCACAGGTGCCTTATCTTTGAATTCTTAACTGTTAACTACTCCTCAGTACTAACCTGTAGTTCTGTAAAAACCTCAAACTCAGAGTGCAGAAAATAATAAAATTGCAAAAATCTTGCTTTGTTTGGTTTAATCTGAAGCCTGCTGCCTGTGTCACATTTTTTTTGCCAATGGGCATGATTTATAAAAAAAAAAAAAAAAAGTAAGACTATGGGGTTGATTTTCTAAATGCAAACAAGTAATTCATTTAGAAAGGGAAGTTGCGCTTTGCAAAATAATTTTTCCCAGAGGTTAGTGAATGTGGTGAAATTTCTCTTTGCAAAGAATACCCAATAATTTGCAAGAAAAATTGAAAAAAATACAGCATTTTTGTATGCACATGATTGGATGATGGAAGTCAGCCAAGCTTCACCCCATTTACTAAGCTCTGGGGAAAATTCCCATGCACAATGCAACTTGCTTTGAAAAAAGTGAAAAATCAATTTGTCTTTCGTAAATCGGCCCCCATTAGGTTTAGAATTTGCAGTGCTTTGAGTTTAACTGTTTAGCATTTGCTAAAGGAATAGTTGGTCTTTGACAGTAACACAAGAATACGTTAAAACTTTCTTTTTTTTTGCTCTCTGCATTCCCACTAGAAAAATGTTCCCATAATTCTATCTCCCAGATACTTTCTAGGAAGTAGAATATTTAACATTTCAGTCAGTGTTTTTTTTGTGCTTTCCGTGTTTTATTTTGTAACAGAAACTGAAGGGACTTCAGTTTCTGTCACAAACACACAGAAAACAAGAGGGATTCTTTATAAAGTGAGGGGAAAAGCACTCTAATACTGGACATGCACAGATTGATGATTTCACAAATCACCCTAAATGTTCTCATTGGGAGAAAAGTGTCAGCCAAACAGTGCCTATATCCAATCAGCTAGGCACTGTTAAGTAGTGTTGGGTGAATGGTTCAGCCCCAGCGTGAGTTAAAGGGGGCTTCCACATTCCAATAAGCCCCCCGTCTGCAGACCCCCACAATCACAGCCCAGGGTTGTGGGGAGGAGACCCTTGTCCCCATCAACACCCTCCCCTCCATGTTGAGGGCATGTAGCCTGGTATGGTTGCAGGCTATAGGTGTATGGCCAGCTTTAGACAGCCATCACTGACTCCCCCTTCCCCAGGAAGTGTTCCCTATACCTCCTAAGATATAAATACAAGTGATTCAGTGCTGCACTATATCCAATATATGTTTGTGAAAAAATATATAAAAAATAAAAAACAAATAAAAAAATATCTATAAAGTCCACAATGTGTGTATGTTAATTGGGGACTCTAATATTCCAAAATTCATATCTTCTGTGGAATAAAAAACATCTTGCTCTGTATATTCCTTCACCACTAGCCGCTCACATCACTTTTCGACAGCAGGTCATACACACATGTCCCCTTGAAGGATATGTTCGATTTGTTATGTTGAAGTGTGTGGCACACTTACAGATTTGGGCAGCAGCACATTTGATATATTGCATAGTCACATTGATTTTGAAATATTAGGGATAAATAAATGCAGGGTTATTTTTTCACATTTTGAGTCCCTTCACCTTCTGATTCAGTGACAATTGTAAGATTTTGCATTCCATCACATACTGTCATGGTAACCAGGACAAATAGTGAGGGTAGGTCTCCCCAAATGAAACATAGAGAATAAAAAAAAACTTTGCAGTATGTTTAACTTTTTCACATTTTGTCCACAAGTAGCCAGTGTCAAGTATCCTAGTCCTAACTTGTTAATAATAATTACAAATGTTGTGACTCTTGCACATTTGCTTCAAGCATCCTGTACTCTCAGCCTCACTATTATAGAAACTGTTGTTTGTCTGAAAATCAGCAGACAAGAAGGCAGGCTCTGCTTTGGCTGGCTTTTAGAGAAGGATGAATACACAGGCTACATGGTGCAAAAGTACAAATTGGTCTCCAAGGATGGATAACAGGTCAGCACATACAATAACCCTTTAAAGCCCAAATTAACCTTCTGTTTGAATCAACTAAATACATTATAGGTGGAATAAAACAAAATATATTCAATGTGGCTGGGTTCAAACTTATGCAAATTGGATGCAGGTTTCCCCAAATCCAATTCGCATGACAGGAGATTGTGACCGTCTCTCAATGGAGCCAATTCACACTCCTCCAGAGCGGCTGCGGTCTGCACTGAAAAAGGGTCCTGTGCTTCTTTGGCTAAGTTTCAGGTGTGAATTCAGGCAAACATCTGGACCTGATTTGCACCTGAAATGGAGAACAGGGACACACAGGTGTGAGCTGCGGCTGCAGCTAGTGTGAACCCGGCCTTACAGTTAATTTCTTCTCTAAAGATGTCACAGTCTGAGTAGAAGATCCTGTCCCTGTAAGGGAAGAAGGGTATCAGCCATGACCTCCTACTGAGTTACACCTATGGCACTGCAATCAGGAAAGCTCAATCTTTCTACTGATTTGGTGAGCCTTAAGCCCAATCAGATCACACTGATCAGGGCTTCCAGGCATTGGCTGTGAGTGCTGATCAGATTCTGGTTTTCCAGCCTGTCCCTTTGACAAAAGCTGGTTGTTAGACTGGCTTTTGTTGGAAAGACAACTGTACACACTAACTAAATGTTGTATGGTTCCTGTTGAACTGGCCAATACCGCCTGATATTCGGCCCTTGTGGAAGGGCTGATTTCAAAGAAAATAAATGACAAGACTTTGCGCACATTTTGTTTTTATGTATTTAGAATGTAGTTAGCCAATTAAAAGTGATAGTTATGCTATCTATGTTAGGACAATAACTGTACCTATATCAGCAAAATTATTAATATCAACCCAAAAAGAAACAGTTTTTGCATAACATTTCTGGTACAAAATGAGACAGTGAACCAATTATCACCACTGGTAAAAAGTCTAATGTTTGTTTACACAATTGTTTTTTTAAAGAAAAAAAAATAGTTAATCAGGACATTAACTTTTGATTTTGGCCTGGTTACCTGATGATCTCCTTTTTGTGTGGATACCAGGAGCTCTCAATACATATCTCAATACATAACCTGTGACTGATCATATGTAAAATAGAAATTGGCTGTGAGTTTTTCAGCTGATTTACACAGATTTTCCCAAAGTGTGCTAGTAAGAGAAGGCTTTCTGCTTGCCTTTTCTTCAAAACATATGTATATATTCGCCGTCACACCAAGGATCATCAATTTCACGCAGGACCCCTTCGTCGGGCATGTGATGTGATTTTCAGCTAATTTACACAAATTTATGCTAGTGAGAGATGGCTTTCTGCTTGCCCCTTCTTCAAAACATACACATGCTCTTTGGAGAGAAATGAGCATGCATGTTTATGAAAAGATCTTTTTGTCATGACATAATGCTAGCATGTCTCTCCATCCGCTGATGTCTGTGGATAGCAATAAAGTTCCAGAAAAACTGAAAAATTGGAGACCTTGGATGGACTCTTCAAAGACTTGCAGAAACCTGCACACATGACAATACATTACATTTTTTTAGCCATGTCAAAACAAAACTGCAAGTATTCAATCTTCCTGAGAAAATCTGTGTTTATAAATCATTTTGCATGAAAATAATGTACATGGGTCTGATTGTGGCAAATTACTATGCCATTAGGCTCATCTTCTTGGCATTTTTCTTGCCATTGCTGTTTTTAAATTGCTTTAGATGCAGGGTACCTTTGTATAAATCAATAAACAATTAAATCAAACCTTACACTGATACTTGTTCTTATAATTGCCATTGTGTATCTCCCTCTGTTGTTTACTTACATTTATTTCTGTTATGACACATCCATTTGTCACTGTAATAATTACACTGTTCATGGTCCTAAAACATTGCTGAAACATAAAACTATATTTTTGAATTCTATTTCAAATATAAATAAATACAAAAAATAAAGTAATGTAAAGACAAGCGTTTAAACTAAAAAGTAAATGCATAATATAAATGCTTTTAATGCTTTTTCTACCGGGAAGCAGTCAACAAGATTTTTTAAAGCTGAATTCTGGGCAGATATTAAAAAAACAGGTATCGGCCTATACATGTACAACAGGGCTCAGACTGGGAGGGGGAAAAGCAGCAAATACATTTTGTTACAGTGCAAGGTGAATGCTGTCAGGATGATAGAGCTGAGTAAATGAGGGATGAGCTAATCAGACTGCTGCTTTTTTCCATCCCTGTCCAGTCACAGGCTGAGGTTGAATAAAACCTGTAAGTTTTACTTAACTGCAGCATAGAAAGATCAAGTCTCCTGCCCTGTCACACATGTTTATGCTGTGTAGCAGAGCTGTGTATCTCAGAACTGGATGGACAAAACTACCAATCCTTTGGCAGGTAAATCTGCTACTTTATATGAATTTCTGTATATTTAGATGTTTACCTGGAGTTTAGCTTCTAATATGTTTTATATATTTTAGGCATTATACACATGCTTATAATAAAAATTGATATGCCGTCTCTTAAAATGTGATCATAAATCCGGTCATAAATGGATTATAAAAGTAAACTTATTGTGCAAAAGGAATTAGAATATAAATAAATAAATACAGTGGTGTGAAAAAGTGTTTGCCCCTTCCTCATTTCCTGTTCCTTTGCATGTTTGTCACACTTAAGTGTTTCGGAACATCAAACCAATTTAAACAATAGTCAAGGACAACACAAGTAAACACAAAATGCAATTTGTAAATGAAGGTGTTTATTATTAAAGGTGAAAAGAAATCCAAACCATTATGGCCCTGTCTGAAAAAGTGATTGCCCCCCTTGTTAAAACATACTATAACTGTGGTTGTCCACACCTGAGTTCAATTTCTCTAGCCACACCCAGGCCTGATTATTGCTACACCTGTTCACAATCAAGGCATCACTTAAATAGGAGCTGCTTGACACAGTAAGGTCCACCAGAAGATCCTTAAAAGCTACACATCATGCCGAGACCCAAGGAAATTCAGAAACAATTGAGAAAGAAAGTAATTGAGATCTATCAGTCTGGAAAGGGTTATACAGCCATTTCCAAAGCTTTGGGAATCCAGCGAACCACAGTGAGAGCCATTATCCACAAATGGCGAAGACATGGAACAGTGGTGAACCTTCCCAGGAGTGGCCGGCCGCCCAAAATTACCCCAAGAGCGCAGCGACGACTCATCCAAGAGGTCACAAAAGACCCCACAACAACGTCCAAGGAACTGCAGGCCTCACTTGCCTCAGTTAAGGTCAGCGTTCATGCCTCTACCATCAGGAAAAGACTGGGCAAAAATGGCCTGCATGGCAGAGTTCCAAGGAGAAAACCACTGCTGAGCAAAAAGAACATCAAAGCTCGTCTCAATTTCTCCACAACACATCTTGATGATCCCCAAGACTTTTGGGACAACATTCTGTGGACCGATGAGACAAAAGTGGAACTCTTTGGAAGGTGTGTGTCCAAGTATATCTGGCGTAGAAGGAACACTGCATTTCAGAAAAAGAACATTATACCAACAGTAAAATATGGTGGTGGTAGTGTGATGGTCTGGGGCTGTTTTGCTGCTTCAGGACCTGGAAGACTTGCCGTGATAAAAGGAACTATGAATTCTGCTGTCTACCAAGAGATCCTGAAGGAGAATGTCCGACCATCTGTTCGTGTACTCAAGCTGAAACGAACTTGGGTTCTGCAGCAGGACAATGATCCTAAACACACCAGCAAGTCCACCACCGAATGGCTGAAGAAAAACAAAATGAAGACTTTGGAGTGGCCTAGCCAAAGTCCTGACCTGAATCCTATTGAGATGTTGTGGTATGACCTTAAAAAGGCAGTTCATGCTCGAAAACCCTCTAATGTAACTGAATTAGGACAATTCTGCAAAGATGAGTGGGCCAAAATTCCTCCAGGACGCTGTAAAAGCCTCATTGCACGTTATTGCAAACGCTTGGTTGCAGTTATTAGGTTTAGGGGGCAATCACTTTTTCACACAGGGCCATGATGGTTTGGATTTTTTTTCACCTTTAATAATAAACACCTTCATTTACAAATTGCATTTTGTGTTTACTTGTGTTGTCCTTGACTATTGTTTAAATTGGTTTGATGTTCCGAAAACACTTAAGTGTGACAAACATGCAAAGGAACAGGAAATGAGGAAGGGGGCAAACACTTTTTCACACCACTGTACATATAGACAATTCATACATGTCTTGTGACAAGAAAAGGAAAAATATACCAATTCATATACACATATTAAAAAAAAAAAATACTGAATGAATGAATACATTTCATACAACATACAAAGGTGAGTAAAGTGCAATAGTGCATGAACTAACTAATAACTAAGGCCTCATGCACACGGACGTTTTTGCAGCCGCGTTTTTGAGCGTTTTTTGCAGCTTAAAAATGCCTGTCCATGTTAGTCTATGGCTTCATGCCCACCTAGGCGTTTTTGAGCTGCAAATGGCATAGGCGTTTTTAAGCTGTAAAAAAAACCCAGGACCAGTACGTTCCGTGGCGCGGCGCTAGAGCTGTAAAAACGCGAATCGCGCAAAAATGTGCATAAACGCACAAAACCGCGCACCAGCGTTTTTGAGCTGCAGCATTTTTTTGCTGCAAAAAGTAAAAGTCAAGTTTTTTTAGGCTGCTTTTTCCAGGCATCCGACCTAGCTTTACAGCCCGTTTTTTAAAACGTCCGTGTGCATGAGGCCTAAAAGACCAACAAAAGATGAATTAAATGTCCCAAACGGGTGCTGTGAAATTCCAACCACTAGAACAGTGCCTCTCCATGTGCTCCACTCCCTTCAAGTGTGTAAAACTCCTTACCAGAAAAAAAAACAGACCTCTATGCTATAAGAGGTCAAACTAGCATGGATGTAATAGATCCAAGAAATCAGCAGCATCAGCCTGGGTATGTCTCTGTCACCTTGTCCTATTACATGGATCCAACACCCTCTCAGAGGACACAGACACCATCTCAATCTCTTATATGTCCTTCAGAGAGAACAAAAACACAAACTCCATGGCCCAGTGTCAAACAAAATCACATATTTATTCTGTAAAAATACTCAAGAGGTAACATGATAACTAGCATGATGCATCCAGCATAATGTTTGCACAGCCACCTGGCCTGCGCATGATGAGATCACGAATAAGCTCCGCCAAAGGCGTTTCATGTCAGAAACATGTCTTCAAGGGACTACAGACATGTTCTGACAAGAAACATGTTTGGTGGAACTTACTCATGATGTCATCATGCATGTCACTGGCCTGGAGGCTGTGCAAACACTATGCAGGATGCATCACTCTAGTTATCTTTTTACCTTGTGAGTAATTCTACAGAATAAATTTGTGATTTTGTTTGATACTGGGCCATGGAGTCTGTGTTTTTGAGCTCTTTGAGTTTCATATAAGAGATTAAGGTTGCCAGAGTCCTCTAATGCCCTGTACAGACGACTGGTTTTCCTGTCGGAATAAACTCTGAAGGTTTTTCCAACGTAGTTCCGACGGAATTCCGCTCAAGCAATCTTGCATACACACGGTCACACCAAAGTCCGACTGTCAAGAATGCAGTGATGTACAACACGTACAACGGGACTGGAAAACGGAAGTTCAATAGCCAGTAGCCAATAGCTTCCGTCTCGTACTTGCTTCAGAGCATGCATCGTTTTTGGTGCGTCGGAACAGCATACAGACGAGCGGTTTCTCCGATAGTAATTTTTTCCGTCTGAAAAATATAGAACATGTTCTCTATCTAAGTCTGTCTGAATTTTCGACGTAAAAAGTCCGATGGGGCATGCACATGGTTGAAATATATGATGAAAAGCTCCCATCTGACTTTTTCTGTCGGAATGTCCGACCGTGTGTATGCGGCATAAGTGTGTGTTAGAGCCATCTAGTTGTACAAGGTGACAGAGACATACCCCAGGCTGATGATTGATGGGGTTTATTCCATTGATGTTAATTTGACCTCCTACAGCATATAGGATAGCATGTAAACATTACATGCCAACCTATATTGTATTTCCTAAAATTACTGTAAAATTGTAATCTGAAATGCTCCTACCATTGAAAGCTTTTTTGAGAAGTAAATTTTCAAAAATATAAAGTATCAGTGCATTTAATAAAAAGACCCTAGAACTTACCTTAGTCAAAAAAGTTTTTCATGGACAAAATCATGTTCTTACTTAATATCTCTCAAGATTTTCCACAATTTTAAATAGGAGTATTACTCAAAATGACAACACCATTTATGTTTGAAATACAAAAGACATCTTAACCATAATAGGCGCTATTTATACTGAGTCTTTGACATAAAGAATTCCACAAGCACTTGTAATGGATGATGCCTCTAGTTATCAATGGTACTTTTACTCAGAGATGTAACTCACCAGGTGTCAAAATAAGTCAATAACCATCTTTCAAACATGTGTAATTTATAATATGGAAATAAGCAGTCTTTTGGTAGTAATAGCAGTTAAGAAATGAATCAGAATTCATTGTTCTTTTTACATTGAAAAGATCTTTGTCGCAGATTGAATCATGCAAGAATAAATGCTCTACTTCAGAATAGATAATATACATTTATTATTTTTAAATGCTGTTGAGTATCCAATTTCCATTTTGTTTGATAAATGTCTCAGTGAGTAGGCTGACAATTTGATTTCTATTATGTTGAATGTGTAGGATATATTTAAATTACTGCTATATGCTTATAAAATATGCTGTGTTTTTTTGGAGAACTTATTGAAAATCATTGTTTTGTTGTTACTTTACTGCCATAAAAAATTTAATCATGATAAAATATAAATAAAAAATGTATATAATATATATAAAATCAATATGTAGATGGGCGTGGCCTGCTGCACACCGCGATGGAAGCTTGAGTCCCAAGCTCTGCTCCACTGATAGGATCCAGAGCAACCCCAGGCAACTATTTGACCCCCGATCCAGCCGCACTTCAGGGGGAAGGACTCAGGACCATCCGGGGCATGTCAAGGAAGTGGTACAAGCCGCCTGCATCCCACCGCATAACAGATTACTTTTACAGTGCGGCCATGAACTCGGCCCAAGATGGCACCGGCGCTGGGAGCAAGGGTAATGCAACACCCCATTCCCTAGCTGCAGAGATGCAACGTTCAGCTCCCGGCCAGGAGGATTTCCCTGCCACACTCTGCAGGGACAGCGCCAGGGGTGACATGGACACCTTGCCCTCACCAGACAACTTGTCCTCACAGCAAAGCATGGACAGAGGTAAGAGGCTGGCATCCTCCCCTCTCTCCTCCAGCAAAGAACCCCAGGCCAAAAAACAACTGTGGGCTAATCTGGCCACTGACACAGAACATACTTCAGCTCTAGCAGCCATTCCTGTGTCAGATAACCCTGTGACAGAATCACATGCTACTTTTATTGCAAAAAGACCTGCACAGGGAACTGCAATTCTCAGTCTTTTAACTACATGACAGTGTGAACTGTTTGGAAGAAAAAGCTGATGTGCTTGAGGAGAAGACCATGTTAAAGCAAATAACAAGCTATTAGATGCACATGACCACCATGCATCCAAAATACATCATATTAAATTGAAATTAGCTGATTTAGAGGATCGCTCTAGACGAAACAATATCAAATTTTGAGGCGTCCGTGAGTCAATAAAGACAAATGAGATTACGCCTTACCTGCAGCAACTGTTCTCACAATTATGCACGTGACATCACCATTGATCGGGCCCACAGAATCGCTAAGCCTGCACACCTTCCCCCAGACACCCCAAGAGAGATCCTGGCATGGGTACACTACTTTCATATCAAGGAGCAAATTCTTCATGTGCCAAAACCAGTAAACCATTACCAGCACCGTACACCAACATTCTGCTGTTCAGTGATCTCTCAAAGGCTACTATGGAATTGTGCAGAGCCTTCACTCCAATCACCTCTATCCTCCAAGGGGTGGAAAATCACTTTCAAGTGGGGCTTTCCTACTAAATTGTTGGTTACCTATCAACAACAAATAATTCCCATCCTTATACCGAAAGATGGGTACAAAAAATGAACAAATTGTGGGTTTCTTCCTCTTCCCCCCAATGCAACAGGGCGTATGGGTTCCCAACCAACTCCATCACTCTCCTGGAACCTGGCACCAGATAAAGTTGGAGCCTAACCACTTCTAATGCCTTTGGTCCCGTGCATACATCGGATCCTACATGGGCAACGTTATATTGTTGAATCCACCCCCTCAGGTTATAGTGTGCTACGCACACCAAATTTGCTTTTTTTTTTTTCTTGTTGATATCATTACCTACAGATACATTGTAATACTTTTTCTAATACGTTATATTAATTTCAACTTGTTTATCTTGTGACATACCACAAATCTTGGACCTAATTTGTATATTGGTGTATTGGTTTGATCCCTTTTGCACTCAATTGGCGAACATCATAGGTGTAGTCTCGCTCCCTTTGTCTCCATCCTCAGGTAATATCCACCAAAATGGCCACCACAATCACCTCACTCAATGTCAAAGGATTAAACTCCCCCTTCAAACTGAATATCTTATGGAAAGAAGCTCGAACCCATCAAGCAGACGTGCTTTGCGTGCAAGAAACGCACTTCTCCAAAAACAAATTCCTCACATAAATGCTACCCACACTGCTTTTTTGCCAGTGCCCCTAAGAAAAAAAGAGGGGTCATGATTGCAATTAGCTTCTCTGTTTCTCTCACATTACACCACTGTGTGGCTGACGTGGAAAGAAGAAAGAAATGGCTGCACATCCAGAACTTCCGATTGCCTTTTATTTTGCTTCACAAAGATAACACCAGAGACACCAAACTGTGGTCACATAGATGCGTTTCACACATACATCTTGTGCTTAATCATTACAATGACTGAGACAACTGATAGATCTTAAATAGGTCGCCCCAATATCTACAGGTGTTCTGGGCGTGGTGATAATCAGTGATGAGAACACAGCTCGATCAATCACCAAACCTCAGCCCCAAAGAGCATGCGGCTGGTCCATGCTGGTCCATGTACCCCTGCATACCAAAGAATCCTGCATACACATAGGAACATGGACCAACAGTCGTATGTAAACATTTATAGATAATACCATAAACCAATAAAAATATTTGAAAAAGGAAAAAAACTAAAAATAAATATACATACATAAAACATGAAAAACAATTGACTTAATGAAAAATAATGAAATACACATATGCACATATATGACCATAAACCAATCATCCTGTATAAATGTGCAGGCGGGGCTTCGGTTTCTCTTCCCTTTTTTCTTCTTTTCTTTCTATGCATTATGTTTGCTCTCTTCTTATTCTATATGTACCTTTATGTATATAGTTTTACATTTAAATTTGTACCCTCTCCCCTCCTGTAAATGTTGGAAGAAGAGGGGTACCTTCACTCTCCCTGAGTAATACTTTGATCATGTAAGATGTGAGAATGTAATGAATATGATGTATAATGGAAAAATGATAAATAAAAATATAAAGTTTAAAAAAAAAAAAAAAAATGTGCAGGCACACATATCCATGTGAAAAATAAATATACCACACTAGACAAAATAAATTAAATTAAAATGAAATATCTACACAATGGCTGCTGCTAAAAGTGGGATACACAAAAACTATATAAAAACTGTAAAGCTGCGCCAAATAAATTAGACTAAATTCATATATTACAATGTACAGTGTATGGCCACGGAGGAGCACATAAAAATTGAACAAATTGAAAAATTATGCTGATGGCATCTGCAAATACCAGCTTAGAAATATACAGTCACTCATAAAAGGATGAAAGTGGAACATGTTTGGAGGAAACACTGAAGAGATCCAAACGTAACAGGAAAAAGATGCACCACGGTGACTTCACTTTATGCAGTAATGGTGAAAAAGGTATCCGACCACCAAATGGATTATGCGCTTACCAGATGGTGGAGTAAGTTAGGCATGTATGATGTCTTTCAATGGCCTCAGATGCCTGGACCTCCCAGCCCCCTGGATAGACATATTTACACTCGACCAACAGGGTAGTCACCAGTCTCCACGCACTCCAACAGGTTTATCCCAATGGTGCTCAAGTATAAAAAAAGCCGCCCATAGCGTAACTCTGTTTTTGTCCGTGACCGATATGGCTGCCGCAACCCGCCGATCATTCTGTGAAGAGACAGATCAGCAGTGTATGTAAACAAGGCAAACCACTGATCTGTCAGGGAGGAAAGGTGAGACCTTTGTTACACATATTCATGTGCCCCCACACATGTACACAAGGGATGTGCATATAGTCTTACCCTTGGTAGGATGTTGTGCACTCTACAATACAAGGAGAAAGTCTTATGGGATCCAAGTGGGTTTAAAAGATGGAGCTCAAAATGCTCCAGTCTGAAGAGGTGGTACAAAGGAATTATCAACAATATTTCAACATTTTCTCATGGTGGCTGAATCTCCCACACTAGATTCTTTGACTCTCCCACATTGGAGATACAGCTGCAGGAGGAAAACCAATGACCATAGGATGTCCGACTTTCCACAAAACAAGTGAAGGACAAAAAGCAACAAACAGAGAAGGGAAATCACATTGGCTAAGCTCTGGGAAAAATTCCCCTTGAAAAGTTACCAGCCTAATTGCTAATAAATTAACCCCAGTGTTCTTAAAGTAGAGTAAAGCAATGAAATTAAAAAGGTCAAAGCTTACCCTTCATGAGCTGTGAACTAAGCATAGGTTGCAACACCTGCCAGTTTTGCATTCCCTTCCTGCCTAATGCCCCATACACATGAGAGGATTTTCCGTCGGAAAAAACTTGGATGGTTTTTCCAACGGAATTCCGCTCAAGCTTGGCTTGCATACACACAGTCATACAAAAGTTGTATGAACTTTTGACCGTCAAGAACGCGGTGATGTAAAACACTAGGACGAGCCAAGAAAATTAAGTTCAATGCTTCTGAGCATGAATCGAATTGATTCCGAGCATGCGTAGGAATTTTGCGTGTCGGAATTTGTACAGACGATCATAATTTCGGATCAGAACTTTTTCCGACCGAAAAATAGAGAACATGCTCTCAATCTTTTGCTGGCAGGAATTCTGACAGCAAAAGTCTGATGGAGCATACACACGGTCAGAATTTCTGACCAAAAGTTCTCATCAGACTTTTGCTGGCGGAATTTCCGATCGTGTATACGGGGCATTAGAGTCCAAAACAGCTGCCTTTTTAGTCTTACCCTTGGTAGGATGTTGTGCACTCTACAATACAAGGAGAAAGTCTTATGGGATCCAAGTGGGTTTAAAAGATGGAGCTCAAAATGCTCCAGTCTGAAGAGGTGGTACAAAGGAATTATCAACAATATTTCAACATTTTCTCATGGTGGCTGAATCTCCCACACTAGATTCTTTGACTCTCCCACATTGGAGATACAGCTGCAGGAGGAAAACCAATGACCATAGGATGTCCGACTTTCCACAAAACAAGTGAAGGACAAAAAGCAACAAACAGAGAAGGGAAATCATGCTGGCATTTAGGAGGGTCATATTTAGGTGCTGGCAGTAAGGACAGGTATTCAGTTTTTGAGGGCGGCCTAAAGGAGCACGTTCCAGTCCCAGATCTAAACACTATCTGATTTTTTGCACTGTCTCTATGCAAAAAAAAAGGGGGTTCCTTGCCAGATAAGACTTCCTGCTGCGATACTTGCCTTGCAGGGGTGATGGCTTCAGGGAATCCCACCTTTTAGATGAAAGTAGAGATAGCAATGTTATGTAAAAAAAAAGGTAAATCAATGAAGACCACACTCACAACAGGGATTCTAACAGGAGGCAAAGCTATATGCCATACAGTATGTTCTGATATACAACATAAAAATAAAACAAACAAATGAATGGGAAGCATTATCTCTTAAAGAAAAATCCAACTAATAATAATAATGAATAGTACACATGTGCAGACGTAGCTTGAAGAAAATAAATAAATCATGTAAATACAATATATTGTGAACAAGTCATGTGTTTAGTGTAATGCATGTGCAAACATATACAATATTTACATAACCATAAAGTACAACCAAATATAGTAACAAAAATCACACATGTGCAACTGTCTCATGAAGCCACACGAAAGTAAACATACAGTGTATAGCAAAATTGCACATATATTTAGGGGCCAAAGTAAAAGTATTCTACTTTTGTGAGAGTATTAATCCAACAAAAAAAACATTCCAAGCAGCCCTCTCTCCCAGTGTAAAGTGTCTCAAAGAGCCTCAGTGGAAAAATGCAATGCTGACCCCTGATTACAGAGCAATAATGACAAGCCTGTTTAAATAAGCTCAACTCCTCCTCAGCACATCAGATGTTAAAACTCAGACTTACAGTTGTGACCACCATATATATGGATTAGGAATATGGATGGGCGAACGGTTCGGTTTGAGCATGAGTTCAGGCCGAACATTCGTTTTTCTAATGTTCGGCAAGTAGCCGAACAAACGGGTCGTTTGTTCGCCCCCCCCCCAGACTGACCACAATGCATTGCGGCACTGAACAGTGCATTGCAAGCCCTGATTGGCTGAAGCAGTGAAAGCTTCAGCCAATCGGGGCACAGAGCACTGTCAGAATCATGATTGGACACTGTCATCATGGCTTTATCCAATCATGACTCATTCCCGCCCCACAGTATAAAAGTATTCTTTCAATGGCAGCCATTTTCAGTGTGATTTTGGTGTGGCGAAAGATAGAACAGGGCTCTGTCCAGTGCTATTAGTTAGTGTGCTATACTGTGCTATTTTGCATCAATTGTCAGTGTAGAATATTAGTTTAGTGTCAGTCTAGGGATAGTGTGAGTATATTGAGGAGGAACATCATTCAGCTTTGCATAGTGTGTAGCCTTAGTAGGGACAGCTCAGATAGTTTCACTGTAGTGTAGTGAGACCGTGTCATTCATACATACATTAGTTTAGAGCAGGGACAGCTCAGATAGTTTCAGTGTAGTGTAGTGAGACCATGTCAGTAATCTTTACATTAGTGTATACCTAGAGTAGGGACAGTTCAGATAGCGTCAGTGTAGTGATGGTTGAACACCGTCTATTTGAATGCATTACTGCCAGTTTAACACCATTTACTTTTGTGTGCGTTACTGCCAGTTTTTTTTTATTATCAAATTTTATTGTTTTTTTAACATTTCCATTTAAAATCCACATTATATAATTTATCCAAGCATTTTGACATGAAAACATTTTTTTTTATCATTGTCCCTTATTCCCCCCCCCCCCCCCCCCTTTCAGCAACCCGTTGACCAAAGCCCCCCCAAAAAAATAAAAAAAATAAATAAAAATTATAATAGATTTCTTCCCTCCCTTTCTCCTCCTCCCTCTCTCTCTCCCCCTCCCAGGTAATAAGTGTGTCTTCTCCTTTCTTTTCCCCCTTCCCTTCTATTCCGTCCCTCCCCTCCCCCCTCCCAACTCCATTACCCTCCTTTAAGTCTTACCAATCCTAGTTTGTGGATAAGAGAGAGAAAAAAAAAATTAAAAAAGAAAGCACACCTTAAAAATGAAAGGCTTCTAAAGGCCATATTACTCCCTTTTACTCTATCCACCCGTTTTCCCACCCCCATTTCTCCCTTTGCGACTTATGGGAGAAGATTGGGTTTTAGAGAGCTTCCCCTCAAAAAAAAGGACCCCACCCTAAAAGTTAGTGTACAAGGCTTCTAAAGGCCATATTATTCCCTTTTAACCTTACCCCCCTCTTTTCCCCCATGTGACTTGTGAGAAAGGATTGGGTTGTAGAGAGCTTCCCAAAGAAATGGGAGGGAAGAAAAAAAATAAATAAAATATTGCCTCCCCCTCTCCCACCCCTCCTTCTTTAACCACTTCAATACCCGCGTATTGTCATATGACGCCCACAAGGTGGATCTCCCATCCTGGGTGGGCGTCATATGACGTCCTCCCATTCCCGGCCGCCTGGGGGGCGCGCGCGCCCGCGGCGTCGCTCGGGACCTGGTGCGAGTGCCCGGCGGCCGCGATGTCTGCCGGGCACCCGCGATTGCCCGTTAAAACAACGGGACCGCGCGGGACCGTGGAGCTGTGTGTGTAAACACACAGCTCCACGTCCTGTCAGCGGAGAGGAGACCGATCATGTGATCCCAGTACGGAGGAACACCGATCGGTCTCCTCCCCTTGTGAGTCCCCTCCCCCACAGTTAGAATAACTCCTATAGGGAACACATTAACCCCTGCAGCGCCCCCTAGTGTTAACCCCTTCCCTGCCAGTCACATTTACACAGTAATCAATGCAATTTTATAGCAACGATCGCTGTGTAAATGTAAATGGTTCGAAAAATGTGTCAAAAGTGTCCGAAGTGTCCGCCGCAATGTCGCAGTCACAAAAAAAAATCGCAGATCGCCGCCATTACTAGTAAAAAAAAAAAAAAAATGCAGTAAATCTATCCCCTATTTTGTAGATGCTATAACTTTTGCACAAATCGATCAATATACGCTTATTGTGATTTTTTTACCAAAAATATGTAGAAGAATACGTATCGGCCTAAACTGAGTAAAAAAATTGTTTTTTTTTTTTTTTAAAAATGGGATATTTATTATAGCAAAAAGTAAAAAATATTGTGTTTTTTTTCAAAATTGTCGCTCTTCTTTTGTTTATAGCGCAAAAAATAAAAACCGCAGAGGTGATCAAATACCACCAAAAGAAAGCTCTATTTGTGGGAAAAAAAGGACGTCAATTTTGTTTGGGTGTAACGTCGCACGACCGCGCAATTGTTAGTTAAAGCGACGCAGTGCCGAATCGCAAAAAGTGCTCTGGTAACGGTGCTGAAGCGGTTAAGGCACTTAGAATGAAATCATTATTATTCTATTTATTATTCAATCTCTGCTTGGCATAGTTCCCATTCTGTCCAAATTTGCGCAAACCTCTATTTTCTATTTTTTATCTTGTGTATCCATCTTTCAGCCTCCATTATTAGGTTAACTTCCTTCTTCCAATCAAGTATGGTTGGACATTTAGTCTGTTTCCATAATCTCGGTATCAGTAGTTTTGCTGCGTTTAATAAGTGTGGTATAATAATATTCGTATATACCCTGTGGGACTTCATTGACCCATGGAATAAAAAGTTTAGGGGCATTAACTCCATCTGTCCCTGAGACAATCTCTCTATCCATGGGGCAATTTCTTGCCAGAACCTTCTAATCCTAGGGCATGACCACCATAGATGTAGTGCCCCTCTGCCCACATCCTCTCCAACATCTGGCATCTGCTGTAGGGTACATCTGTGCCAGTTTCGCTGGAGTTCGGTACCATCTGGTCAAGAATTTATAAGATGTTTCTTGAATTTGTGAGCTTTTCGATGTATAATATGTCAAATCGATAAGTTCTTTAATTTGTGTCTTGGTAAAACTATAATTTAATTCCCCTTCCCATTCTCTGATGTAGTAAGGTGTTGTGTTTTTTCTAGTCCCAATGATTATTGTGTACATTTGAGACAATAGATGTCTAGGTTTCGTCATCTTTGCACATTTCGATTCAAATATGGTGTATTTCAAGTGAATTCAGGGGTCTCATCAAGGTTTTCAGTTTATTGAAAAAGCACATTAATTGATGATACCTGCATTCAAACATTGGTATTGTTCCCAGCTTCTGTATCAATTCTGGTAAAGTTAGTAATGTTCCCTTCGGAGAAAATTTGCCACATGTGGTATCCCCATCTTTCCCCCAGTTCCCCATAGATCCTGCTTCTTCTACTGTTGAAAACCATGGGAAACCCTCCACCGGGGTTAGCGGGGATATCTGGGGGGGGCATAATCTCCTAATTCATTAAGTTGATCCCATATCTTTAGAGTGTTCTGAGTTAGGGGTGATATCCATTTTGAAAGGCCCCTATTTACCTTCGGAATCCAGGGTGTTCCCATCAAACTCCTTCCTGCCATTGTTTGTTCCAGGGATACCCACATTTTTTTTTCATGACTCCAATTTAGGATACGTACTAAGGCCATTGCCCTATAATATAGTTTTACATCTGGTAGCCCCATACCTCCTTCTGACTTCCCTTTACATAATATATCATATGCAAGTCTGGGGCGTTTATTATTCCACACAAAAGATGTAAAGGCCCTCCGTATATTTTTAAAGAAATTCTGAGGAAGTGGAATTGGAACTGCATATAAAATGTAAATAATTATAGGCAATATGCTCATTTTTATTACACTTACCCTTCCGAACCATGTTAATAACTTCCTTTTCTACTTCCTCAAATCTTCTATTACCCCTTCCATTAAAACTTTATAATTCAGGTCGTATAGAAGTTTAAAGAGGAAGTAAAGCCTCCTTTAAAAAAAAACAAAAAAAAACGGAACCTGCAAGGCAAAGGCATAATGAGCTAGTATGCATAGCATACTAGCTCATTATGAATAACTTACCTGAGAACGAAGCCCCCGAAGCGACCCTCGTCCACGTCCTCCTCCGCCGCCATTAATCCCGGAGTGACTTCCGGGTCTCGCTGCTCCAGCACTGTCAATCGCTGGAGTCGCGATTACGTCACTCCCACGCATGCGCATGGGAGCCGCCAAGAGCAGCATATCGCCGCGAGCTCCGGCATGCTCAGTGAGCCTGCGTGCCGCTGTCTACGGCGCATGCGCCGTAGACAGCGGTGCCTGTTGTTTTCTAAGTATCTCCTAAACTGTGTAGGTTTAGGAGATATTTATTGGACCTACAGGTAAGCCTTAATCTAGGCTTATCTGTAGGCCAAAGTGGTTTGTAAGGGTTTACAACCACTTTAAGGTCTGGTGTTATATGCGTTCCTAAATAAACAAGGGATTTTTTATTCCATATAAAGGAATAGGAGCCTTTCAAAATCCTTATCATTTCTGAGGGAACATGGCAGGGCAAGATTACAGATTTTTCAAAGTTAATCTTGAAATTGGATAAGGCTCCAAATTTGGATACTTCTATCATCAAGGCCGATAATGAGGTCTGTGGTGCTGACAAGTAGAATAATAAATCATCCGCGTAAGCCGAAACCTTTTGTTCATATGTTCCAATACATGTCCCCTGAATTTGGATGTTCTTCCTTACTTTGCATAGAAAGGGTTCTAGTATCATAGCGAATAGTAAAGGCGACAAGGGGCATCCTTGTCAACTTGATTATAGTTGTGAAAAGCGCTACACATTGTTTTTCACATGTATATTTGACTTTGTTTGTTAGGGTGTTGGCTGCTTTCACATATATTTTTCCGATATATTTCACTTCATCACCACTTAATTTTTTTCTGGGTTAGCGCAGTGTTTCCCCCATTTCAGGTTGATTATAGTGCCACTACCCAGCCCATTATATGCACTCCCACCTTCATCCCCCTTAAGACCTCGGTCATGAAAGCCCAGTTTACCCTGTCGAATGCCTTTTCGGCGTCCATTGATACTATCACTCTAGGGGCTCTATCTGGGCCATTTTTCATCCAATGTAGAATATGCAGGGCCCGTATGGTATTCTCTCTGGCCTCGTGGTCCTTCATAAAGCCTGTTTGGTCAGGATGAACTATTTTTACTATATGGTCTTGTAGCCTAAGAGCCAGAATTTTTGCTAGAATTTTTGTATCTGCGTTCAACAGGGAAATTGGTCTATAGTTTGCTCATTGCTGGGGGTCCTTTCCTGGCTTAGGAAGCACTGTAATATAAGCCAAAAAAAGCTTCTGGCGGGAGAGGGTTTGACGTATTGATTGCATTAAAGTAGTTACATATCGGGGTTCCCAGGTATGTGGCAAATTTCTTCGTTTGAATAATTTTTATTGAAAATTTTGCAATAACAGAACATTAACAGGCATGTAAGTACACGTATGTAATCGCATTCACAATGAGGGGATGTGGTGTCACAGGTAGTAAGATCCGTTTACATGAAGCAATAATACATAACCAGTCAGAACTCTTGAATGAAGGGGGTACAGTAAGGCTCCGTCCCTGAATATGGCCCTATATAGCGACTTAAAGAGCCAGGTATAGGAGAAGTCCAGGAGATCCCAGACTCCCGGGTGCCCCAAAAGGGATCATGCTGTCACCCCGGAGTGGGAACCACCAGATATCCGTCACAGGGTCAGGTTATGACTTGACATAAAAAGTTCCTATAAGACAGTAGTGGCGGTAATCAAGCCCAGGGAGCCTATCAGTCAGCAAGAGTCTAAAGTATCCCTGCCAAGAGAGGCAGTACAGGAAAGGAAAAGAGAGAAACGTGTGAGGGAGAAGAGGGTGGGGAACGGGTAAGGGGAGTCAAGTAATAGTCCCAGAGTTCGTCGTGCCAGGTGGAATTCCAGGAATTAGAGAAATATTACAGAAAGTGGCCCAGGGTTCCCATGTATTCTGGAATTTCCCTAGTTTGTCATCTAGTTTGTCTACGATCTGTTCTTGGACCATGATCCACGTAACTTTTGTTTTAAAAAGCTGAAAGGAGACAAAATGTTTCTGCCAGGCCTTGTCTATCGTTATTTTGGCTCCCAGTAAGATAAAAAAGGACAAGGTCTGGAACGTTTTAGGAAGTCCAGTTATGGGATGATTGAACAAAGCTGAATTAGGGTGTGGCGGTACAGTGGTACCTGTTAAGGTGCTGATTGTACGAAAAACTTTCCGCCAAAATGATCGGATGCGGGGGCACGTCCACCAGATATGAAGCATGGAGCCCTCCATCTCGCATCCCCTGAAGCAGACCGGTGGAGTACCTGGGAATAGCCTGGCCAGCCTGGAGGGAACATAGTACCACCTGATCAGTACCTTTAGACTAGCTTCAATAAGAGAGATATTAAGGATACCTTTGAAAGCTCTGTCTGTAGCTCGAAACCAAGTTGCGGTGTCCCAAGAGTTATTCATGTCCGCTTCCCAGGCTCGGACGTAAGAAGGTTTGGTTTCTCTATGCAGCAGCGCTGCGTAGATCAAAGATATGCCTCCCCTCTGATCCATTAAAATTGACACACCAGTGTTCATAGGTAGTGATAGTAGGGGGCAAGGGTTTAGTGGTCCAGATTGAGTGGAGAAAGTGGGAAATCTGTGAGAACCTAAAGAGTTCGGAGTTAGGCATATCCAGCTTTTTCTGACAATGTGACAGGGTGATGGGGCCGGAGGGGGAAAAGAAGTGTCCTATCCGATAGAGGCCTTTGTTCGTCCACCATTTAAAGGCTTGAATTTACAACCCTGGGTTAAAATCTGGATTATGAAATAGGTGTGACAGGGGCCTTATTGGGGAAATGATGGTAGGCAGAGTAAAAAGTTTGGAGCAGAGGGCCATTGAGTGTGAAAGAGTGGGTGCCATAACGGCCGGTCTGCGACTAGGCTTGCACCCCAGTAGATAATCTATGGTGTTTGAGGGGACGGCTTGCTTTTCCATAGACAGCCAGTCTGGTTTCGTGTTCTGTGAGAAGGCTGTAGAGATTTGTGATAACTGAGTTGCTTGATAATATCTCCAGAGATTGGGGAGACCTAAGCCACCTTGCGATCTCAAGCGGTAAAGTGTTTCCGAGGGGCACCTATAACCTTTCTTCCCCCAAATGAAGCGCAATATGTCCGATTGTAACTTGTTGAGGAATTGCTTGGGGACCGGGATTGGAAGTGAGCGGAATAGATAGAGCATACGTGGGAGTAGGGTCATTTTGACTGCGTGAAGCCTGCCCAGCCAGTATAGACCACACTTGGACCACCGTTCCATATAATTTTTACATTTGAGTATCATGACAGGGTATTTCGCTGTGAGAAGTCTGTTTATGTCTGACGTTAATTTGATACCTAGATAAGGTAGCATTGCGGGGGCCCAAGGGAAAGCAAAGTTGGTCGTGAGCTGTTTGAGGCTCTCCGGAGGCAATGTAATATTTAATGCTAGTGATTTGGACATGTTCACCCGTAGACCGGATATCCCACTAAAGTCTTTAAGGGTATGCATAATCAGAGGCAAAGACGTGAGGGGGGAGGAGATGAAAAGAAGGAGGTCATCCGCATAAAGAGCGCATTTGTGTTCCTGTGTGCCGCAGTTGACTCCCTTGATGTCCAGGTTAGTCCTCAGGGCGATGGCTAGCGTCTCAATAGCCATCGCAAAAAGGAGAGGCGAAAGTGGGCATCCCTGTCTGGTTCCTCTACCTATGGGAAAGGAGTCAGAGTATCTGCCAAGCAAGCGCACCTGTGCAGAGGGGTTAGAGTAGAGGGAGTTAATAAGGTTGAGAAAGTGTTTGCCGCATCCCCGTCTTTGGAGAAGAACAGACAGGTATGCCCAATCAAGCGAGTCAAACGCCTTTTGAAGGTCAATTGATAAAAGGAAACCCTTCTGAGGGGGCGTCCCATTCCATTGTGATCTGAGTAGAGAAATTATGTCAATGGCACGTCTAACCTGATCCTTATGAATATAAGAAGAGATGAAATTGGACATTCTGTTTGCCATAATTTTCGTCATTATTTTGATATCGTTGTTTATGAGCGAGATGGGGCGGTAGTTACCCACTTCGCTATTGTCTTTGTCTGGTTTCGGAATGACCGAAATATATGCAGAATTCAAATCCGGGTCTAACGGGGCTCCATTCCTGAGCGAATTAAACATTTTAGTCAAATGTGGGGCCAGATATTGTCCAAATTTTTTATAGTACCCTGTGGAGAAACCGTCTGGGCCTGGTGAGGATCCTAACTTAAGATTGTTAATGGTATCAAGAACTTCAGCTTGGGTGAACGGGGTCTCCAGAAGGCGTTACTGGCGACATATAGTTTTGTGTGCGTTACTGGCAGTTTAATGCCATTAAGTTCTGTGTGTGTTACTGCCAGTTTAACGCCATATAGTTTTGTGTGCATCGCTGCCAGTTTAATGCCATATAGTTCTGTGTGTGTTACTGCCAGTTTAAGGCCATATAGTTTTGTGCGTTACTGCCAGTTTAACGCCATTTACTTCTGTGTGCGTTACTGCCAGTTTAACACCATATACTGTAGTTCTGTGTGTGTTACTGCCAGTTAGCGCATATAGATTTGTGTGCGTTACTGCCAATTTAACGCCATATAGTTTTGTGTGCGTTACTGCCAGGTTAACGCCATATAGTTTTGTGTGCATTACTGCCAGTTTAACGCCATATAGTTCTATGTACGTTACTGCCAGTTTAACGCCATAAAGTTCTGTGTGCGTCACTGCCAGTTTAACTCCATATGGTTTTGTGCGTTACTGCTAGTTTTGCGCTATTTACTTCTGTGTGTGTTACTGCCAGTTAAACGCCATATAGTTCTGTGTGCCTTACTGCCAGTTAAATGGCCATATAGTTTTGTGTGCGTTAATGCCAGTTTAACGCCATATAGTTCTGTGTGCGTTACTGGCATTTTAACACCATATAGTTTTGTGTGAGTTACTGTCAGTTTAACGCTATATAGTTCTCTGTGCATTACTGCCAGTTTAACACCATATAGTTCTGTGTGTTACTGCCAGTTTAACACCATATAGTTTTGTGCGTTACTACCAGTTTAATGCAATTTACTTTTGTGTGCGTTACTGCCAGTTTAACGCCATATAGTTCTGTGCGTTACTGTAATTGCAGTATATTATAGTGTATCCGTGGAGTGAGTCTGTGTAGTGTGTGTACTCAAATTAAAGTGCACCAAACACCTCTTTACATTGATTAAAGTTCATCTACGTACAGATTTCAACTTCTTCTTTACATTTGCTTATAAGCACCGCTTCCCCCTCCCTCCCTCCCAATAATGTCTGGGAGGACAACAAGGAGAGGCAGATGTTCCTTTGGCACTGTAAGGGGGCCAGCAACAAATGTGTCCACAGGCAAAGGTGGACATGGTGGTTAGTTCTCGAGCAGGGCATCATTTCCTCTGTTTAGTGAGTTTGCCCGTGCTATCCAGCCACCGCATGCAGAGGAGGTGTTGGACTGGCTTACTAAACCTTTCTCATCCTCCTCATCCTCTGTCACGCAAGCAGAGACAAGTGTGCAGTCCCCTGCAGTAGCCAGAGTGGATAAACCTGCCTCCTTGTCCACATCTATTCCTGCCATAGCCCCAACATCAGCCATTGGGGAGTCAGCTGAATTATTTGACCACAGCGTCAGCCACTTTTTCCTTGATGATGCCCAGCCATTACTTGATTCAGATCTTGGTTCTGAGATTGAGGATTATAGGAACATGAGCCTAGAGAGAGGGAGGAACCCTGGTAGACAAATTGGCATTCATGTTCCCCAAGCCGCAGTGTATTGCCAAGTTGTCTCCCGTGGTAATGATGAAGATGAAGGAGATAGAGATGATGATGATGATGATGAGGTCACTGATGTAACTTGGATACCAGATAGAGCAGAGGAGGAAACTGAAGGTGAGGCAGGACAACCCCAAGGAGGCCGACATCAAGAAAGAATAGAGAGCAGCCACCTTATTCCGTCACATTCTGCAGCTGTTATCTCCCGGCCCACTCCCCAAAGCTCAGCTGTCTGGTCCTTTTTCAGCACATCTGCAGCAGATCGCACTGTTGCTATCTGCAAACTGTGTCTCAGGCACATCAAACGTGCCAAAAACACCAACCATTTGGGTACCACATGTTTAACAAGGCATTTAACATCCAACCACTCAGCAGAAAAAAAAATACAGTCCCTGCCACCCACATGCCCAGTGTCTAAATGCAAGCTTGTCAAAGCTGTTGGCTCTCCAACTTCTGCCTTTCAGCCTGGTGGATTCTGCCCCTTCCATGAATTTGCACAATGTGCTGTACCACAATGACATGTTCCCAGTTGCTACTACTTTTCACGTAAGACAGTTCCATCTCTCTACCATCATGTGGAAGGGAATGTTCTGGCATCGTTGGGCAATGTAGTCAGCCGTAAAATCCACCTTACTGCTGATACGTGGTCCACCAAGGACAGGGACGGTATATTTTGTTCATAGCACACTGGGTAACGCTGCTTGCAACTCAAAAGGATGCAGGACCGCGCTCGGTGCTGCAGCTTGTTGTGCCCCCTTGTCTCCATACAGCTGGTGGTGATGATGCCAGACCCCCTCCTCCTCCTCCTCTTCCTCCTCTGCCACCTCCATGCCCTCCTCTGCAGAATTGTCCTATGAACATCAGGTACCCCCTAAGTGTTCAAAGGGCTATTCCCAGAGTCAGGCTAAAATGTGCCATGCAGTGCTTCAGCTGGTGTGTTTAGGGGACAGGAACCACACCAGAGCAGAGGTTCTTGCAGCTCTGCAGGGACAGGCCCAGAGGTGGTTCACACCACACCAGCCTGGAGCCAGGAAGGGTAGTGTGCGATAATGGCTCAAACCGCTTGTCCGCCCTTAGACAGGGAACGTTGACACATGTGCCTTAATTTGGTGGTGCAGCATTTCCTAAATACGTACCCATGGTTGCAAGATGTGCTAAAGCTGGCCAGAAGAGTCTGTAGCCATTTCAGGCGATCATACATAGCCATTGCTCGGTTGGCTGAAATTCAGCGGGAAATCCACCTGCCCGTATACCGCTTGATTTGTGACATGCCCACCAGGCGGAACTCGACTTTGTCAATGCTGCAGCGGCTATACATGCAGCAGACGTACGTCAGCGAGTACCTGTGTGAATACAGCACGACGACAGGCTCATGCTGTCTCTGCTTATTTTCCCCACGCCAATGGCTGATCATTAAGGATGCATTCACTGTATTGTCACCATTTGAGGAGGCCACAAGGATGGTGAGCCATGACAGGTCATGCATCAGTGACACAATCCTTGTTGTGTTCCTGCTGGAGCAGACTCTGCATGGCATTATGGACAGGGCACTGGAGGGAGAGCAGCAGGAGGAAGAGGAGGACTTCCTTTCCTCTCAAGGCCCACTTTATCCAGACACCATCATTCCTATGTCACAGAACACACAGGAGGAGAGAGGGGAGGAGGATGAGGAGGAGGATACTGGAACTTTCATAGGCTTCGAAGAAGAGGAAAACATGCATTAATCTGTAAGCAATGGCTTTCCAACCCCAGGACCCTTGGGAGTACTACGTGGCTGGGAGGAGGAAGTTCCAGATGCTGTCATCCTGAGTGACCCCATGGAGTCTGCTTCTCAAGCCTCTCCATTTTGAGGTGCATGGGCAACCTCATTCTTCAAAGCCTGCAAAAGGACCTAAGAATACGTGGCATAAAGGAGAAGAATGATTACTGGTTGGCAACCCTCCTTGACCACCGTTATAAGAGGAAGGTTTGAGAACTCATCCCGTCCCCACAGAGAGTGCAGAATATAAAATCTCTTGAGGACACGTTAAAGATGATTTTATTGAACGTCTTTCCTGACTCCAGTAGGTTAGTTACAGTGTCGTGGAAAACATTGTTTTGAGTCAAAAGAGGAGCGTTGGAGAAGTGAGGCATTTCAGAATTTTTTTAGTCCCCGCCGCCCAGGGCTGTCAGCTTCCACATCCCATTGGCAGTGTCTGCATCACATGGTGGACTATTACCTTGGGGCCAAAACAGAGATGGAGAGCTTTCCAGCTGACGATCCACTGACTTACTGGGTCATGAGAATAGACCACTGGCCAGAACTTGCCCAGTCTGCTATTGAGTTGTTTGGCTGCCCTGCATCCAGAGTGCTTTCAGGAAGTTTCGTTACTGATCATTAGGGATGAGCCGAACACCCCCGGGTTCGGTTCGAACCAGAACCTTCGAACGGACCGAAAGTTCGCGCGAATTTTCGAACCCTATACGTTATAATGGACGCGAACGTTCGAAATCAAAAGTGCTAATTACAACGGCCAATATGCATGTTAATGTCATAAAACAGGTTTGGGGACCCGGGTCCTGCCCCAGGGGACATATATCAATGCAAAAAGAACTTTTAAAAACTAACGTTTTTTCGGGAGCAGTCATTTTAATGATGCATAAAGTGAAAAAAAAAAAGTGACATTTTCCTTTAAATATGGTACCTGGGGGGTGTCCAAAGTATGCCTGTGAAGTGGCATGTGTTTCCCGTGTTTAGAACTGTCCTTGCACAAAATGACATTTGTAAAGGAAAAAAAGAAGCCATTTAAAACCACTTGCGGCTTTAGGTTTGATCTTAAGTAGAATCTGAACAGGTACATTATGAAGTGTAGCTCCATCCCAAAAAAAATCTATTTTTAAGCTTTTTGGAGAACATAGGGAGGGGTTATCACCCCTGTAACATTTGCTGTCTTTGCACATCTGTTCAGAACATGTCACCTCACTTTCCGTCCCAATGACAAATGTTTTTGGAAAAGTGGGGTTTTAATTGAAACAAGGATTGGTGATACAGTATCAGTAGAGAGGAGATACCTTTTTCCCAAATTAAATCTAACAGGATAGAATTTCCCTTCCTAGGGGTAGATTTCCTCTCACTTCCTGTTTTCTCTTTCCATTTGCAAGTAGGAGTCGTTTGTAAGTTGGATGTTTGAAAGTAGGGGCCTGGCGTATATACTCTGCAGAAATTTGCCCTATTAGATGTTGGTGTAGCCACAAGACTGGTGGGCACAGGAATGGGCCCTGCTGTGAGTTAATAGATCAAGATTTGTAATTGCATGCACCTGTTGAACAGGGCAGAAAAATTGGGGGTGGTGGTGGTGGTGGTGGTGGACGGTTTTGCCACAAGACTGTAAGCTCTCACAGTTACTCTTGGTGGGCGCAGGAATGGGCCCTGCTGTGAGTTATTAGATCAAGATTTGTAATTGCAAGCACCTGATGAACAGGGCAGAAAAATTGGGCCTTTGGCGGTGGTGGTGGACGGTGTTGCCACAAGACTGTAGGCCCTCATAGTTACTCTTGGTGGGCGCAGGAATGGGCCCTGCTGTGAGTTATTAGATCAAGATTTGTAATTGCAAGCACCTGATGAACAGGGCAGAAAAATTGTGCCTTTGGCGGTGGTGGTGGACGGTGTTGCCACAAGACTGCAGGCCCTCATAGTTACTCTTGGTGGGCGCAGGAATGGGCCCTGCTGTGAACTATTAGATCAAGATTTGTAATTACCCGCCCCTGTTAAACAGGGGCTGAAAAATTGTGCCTTAGGCACTGGTGCTGGTGCCACAACACTGCAACCCCTCACAGAGACTGTACTTGGAGCACAGCAGTCACACGTGTTGCGAAGCATTTTTTTTAAAAATTGTAAGTACACGCCCCTGTTAAACAGGGGCTGAAAAATTGTGCCTTAGGCACTGGTGCTGGTGCCACAACACTGCAACACGGCCCTCACAGAGACTGTACTTGGAGCACAGCAGTCACACGTGTTGCGAAGCATTTTTTTAAAAAATTGTAAGTACACGCCCCTGTTAAACAGGGGCTGAAAAATTGTGCCTTAGGCACTGGTGCTGGTGCCACAACACTGCAACACGGCCCTCACAGAGACTGTACTTGGAGCACAGCAGTCACACGTGTTGCGAAGCATTTTTTTTAAAAATTGTAAGTACACGCCCCTGTTAAACAGGGGCTGAAAAATTGTGCCTTAGGCACTGGTGCTGGTGCCACAACACTGCAACACGGCCCTCACAGAGACTGTACTTGGAGCACAGCAGTCACACGTGTTGCGAAGCATTTTTTTAAAAAATTGTAAGTACACGCCCCTGTTAAACAGGGGCTGAAAAAAATTGTGCCTTAGGCACTGGTGCTGGTGCCACAACACTGCAACCCGGCCCTCACAGATACTGTACTTGGAGCACAGCAGTCACACGTGTTGCGAAGCATTTTTTTAAAAAATTGTAAGTACACGCCCCTGTTAAACAGGGGCTGAAAAATTGTGCCTTAGGCACTGGTGCTGGTGCCACAACACTGCAACACGGCCCTCACAGAGACTGTACTTGGAGCACAGCAGTCACACGTGTTGCGAAGCATTTTTTTTAAAAATTGTAAGTACACGCCCCTGTTAAACAGGGGCTGAAAAATTGTGCCTTAGGCACTGGTGCTGGTGCCACAACACTGCAACACGGCCCTCACAGAGACTGTACTTGGAGCACAGCAGTCACACGTGTTGCGAAGCATTTTTTTAAAAAATTGTAAGTACACGCCCCTGTTAAACAGGGGCTGAAAAATTGTGCCTTAGGCACTGGTGCTGGTGCCACAACACTGCAACACGGCCCTCACAGAGACTGTACTTGGAGCACAGCAGTCACACGTGTTGCGAAGCATTTTTTTTAAAAATTGTAAGTACACGCCCCTGTTAAACAGGGGCTGAAAAATTGTGCCTTAGGCACTGGTGCTGTGGCATGGATCATTGAGGAGGAGGAAGAGGATAGTCAGTGAACATAAGAGGACAGTCACTCAGCATCAGCATAGGCAGTCTTGAAGGGATGTGACATTAAAAATTATTCGGTTATATCCGCCTCAGGTGCCTGGTAGCTGGTGGTGATCCAAGACTGATTCATTTTGATGAATGTCAGTCGATCAACCGAGGCGGTGGACAGGCGCACCCTATGATCAGTCACAAATCCTCCAGCAGCACTGAATGTGCGTTCGGAAAGAACGCTGGAGGCAGGACAGGCCAGTAGCTCAATTGCATACTGTGCAAGCTCTGGCCAGTGATCCATCCTCAGGACCCAGTAAGCCAGAGGATTTTCGGTGGGAAAGGTGTCCAAGTCTGACCTTGCCCCAAGGTATTCCTGCACCATGTATATCAGACGCTGGCGATGGTTGCTGGAACCGATCATACCTTGGGGCTGCGGACTAAAAAATTGTCTGAACGCATCGGTCAGACGTCCACCTTCCCCACCGCTCCTTCTGCCACTGACCGAAGCCTCAGCAACTCGTCGCCCAGGACCAGGAGTTTGTAGCCTCCCAGTTTCTGGGAACGCGTTGCACAGACCTTTCTGCAAGGCCTCCCTGAGATGTCTCATCCTCTGCTCCCTCTGCGACGGCAAGATAAGGTCCGCAACCTTACCCTTGTACCGCGGATCAAGGAGAGTGGCCAGCCAGTAATGGTCCCTCTCCTTGATCCGAAGAACACGAGGATCCTTCCGCAGGCTTTGCAGGATCAGGGAGGCCATGCAGCGTAGGTTAGCTGAGGCATTCGGTCCGGAGTCTTCTGGGTCACTGAGGATGACATGATCGCCAGCCACCTCCTCCCAGCCACGTACAAGTCCACTGGCTTGTTGGGACTGTACATCATCCCTAAAAGACTGCTGCTGCTGATGCTGAGTGCCAGGCTCCACCTCCATGCTCACACAATCCTCCTCCTCCTCCTCCTCCTCCTCATCCTCTTCCTGTGTGATGGGTGGGACAGAAGGAACACTGTCCGGATAAAGGGGGCCTTGAGAGGCAAGGAAGTCCTCCTCTTCCTGCCTCTGTTCTGCCTCAAGTGCCCTGTCCATTATCCCACGCAGCGTATGCTCCAACAGGTGGACAAGAGGGACAGTGTCACTGATGCATGCACTGTCACTGCTCACCATCCTCGTGGCCTCCTCAAATGGTGAGAGGACAGTGCATGCATCCCTGATCATGCTCCACTGACGTGGGGAAAAAAAACCAAGCTCCCCTGACCCTGTCCTGGTGCCGTAGTCGCAAAGGTACTCATTGATGGCCCTCTGCTGCGTGTGCAGTCGCTGCAGCATGGCCAACGTTGAGTTCCACCTGGTGGGCATGTCAGATATTAGGCGGTTCTTGGGCAGGTTCAGCTCCTTTTGCAGCTCAGTCAGCCGAGCACTGGCATTATAAGATCGGCGGAAATGCACACAGACTTTCCTGGCCTGCCTCAGGACATCCTGTAAGCCTGGGAACCTGCCCAAGAACCGCTGCACCACCAGGTTGAGGACGTGAGCCATGCAGGGCACATGGGTGAGCTGCCCCTGTCGCAGGGCGGAGAGGAGGTTGGTGCCATTGTCAGAAACGACCATTCCTGGCTTAAGCTGACGTGGCGTCAACCACCTCTCGGCCTGCCCCTGCAGAGCTGCCAGAACCTCTGGCCCAGTGTGGCTCCTGTCCCCCAAACACACCAGCGCAAGCACGGCATGGCATCTTTTTGCCTGCGTACTTGCGTAGCCCCTTGTACGCCTACGGAGCACCGCTGGTTCCAAGGACAGAGCACTGGAGGAAGAAGAAGAGGAGGGGGTGGAGGAGAGAGGTGTGTCACAACCAGTAGCAGTAGTCGCGTTTTGGAGGCGTGGTGGCGGAACAACCTCCAACACTACTGCACCTTGTCCTGCATCCCTCCCAGCTGCCAATAGAGTGACCCAATGGGCCGTGAAAGAAAGGTACCGTCCCTGTCCATGCCTGCTGGACCATGAGTCAGCGGTAATATGCACCTTACCGCTGACCGCCCTGTCCAGCGAGGCATGGACATTGCCCTCCACATGCCGGTAGAGAGACGGAATCGCCTTCCGCGAGAAAAAGTGGCGTTTGGGAACCTGCCACTGAGGAACCGCACATTGAACAAACTCACGGAAGGGGGCCGAGTCTACCAACTGAAAAGGCAGCAGTTGAAGTGCTAGCAATTTAGCAAGGCTAGCATTCAACCGCTGGGCATGTGGATGGCTGGGAGTGTACTTCTTTCTACGGTCCAGCAGCTGGGGCAGGGAAATTTGCCTGCTGCATTCGGACGTCGGTGTACTGCAAGTACTTGGTTGTGACACACCGAATTCTACACCTTCAGTCCTCTCAGAGCAGCTTTCAGAGAGGACTGAAGGTGTAGTGGGGATGGAGATCCCAGCTGAGGAGGAGCAAGGAGAGGTCCGCTTAGTTCTTTGGTGTGGGTCTTTTATGTGTGCCTGCCAACGAGCTGCATGGCAGGTCGCCATATGTCTGGTCATGCTTGTCGTGCCCAAGCGGCTGATGTTTTGGCCACGCGAGATACGCTTGAGACAAATATTGCAAATAGCAGTGGTGCGATCTGCTGCACTCGTCTCAAAAAAGGCCCACACCAAAGAACTTTTCTGATAACGTGCAGAGGCAGCGCCCTGCACAGGCGGAGCTCTGCGGTGTTGTACAGTTGCTGTGCTGGCCTCTACCTGGCCTCCAGGGGGCATCCTGCCTCGTTGGACATGTGACGCCGCATCCTCCTCCTCCTCGTCCTCCTCCTCATCCTCTCTCCCTTGAGGCACCCACGTGGAGTCAGTGACCTCATCATCCCCTCCCTCTTCACCACTAGAGCAAACCTGGCAGTAAGCTGCAGCTGGTGGAACTGTACTGCCAGATTCCTCAAGCTGGGTATCGTCATCCGAGCCTTCGAATCGTTGGGCATCCTCCTGGAGCATGTACCCAACACTGTGCTCAAAGAGTTCGGGGGACTCCTCAGGAGGACATGGTGGGTCTAGGGAAGGGGTGGCTGATGATGCTCTGTCAGTACCCTGAGCCTGGGTGAGAGAGGATGAGGAGGATGAGGAGGGCTTGGTCATCCATTCTACCAAGCCTTCAGCATGATGCGGCTCCACATGTCCAGCTGCCGAAAACAAAGACGCGCGTGTCCCATGGCCACGTGCTGATGACGATGCACGACCACGTCCACGTCCACGGCCACGTCCACTAGAAACAGAGCCTGCCTGCCCTGTGTTCTTGGCTCTGCACGCTCTGCCTCCCCTTGGCGGTCTTCCAGCCATTGTAGTCGGTAGTCCTGTGGGTGCTGCTGAGAAGAAAATATAGGAGCTCTGTGTGATGCCACTAACACACTAGAAGTCCTATGGGTGCTTCTGCAAAGAAAATAGAGGAGCTCTGTGTGATGCCACTAACACACTAGAAGTCCTATGGGTGCTTCTGCAAAGAAAATAGAGGAGCTCTGTGTGATGCCACTAACACACTAGAAGTCCTGTGGGTGCTTATGCAAAGAAAATAGAGGAGCTCTGTGTGATGCCACTAACACACTAGAAGTCCTGTGGGTGCTTATGCAAAGAAAATAGAGGAGCTCTGTGTGATGCCACTAACACACTAGAAGTCCTGTGGGTGCTGCTGAGAAGAATATATAGGAGCTCTGTGTGATGCCACTAACACACTAGAAGTCCTATGGGTGCTTCTGCAAAGAAAATAGAGGAGCTCTGTGTGATGCCACTAACACACTAGAAGTCCTGTGGGTGCTGCTGAGAAGAATATATAGGAGCTCTGTGTGATGCCACTAACACACTAGAAGTCCTATGGGTGCTTCTGCAAAGAAAATAGAGGAGCTCTGTGTGATGCCACTAACACACTAGAAGTCCTGTGGGTGCTGCTGAGAAGAATATATAGGAGCTCTGTGTGATGCCACTAACACACTAGAAGTCCTATGGGTGCTTCTGCAAAGAAAATAGAGGAGCTCTGTGTGATGCCACTAACACACTAGAAGTCCTGTGGGTGCTTCTGCAAAGAAAATAGAGGAGCTCTGTGTGATGCCACTAACACACTAGAAGTCCTGTGGGTGCTTATGCAAAGAAAATAGAGGAGCTCTGTGTGATGCCACTAACACACTAGAAGTCCTGTGGGTGCTGCTGAGAAGAATATATAGGAGCTCTGTGTGATGCCACTAACACACTAGAAGTCCTGTGGGTGCTTCTGCAAAGAAAATAGAGGAGCTCTGTGTGATGCCACTAACACACTAGAAGTCTGTGGGTGCTTATGCAAAGAAAATAGAGGAGCTCTGTGTGATGCCACTAACACACTAGAAGTCCTGTGGGTGCTTATGCAAAGAAAATAGAGGAGCTCTGTGTGATGCCACTAACACACTAGAAGTCCTGTGGGTGCTGCTGAGAAGAATATATAGGAGCTCTGTGTGATGCCACTAACACACTAGAAGTCCTGTGGGTGCTTCTGCAAAGAAAATAGAGGAGCTCTGTGTGATGCCACTAACACACTAGAAGTCCTGTGGGTGCTGCTGAGAAGAAATATATAGGAGCTCTGTGTGATGCCACTAACACACTAGAAGTCCTATGGGTGCTTCTGCAAAGAAAATAGAGGAGCTCTGTGTGATGCCACTAACACACTAGAAGTCCTGTGGGTGCTGCTGAGAAGAATATATAGGAGCTCTGTGTGATGCCACTAACACACTAGAAGTCCTGTGGGTGCTTATGCAAAGAAAATAGAGGAGCTCTGTGTGATGGGACTAACACACTTCAAGTCCTATAGGTGCTTCTGGGAAGAAAATATAGCTCTGTGTGTGTGATGGGACTAACACACTTCAAGTCCTATAGGTGCTTCTGGGAAGAAAATATAGCTCTGTGTGTGTAATGGGACTAACACACTTCAAGTCCTATAGGTGCTTCTGGGAACAAAATATAGCTCTGTGTGTGTAATGGGACTAACACACTTCAAGTCCTATAGGTGCTTCTGGGAAGAAAATATAGCTCTGTGTGTGTGATGGGACTAACACACTTCAAGTCCTATAGGTGCTTCTGGGAAGAAAATATAGCTCTGTGTGTGTAATGGGACTAACACACTTCAAGTCCTATAGGTGCTTCTGGGAAGAAAATATAGCTCTGTGTGTGTGATGGGACTAACACACTTCAAGTCCTATAGGTGCTTCTGGGAAGAAAATATAGCTCTGTGTGTGTAATGGGACTAACACACTTCAAGTCCTATAGGTGCTTCTGGAACAAAATATAGCTCTGTGTGTGTGATGGGACTAACACACTTCAAGTCCTATAGGTGCTTCTGGGAACAAAATATAGCTCTGTGTGTGTGATGGGACTAACACACTTCAAGTCCTATAGGTGCTTCTGGGAAGAAAATATAGCTCTGTGTGTGTAATGGGACTAACACACTTCAAGTCCTATAGGTGCTTCTGGGAAGAAAATATAGCTCTGTGTGTGTGATGGGACTAACACACTTCAAGTCCTATAGGTGCTTCTGGGAAGAAAATATAGCTCTGTGTGTGTAATGGGACTAACACACTTCAAGTCCTATAGGTGCTTCTGGGAACAAAATATAGCTCTGTGTGTGTGATGGGACTAACACACTTCAAGTCCTATAGGTGCTTCTGGGAACAAAATATAGCTCTGTGTGTGTGATGGGACTAACACACTTCAAGTCCTATAGGTGCTTCTGGGAACAAAGTATAGCTCTTTGTGTGTGATGGGACTAACACACTTCAAGTCCTATAGGTGCTTCTGGGAAGAAAATATAGCTCTGTGTGTGTAATGGGACTAACACACTTCAAGTCCTATAGGTGCTTCTGGGAACAAAATATAGCTCTGTGTGTGTGATGGGACTAACACACTTCAAGTCCTATAGGTGCTTCTGGGAAGAAAATATAGCTCTGTGTGTGTAATGGGACTAACACACTTCAAGTCCTATAGGTGCTTCTGGGAAGAAAATATAGCTCTGTGTGTGTGATGGGACTAACACACTTCAAGTCCTATAGGTGCTTCTGGGAAGAAAATATAGCTCTGTGTGTGTAATGGGACTAACACACTTCAAGTCCTATAGGTGCTTCTGGGAACAAAATATAGCTCTGTGTGTGTGATGGGACTAACACACTTCAAGTCCTATAGGTGCTTCTGGGAACAAAATATAGCTCTGTGTGTGTGATGGACTAACACACTTCAAGTCCTATAGGTGCTTCTGGGAAGAAAATATAGCTCTGTGTGTGTAATGGGACTAACACACTTCAAGTCCTATAGGTGCTTCTGGGAAGAAAATATAGCTCTGTGTGTGTGATGGGACTAACACACTTCAAGTCCTATAGGTGCTTCTGGGAAGAAAATATAGCTCTGTGTGTGTAATGGGACTAACACACTTCAAGTCCTATAGGTGCTTCTGGGAAGAAAATATAGCTCTGTGTGTGTAATGGGACTAACACACTTCAAGTCCTATAGGTGCTTCTGGGAAGAAAATATAGCTCTGTGTGTGTAATGGGACTAACACACTTCAAGTCCTATAGGTGCTTCTGGGAACAAAATATAGCTCTGTGTGTGTGTGATGGGACTAACACACTTCAAGTCCTATAGGTGCTTCTGGGAACAAAATATAGCTCTGTGTGTGTGATGGGACTAACACACTTCAAGTCCTATAGGTGCTTCTGGGAACAAAGTATAGCTCTTTGTGTGTGATGGGACTAACACACTTCAAGTCCTATAGGTGCTTCTGGGAAGAAAATATAGCTCTGTGTGTGTAATGGACTAACACACTTCAAGTCCTATAGGTGCTTCTGGGAACAAAATATAGCTCTGTGTGTGTAATGGGACTAACACACTTCAAGTCCTATAGGTGCTTCTGGGAACAAAATATAGCTCTGTGTGTGTGATGGGACTAACACACTTCAAGTCCTATAGGTGCTTCTGGGAAGAAAATATAGCTCTGTGTGTGTAATGGGACTAACACACTTCAAGTCCTATAGGTGCTTCTGGGAAGAAAATATAGCTCTGTGTGTGTGATGGGACTAACACACTTCAAGTCCTATAGGTGCTTCTGGGAAGAAAATATAGCTCTGTGTGTGTAATGGGACTAACACACTTCAAGTCCTATAGGTGCTTCTGGGAACAAAATATAGCTCTGTGTGTGTAATGGGACTAACACACTTCAAGTCCTATAGGTGCTTCTGGGAAGAAAATATAGCTCTGTGTGTGTGATGGGACTAACACACTTCAAGTCCTATAGGTGCTTCTGGGAAGAAAATATAGCTCTGTGTGTGTAATGGGACTAACACACTTCAAGTCCTATAGGTGCTTCTGGGAACAAAATATAGCTCTGTGTGTGTAATGGGACTAACACACTTCAAGTCCTATAGGTGCTTCTGGGAACAAAATATAGCTCTGTGTGTGTGATGGGACTAACACACTTCAAGTCCTATAGGTGCTTCTGGGAAGAAAATATAGCTCTGTGTGTGTAATGGGACTAACACACTTCAAGTCCTATAGGTGCTTCTGGGAAGAAAATATAGCTCTGTGTGTGTAATGGGACTAACACACTTCAAGTCCTATAGGTGCTTCTGGGAAGAAAATATAGCTCTGTGTGTGTGATGGGACTAACACACTTCAAGTCCTATAGGTGCTTCTGGGAAGAAAATATAGCTCTGTGTGTGTAATGGGACTAACACACTTCAAGTCCTATAGGTGCTTCTGGGAACAAAATATAGCTCTGTGTGTGTAATGGGACTAACACACTTCAAGTCCTATAGGTGCTTCTGGGAAGAAAATATAGCTCTGTGTGTGTGATGGGACTAACACACTTCAAGTCCTATAGGTGCTTCTGGGAAGAAAATATAGCTCTGTGTGTGTAATGGGACTAACACACTTCAAGTCCTATAGGTGCTTCTGGGAAGAAAATATAGCTCTGTGTGTGTAATGGGACTAACACACTTCAAGTCCTATAGGTGCTTCTGGGAAGAAAATATAGCTCTGTGTGTGTAATGGGACTAACACACTTCAAGTCCTATAGGTGCCTCTGGGAACAAAATATAGGAGCTCTGCCTGCCTGCCACGAACACACTACAAGTCCTATAGGTGCTTCTGGTAACAAAATATAGGAGCTCTGCCTGCCTGCCACTAACACACTACAAGTCCTATAGGTGCTTCTGGGAAGAAAATATAGCTCTGTGTGTGTAATGGGACTAACACACTTCAAGTCCTATAGGTGCTTCTGGGAAGAAAATATAGCTCTGTGTGTGTGATGGGACTAACACACTTCAAGTCCTATAGGTGCTTCTGGGAAGAAAATATAGCTCTGTGTGTGTAATGGGACTAACACACTTCAAGTCCTATAGGTGCTTCTGGGAAGAAAATATAGCTCTGTGTGTGTAATGGGACTAACACACTTCAAGTCCTATAGGTGCTTCTGGGAAGAAAATATAGCTCTGTGTGTGTAATGGGACTAACACACTTCAAGTCCTATAGGTGCTTCTGGGAACAAAATATAGCTCTGTGTGTGTGTGATGGGACTAACACACTTCAAGTCCTATAGGTGCTTCTGGGAACAAAATATAGCTCTGTGTGTGTGATGGGACTAACACACTTCAAGTCCTATAGGTGCTTCTGGGAACAAAGTATAGCTCTTTGTGTGTGATGGGACTAACACACTTCAAGTCCTATAGGTGCTTCTGGGAAGAAAATATAGCTCTGTGTGTGTAATGGGACTAACACACTTCAAGTCCTATAGGTGCTTCTGGGAACAAAATATAGCTCTGTGTGTGTAATGGGACTAACACACTTCAAGTCCTATAGGTGCTTCTGGGAACAAAATATAGCTCTGTGTGTGTGATGGGACTAACACACTTCAAGTCCTATAGGTGCTTCTGGGAAGAAAATATAGCTCTGTGTGTGTAATGGGACTAACACACTTCAAGTCCTATAGGTGCTTCTGGGAAGAAAATATAGCTCTGTGTGTGTGATGGGACTAACACACTTCAAGTCCTATAGGTGCTTCTGGGAAGAAAATATAGCTCTGTGTGTGTAATGGGACTAACACACTTCAAGTCCTATAGGTGCTTCTGGGAACAAAATATAGCTCTGTGTGTGTAATGGGACTAACACACTTCAAGTCCTATAGGTGCTTCTGGGAAGAAAATATAGCTCTGTGTGTGTGATGGGACTAACACACTTCAAGTCCTATAGGTGCTTCTGGGAAGAAAATATAGCTCTGTGTGTGTAATGGGACTAACACACTTCAAGTCCTATAGGTGCTTCTGGGAACAAAATATAGCTCTGTGTGTGTAATGGGACTAACACACTTCAAGTCCTATAGGTGCTTCTGGGAACAAAATATAGCTCTGTGTGTGTGATGGGACTAACACACTTCAAGTCCTATAGGTGCTTCTGGGAAGAAAATATAGCTCTGTGTGTGTAATGGGACTAACACACTTCAAGTCCTATAGGTGCTTCTGGGAAGAAAATATAGCTCTGTGTGTGTAATGGGACTAACACACTTCAAGTCCTATAGGTGCTTCTGGGAAGAAAATATAGCTCTGTGTGTGTGATGGGACTAACACACTTCAAGTCCTATAGGTGCTTCTGGGAAGAAAATATAGCTCTGTGTGTGTAATGGGACTAACACACTTCAAGTCCTATAGGTGCTTCTGGGAACAAAATATAGCTCTGTGTGTGTAATGGGACTAACACACTTCAAGTCCTATAGGTGCTTCTGGGAAGAAAATATAGCTCTGTGTGTGTGATGGGACTAACACACTTCAAGTCCTATAGGTGCTTCTGGGAAGAAAATATAGCTCTGTGTGTGTAATGGGACTAACACACTTCAAGTCCTATAGGTGCTTCTGGGAAGAAAATATAGCTCTGTGTGTGTAATGGGACTAACACACTTCAAGTCCTATAGGTGCTTCTGGGAAGAAAATATAGCTCTGTGTGTGTAATGGGACTAACACACTTCAAGTCCTATAGGTGCCTCTGGGAACAAAATATAGGAGCTCTGCCTGCCTGCCACGAACACACTACAAGTCCTATAGGTGCTTCTGGTAACAAAATATAGGAGCTCTGCCTGCCTGCCACTAACACACTACAAGTCCTATAGGTGCTTCTGGGAAGAAAATATAGCTCTGTGTGTGTAATGGGACTAACACACTTCAAGTCCTATAGGTGCTTCTGGGAACAAAGTATAGCTCTTTGTGTGTAATGGGACTAACACACTTCAAGTCCTATAGGTGCTTCTGGGAAGAAAATATAGCTCTGTGTGTGTAATGGGACTAACACACTTCAAGTCCTATAGGTGCTTCTGGGAACAAAATATAGCTCTGTGTGTGTAATGGGACTAACACACTTCAAGTCCTATAGGTGCTTCTGGGAACAAAATATAGCTCTGTGTGTGTGATGGGACTAACACACTTCAAGTCCTATAGGTGCTTCTGGGAAGAAAATATAGCTCTGTGTGTGTAATGGGACTAACACACTTCAAGTCCTATAGGTGCTTCTGGGAACAAAATATAGCTCTGTGTGTGTGATGGGACTAACACACTTCAAGTCCTATAGGTGCTTCTGGGAAGAAAATATAGCTCTGTGTGTGTAATGGGACTAACACACTTCAAGTCCTATAGGTGCTTCTGGGAAGAAAATATAGCTCTGTGTGTGTAATGGGACTAACACACTTCAAGTCCTATAGGTGCTTCTGGGAAGAAAATATAGCTCTGTGTGTGTAATGGGACTAACACACTTCAAGTCCTATAGGTGCCTCTGGGAACAAAATATAGGAGCTCTGCCTGCCTGCCACGAACACACTACAAGTCCTATAGGTGCTTCTGGTAACAAAATATAGGAGCTCTGCCTGCCTGCCACTAACACACTACAAGTCCTATAGGTGCTTCTGGTAACAAAATATAGGAGCTCTGCCTGCCTGCCACGAACACACTACAAGTCCTATAGGTGCTTCTGGTAACAAAATATAGGAGCTCTGCCTGCCTGCCACTAACACACTACAAGTCCTATAGGTGCTTCTGGTAACAAAATATAGGAGCTCTGCCTGCCTGCCACGAACACACTACAAGTCCTATAGGTGCTTCTGGTAACAAAATATAGGAGCTCTGCCTGCCTGCCACGAACACACTACAAGTTCTATAGGTGCTTCTGGTAACAAAATATAGGAGCTCTGCCTGCCTGCCACGAACACACTACAAGTCCTATAGGTGCTTCTGGTAACAAAATATAGGAGCTCTGCCTGCCTGCCACGAGCACACTACAAGCCCCTCTTTGTCAATCAATCTTTGTAACTGAATCTATCTAACTCAATCTCTGCAAGTGAATCTCTCTATCTATCTAAATGCAGCAGAGTGTCACAGAAACAGCCTGCTCAATCTGCGCCGGAACAGCATGTGACCGGCGCAGACGGCGTGGCGGCGTTTTATAGGGGGGGGCGTGTACTACAGCCCCTGAGCTGTAATTGGCTACAGGCGTCCTGCCTGTAGCCAATTATGGCTCTTCGAGTTTCCGGGGCTGTGATTGGCCAAGCATGCGGGGTCACAGTGCATGCTTGGCCAATCATCAGCCAGCAATGCACTGCGTCGGCCGCGCCGGCCGCAATGCATTGCAGGGCCGCTCGCATCACACGAACGTGATGCGAGCGGCCAAAATAGTTCTGGGCTCGCCGAGCGAGCGAACGCCCGGTGCTCGATGCGAACGTGGGTTCGCATCGAGCACCGGGCCCATCCTTACTGATCATAGAAGGCGTCTGTCCACAGACTCTGTGGACCGTTTGACTTTTATAAAAATGAATCAGTCCTGGATTACCAGCTATGAAGCCCCTGATGCCGATGTCACTGATTATGTCTTTTTGGGATGTGGAATCTCTGCAGGACTTTGAGGTTGCCTAGCTTTGAGGGTGTTCAATCATTTCACCTGGAAGAATGTTTTTGGTATAGGTTTCATGGGCACAATTAACACCCAAAGACCAATTTTTCAGCACTTGTTTGACAGGTGCATATCATTGCAATTTTTCTTTGCCTTCATCAAGAGCACCTCTATAGGGTTACGGTGGGAAGGCGCCCCCGACACCCAAAGAGTAATTTTTCTGCACCTGTTTGACAGGTGCATATAATTGCAATTTTTTACAGCAAGGCCAATACTTGCTTTTATCAAGAGTACCTCTATAGGTTTACAGTGGGAAGGTGCCATCGACACCCAAAGACCAATTTTTCTGCACCTGTTTGACAGGTGCATATTATTGCAATTTTTTACAGCAAGGCAAAATTCTTGCTTTTATCAAGATTACCTCTATAGGTTTACGGTGGGAAGGCACCACCAACACCCAAAGACCAATTTTAACGCACCTTCTATACAAAGTCAAAGTGACACCAGAATGTATCCAAAAAATCTCTAATCTTGTTCCCAGAGCACTACATTGTGGCCTCATCATACACACTGGCTCCCCAGCTGTTGCTGAGCAAAATAAAGGCAGCTTGCAGGGAAAATTTCATTTTTGTTTGGCTTTATAAATGCAATTATTGCTGCAGCAGATTTTAAAGATGGTACAGATCTGCCACTTTACAGGTAGACTAAGGGGACCCCCCAGGCACTATATTGGAAGGCTTTTACTTTAAAAATCAAAAAATCACTGCTCATTTAAAAATGACATTTTTCACAAACTTTTTTTTTTTATTGATAGATGTCCCCCAGGGCAGGACCCAGGCCACTATAACCATTGTATGCCCAATTACTTGCATATAAGCCTTAAAAATGGGCACTTTTGATTTTTGACATTCGGGTGCTATTAACTTTAATGGGGTTCGTTATTCGGGTCCAAACTTTCGCTGTGTTTGAAAGTTCTGGTGCAAACCAAACAGGGGTCTGTTCGGCCCATTCCTGATAAGAAATAATACTGTTACAGATCAGGGTAAAGGGCCAATCACAGAGGGCCTTTACCATGTGATCAGCTGTGCCTAATCACAACTATTCAAACAGACTTGCTGTGCCCAATTCAAACAGACTTGCCAGTTATCGGCAGTCCTTTCCTCACACGCTGTGTCTGTTAGACATGTGCAATTCGTTTCATTTTTTTTTGTTTTTTTTTGTTATTTTAGTTCGTTCGTTTTCGTACAAATGAACGAATCGTTCGAATCGTACGAATCCGAATAACGAATCGTTCGAATCGTACGAATCCGATTAACGAATCCGATTAACGAATCCGATTAACGAATCATTCGAATCGAACGAATCCGAAAAACAATGAAAATCCGAAAAAAACTAATTAGAAACAAAGAATGTACTAATGAAGAAAATCCGAAAAACGAAAACGAACGAAAAAAAATTCGTACATTCGTAACTTTTTTTTTTTGTTGAATTGGTAATTTTCCGTGTCCCTTACAATGGTGCTGCTAAACGTGCTTCGAATGGATTGAACAAAAAAAATCGTACATTCGTAACTTTTTTTTTTCCGATTCGTAACTTTTTTTTTTCGATTCGTAACTATTTTTTTTTTTTTTTTTTTTTTCGATTCGTAATTTTCCGTGTCTCTATTGAACAAAAAAATTCGTACATTCGTAACTTTTTTTTTCGATCCGTAACTTTTTTTTTTTCGATTCGTAACTTTTTTTTTCGATTCGTAAATTATTAAAATGTAATAATAGCATACACATTACATAAAATTATGAATTATGCTCCGATTACGAATCTACAAATAAATACGAATGCATCCGAAAATTAAACTAACGAAAAAACGAATCAACGGAAAAATAACTCTTACGAATGTACAAATCGTTACGAATACGAACACCGTCAACTTACGAATGTATGAATCGTTACGAATCCGAACACGGACGACTTACGAATGTACGAATTGTTACGAATCAACGGAAACGAAAAAAAAACAAAACAAAAAAAAAAAAACGATTTTTTTCCGGAAACGAAAAAAACGAAACGAAAATAAACAAATTTTTTTGTTGTGCACATGTCTAGTGTCTGTGTGAGGAAAGGAGAGCTGTCAGAACATTGTTTATACTGCTAATCAGGACACTGATCATAAATGCCATGATTATTAGTGCAACCCCATCAGTGCAGCTTATCAGTGCCACCTATCAGTGCTGCCTATCAGTGCCCATCAGTGCCTCGTCATCGGTGCCCACCAGTGCAGTTTATCAGTGTCCATCAGTGCACATCAGTGCAGCCTCATTAGTGCCCATCAGTACAACCTCATTAGTGACCACCCATGTTGTCTATCAGTGCACATGAGTGAAGAAGAAAAATTGCCTATTTGCTAAATTTTATAATAGAAATTTTAAAAGTTTATTTTCAGTATTTTCAGTATTTTTTAATATTTTCAGTATTTTTTTCATTTGTTTAGCAAAAAAAAAACTGTGGTAATTAAATCAAATGAAACCTCCATCTGTCTAAAAAAAAAATGATAACAATTTCATTTGGGTGCAGTGTTGCATGGCCATGAAATTGCCATTCAAAGTGCACCAGCACTGAAAGATGAAAATTGGTCTGGGAAGGAAGGGGGTGAAAGTGCCGTTATTGAAGTGGTTAACTGATTTAGCCTTTTTTCCACTTTCTGTGCTTCAATGTGTTTGACCTAGTTCTGTCTATTTTTATACACTTCAGCTATACTTTCAGGTTCCGTTCATTTATATCCTTAAGTTTTCTCTTTTACTATTCTGTTTACCTCTGTAGTGATGCATATTGTTTTTTCTTCCATTTACTCTTACTAATTTGTCTGACACATAGTTGCCTCATTTTACTCCAATCTTTGTATTCATATTTTAGAAATCCACAATATCAGGAAAATGTGTCCTTCTGAAATTCAGAACTTTTGTTTTTGGAACTAAATGCATCCAATTGCCATGGGAAAGAATCTGGCTGCTAAACCGACTACCTCGGGATCCCTCAAGCAATTTCTGGTGGCGGATTCTAAGGGGATACAAGATAATGGCGCGTGGATCTTGTCACTGCATGGTTGCAATTCCACTTCCCCGCATCACTTCTTTATCAGACCGAGCTTTTCTGCATCCTCCTGTGGCTCAGAAAGCATACAGGAGCCCAGAACAACTTGGATGTCTGATATGGCTGCTCTTATGAGAGGTCTCCCAACTAAATAAGAACTTGCCAACATGTTCTTTGGTTTTGAATGCTCTATTCAGAAGGCAGTGTCGGCTATGTGGTCAGATCTATCTCATCTGCTGGTTAGAGTAGAGGCAGTGAGTAAAGAACTGCAAGGTTACAACAGACAACGAATGAGCTTACAACACAATGCCTTATACCATCTGGAAGACCAGGAGAATAGAAGTACAGTAGATGAAATTTTATCTGCATCAGAGGGCTCTTAGAAGCTACTAAAGATGACAGATCTTCCAGAACATTGTTTATACTGAAACAGAACATTGTTTATACTGCTAATCAGGACACTGATCATAAATGCCATGATTATTAGTGCAACCCCATCAGTGCAGCTTATCAGTGCCACCTATCAGTGCTGCCTATCAGTGCCCATCAGTGCCTCGTCATCGGTGCCCACCAGTGCAGTTTATCAGTGTCCATCAGTGCACATCAGTGCAGCCTCATTAGTGCCCATCAGTACAACCTCATTAGTGACCACCCATGTTGTCTATCAGTGCACATGAGTGAAGAAGAAAAATTGCCTATTTGCTAAATTTTATAATAGAAATTTTAAAAGTTTATTTTCAGTATTTTCAGTATTTTTTAATATTTTCAGTATTTTTTTCATTTGTTTAGCAAAAAAAAAACTGTGGTAATTAAATCAAATGAAACCTCCATCTGTCTAAAAAAAAATGATAACAATTTCATTTGGGTGCAGTGTTGCATGGCCATGAAATTGCCATTCAAAGTGCACCAGCACTGAAAGATGAAAATTGGTCTGGGAAGGAAGGGGGTGAAAGTGCCGTTATTGAAGTGGTTAACTGATTTAGCCTTTTCTTCCACTTTCTGTGCTTCAATGTGTTTGACCTAGTTCTGTCTATTTTTATACACTTCAGCTATACTTTCAGGTTCCGTTCATTTATATCCTTAAGTTTTCTCTTTTACTATTCTGTTTACCTCTGTAGTGATGCATATTGTTTTTTCTTCCATTTACTCTTACTAATTTGTCTGACACATAGTTGCCTCATTTTACTCCAATCTTTGTATTCATATTTTAGAAATCCACAATATCAGGAAAATGTGTCCTTCTGAAATTCAGAACTTTTGTTTTTGGAACTAAATGCATCCAATTGCCATGGGAAAGAATCTGGCTGCTAAACCGACTACCTCGGGATCCCTCAAGCAATTTCTGGTGGCGGATTCTAAGGGGATACAAGATAATGGCGCGTGGATCTTGTCACTGCATGGTTGCAATTCCACTTCCCCGCATCACTTCTTTATCAGACCGAGCTTTTCTGCATCCTCCTGTGGCTCAGAAAGCATACAGGAGCCCAGAACAACTTGGATGTCTGATATGGCTGCTCTTATGAGAGGTCTCCCAACTAAATAAGAACTTGCCAACATGTTCTTTGGTTTTGAATGCTCTATTCAGAAGGCAGTGTCGGCTATGTGGTCAGATCTATCTCATCTGCTGGTTAGAGTAGAGGCAGTGAGTAAAGAACTGCAAGGTTACAACAGACAACGAATGAGCTTACAACACAATGCCTTATACCATCTGGAAGACCAGGAGAATAGAAGTACAGTAGATGAAATTTTATCTGCATCAGAGGGCTCTCAGAAGCTACTAAAGATGACAGATCTTCCAGATACTGTCTAAGATCTTTAGCTTTGATTGTAGTCACTGTGCCCTTGGACCACACAATTTGTCGTTAAACTCCCCCAGAGGCATAATTACTACATTACTTTGAAAAAAAAAAACGAGCTTTTCTGCATCCTCCTGTGGCTCAGAAAGCATACAGGAGCCCAGAACAACTTGGAGGTCTGATATGGCTGCTCTTATGAGAGGTCTCCCAACTAAATAAGAACTTGCCAACATGTTCTTTGGTTTTGAATGCTCTATTCAGAAGGCAGTGTCGGCTATGTGGTCAGATCTATCTCATCTGCTGGTTAGAGTAGAGGCAGTGAGTAAAGAACTGCAAGGTTACAACAGACAACGAATGAGCTTACAACACAATGCCTTATACCATCTGGAAGACCAGGAGAATAGAAGTACAGTAGATGACATTTTATCTGCATCAGAGGGCTCTCAGAAGCTACTAAGGATGACAGATCTTCCAGATACTGTCTAAGATCTTTAGCTTTGATTGTATTCACTGTGCCCTTGGACCACACAATTTGTCGTTAAACTCCCCCAGAGGCATAATTACTACATTACTTTGAAAAAAATAAAAAATTATGAGGGCATATCTTAATTATTGTATTATGATGATTAGGAAAACATCCACTGTTAGAATACAATAGGTCCATGGGAGGGATTCCCCATCAACACAGTCATTGGTTGAAGGAAACAAAATTGCATAATGTAAAGCCTGTGTTAGCCAGGAGATTAATACTGATTATTTTAAGATTGTTGCCTCCAAGCCAAACTGGATTAATTCCCCAACAAGAGGCTAGAGACACCTCTCTCCGAACTCTGTCTCCTATAACTCATGCTCCTAGCCCACTCTTCTTATGACATGTTTCAGACTAGGCCCCAAGATGCATAACATAATTGCTGCACTGCATCAATTTCCCTCTGCACAAATTAAAATAAATGGCTCTCTTGAATGGTTCTATCGCCACAATGGAACACTGCAAGGTTGCTCCTTGTCACCCCTATTATTTGTCATTCCTTTGGAACCATTTCTCACTACTATAAGACATAACCCAAACATACATGCTATCCAGAATGGGGATTAGACACATAAATATATTGCTTACGCAGATGATATCCTATTCTATGTGCAGAAATCCTTAATCCCACATCCAAACTTGATGATGGCCCTCGAGAATATGATGACATCTCTAACCTCAAAATGAATCTAAATAAAATGGAAATTTTGAATTTTACACTCCCCCAATCAGTTACACAACAGCTGCTCCCTCACTTTTCATCAATTAAAGTATCTAGGGGTTAATCTCACTCTTAGTTTGACAGGCATATTTTCTAATTGTTTTATCCTTGTTTAACCAGATTTGTGTTTATTTGCAATGCTGGCATACTCTTTATCACTCATGGATAGGCAAAACTAATGTAATTAAAAAAAACACTCTCCTAAGGGTTCTTTTCATATTCCAAATGATTCCAGGGGTATTCCCAGGATTTTTTTAGTACTCTATAATCTTTAGTGTCTAGTAAGGATGAGCTTGATATTCGGGTCGAGCATAAGTTTGTGGAATGTGCTGTACCTCAGTGGCGGGTTCCAAAACGCCATTTCTTTTCACGGAAGGCCATTCAGGTCATTCGGGCGTTGCGGAAGGCAAAGTTTTGGCCTCGTTTGACAGGGCGGCCAGCAGTAAGGTGCATATTACCGCTGACTCATGGTCCAGCAGGCATGGGCAGGGACATTACCTTTCCTTCACGGCACACTGGGTAACTCTGCTGGCAGCTGGGAAGGATGCAGGACAGGGTTCAGTGTTGTTGGAGCTTATTCCGCCACCACACCTCCAAAATGCTAGTAGTGATTCTGCCGGAGCTCTCTCTTCTACTTCTATGGCCTCTTCTGCAGATTTAAATATTCTGCTGCAAACCGAAATGGGAGGTGTTTGGCTCATCCCTAGTGTCTAGGTATATCTGGAATCATACCTGTGCAAGTTTATAGCCAAAGGTTTTGTCTAGGCTTAAGATACTGTACATAGAGGGCTCTCTAGCCTTGATTTCAAATTATATTATCAAGCTGCCATTCTGAATTGAATGCTAGATTGGAAATTTGCCTTTCATTCTAAACTATGATTTAATCTAGACTATATGCTCAGTAATGCAGACTTGAGCATTTTCCCTTTGGATCCCTAAAAAGCATCATCAGCTTTAACTGTGAGAATTGCCTTTCACGTCCGCAACTTTAATTCTCTGGGATTGTTTACATACCCACCTTGGGTTATATAACTCCCCAGTTATGCCTTTACTTGTTAAAAAATACTAATTTCCTGGCATACTAGACCATCAATATCATTCATGGTCTCTTGACTGCCCACTTTTACTCTATGAAGATACTAGGATGATAATTCACTTAGAGGAGGATCACAGAGAAATTTTACTTATTAAAAACTTGGAGCCTGTAAAGCATTGCAGATCATGGGTGGCATGCGGGACTCTTGCAGACTTGTCTGTGTATCTGTCTGCTCACACCTCATATGGACAGGCAGATACACACTGACAGGAAGAGAGAATGAACTACCAAAGTGCTCAACAGCACCATTGAAATTCATTGAAACTACAAGCCGACAGCAAAGGCTGTCGTTACTTGTAGTTTCTCATTCACGGAGCACTGTGAATGAATGACAGTGACAGCAGTTCCCAGATAAGATGACCGCTCCCTGTCACAGGGGAGGGAAGGAGAGGGGGAGATACTGCAGCTACTGGAACACTTTACATGTTTCACCCTAAATATGGGTGGAACATGTAACATGTTCCCAAAGGTGAACTTATCCTTTAACTCAGTCTTCAATTCCCAGTTATCTGCTGAAGTGAGAAAACGAAATTCTGAACGAAAATTACTGATGATCAAAAATCAATTATATTACGACTATCAAGAAGTTAAATATAGGTGCTTTTCACACTAGCACAATACTCCATCTAAATTACATAGAATGTTTTCTGAAACGTTACCTCTATGTTGGAGAGGTGCCACCACGCAATGTCCACACTTTATTGGAATATGATTCTTCCTATCATCAGTAATCAAGATTCAGGGCTCATCAGTTCCTTTCTTGGTATACAGTATATTGTTTTATTGTACAGATGAACCAATAGGTTGATATGAAAGATCAATAAGCTCAGGTTCACACTGAGCTGCGGGAATGAAGCTGTGCAAGTTCAGCTGAACTTGCATGATTTCACTCCCGCATGTCAGTCCCGATTTCAGTCACGATTTCAGAGACATCTGTGCAGGTTTCTGCACAGATGTCAATGTAAATCGCAGCCCGAAATCGCAAAAAGTAGTACAAAAACTACCTTTTGAAATCGGTGCAGCGCCGGCGTCGCAATAATTAGGATGGTGACATTGATGGCAATCGCCACCGATTTGACATGCAATTTGGCATGTCAAATCACATGTCAAAATGCTCCAGTGTGAACCAGGGCTTAAGCTATATTCACTCAATGCTGCTAATGCTCTGTTACCTGCTTATTGGTGGCAAATAAACATCCTAACAATCCAACAGTGGTTCTGTTGGGGGATTATCTCTGCTTAATGGAGGATCTGTCATCTTGTATCCGTGACACACAAATGTTTAGCAGCAGTTGGGTGTTTTTTCAGCTGCCCCTGAACTCTCCTCTATGCTATCTTATCAGTACATGTAAACAGGGTAATTTATAGTAATTTCTAGGCAGTTGAGTTTAGAAGCATTTTTTGGAAAGGAAAAAAATGCATTCAGGACAGATGTTCAGAGGCATTTGAAACGCATTTCAAAAGGTTGTAAAACGTCCCATGTACATTAAGCCTTAAAAAAAATGGCCTGTTGGTTCACCTTTTAAATCCACCCCTTTTTACCTGGACATAATGTCCTAAAGTTTTAATGATAATGGGTCATTAAATGTTTTTAAATGGTTGTTTGGTTTACATAAACAAGATGTTATACCAATTGCTGTCATGTTTGCACATCGCTGTTTTGTATATTGTTATTTAAACCAAAAACTGTTTGTTTTTGTACATGATTTTTCAGTTCTTGTGATCACCAAGGTGATCTGTAGAACCTACATTTTTTAGGTCTAGAAAATTACCTTCTTGGACTGAGCTTCTTACTGTTTCATGGAAACTCAATCCAATGTCTTTCTTATATCTATACTTCTGATTCAAAGCACATTCTGAATGTTCTAGGTAATGTTCAGGATATTGAAGTCACCCATAATAAACCCTCTCCCTTCACTGTCATTTGAGTTATCTTATCAATCATCAGATTTTCATAATCCTCCAGGGTCTGTATGCTACAGCAATTCCATAGATGGTTTGTTGTTTTAAAAAAAAAAGATGAATGGATTCCCCCATTCACACAAGCGAGGTGCAAGTAGAAATCCTCCCCATTGTGCTGCTGTATTCTGACAGTGGGGACTCCTTGATGTCTGAATACACTGATCAGCGTTGCAGCTGATTGGCTGCTGCCATTGATCAAATAAAAAGTTTCCAACATTCCCATTTGACAGAATTTAATCATTAGAATGACTTCTGTTGAGTAGGAACAGAAATACATGGGTCAAAATTCCACCATTCCCTGCTGAAATAGACCTATTTTGATTCATCTATGGCCAGATTAATGCAAGATTCCTCTCTGGTTTTAAGGCAGACCCAGACAATTTCATGTAGTTCATTTGTTTTTGTTTTTTAAATGCTAGTCTTATGCTAAACAACACGAATATTGGAGTATATTTTTTTGCAAGAAAAAGCCCCTGAAATATTGTAGTCCCTACATGCACATTATTAAATTATTAAATCATTTTTGCTATATCTACTTAGAAGGTAAATAGTGGGAGCAGAACCCACCAGCCATTTTAAAATCTAGAAATTAACATTAGTGTGAAATGAATCTCCCAAAATAAAATAGCGATTATGTGCATTATTTATTTACTTGTAGTAGGCATCATTTTGATCAGAGCTCCCACCTGCTATTTTAAAATCTAGAAATCAACAGTAGACTGCAATGTATTTACACAAAAAGCCCCCAACATGTACTGCCTAAGAGCACAGTATTAAATCTCTTGTACAATGCCACATTTTAACCAAGAAATTAACATTAGAACTAAATGTATTCACAGAAAAAGCTGTAAATCAATTTGCCACTATTTAACCACTTGTGTCAGGTCCCATTTGGAACAGACATTCCACACGCCATTTTAAAATTAAGAGATCGACATTATTAAGAGATCAGCCCCAGAAGGATTTAACCACTTCCTGACCAGAGCATTTTTCACGATTTGGCACTGCATCGCTTTAGCTGACATTTATGCGGTTATGCGACGTTATACCCAAGCAAAATTTCCCACAAATAGAGCTTTTTTTTGGTGGTATTTGATCACCTCTGCGGGTTTTATTTTTTGCGCTATAAACAAAAAAAGACCGTCAATTTTGAAAAAAATGCAATATTTTTTACTTTTTGCTATAATAAATATCCCCCAAAAATATATGAAAAAAACAAATTTCTTCCACAGTTTTATGTATTCTTCTACATATTTTTGGTAAACAAAATCGCAAAAAGTTTATATTGATTGGTTATAGTGTCTACAAAATAGGGGATAGATTTATATTTTGGGCATTTTTATTATTATATTTTTTTGACTAGTAATGGCAGTGATCTGTGATTTTTATCGGGACTGTGACATTATGGTGGACAGATCTGACACTTTTGACACTATTTTGGAACCATTGACATTTATACAGTGATCAGAGCTACAAATAGCTACTGATTACTGTATAAATTACACTGGCAGGGAAGGGGTTAAACACTAGGGGGCGATCAAGGGGTTAAATGTGTTCCCTGGGTGTGTTCTGACTGTAAGGGGCTGGGCTCACTACAACATGACAGAAATCACTGTTCCCGATGACAGGGAGCAGTAGATCCCTGTCATGTTTTATCCCCTTATTGACCAGCCCATTTTTTGCGATACGGCACAGCTTCACTTTAACTGACAATTGTGTGGTCGTGCGGCGCTGTACCCAAATAAAATTGATGTCCGTTTTTTTATTTTTTGCTCTATCCAACTTACCAACTGCTCAGTGTCTGCCAACCCTCTATTCCAATCCCTACACTGGCTTCCAATGACTCAGCGAATTACATTCAAAATACTAACCACAACTTACAAAGCCCTTCACAACTCTGCCCCGAGCTACATCACCAATCTTGTCTCCAAGTATCACCCAAATCGTCCTCTCCGCTCTTCTTAAGACCTTCTACTGTCAAGCTCTCTCATCTCCTCCTCCCATGCTTGTCTCCAGGATTCCTCCAGAGCCCCTCCCATCCTCTGGAATTCGCTACCTCAAGCGGTCCGGCTATCCCCTACTCTTGCTACCTTCAGGCGATCCCTGAAAACAAATTTCTTTGGGAAAGCCTATCACGCCTCCAACTAATCTTTTACCACTTTCATCAGCTCATTCCCCACAGCTACAACCTTTTGTACCACCTGCCCCACCCTATTTAGATTGTAAGCTCTTCTGAGCAGGGCCCTCTTAATCCTCTTGTATTTTATTGTGTTATAACTGTATTGTTTCCCTTTTTATATTGTAAAGCGATGCGTAAACTGTTGACGCTATATAAATCCTGTATAATAATAATAATGTTGCTAGGCAGAGCAGGGAAATGCCTTGTTTCTGCCTCTCCTCGCCGCAATCGCGGGCTGCCGGTGAACATCGAGTTTGCGGGACCCGCGGGCACGTTCCCATAGTGGGCGACAGGCGCAAGCGCATGACAGCTAGGTGGCAAATTGAAAGGAACCTACAGGTACGCCCTTTTGCCTGCCTGTGCCATTCTGCCGATGTAAATCAGCCTGCGGCGGTCGGCAAGTGGTTAAAGTGTAATTATGTCACAGGAAATGTTTCTAAATATTGTAGTTCCTATTGTAGTATAGTATAAATTAAATTCTTCCATGTTTGTCCTAGGCCCTATTTTAAACAGGTTCCCCACAAGCCATTTACAAATTTGAGATTAACTTTAGAATTTAATTCATTCAAGCACCCCCCCCCCCCCAAAAAAAAGTGGTACCTCACTTCTACAAGGCCCCATTTTGAACAGGCCTTTCTAAAATGTAAGAAATCAACAGAAGATTTTGTACCTTGTGTTTACTATTGTACCACTTGTACTAGGCCCTATTTTGAACAAGACCCGCCTTGGTCTATTAAAAAATCAAGAAATCCAAAAATGTCCTTATTTTTGCAGTCCCGCAAAAAAACGCATTACTAGTAAAAATAACAAAAAGTCCATAAATTTATTCCATAGTTTTTGGATGCTATAACTTTTGCACAAACCAATCTATATACGCTTATTGGGATTTTTTTTACCAAAAATATGTAGAAGAAAACATATTGGCTTAACTTTTGAAGAAATTTGTTTTTTGTTTTTTTAATTTTGGGATATTTATTATAGCAAAAAGTAAAAAATACTGTGTATTTTTCAAAATGTCGCTGTCAAAATTTGTCGCTTTTCTTTTGTTTATAGCGCAAAAAATAAAAACCGCAGAGGTGATAAAATACCACCAAAAGAAAGCTATATTTGTGGGAAAAAAAGGACATACATTTTGTTTGGGTACAGCATTGCATGATCGCACAATTGTCAGTTAAAGCAACGCAGTGCCGTATCGCAAAAAATGGCCTGTCAGGCACCAAATACCTCCTTTCTTTTGGTGGTATTTGATCACCTCTGAGGTTTTTATTTTTTGCGCTATAAACAAAAGAAGAGCGACAATTTTATAGGCGCCCACCTATATTAAAGGATAGAATTGTAAAAAGTATTCCTGATCCTCCAAAAAAGATGGTCACTTTTTTGGACCAGGTAGGATTTTTTAAGTGTGGTAAATGCCTGACTAGTAAAACATGCAAAAAAGGAAAGAAAAAAGCTACACATTTCTAATCTAAAGTCACAGGACACACATATGAGATATCCAGGTTCATCACACGTGGGACCACACACGTCACATTTTAATTAGAATGTGAATGTGGTCTACAATATGTGGGTAGAACCACTAGGGATTTAAGAGTAAGATTAAGAGAACATATAAACAATATTAAAAAAGGCTTCCGCAACCATAGTCTGTCCAACCATTTTAGGAGATTTCACAATAGGGACCCATGTAAATTAATCTTTTGTGGTATTGATAGAGTAGAGAGGCATTGGAGGGGTACCAACATGAAAAAAGGCATTTCTCAAAATGATGGATATACCAATTAAAGTCGATGACACCATCAGGGTTAAAGGACCTGGTTTCTGGCCCAGGGGACATGTATCAATGCAAAAAAAGTTTTAAAAACAGAAGTTTTTTGGGGAGCAGTGATTTTAATAATGCTTAAAGTGAAACAATAAATATGAAATATTCCTTTAAATATTGTGCCTGGGGGGTGTCTATAGTATGCCTGTAAAGTGGCACAGTTTTCCTGTGTTTAGAACAGTACCGCAGCAAAATGAAATTTCTAAAGGATAAAATTCATGTAAAACTGATCGCGACTGTAATGAATTGTAGGTTCTCAGCAATACAGATAAAACTCATTGAACAAAAAAAAAATTAGCATGGAGGTCCCTCCAAAATCCATACCAGGCCCTTCAGGTCTGGTATGGATTTTAAGGGGAACCCTGCGCCAAAATAAAAAAAGTGACGTCAGAGGCCATGTGACATCAGAGGAGGGCGGGGTTGCCCGTTTACATCACCGAGTGGCCCCGTCCTCAGCTATATAACAGCTGTCACAAAAAAGAAGCGTCACTTGGTGGGAGCCTCCCATGGAGGCTCAGCTGTTGCAGCTTTTTTTTCTTTTTTCGGCTCGTCGGTGGCGTGACATGGATTTACATCGCGGGACATTTTTATTTTTTTATTTTTAAATAAAGGACTTATCCCAAAGTGTCTCCTGTCTTTTTTACTATTTTTGAAATTTTTTGTGAAATTGTAGGGTTACAATGCACCCGTTACCAATTCACATAGGGGGGAGGCCAGGATCTGGGGGTCCTCTTGTTAACGGGGGCTTCCAGATTCCGATAAGCCCCATGCCCGCAGACCCCCACAACCACTGGGCAAGGGTTGTGGGGATGAGGCCCTTGTCCCCATCAAAATGTTGAGGGCAAGTGGCCTAGTACAGTTAAGGAGGGGGGGGGCGCTCTCTCGTCCACCCTCTTTTCCTGTGGCCTGCCAGGTTGCATTCTCGGATAAGGGTCTGGTATGGATTTTGGGGGGACCCCTACACCATTTTTTTTTAAATTGGTGCAGGGCTCCCCTTAATTTCCATACCAGACCTGAAGGGCCTGGTATGGATTTTGGGGGGACCCCAAGCAATTTTTTTTTTTATTTTTTGGTTTGGGGTTCCACTTAATATTCATACCAGACCCAAAGGGCCTGGTAATGGACTGGGGGGGACCCATGCTGTTTTTTTCAATGAGTTTTATCTATATTGCCGAGACCCGACAGTTCATTACAGCCGCAATCAGTTTTAAATGACTTTTTTCCTTTAGAAATGTCATTTTGCTGTGGTACTGTTCTAAACACGGGAAAACTGCGCCACTTTACAGGCATACTATAGACATCCCCCAGGCACGATATTTAACGAAATATTTCATTTTTATTGTTTCACTTTAAGCATTATTAAAATCGCTGCTCCTGAAAAAACTGCCATTTTTAATTTTTTTTTTGCATTGATACATGTCCTCTGGGGCAGGACCCAGGTCCCCAAACACTTTTTATGATAATAAATTGCATATAAGCCTTTAGAATGAGCACTTTTGATTTTTCATGTCCCATAGACTTTAACGGTGTTCGCGTGTTTGTCTGAATTTTTTGCCTGTTTGCATGTTCTGGTGCAAACCGAGGGGTGTTCGGCTCATCCTTAATCTGTACCGTGGAAATCTAATCAATGGAGGAGCAGGAAGGTGATACCCTAACCCACATACAGGATAAAGACCTGGCGATTGTCAGGAAAACCTTCAGTTTAGCGCTGTGCGCCGAGTGCCTGTGCGCTTGCGTGGCGGAACGGCACTCCGGCGCATGCGCATTCGCGGCTCGGCGCTCCGGCGCACGCGCATGCGCACCAGCGCACGCCTGAGCGCCCCAGTGCGTGACAGCGTCACATGACCACTCACACTGCCCATTTAAGGAAGTGCATGAGACCAGTCCAGCGCTGGCTTGTCTTCAGCTTCCTGCCAAAGCTCTGTTCCTGCTTCCTGTATCCTGATTGCCTGACTACCTGATTTGGCCCGGATTTGCCTTTTGACCTTGCTGCCTTCTCTTGCCCTTGACCTTTGGACTGTATACTGGACTACCCGCTTGCTTGCCTCTGGCACTTGAACCTCTGCCTGTGACCTGGATTTGCTTGTTATCTCCTGCCCTGAACTTCTGCCTGTGACCCGGACCTACCTGTCTTCAGCCCTGTACCTGCACCTGTGTTCTGGAACTTCCCAGCGCCTTCCTGACCCCAGCACCTGGCTCCCTCTTCAGTCCTCATCCTCTGGTTGGGTAGCCTGTGCCACTTTGTGCCATTCACCCCCTGTCTCACCTCCAGGGGGCGGACTGCGCTCAGTTGCAAGGGTGAACCACTCTCGGCATTTCGGCCTCGGTAAGTACTCACCTGATAGTACAAGCCAGCCATGTCTGAGGCCGACAGAGTGCGTTCACCCCTTGAGGCTTTGTGCCAACAAGTCTCAGCATTAACTGAAGCCGTGCAAAAACTGCAAGAGGGGTACACCCAAGTGGACGGTCGCCTGCAGCAACTATCTGGGTTAGCCGCACCTACCTTGGCAGCTCCTTCCGCCTCCAGCGGAATCTCCGCTCCTCCTGGATCAGCTAACCCCACCGTGATTATGGCTTCTCCGGAACCTAGGGTTCCTACCCCAGAACGCTTCTCAGGGGACCGTAAGAAGTTCCGGGCCTTCAAAAATGCCTGCTCCCTCTACTTGGCTCTCCAACCCAGGACTTTTTCTTCTGAAGTAGTAAAGGTGGGCTTCATTATTTCTCTACTGGCTGAGGAACCTCAGGCATGGGCCCATAGCCTGATGGAGCAGAGGAATCCTGCATTAAATGCGGTAGAAACTTTTTTTGAAAGTATGGCACAACTTTATGACGATCCTCAACGCGGAGCCACAGCTGAAGCTACCTTGCATAATTTACTCCAGGGTCGCAGACCGGTGGAGGACTACACCGTAGAGTTTCGGAAATGGTCAGCTGACACCGGTTGGAATGAACCGGCCCTCAAATACCAGTATCGCCTGGGCTTATCGGAGGTCTTAAAAGACGAGTTGGCAAGATCAGAGACTCCCGACACACTAGAGGACCTGATCCAGGCCGCCACCAAATTGGACCGGCGCATGCGGGAGAGGCGTTCCAAGCGTTTTCAGGCCCCCCATGCCAACAGGACCTTCGCTAAACCTACCTTGTCTACACCTACCACGGCAGCTACAGCCACGACCACCCAGGAAGTGGAACCCATGCAGCTGGGGTTGGTCCGTGCCCCCCTCACTGCTAAAGAATGGCTCCGTAGGCGACGGGCGAACCTTTGTCTGTATTGTGGGGCTTCTGGACATTTCCTCAGTACCTGTCCCGTAAGACCGAGTAAGTCCCACCGTCAATGTATTATGAACTACCAGTCTTCTGGGTTTTCCCAGACTTATGTCGCCCTCTTTGTCTCCATACAGCTACCGGGAGAGGAGATCCGTCTTTCAGCAATAATTTATTCCGGGGCCTGCAGCTGTTTCCTTGATGCAACATTAGCCACTAAACTGCACTTACCTCTCGTCCTGAAGAAACAAAACCTGCAGGTACACTTGGCTGATGGCTCTCTTCCTCGTTCAGGACTTATTACCCATGAAACCAAACCCATCCATGTTACTACTGACTCTGGTCATCAGGAACTCATTCAGTTCGACATCATCCCATCTCCTATGTTCCCCATCATCTTGGGGCTTCCGTGGCTACAAATCCACGAACCACAGATCAACTGGGGAAGGAAAGAAGTCTCCTTCCCGTCCCTTCATTGCACACAGCATTGTTTCATTCAGACCTTAGCCTCTTGTTCCACTATTTCTTCAGTACCGGACAACCTTCTTCATGTACCCCCAGTTTACCTGGAATTCCGAGATGTGTTCGACAAACAACAGGCAGATTGTCTACCGCCCCATCGGGCATACGATTGTCCCATTGACCTCCTTCCTGGATCGGAGATCCCTTTTGGCCGCATCTTTCCCCTGTCCGAAGTGGAATTAAAGGTCCTCAAGGCCTATATTGACGAGAACCTGGAAAAGGGGTTCATCCGCCCTTCCTCGTCACCAGATGGCATCTTTTTTGTAGGGAAGAGAGATGGCTCCCTGAGGCCTTGTATCGACTACAGGGAATTAAATAAAATCACGATTAAGAACCGGTATCCCTTGCCACTGATTCCAGAACTTTTTCAGCGCTTCAGATCTGCCCGAATCTTCTCCAAGTTGGACCTGCGTGGGGCCTACAATCTCATCCGAATCAGGGCAGGAGATGAATGGAAAACAGCTTTTAGGTCCAGATTCGGGCACTACGAATACTTGGTGATGCCCTTCGGGCTCTGAAACGCACCAGCAACCTTTCAGCACCTGGTCAATGATATCTTCTGCAAGCATCTCGACAACTTCCTTGTCGTTTATCTGGACGACATCCTTATCTTTTCCGACACCCTTGAACTTCATCGAGTGCACGTGAAACAAGTCCTTACCATCCTTCGTAGCCACCGATTGTACCTCAAAGCTGAGAAATGCGAATTCGAGAAGTCTACAGTGCAGTTTTTGGGGTTCATCATTTCCACAGGCGGGGTCTCCATGGACCCACAGAAGGTTAAAGCCATACTGGAATGGCCAGCTCCGGTGAACAAGAAAGGGGTACAGCAATTCATAGGATTCGCAAACTTTTACCGAAGATTCATTATCGGTTTTTCTTCCATAGTGGCGCCCATCACCAATTTGACCCATCAAGGCACCCAGTTTCAGTGGTCCCCGGAAGCTCAAGAGGCCTTTGACACGTTGAAAAAACTATTTTCGTCCGCTCCCATCCTGATGCATTCAAATCCAGCCCTACCCTTTGTGCTGGAAGTGGATGCATCGGAGACGGCTACGGGAGCTATCCTGTCCCAAAGACTGGGCCCCAAGGCCCTCTTACATCCCGTGGCTTTCGCATCTCGGAAGTTAAGTCCTCCAGAGAGGAATTACGATGTGGGGGATAGAGAATTATTGGCCATCAAGTTTGCCTTGGAGGAATGGAGGTACCTCCTAGAGGGGGCTTCTCATCCAATCATGATCTGGACAGACCACAGAAATTTGGAATATCTTAGGACAGCCAAACGCCTAAAGCCTAGGCAAGCCCGATGGGCCCTCTTCTTTTCAAGATTTAATTTCCATATCTCATACAGACCCGGCTCAAAAAATGGAAAGGCAGACGCTCTCTCCAGGATGTTCCACGAGACACCCCAGGAATCGGAACCTAGCACCATTCTTTCTTCACAGAATTTCCTCTCTCTCATATTGCAACCCGATCTGATCCCTGCCATTAAGGCAGCGTCCGGGCAACTTACCAACCAGGGAACTCCCTCAATGGAGGTACATGACGGGCTACATTGGGTCCGAGGGAGTGTCTTTGTCGCCACAGAAGTAAGACCCTTGACACTCAAGGCTCTACATGACCATAAGCTCGCAGGACACTTTGGGGTTCGTAAAACAACCAAATTAATTTCTCGCTCCTTTTGGTGGCCTGGATGGCGACAAGATTGTCAGGATTATGTGACTTCCTGTATGGTCTGCCAACGGAACAAGGGGACTAACTCGAAGGCCTGGGGCTTGCTGAGACCTTTGTCCATCCCCGAGCGTCCATGGGCAGAGATATCAGTGGACTTTATTGTAGAATTACCTTCCTCAGAGGGGTTCACCACCATACTGGTCGTAGTTGACCGACTGTCAAAAATGGCACATTTCCTTCCAATGACCGGCACCCCTTCTGCTTCTGCTACAGCCGATATATTCCTCAAGGAGATTGTCCGACTTCACGGCTTACCTGCAACTGTCACATCCGATAGAGGCCCTCAGTTCACCTCTAAATTTTGGCGAGAGTTATGCAAAGCCCTTGAAATCAAAATATGCCTTTCTTCGGCCTACCACCCTCAGAGTAATGGTCAAACAGAAAGGACAAATCAGTCACTGGAGCAATATCTCCGTTGTTTTTGTTCAGACTCCCAGGACGAATGGTCCAGCCTCCTACCGTATGCAGAATTTGCTTACAACAACGCGGTCCATACCGCCACCAATCAAACGCCCTTTTGGGCCAACTATGGGTTCCACCCTTCCTTCCTACCGGGGTTCCTTCCTGAAATCTCCGTCCCGGCTGTCCAAGACCGAATAAGGTCCCTTCAGCAGAATTTCCAGAAAATACAAGAGGCCATGCAAAAAGCTCAGGAGGGATATGAAAGACACTTTAATCGGGGAAGGAAGGAAAACCCAGACTTCAAGATAGGAGACGAAGTTTGGTTATCATCAGTCAACCTCAAGTTGGCCATTCCCACACGAAAATTAGGACCTAAATTCATCGGTCCTTTCAAGATCAAACGGAAAATCAATCCTGTGGCTTTTGAACTTTCTCTACCGGACTCATACAGGATACACCCTGTATTCCACGCTTCCCTCCGGAAACCTGTCACTCCCAGTCCTTTTTTAGGCAGGACCGAGCCACCACCTCCACCAGTTCTGGTGGATGGTGAAACTGAGTTTGTAGTAGAAAAAATTCTGAGTTGCAGGAAGAAGGGGAGGCAACTCCAATACTTGGTCAAATGGGAGGGGTACCCCTCAGAAGAAAACTCATGGGAACCTTCAGGAAATCTACATGCTCCACGTTTGATTCGGGCCTTCCACGCTGAGCACCCCGAATTGATGGCTAGTTTGGGCGTCCAGAGGCCACCCCTCGGGGGAGTTCACTGTCAGGAAAACCTTCAGTTTAGCGCTGTGCGCGAGTGCCTGTGCACTTGCGCGGCGGAACGGCACTCCGGCGCATGCGCATTCGCGGCTCGGCGCTCCGACGCACGCGCATGCGCACCAGCGCACGCCTGAGCGTCCCAGTGCGTGACAGCGTCACATGACCACTCACACTGCCCATTTAAGGAAGTGCATGAGACCAATCCAGCGCTGGCTTGTCTTCAGCTTCCTGCCAAAGCTCTGTTCCTGCTTCCTGTATCCTGATTGCCTGACTACCTGATTTGACCCGGATTTGCCTTTTGACCTTGCTGCCTTCTCTTGCCCTTGACCTTTGGACTGTATACTGGACTACCCGCTTGCTTGCCTCTGGCCCTTGAACCTCTGCCTGTGACCTGGATTTGCTTGTTATCTCCTGCGACCCGGACCTACCTGTCTTCAGCCCTGTACCTGCACCTGTGTTCTGGAACTTCCCAGCGCCTTCCTGACCCCAGCACCTGGCTCCCTCTTCAGTCCTCATCCTCTGGTTGGGTAGCCTGTGCCTCTTTGTGCCATTCACCCCCTGTCTCACCTCCAGGGGGCGGACTGCGCTCAGTTGCAAGGGTGAACCACTCTCTGCATTTCGGCCTCGGTAAGTACTCACCTGATAGCGATTTAAAAGATTACTGTTGGTGAGTGGGGACCCAGGAGGAGAGCACGGAGTGTCACTGGAATCTTCACAGCAAAAGTTGCACATGTTCAGCACATTGTATACATGAATGGACTTTATATGATTGCACTATAAATTTTTACTAGCGCTTTATATATGTATTTTCTGTTATAGTTTATTTGATTAAGAGCATCGCTAAGTATAATATTTTGCACTTTATTTTTACGTTTTTTTTTACCTTACACTTAAGCAGCAGCTCTGCCAGATTATATTTTTTATCACTAATTTGTTTCCATAACGCAGGTATATATCATTATTTCAAAGAAGGGGTTAAGTGTGTTCCTGGGAGGTGCTTTCTAACAGTGTGGGGGAGGGACAGATGGGGAAAAGAGAGATCGTGTTTCAGCATAGCTGAAACACAAAGATCTCTCCTTTGCTCCCTGACAAATCAGCGGTTTGCCTTGTTTACCTTGTGATCCGTCTCTACAAAGAACGATCGGTGGCAGCCTGACCTGCTGATTGGCTCCTGCTGTGTGCCCCCCTACTGTGCGTGCACCCCTACACCGTGTGCATGAAACGACGTACAGGTATGTGATTTTGCACAGCTGTGCCTCCCTGCCACAGTATATGTATGGTGGGCTGGCTGGAAGCGCTTAATCACCACATTAGGCAATAGGCTGCATCGCTGATCTATGTTTTATGATGGCAGGGATGTCTCCCCGTTGTCAGAACACAAAGACACAGTGGGGAGGATTATTCCAACCACCTCAAATGCGTGGATGGGGGGAATCAGGTCAGTTTGTTTTTGTTTGTTTTTTTGGGTTTAATACACTTTAAACTTGCCATATTTTGTTACTCATATTATAACATTACTAGAAGCCATGCGATTACATGCTATTTACTTGGCCATGTTTAACCCTAAAAAACATCAGCCAGTGTGCCACATCACATACAGTATGATCTCTTAGCAAGCTGCAATGCAACAGATCACTATAAAATAAGTCTTGCATTTTTAGTTTTTATGCAATGCAGTAACTACAGTATTACTGAATGAAAATAACTTGTCACCCCTTTAAATTAATGAGACATTTAGGTTTAAAAGTTAAATTTAAAGGGAATCTTTAAGAAAATAGAATATAGAAGCAGCTTTTGCTGACTTTTTGAGAGGCCAACTCTGGGACTGTTATTCTTATCCTTTCTGTACTCTTGAAACCTGATATTTACGTGCTTGTTCTAGGTTGGTGACTTGCCAGATTGGGAAGGAATCAAAAAAATGTTGGCAGATAGAATGAATAAAAAAGGCTAAAATGTATTTATTCACCATCTCTATGTGTCTCGGTAACCATAGTTACCAAAACAAAAAGTGATAGAAAATCGGAAATTTTTTATAGCTGTCACCAGAACAACAGGTCAGGGAAATATTCAAATGGGGACAAATGTTCTGGTGACATTTTAGGAAGGAATTCATCTCACTGTGCAGAGATTTTTATCACTTCATTTTGTTTCTCCAGATTAGGTAGTAAAGAGAAATCTCCCCAATGGGACACAGGCAGAAGGATTTACCGTAACTCTTCCATATTCTAAATTGAAGAAATAATAAAGAAAAATAGAGTGCACAATTGCAAGGCCCCAGTTTTGATACTACATTTTAACTAATGTTTTTGTGTTTTATAATATGTATTTTTTTTATATTCTGGTGTAATAAGAACTTTGTAGTATCTACCAGTGCCATTCATCCAGTTCTAGAAATAAATTGTTGAGCTATAGTTCATAAGATTAGTTGTTTGCTTTTCCAAAAAAAAGTGATAAGCTGACTTCTAGGATATAAACTGACCTTTGACTTCTCTACTGTGTACTGATCAGCTGCTAGACAACATCTTCTGCTAGAACCCTTATGAGCCCTGCAAGGCTTGCCTGAATTTTCAAACTGTAGCAGCACAAATTTTAAGCTACTAGAATAATTTTAATACACAGTACAGAGGTTGGCAAAGATACATAAAACATGTTTACAGCCATATACTTATTTAACCCCTTTTGACTCCCTATCTCACTGAGAAAATCATGCCAATTATGTAACTATGCATAGTTAGTTTATTATGTTAGAAATTATAGTTAGTGAGCCAATACGTATTTTCATATACCCAACTTTAGTGAAAGCAGCCATAATTATTTGGATTACAGCTCTATTACATACTGTACTTTAATAGTAAATTGTCTCATATTTTGAGAATTTATAATCAGAATGCATTATTCTAACAAAGTTATGGAATCTTTACACTGGGCCTATAATTTTATGCTTACATTATGTATCCATGCACATAAAGTACTTTTTTTTTTTTTACATTTCCTTTCAAAACAACTCATTATTTTCATCCTAAGTCCCTACAATTGGTTTACCAGTTATATTGGCATTGCTGCAACGTGACTTTGAAACAAAACAACAGATTTAGTAAAACTAACTACTCAAACTACCACTCAAGCCTTTCTGTTCAAGAAGTGGATGTTTTTCAAAGGACCGTAGTTTGCAATAAATAGAAATCAATAAGCAGTTCTAGCTTGTGTATGGAAGCAGAAATATAATTCTAGCCCCTAAGACACCAATTACTGGAATTTCTCAGGTCAGAAAAGGGTCTTTGTTTATCCTCATATGGTTGTATTTTAGTTGCAGAACCAAAGCATATAACACAAGGTAAATAAAACATTCTTTAAGGAAATCTTTAGGCACAAACACTTCACTCTTAAAACATATCATTCTAAAAATCCATCCATGTACAATTTTAATAGGAACTGACCAGTCCCACGGAGAGAAAAGCCTCAGCCTTATCCAAAGTAATGCTAATAAGTAATACATATTAGTCAAACAAAAGAAGAGCCCATTTTAGGAAAAACAAAAAACAACCCCCACTACATGGTGCATTGCTCAGCATTAAATACACAGGATCTCTATTCCAATTTATAGTAAACAAGGAGAGCATGCTGTGTTAGGTCAATATTCTTTTACACTCTGATTGCCTTTTATATAAATGAACAATAAAAAATGTTTTTTTTAAAAGAGCACTGTGCAGGGATACATACGAGGGTAGACATTACTCAACTTTCTCTGAAAATGCTTACTACTGGAGGAGGAAATGTCAGCTCTCAGATTACAGGGCAGTAAATGACAACCTGGAACTACATGATTAATGCACCTCTTATGCAGGTGAAAACACAAAGTACAGATAGGAAGATTTATAATGCCTTTAAGCACTTTCTGCCCAGCCAATGTATATAAACGGCCAGGTGAATGCTCTCCAGCGCGTGCCTCTCACAGCCCCTGGGGCACGCAGCAGTGTGCGATCTGACCATGCACAGTAGATCACCTTTTATGGTACTGGGCTGCTGTGAGTGGCCCTGGTACTATGTGATTTCTGTGACCAATCAGCAATAACATTTACAGTAGTAAGCAAGGCTGCCTACTACTGTATGATCTATGTGATTGGTCACAATGTTTACATTGTACTAGAGTCAATCACAGCTTCCCTGTACCATTTGATTGCTTATTACAGTGATCATCATTGTAATAATCTGAGTGTAATCCCTGATCACCCCCCCCCCCCCCCCAAGAGTAGTACAGTATCACTATGGTAACCCTGCACTATTCTGGTGACAGTATGTAAAACAAATTGTAAATAAAAAAATTTAAAACAAAAATGTAAATAACAGGTATAAAAAAAATGGGGCTGGGTGCGCAGCAAAGACTGTAGTGCATAAAATCCAAAAGAGACAACTTGAGGAACACGAGCTTGTGCCTCGTTGAAACGTCAGAATAAAACCTTCATTTACCTTTCAGGACCTGTGAGTGTCGCTCTCTCTCTCTTTCGGAATATATATATATATATATATATATATATATATATATATATATATATATATGTATATATATAAAATTGTTATTTTAATTTTTACATATTGTCACCAGAGCAAGTACAGTGTCACTATGATTACATTGCACTGCTGTGGTGTGATCATGTACAATGGCTGGCTGCTTTGATATCACTGTATGCCACCAGCTATTCAACGATTCCCTAATCAAGGACCCAGAGGTGAATAGAAAAATAGAACAGGAGCTTGAGGAATTTTTCCTAACAAACGATACATTAGACATAACTAGGGGTATCCTATGGGAAACCCATAAAGTATATATAAGAGGTATCCTAATAAGTATCGGGGCAGGGAAAAAAAAAAAGAAAAAGGAAAAAGGATTAAAAATTTGTGTTGGGTAATATATGAATTAGAGCAACTGACAAGACCAAGGGGGATCCCAGAGAGAGTAGATCTGAAAAGCAAAAAAGAAGAATTAGCAGAATTAATAGAGCAGGAGATGAAACAAGCTTTTCATATAGTAGATAAAAAGAGACATCAGGAGGGAAATAAACCTGGGAAATGGTTAGCGAGGGCTGTAAAGGAAAAGAAAAATGCATCATTTATAGATAAAATCCAAAACGCGAAGGAAAAACTTGCAGGGGATGCATTCATCCCCTGAAATAGCAGGAGTTTTTCATAGTTTTTATAGTCAGCTGTAGAATGTGAGGCAGGGAAAAAATAGAGGGAGGAAGTAAGAAATCCTGGAGTACCTGCAAGGGCTTGACCTTCCAGGGGTCTCGGAGGAAGAATTGGAGCTTCTAGAGGCCCCAATAATGCAGGAAGAGGTAGTAAGAGCAATAAAGGAAATGGCAACTGGAAAAAGTCCTGACACCGATGGGTACTCTATTTTTTACTATAAGAAGTTTGAGAAAATATTGGCACCTAAATTATGTGATTATTTGAATGCCTTGGCAGAGGGGGAAAAACTTAGGGAAGAAGCATTGATGGCATATATCACATTGCTATTGAAGGAAGGTAAAGACCCAATGATACCAGAGAGCTATAGACCAATATCACTATTGAACACTGATTTCAAAATTTTTGCAAAAATAATAGCGGGAAGACTAAAACCACTACTGCCTTGTTGGGTACATAGAGATCAGGTGGGATTCGTGTCAGGGAGGGAGGGAAAGGATAACTGTCTTAAAACTCTACTCCTGATACATGAGGCCAGAAAGAACGAAGCCCCAGTCGTACTGCTATCGGTGGATGCCGAAAAGGCTTTCGTCAGAGTCGACTGGGGCTTCATGGTGGAAGCATTGAGACACCTGGGAATAAAAGAAAGAATGATGTGATGGTTAACTGCATTTTACCATCATCCAACAGCTAAAATAATAATAAACAGAAATCTATCACCCCCTCTAGAATTACATAATGGTACAAGACAGGGGTGTCCCTTATCACCAATGCTATTGGTATTGGCATTGGAACCCCTATTAGCTGTAATAAGGAAAAATACTGACATAAGGGGTGTGAAAATGGGTAAAGAGGAGAACAAGGTGGCCGCATATGCAGACGACATATTATTTTATTTCTCGGATCCTAGGACAACCATATCTAATATAATGAAGGAATTGAGTAGATATGGCAAGATAACTAATTTTAAGGTTAATATATCCAAAACAGAAATCTTGAATATAACCATGACTAAAAAAGAACAATGGGCACTCCAACCATCATTTCCTTTTGTCTGGTGTGGGGGGGGAGCTCGGGTACCTAGGAATAAAACTCACAGCATCTTTGTTGACTGTATATGCGGCTAACTATATCCCTATCCTGAATAAGGTTAAGGCCCATTTAATACAGTTGAGATATAGGCCCCTTTCGTTGATAGGGAGGATCAATGCTCTGAAAATGTTTATACTTCCAAAATTAACATATGTATTTCAAATGATCCCAATAAAAGTCCCACAAGAGTTCTTATAAAATTAAAATCCTTAGTAATAAAATTTATTTGGCGGCGTAGACATCCTAGAATCTCATACGCAACATTGGTAAAAGCGAAACAACTAGGGGGGTTAGCTGCACCTGATTTACAAAGATACTATCAGGCAATTATCATATCACTAATAATAGGTTGGATACACAATAAGGATAGTAAAGGGTGGGTAGATATTGAGAAAGCCCAAAGTAAAGTAGATTAAGGCCCCTTTCACACTGAGGCGTTTTTCATGCGGGCAGCGCTAAAAATAGCGCCTGTTCACCGCATGAAAAAATCCGGCCCCTTTAACTCCAGTGTGAAAGCCGGCGAGCTTTCACACTGGAGCGGTGCGCTAGCAGGATGACAAAAAAAGTCCTGCTAGCAGCATCTTTGGAGCGGGATAGGAGCGGTGTGTTCACCGCTCCTATACCGCTCCTTCCCATTGATTACAATGGGAGGCCGCGGTAAAACCGCGGCAATACCGCGGTTACCGCGGCAATACCGCGGCTACGGCGGCGCTCTGCGGGGGGTGTTTAACCCTTTTTCGGCCGCTCGCGGGGGGGTAAAACCGCACCGCGAGCGGCCGAAAACCGCGGTGAAAACGACGGTAAAGCAGCGCTAAATATAGCGCTGCTTTACCGTCACCGCGGCTCACCGCCCCAGTGTGAAAGGGGCCTTAGGGAAAAGGGTATGGGTCCCACGGCAATATCGGGAACTATCAAGTAGCACAAATCCACTAACAAAAAATGTTTTCAAAATATGGGATGAACTGGATAAAATATATCACTGGTAACCTAACTCACCTTTAATTTCTTTATTAGACACAAATTACTTTACACCTGGTAAGGATGAATATATGTACTTTGTTAGATGGGCAAAAAAAAATGACATAATTTTACAGGATGTGATGATATGAAATAGAATATGCACTTTCAATGAACTAACACAAAAATGGGGAAATAGGCCATTAGATAGATGGAGATATGCACAATTACAACATTTTACACAGACACTCCCCCAGCCATTGCGAGGAGAAGGAAATATGAGGCCCGTGGAGAGGCTACTCTCCTCCTCACGATGCCTGAGACAGAGTGTATCCAAAATATCCAAAATATTAGGAGAGGAAATAGAGCCTAGATATCCGCCTTACTTAAAGAAATGGGAGGAAGAGATAGGAGAACTAAGGGACGAAGAACACAGAAGCAGGATTCTAAGAATAGCATATACCACCTCTAGAGATATAAGGACAATAGAAATGTCCTATAAATTGTTGGCGAGATGGTACATGGTCCCATAAAGAATACAAAGGTTCAGCGTAGGGATGGGCCCGGTGCTCGATGCGAACCCACGTTCGCATCGAGCACCGGGCGTTCGCTCGCTCGGCGAGCCCAGAACTATTTTGGCCGCTCGCATCACGTTCGTGTGATGCGAGCGGCCCCGCAATGCATTGCGGCCGGCGCGGCCGACGCAGTGCATTGCTGGCTGATGATTGGCCAAGCATGCACTGTGACCCCGCATGCTTGGCCAATCACAGCCCCGGAAACTCGAAGAGCCATAATTGGCTACAGGCAGGACGCCTGTAGCCAATTACAGCTCAGGGGCTGTAGTACACGCCCCCCCCTATAAAACGCCGCCACGCCGTCTGCGCCGGTCACATGCTGTTCCGGCGCAGATTGAGCAGGCTGATTCTGTGACACTCTGCTGCATTTAGATAGTTAGAGAGATTCACTTACAGAGATTGAGTTAGATAGATTCAGTTACAAAGATTGATTGAGAAAGAGGGGCTTGTAGTGTGTTCGTGGCAGGCAGGCAGAGCTCCTATATTTTGTTACCAGAAGCACCTATAGGACTTGTAGTGTGTTCGTGGCAGGCAGGCAGAGCTCCTATATTTTGTTACCAGAAGCACCTATAGGACTTGTAGTGTGTTCGTGGCAGGCAGGCAGAGCTCCTATATTTTGTTACCAGAAGCACCTATAGGACTTGTAGTGTGTTCGTGGCAGGCAGGCAGAGCTCCTATATTTTGTTACCAGAAGCACCTATAGGACTTGTAGTGTGTTCGTGGCAGGCAGGCAGAGCTCCTATATTTTGTTACCAGAAGCACCTATAGGACTTGTAGTGTGTTCGTGGCAGGCAGGCAGAGCTCCTATATTTTGTTCCCAGAGGCACCTATAGGACTTGAAGTGTGTTAGTCCCATTACACACACAGAGCTATATTTTCTTCCCAGAAGCACCTATAGGACTTGAAGTGTGTTAGTCCCATTACACACACAGAGCTATATTTTCTTCCCAGAAGCACCTATAGGACTTGAAGTGTGTTAGTCCCATCACACACACAGAGCTATATTTTGTTCCCAGAGGCACCTATAGGACTTGAAGTGTGTTAGTCCCATCACACACACAGAGCTATATTTTGTTCCCAGAAGCACCTATAGGACTTGAAGTGTGTTAGTCCCATCACACACACAGAGCTATATTTTGTTCCCAGAGGCACCTATAGGACTTGAAGTGTGTTAGTCCCATTACACACACAGAGCTATATTTTCTTCCCAGAAGCACCTATAGGACTTGAAGTGTGTTAGTCCCATCACACACACAGAGCTATATTTTGTTCCCAGAGGCACCTATAGGACTTGAAGTGTGTTAGTCCCATTACACACACAGAGCTATATTTTCTTCCCAGAAGCACCTATAGGACTTGAAGTGTGTTAGTCCCATCACACACACAGAGCTATATTTTCTTCCCAGAAGCACCTATAGGACTTGAAGTGTGTTAGTCCCATCACACACACAGAGCTATATTTTGTTCCCAGAGGCACCTATAGGACTTGAAGTGTGTTAGTCCCATTACACACACAGAGCTATATTTTCTTCCCAGAAGCACCTATAGGACTTGAAGTGTGTTAGTCCCATTACACACACAGAGCTATATTTTCTTCCCAGAAGCACCTATAGGACTTGAAGTGTGTTAGTCCCATCACACACACAGAGCTATATTTTGTTCCCAGAGGCACCTATAGGACTTGAAGTGTGTTAGTCCCATTACACACACAGAGCTATATTTTGTTCCCAGAAGCACCTATAGGACTTGAAGTGTGTTAGTCCCATTACACACACAGAGCTATATTTTCTTCCCAGAAGCACCTATAGGACTTGAAGTGTGTTAGTCCCATTACACACACAGAGCTATATTTTGTTCCCAGAAGCACCTATAGGACTTGAAGTGTGTTAGTCCCATCACACACACAGAGCTATATTTTGTTCCCAGAAGCACCTATAGGACTTGAAGTGTGTTAGTCCCATTACACACACAGAGCTATATTTTGTTCCCAGAAGCACCTATAGGACTTGAAGTGTGTTAGTCCCATCACACACACAGAGCTATATTTTGTTCCCAGAAGCACCTATAGGACTTGAAGTGTGTTAGTCCCATCACACACACAGAGCTATATTTTGTTCCCAGAAGCACCTATAGGACTTGAAGTGTGTTAGTCCCATCACACACACAGAGCTATATTTTGTTCCCAGAAGCACCTATAGGACTTGAAGTGTGTTAGTCCCATTACACACACAGAGCTATATTTTGTTCCCAGAAGCACCTATAGGACTTGAAGTGTGTTAGTCCCATTACACACACAGAGCTATATTTTCTTCCCAGAAGCACCTATAGGACTTGAAGTGTGTTAGTCCCATTACACACACAGAGCTATATTTTGTTCCCAGAAGCACCTATAGGACTTGAAGTGTGTTAGTCCCATCACACACACAGAGCTATATTTTGTTCCCAGAAGCACCTATAGGACTTGAAGTGTGTTAGTCCCATCACACACACAGAGCTATATTTTGTTCCCAGAAGCACCTATAGGACTTGAAGTGTGTTAGTCCCATTACACACACACAGAGCTATATTTTGTTCCCAGAAGCACCTATAGGACTTGAAGTGTGTTAGTCCCATCACACACACAGAGCTATATTTTGTTCCCAGAAGCACCTATAGGACTTGAAGTGTGTTAGTCCCATCACACACACAGAGCTATATTTTGTTCCCAGAAGCACCTATAGGACTTGAAGTGTGTTAGTCCCATTACACACACAGAGCTATATTTTGTTCCCAGAAGCACCTATAGGACTTGAAGTGTGTTAGTCCCATTACACACACAGAGCTATATTTTCTTCCCAGAAGCACCTATAGGACTTGAAGTGTGTTAGTCCCATTACACACACAGAGCTATATTTTGTTCCCAGAAGCACCTATAGGACTTGAAGTGTGTTAGTCCCATCACACACACAGAGCTATATTTTGTTCCCAGAAGCACCTATAGGACTTGAAGTGTGTTAGTCCCATCACACACACAGAGCTATATTTTGTTCCCAGAAGCACCTATAGGACTTGAAGTGTGTTAGTCCCATCACACACACAGAGCTATATTTTGTTCCCAGAAGCACCTATAGGACTTGAAGTGTGTTAGTCCCATCACACACACAGAGCTATATTTTGTTCCCAGAAGCACCTATAGGACTTGAAGTGTGTTAGTCCCATTACACACACAGAGCTATATTTTCTTCCCAGAAGCACCTATAGGACTTGAAGTGTGTTAGTCCCATTACACACACAGAGCTATATTTTCTTCCCAGAAGCACCTATAGGACTTGAAGTGTGTTAGTCCCATTACACACACAGAGCTATATTTTCTTCCCAGAAGCACCTATAGGACTTGAAGTGTGTTAGTCCCATCACACACACAGAGCTATATTTTGTTCCCAGAAGCACCTATAGGACTTGAAGTGTGTTTGTCCCATCACACACACAGAGCTATATTTTGTTCCCAGAAGCACCTATAGGACTTGAAGTGTGTTAGTCCCATTACACACACAGAGCTATATTTTCTTCCCAGAAGCACCTATAGGACTTGAAGTGTGTTAGTCCCATCACACACACAGAGCTATATTTTGTTCCCAGAAGCACCTATAGGACTTGAAGTGTGTTAGTCCCATCACACACACAGAGCTATATTTTGTTCCCAGAAGCACCTATAGGACTTGAAGTGTGTTAGTCCCATCACACACACAGAGCTATATTTTGTTCCCAGAAGCACCTATAGGACTTGAAGTGTGTTAGTCCCATCACACAGAGATCCTATATTTTGTTCCCAGAAGCAACTATAGGACTTGAAGTGTGTTAGTCCCATCACACAGACCTTTATTTTCTTCCCAGAAGCACCTATAGGACTTGAAGTGTGTTAGTCCCATCACACAGAGCTCCTCTATTTTCTTTGCATAAGCACCCACAGGACTTCTAGTGTGTTAGTGGCATCACACAGAGCTCCTCTATTTTCTTTGCAGAAGCACCCACAGGACTTCTAGTGTGTTAGTGGCATCACACAGAGCTCCTCTATTTTCTTTGCAGAAGCACCCACAGGACTTCTAGTGTGTTAGTGGCATCACACAGAGCTCCTCTATTTTCTTTGCAGAAGCACCCACAGGACTTCTAGTGTGTTAGTGGCATCACACAGAGCTCCTCTATTTTCTTTGCAGAAGCACCCATAGGACTTCTAGTGTGTTAGTGGCATCACACAGAGCTCCTATATATTCTTCTCAGCAGCACCCACAGGACTTCTAGTGTGTTAGTGGCATCACACAGAGCTCCTCTATTTTCTTTGCATAAGCACCCACAGGACTTCTAGTGTGTTAGTGGCATCACACAGAGCTCCTCTATTTTCTTTGCATAAGCACCCACAGGACTTCTAGTGTGTTAGTGGCATCACACAGAGCTCCTCTATTTTCTTTGCATAAGCACCCACAGGACTTCTAGTGTGTTAGTGGCATCACACAGAGCTCCTCTATTTTCTTTGCATAAGCACCCACAGGACTTCTAGTGTGTTAGTGGCATCACACAGAGCTCCTATATATTCTTCTCAGCAGCACCCACAGGACTTCTAGTGTGTTAGTGGCATCACACAGAGCTCCTCTATTTTCTTTGCATAAGCACCCACAGGACTTCTAGTGTGTTAGTGGCATCACACAGAGCTCCTCTATTTTCTTTGCATAAGCACCCACAGGACTTCTAGTGTGTTAGTGGCATCACACAGAGCTCCTCTATTTTCTTTGCAGAAGCACCCATAGGACTTCTAGTGTGTTAGTGGCATCACACAGAGCTCCTCTATTTTCTTTGCAGAAGCACCCATAGGACTTCTAGTGTGTTAGTGGCATCACACAGAGCTCCTATATTTTCTTCTCAGCAGCACCCACAGGACTACCGACTACAATGGCTGGAAGACCGCCAAGGGGAGGCAGAGCGTGCAGAGCCAAGAACACAGGGCAGGCAGGCTCTGTTTCTAGTGGACGTGGCCGTGGACGTGGACGTGGTCGTGCATCGTCATCAGCACGTGGCCATGGGACACGCGCGTCTTTGTTTTCGGCAGCTGGACATGTGGAGCCGCATCATGCTGAAGGCTTGGTAGAATGGATGACCAAGCCCTCCTCATCCTCCTCATCCTCTCTCACCCAGGCTCAGGGTACTGACAGAGCATCATCAGCCACCCCTTCCCTAGACCCACCATGTCCTCCTGAGGAGTCCCCCGAACACTTTGAGCACAGTGTTGGGTACATGCTCCAGGAGGATGCCCAACGATTCGAAGGCTCGGATGACGATACCCAGCTTGAGGAATCTGGCAGTACAGTTCCACCAGCTGCAGCTTACTGCCAGGTTTGCTCTAGTGGTGAAGAGGGAGGGGATGATGAGGTCACTGACTCCACGTGGGTGCCTCAAGGGAGAGAGGATGAGGAGGAGGACGAGGAGGAGGAGGATGCGGCGTCACATGTCCAACGAGGCAGGATGCCCCCTGGAGGCCAGGTAGAGGCCAGCACAGCAACTGTACAACACCGCAGAGCTCCGCCTGTGCAGGGCGCTGCCTCTGCACGTTATCAGAAAAGTTCTTTGGTGTGGGCCTTTTTTGAGACGAGTGCAGCAGATCGCACCACTGCTATTTGCAATATTTGTCTCAAGCGTATCTCGCGTGGCCAAAACATCAGCCGCTTGGGCACGACAAGCATGACCAGACATATGGCGACCTGCCATGCAGCTCGTTGGCAGGCACACATAAAAGACCCACACCAAAGAACTAAGCGGACCTCTCCTTGCTCCTCCTCAGCTGGGATCTCCATCCCCACTACACCTTCAGTCCTCTCTGAAAGCTGCTCTGAGAGGACTGAAGGTGTAGAATTCGGTGTGTCACAACCAAGTACTTGCAGTACACCGACGTCCGATTGCAGCAGGCAAATTTCCCTGCCCCAGCTGCTGGACCGTAGAAAGAAGTACACTCCCAGCCATCCACATGCCCAGCGGTTGAATGCTAGCCTTGCTAAATTGCTAGCACTTCAACTGCTGCCTTTTCAGTTGGTAGACTCGGCCCCCTTCCGTGAGTTTGTTCAATGTGCGGTTCCTCAGTGGCAGGTTCCCAAACGCCACTTTTTCTCGCGGAAGGCGATTCCGTCTCTCTACCGGCATGTGGAGGGCAATGTCCATGCCTCGCTGGACAGGGCGGTCAGCGGTAAGGTGCATATTACCGCTGACTCATGGTCCAGCAGGCATGGACAGGGACGGTACCTTTCTTTCACGGCCCATTGGGTCACTCTATTGGCAGCTGGGAGGGATGCAGGACAAGGTGCAGTAGTGTTGGAGGTTGTTCCGCCACCACGCCTCCAAAACGCGACTACTGCTACTGGTTGTGACACACCTCTCTCCTCCACCCCCTCCTCTTCTTCTTCCTCCAGTGCTCTGTCCTTGGAACCAGCGGTGCTCCGTAGGCGTACAAGGGGCTACGCAAGTACGCAGGCAAAAAGATGCCATGCCGTGCTTGCGCTGGTGTGTTTGGGGGACAGGAGCCACACTGGGCCAGAGGTTCTGGCAGCTCTGCAGGGGCAGGCCGAAAGGTGGTTGACGCCACGTCAGCTTAAGCCAGGAATGGTCGTTTCTGACAATGGCACCAACCTCCTCTCCGCCCTGCGACAGGGGCAGCTCACCCATGTGCCCTGCATGGCTCACGTCCTCAACCTGGTGGTGCAGCGGTTCTTGGGCAGGTTCCCAGGCTTACAGGATGTCCTGAGGCAGGCCAGGAAAGTCTGTGTGCATTTCCGCCGATCTTATAATGCCAGTGCTCGGCTGACTGAGCTGCAAAAGGAGCTGAACCTGCCCAAGAACCGCCTAATATCTGACATGCCCACCAGGTGGAACTCAACGTTGGCCATGCTGCAGCGACTGCACACGCAGCAGAGGGCCATCAATGAGTACCTTTGCGACTACGGCACCAGGACAGGGTCAGGGGAGCTTGGTTTTTTTTCCCCACGTCAGTGGAGCATGATCAGGGATGCATGCACTGTCCTCTCACCATTTGAGGAGGCCACGAGGATGGTGAGCAGTGACAGTGCATGCATCAGTGACACTGTCCCTCTTGTCCACCTGTTGGAGCATACGCTGCGTGGGATAATGGACAGGGCACTTGAGGCAGAACAGAGGCAGGAAGAGGAGGACTTCCTTGCCTCTCAAGGCCCCCTTTATCCGGACAGTGTTCCTTCTGTCCCACCCATCACACAGGAAGAGGATGAGGAGGAGGAGGAGGAGGAGGAGGAGGAGGATTGTGTGAGCATGGAGGTGGAGCCTGGCACTCAGCATCAGCAGCAGCAGTCTTTTAGGGATGATGTACAGTCCCAACAAGCCAGTGGACTTGTACGTGGCTGGGAGGAGGTGGCTGGCGATCATGTCATCCTCAGTGACCCAGAAGACTCCGGACCGAATGCCTCAGCTAACCTACGCTGCATGGCCTCCCTGATCCTGCAAAGCCTGCGGAAGGATCCTCGTGTTCTTCGGATCAAGGAGAGGGACCATTACTGGCTGGCCACTCTCCTTGATCCGCGGTACAAGGGTAAGGTTGCGGACCTTATCTTGCCGTCGCAGAGGGAGCAGAGGATGAGACATCTCAGGGAGGCCTTGCAGAAAGGTCTGTGCAACGCGTTCCCAGAAACTGGGAGGCTACAAACTCCTGGTCCTGGGCGACGAGTTGCTGAGGCTTCGGTCAGTGGCAGAAGGAGCGGTGGGGAAGGTGGACGTCTGACCGATGCGTTCAGACAATTTTTTAGTCCGCAGCCCCAAGGTATGATCGGTTCCAGCAACCATCGCCAGCGTCTGATATACATGGTGCAGGAATACCTTGGGGCAAGGTCAGACTTGGACACCTTTCCCACCGAAAATCCTCTGGCTTACTGGGTCCTGAGGATGGATCACTGGCCAGAGCTTGCACAGTATGCAATTGAGCTACTGGCCTGTCCTGCCTCCAGCGTTCTTTCCGAACGCACATTCAGTGCTGCTGGAGGATTTGTGACTGATCATAGGGTGCGCCTGTCCACCGCCTCGGTTGATCGACTGACATTCATCAAAATGAATCAGTCTTGGATCACCACCAGCTACCAGGCACCTGAGGCGGATATAACCGAATAATTTTTAATGTCACATCCCTTCAAGACTGCCTATGCTGATGCTGAGTGACTGTCCTCTTATGTTCACTGACTATCCTCTTCCTCCTCCTCAATGATCCATGCCACCACACCAGTGCCTAAGGCACAATTTTTCAGCCCCTGTTTAACAGGGGCGTGTACTTACAATTTTTTAAAAAAATGCTTCGCAACACGTGTGACTGCTGTGCTCCAAGTACAGTCTCTGTGAGGGCCGGGTTGCAGTGTTGTGGCACCAGCACCAGTGCCTAAGGCACAATTTTTCAGCCCCTGTTTAACAGGGGCGGGTACTTACAATTTTTTAAAAAAATGCTTCGCAACACGTGTGACTGCTGTGCTCCAAGTACAGTATCTGTGAGGGCCGGGTTGCAGTGTTGTGGCACCAGCACCAGTGCCTAAGGCACAATTTTTCAGCCCCTGTTTAACAGGGGCGTGTACTTACAATTTTTTAAAAAAAATGCTTCGCAACACGTGTGACTGCTGTGCTCCAAGTACAGTATCTGTGAGGGCCGGGTTGCAGTGTTGTGGCACCAGCACCAGTGCCTAAGGCACAATTTTTCAGCCCCTGTTTAACAGGGGCGTGTACTTACAATTTTTTAAAAAAATGCTTCGCAACACGTGTGACTGCTGTGCTCCAAGTACAGTATCTGTGAGGGCCGGGTTGCAGTGTTGTGGCACCAGCACCAGTGCCTAAGGCACAATTTTTCAGCCCCTGTTTAACAGGGGCGTGTACTTACAATTTTTTAAAAAAATGCTTCGCAACACGTGTGACTGCTGTGCTCCAAGTACAGTCTCTGTGAGGGGTTGCAGTGTTGTGGCACCAGCACCAGTGCCTAAGGCACAATTTTTCAGCCCCTGTTTAACAGGGGCGGGTAATTACAAATCTTGATCTAATAGTTCACAGCAGGGCCCATTCCTGCGCCCACCAAGAGTAACTATGAGGGCCTGCAGTCTTGTGGCAACACCGTCCACCACCACCGCCAAAGGCCCAATTTTTCTGCCCTGTTCATCAGGTGCTTGCAATTACAAATCTTGATCTAATAACTCACAGCAGGGCCCATTCCTGCGCCCACCAAGAGTAACTATGAGGGCCTACAGTCTTGTGGCAACACCGTCCACCACCACCGCCAAAGGCCCAATTTTTCTGCCCTGTTCATCAGGTGCTTGCAATTACAAATCTTGATCTAATAACTCACAGCAGGGCCCATTCCTGCGCCCACCAAGAGTAACTGTGAGAGCTTACAGTCTTGTGGCAAAACCGTCCACCACCACCACCACCACCCCCAATTTTTCTGCCCTGTTCAACAGGTGCATGCAATTACAAATCTTGATCTATTAACTCACAGCAGGGCCCATTCCTGTGCCCACCAGTCTTGTGGCTACACCAACATCTAATAGGGCAAATTTCTGCAGAGTATATACGCCAGGCCCCTACTTTCAAACATCCAACTTACAAACGACTCCTACTTGCAAATGGAAAGAGAAAACAGGAAGTGAGAGGAAATCTACCCCTAGGAAGGGAAATTCTATCCTGTTAGATTTAATTTGGGAAAAAGGTATCTCCTCTCTACTGATACTTTATCACCAATCCTTGTTTCAATTAAAACCCCACTTTTCCAAAAACATTTGTCATTGGGACGGAAAGTGAGGTGACATGTTCTGAACAGATGTGCAAAGACAGCAAATGTTACAGGGGTGATAACCCCTCCCTATGTTCTCCAAAAAGCTTAAAAATAGATTTTTTTGGGATGGAGCTACACTTCATAATGTACCTGTTCAGATTCTACTTAAGATCAAACCTAAAGCCGCAAGTGGTTTTAAATGGCTTCTTTTTTTCCTTTACAAATGTCATTTTGTGCAAGGACAGTTCTAAACACGGGAAACACATGCCACTTCACAGGCATACTTTAGACACCCCCAGGTACCATATTTAAAGGAAAATTTCACTTTTTTTTTTTCACTTTATGCATCATTAAAATGACTGCTCCCGAAAAAACGTTAGTTTTTAAAAGTTCTTTTTGCATTGATATATGTCCCCTGGGGCAGGACCCGGGTCCCCAAACCTGTTTTATGACATTAACATGCATATTGGCCGTTGTAATTAGCACTTTTGATTTCGAACGTTCGCGTCCATTATAACGTATAGGGTTCGAAAATTTGCGCGAACTTTCGGTCCGTTCGAAGGTTCTGGTTCGAACCGAACCCGGGGGTGTTCGGCTCATCCCTAGTTCAGCGTAGATACCTCATTAAAGTGTTGGAGGGGCTGTAATGCCCCAGGAACATTTGTACATCTATGGTGGGATTGTGCAAAGATTCAGCCATACTGGGAAAAAATTATAGAGAATATATATCAAATAACAGGGGAGCAAGTAAGTGTCAGGGATCCCGTCCGCTGCACACTCTAGTGCGCAGGCGCACGGTCCCGGCTCCCCGGAGTGTAGCCAGTGACAGGGAGATACTGCGGCGGCGCACGCGCACTCGCGACCCCGCCGAGCGGCGCGCGCGCATGCACAGTAGTGTTGCTTGCCCCATGTGACCTCAGCAGCCCTATAAAAGGAGGGCCTCTGTGCCCAAACGGACGCTGGTTCATCTGACAGCTGCTTCCTGTTTATACCCTGTGCCTGATTCCTAGATTGCCTTACTTGTTGCCAAACCCGGATCGTCTGACTACCCTGCCTTCTCCTGACCTTGACCTTCGGCTTGCATCTTGGATCTGTTGTCTTCTCCTGTGCTAGACCCTCGGCCTGTATTCCGGATTCTCCTCTCTGCTGCCAGTACTTGACCCCCGGCCTGCCTTGGACTTCCTCTGCCTGAACGCCTTGTTACCTTACCTTGGACTTTGCTTACCAGTGTTTGACCCTCAGCCTGTACCCGACTAATCTCTTTGTGTTTGACCCTCAGCCAGCTTGCTGTACTCCTACCTGAGTGAACCCTGGACCGATCCGCCAGCTCCAGTCATCTCCTTGCTGCAACACCTGAGCCCATGCCTGGTCACCATCCTGAAGGTGGCTTGTGCCTCTTGGTGCTAACCGTCCCTGTATCACCTTCAGGGCAGTGGGCGCCGAGTCGCAAGGGCAACCGCTCTCGGCATCTTGGCCTTGGTGAGTACCTAGTTCATGACAGTAAGGAAGGAGCCATGGACATGCCTGTTCCATGATACAAGGAAAACAATAGCTCAATATAAGAACATTCTGATGCCCCATCTGCTGAACGCGGCCAAGAGCCTGATTCCAAAAGTATGGAGGTCGCCTAAACCCCCGTTAATAAAAGATTGGATAGTTAAGATAGACTGGTTAAGATCAATAGAAGAAACCATACATAGAGGTGAAGACTCGACAAAAGTATTTTTATAGTATATGGGGGGGATGGCTGGAGTTCAAAAAGACGGCAGAACATTTAAAAATGACGGAGGACTAGGATAAAACCTGAAGGATCGAGGGAGGGAGAGAGAGAGAGAGAGAGGGGAGGGAGGGAGGGATTAGTATAATTTCAAAGTATTTGTATTTTATGTGGATTGTAACAAGGTGTTGTTTGATAATTGATATTTTGATAATGTTGTTAAACTTAAATGATATATACAAAATAAAAAGAGAATATACAAAAACATGTACAATGGCTGGCTGCTTTAACCACTTGACCACTGGGCACTTAAACACCCTTAATAACCAATTTTCAGCTTTCGGTGCTCTCACATTTTGAATGACAATTACTCAGTCATACAACACTGTACCCATGTGAAATTGTTGTCCTTTTTTTCACACAAATAGAGCTTTCTTTTGGTGGTATTTAATCACCGTTGGGTTTTTTAATTTTTGCGCTATAAAAGAAAAAAGACAGAAAATTTGGTAAAAAAAATGACATTTTCTTTGTTTCTGTTAAAAAATTTAGCAAATTTGTAATTTTTCTTGATAAATTTTGGCCAAAATTTATACTGCTACATATCTTTGGTAAAAATAAGTACAAATTGGGGTATATTATTTGGTCTTTGTGAAAGTTATAGAGTCCACAAGCTATGGTGCCAATATCTGAAAATTGATCACACCTGAAGTACTGACGGCCTATCTAATTTCTTGAGACCCTAACATGCCAGAAAAGTACAAATACCCCCCAAATTACCCCTTTTTGGAAAGAAGACATTCCAAGGTATTTAGAAAGAGGCATGGTGAGTTTTTTGAAGTTGTCATTTTTTCCCACAATTCTTTGCAAAATCAAGATTTTTTTTTTCTTTTTTTTTTTAAACAAAATTGTCATATTAGCAGGTTATTTCTCACACACAGCATATGCATACCACAAATTACACCCCAAAACACATTCTGCTATTACTCCTGAGTACGGCGATACCACATGTGTGAGACTTTTACACAGCGTGGCCACATACAGAGGCCCAACATGCAGGGAGCACCATCAGGCATTCTGGAGCACCCAGGCCAATTCTGACATTTCTCTCCTACATGTAAAAATCAAAATTACATAGAACCCCAAAACATTATATATGTTTTTTTAGCAAAGACCCTAGAGAATACAATGGCGGTCGTTGCAACTTTTTATCTTACACGGTACTTGCGCAGCAATTTTTCGAACGCGTTTTTTTGGAAAAAAAAAGTTTTGTGCTTTACAAAAAACAAAACTGTAAATTTAGCCCAATGTTTTTGCATAATGTGAAAGATGAAGTTACGCCGAGTAAATAGATATCTAACATGTCACCCTTCAAAATTGTACACACTCATGGAATGGCGCCAAACTTCGCTACTTAAAAATCCCCATAGGTGGCACTTTAAAAATTTTTACTGGTTACATGTTTTGAGTTACAGAGGAGGTCTAAGGCCAAAATTATTGTTCTCGCTATAACGTTCGCAGCAATACCTCACATGTGTGGTTTGAACACTGTTTTCATATGTGGGCGGGACTTACGTATGCGTTCGCTTCGGCATGCGAGCACACAGGGACAGGGGCGCTTAAATTTTTTTTTTTTTTTTTTTTTATTGTTCATTTTACTTTATTTATTTTAGTTTAAAACTTTTTTTTTCCCCCAAAAATTTTTTTTGATCACTTTCATTCCTATTACAAGGAATGTAAACATCCCTTGTAATAGAAATATGGCATGACAGGTCCTCTTTACAGTGAGATATGGGGTCAATAAGACCCCACATCTCACCTCTAGGCTGGAAAGCCTGAAATAAAATAAAAAAACGATCCTGGCTTCGATCGTAGTGAGTATTGCATGGTATCGAAGAATATCGCAGGGTATGGCAGAGTATGGCAGGGTATTGCAGGGTATAGCATGGTATTGCATGGTATCGCAGGGTATGGCAGAGTATCGCAGGGTATGGCAGAGTATCGCAGGGTATGGCAGAGTATTGTTGGGTATTTCAGAGTATTGCAGAGTATTGCAGGGTATTGCAGAATATGGCAGGGTATGGCAGGGTATCGCAGAGTATGGCAGAGTATTGCTGGGTATTGCAGGGTATCGCAGGGTATGGCTGGGTATTGCAGAGTATTGCAGGGTATTGCAGAATATGGCAGGGAATGGCAGGGTATTGCAGAGTATGGCAGAGTATTGCTGGGTATTGCAGGGTATGTCAGAGTATCGCAGGGTATGTCAGAGTATCGCAGGGTATGGCAGAGTATGGCAGAGTATTGCTGGGTATCGCAGGGTATGGCCCTTCAGAGAAACCACCCTTGTGCATGGCCCTCTCCCGAAGAGTCCTCCCCTGGATGCTTCTCCAGTTGCTGGGCCTCTCCTTAGATGAGACGGCATCGGACCACTCTTGGATAATTAGGCCCCGATATCCATTCAGGCCTGTCCCTGCAGTTGCTTCGCCTCGGGCTATCCAGCCCCGAGACTTGGAATTGCACGGATCCGCACCCCAGGCCAGGAGGGCCATGAGGGCTTGTCAGGAGGACCAGGACCAAACAGACAGATAATATCTTCTGGACCAGAACCCCGAAACACAGCAGGACGACACTCCCACTGGGCTGGTTCCGAGAAAAAAAGGGTATCCAATACACCCAGCCAAACTGCGTTCTCACACTTGCCGGCTGTGACAGCGACACCTGCGGCCAAGGAGAACCCAGTGCAATTCCAGCTAGACTTATACTTAGACCATAATTTGGCATAATTAGCCCTAAAACCCAACTGTGGTTTTAGGAATGTTAACTTTGAAAAACACATAGCGTGTGCTCGTCAGGATCCAGCGCTACATACCCTGTTTCCCCTAAAATAAGACCTAGCGTGATTGTCGGTGATGGCTGCAATATAAGCCCTACCCTGTTTCCCCGAAAATAAGCCCTACCCTGAAAACAAGACCTACAAGGACTTTGACTAGGGCTTATTTGGGGGGTAGGGCTTATATTGCAGCCAACACCGACAATCACGCTAGGTCTTATTTTCGGGGAAACGGGGTATACAATAATAAATACACCCAGAAGTAGGATATATGGGCATTTTAACTAGGAGTCAGACATGAATCTATATGAAGGGTGAAAGGGAGATACATCTTTAATATTATAGTAGTACTAATAGCTGAGACTTTTTTTTTTTTCATGGATATAATCATTTTAAATATAATGCACAATACTGGTAAAAGTTTCCATCAAATGTAATTGTAATGCCTTATATTACCTCCAGTCTGTCAGCCTCCACCTTCTCTGGGTTCAGATGCTGATCCTCCCTGCACAGAGTCTTTAAAATTATTTATTTTTTTAAACAATAAACATGTTATACTTACCTGCTCTACGTAATGGTTTTGCACAGAACAGCCTTGATTCTCCTCTTCTGGGGTCCCCCCCACCGACGCTCCTGGCTCCTTCTGCCTTCAGAGTGCTCCAATAGCAAGCTGCAAAGTATAATATAGAGTGCCCCTATAGCAAAGTAAAAAAAACTCTGACTTTAGAACCACTCACTTCCTACCCAGGACTACATGTCCCATGAGGCATTGCTCCTCACACATTCACAAGTTCTCAGGCACTTAATGAGCTGTATGTGTGCTGCACTGTGTCTTCTGACATGTGTGGAAAGTTTACTGAGCTGTATATGTGCGGAACTGTATTTTCTAAAATGTAAACAAATAATGCATCCTGTATGCAGGCCAACTAACTGACTGATTAATTGATTACGAAAATAATTGACAACTATTTTCATAATCAATTAGTTGTTGATTAATTGATTAGTTGTTTTGGCTCTAATTGTGTGTACATTGTATATTAACAACAACACACATACAATTGTGCTCATAAGTTTACATACCCTGGCAGAATTTATGATTTCTTGGCCATTTTTTAGAGAATATGAATGATAACACAAAAATATTTCTTTCACACATGGTTAGTGTTTGGCTGAAGCCATTTATTATCAATCAACTGTGTTTACTCTTTTTAAATCATAATGACAACAGAAACTACCCAAATGACCCTGATAAAAAGTTTACATACCCTGGTAATTTTGGCCTGATTACATGCACACAAATTGACACAAAGGGATTTGAATGGCTATTAAAGGTAACCATCCTCACCTGTGATCTGTTTGTAGTTAGTTTGTGTGTATAAAAGGTCAATGAGTTTCTGGACTCCTGACAGACCCTTGCATCTTTCACCCAGTGCTGCACTGACGTTTCTGGATTCAAAGTCATGGGGAAAGCAAAAGAATTGTCAAAGGATCTGCAGGAAAAGGTAGTTGAACTGTATAAAACAGGAAAGTGATATAAAAAGATATCCAAGGAATTGAGAATGTCAATTAGTAGTGTTTGAACTTTAATCTAGAAGTGGAAAATGAGGGGTCTTTTGAAACCAAACCATGGTCAGGTAGACCAACTAAAATATCAGGAAAATTGTTTGGAATGCAAAGAAAAACCCACAAATAACTTCAGGTGAAATACAGGACTCTCTGAAAACATGTGGTGTGGCTGTTTCAAGATGCACAATAAGGAGGCCCTTGAAGAAAGATGGGCTGCATGGTTGAGTTGCCAGAAGAAAGCCATTACTACGCAAATGCCACAAAGTATCCCACAATACGCCAAACAGCACAGAGACAAGCCTCAAACCTTCTGGCACAAAGTCATTTGGAGTGATGAGACCACAATTGAGCTTTTTAGCCACAACCATAAACGCTACTATTGGAGAGGAGTCAACAAGGCCTATGTTGAAAGTTACAGAGGTGGATCACTGATGTTTTGGGGATGTGTGAGCCACAAAGGTACAGGAAATTTGGTCAAAATTGATGGCAAGATGAATGCAGTATGTTATCAAAAAATACTGGCGGAACATTTGCATTCACCAGCCAGGAAGCTGCGTATGGGAGGTACTTGGACATTCCAACATGACAATGATGCAAAACAGAAGGCCAAGTTGACCTGTCATATGCTACAGCAGAATAAAGTGAAGGTTCTGGAGTGGCCAATCTCAGTCTCCTGACCCCAATATCATTGAGCCACTCTGGGGAGATCTCAAATGTGCAGTTCATGCAAGACAGCCCATGAATTTACAGGAACTGGAGGCTTTTTGCCAAGAGCAATGGGCAGCTTTACCATCTGAGAAGATACAGAGCCTCATCCACAAATGCCACAAAAGACTTCAAGCTATCATTGATGTTAAAGGTGGGCAATACACAGTATTAAGAACTGGGGTATGTAAACATTTGATCAGGGTCATTTGGGTAGTTTCTGTAGTCATTATGATTTAAAAAGAGTAAACACAGTTGATTGATAATAAATGGCTTCAGCCACACACTAACCATGATTGAAAGAAAAGTTTTTGTGTTATCATTCATATTCTCTGAAAAATGGGCAAGAAATCATAAATTCTGCCAGGGTATGTAAAGTTATGAGCACAACTGTACATGCAGAGAGTATTAAGAAGCTTGTGTCACTGTACTGATGATCAATTGGACCAGTTCAGTAGCAAAGAGGAAATAATTTTCTAGGACCACTTTTTTTTGTTAATGTTTATAATAGCCAATTTGTACACTACTAGTAAAGGAATCAGACAATGGCAAAGTATAGTTGTTTTGTACATTTCATTTTAATTATAAGGGCCATGGGTAAAAAACAGAACTAAACAAAATGTTTACAGAGGACAAAACCTTAAGTTGAATTTTACATGGAGTGAAGGAGTCATTCCCTTTTTAGGGATCCTATAGTGCTCTATAACCATTGTGTTATGGAAGTACCCATATATTATAAGTATGAAGGTACAGAATACACAAAAAAGTGGCAGATTTTAAGACAGGAGCGTATGAATGACCACCGGATAATAGCATGATCTTAAAGGCAATTATGTTTATTATAAATAGTTATATATACCTGTTTATTAACCCATAGCAACCAATCAGATCTGAGCTTTCAAGAGTTAAGCGTAGTGAAAAATACTGAAAAATGAAAACAATTCCAATTGGTTTCGATTGTGTACTTACATTTGCTTATGGCTCTTTGCAAGAAGCTTACCTCAAAATAATACCTTAATTACCTTAAAACAATAATTTACATACCCTTTTTTAATATTCTCCCAGTGGCTTATATGTAAGTAAGTAAAAACGAATCTGTCTGCCATTTTAAAATGAACCACTTGCTGCCAAATCATGTACATGTACGTGATTGACTTCAAGTGGTTATACCAGGGTTATGGCTGCAGCTGTCAGCCATAATCCACGTAATATGTTTTAGAGCCGGTGGTGCTCTACAAAGTAAAAGCAATCCTAGTGGCTAATTAGCCGATGGATTGATTTTACAGGTGGGTCCTCCCCACCTCTGCCTCTAGTGCCTTTCCAGGCTCTCCTGTCCTTGTATACATTCCAAATTTTGCACTGACTTACGATAGAAGTGTTCGTGGACCGGATTGTCTCCAATAATCTCTACAGTCTAGGAGCCTAGAAGCAACAAGTATTTCCATCACTTTCGGTTAGGGCATGTAAAGACTGCCATTTTTTTTCCCTGGAAAGCATGAAATCAATTAATTTTTTTTAGTTTATGCTTTCAAGGGTAGAGAAGAGATCTAGGGTCTTATAGACCACACATTTCTCCATAAAGTGGATCTGTCATGCTTTATTTTTATCACAAGGGATGTTTAATTTTTTTTTAACAAAATAAATAATAAGAAAAGTTTTTAAGTACCCCCATCCCCCCGTGCTCACATGCAGAGGTCAATGCATATGTAGGTCACACACTCATATGTAAATAGTTTTCGCACCACACATGTGAGGTATTGCCGCAAATGTTATAGTGAGAGCAATAGTACCCAAACACCCTGTGCAACTCAACTGGTAACCTGTAATAGGTGCTTTTAAGTATATTTTATATTTTTTACCCAAAAATTGGGTTACATATTGTCTTTTTTGTATTAAAATTAATTGAAGTGTATTTTTTACCAAAACAAATGTGTGACATAAAAAATTGCAGCAGCCACCATTTTATCCTAAAATATATAATGTTTTGGTGTTCTAGGTAACTTTCTATCAAAAAAAATACAGATTTTTACATGTAAACAAAAAGGGTCAGAAATGGGTAAGAGAAAAGGAAGTGAATACAGCACTAAACTAGAAAAAAAAATGAAAGTATAAAAATAAGCTCAAATTTGTAAGATATATACAAGCACAGTGATTATAGGAAAAAGAAAAAGCTGCGCAAATGCATTGAAATATATGTGAAGTGACAAGATATAGTGTATTGCACCAACTTAACAACACATATAAATACCAAATTAATATTAAATAATAAATGACAAATCCTCAAAAAAAATATAGATAAATATTGAAAAAACAGTCCAGTCAAGTGAATGAAAGTAAATTAATTCTTCTGTGCAGACAAAAAACACTGATAATTGTGAACCTCCACCACACACAATGCGCCTTACCAGAGGGCAAGCAATATCAAGCCTGTAATTTAGATCATCATCCGGACCTTAGACAAGCAGCAGCAGCAAATCACTATCAGTACGCTGAAGACAAGCCAGGAGATCACAACTCGGCAAGTAGACTAACAGGCAATGATCGGGGTCCCAGGAAGATGAAAAGAAACTCACCATAGTGTGAATCCGTAAATCATCGGTTTATTAACCACTTGCCTACCAGAAACGAACACCCCCTTCCTGCCCAAGCCATTGTTCAGCTTTCAGCGCTGTCGCACTTTGAATGACAATTGCGCGGTCGTGGGACACTGTACCCACACACATTTTTTATCATTTTCTTCACATAAATAGAGCTTTCTTTTGGTGGTATTTAATCACTGCTGGGTTTTTTTTATTTTGTACAAAAAAAAAAAAAAACATTTTGGAAAAAAAACGTTTTTTTACTTTTTTTCTGTCAGTTAATTTTGTAACTAAGTAATTTTTCACCTTCACTGATGTGCGCTGATGAGGCGGCACTGATGGGCACTAATAGGCGGAACTGGTGGGCATTGATGAGGTTGCACTTATGGGCACTGATGAGGCGGCACTTATGGGCACTGATAGGCAGCACTGATGGGCACTGATATGCGGCAGTGGCAGGCACTGATAGGGGGCACTGGTGGGCATGGATAGGCGGCATGGATAGGCGCTACAGATGGGCACTGATAGGCATTGATGGGTGGTACTGATGGGCGACACTGATGGGAATTGGTGGACAGCAGTGATGGGCATTGATGTTAAGTGGCACTAATTGCCAACACTGACTGGGATGGCTAATGGGCACTGATTTGTGGCACTTGTGGGCAGTGTGGTGACTGTATGCTGGCATTGGTGGGCACTGTATGGTGGAATTGGTGAGCACTGTATGCTGGCATTGCTGGGCAGTCCATTTTTTTCACTTTATTTATATATTGTAATCAGGGCACTGATGATCAGTGCCCTGATTACTTCCCTAGCTGTCCCCTGTGAGGAGATGCCGCTGATCGGTTCTCCTCTCCTTACACTCTTTCAGTGTGAGGCGAGGAGCGCCGATTACCGGCATCTCCTGTTTACATGTGACCGGCTGTGATTGGACACAGCCGATCACATGGTTAAAGAGCCGCTGACGCGGCTCTTTACATAGATCGGGGTCACACCGTGTCCTAGCAACGCGGTGCGGCCAGGATTGCCGCGCTATGCGCCACCGTGGGCGCGGCCGCTCTGTGCCGCCATCATATGACAGTAGCCCAGAACAAGAGCTGCACCGCCTTGCCCTCATTTGACAGTGGGCGGGCAGCAAGCAGTTAAAGATAAAAATTGCACTTACATTTGCATAGAAGATAAAATGCTAATTTAACTTTCGTAAGTTGCAGAATATGTTCAATCTTTTTGCCTGCACCCTGAGGTTTATTTACTAAAGGCAAATCCACTTTGCACTGCAAGTGCACTTGGAAGTGCAGTCACTGTAGATCTGAGGGGGACATGCAAGCAAAATAACAAACAGAATTTTTGCTTATACATGTTTGAATGATAAAATCAGCAGAGCTCCCCCTCATTTCAGATCTTCCCCTCAGATCTAAAGCAACTTGACTTCCAAGTGCACTTGCAGTGCACTTGTAGTGCAAGGTGGATTTGCCTTTAGAAAATCAACCCCACTGTCCAATAACAGTGCTCTTAATGGCCATTAAAGCCCTGTCTATGAGCATGAGGATGCCAAATGGTCAGGACCTAGCCAGGGGAATCCAGTCACTAGTAACTAAGAAAATCAGAGTAGCACATAGAATTTTTTTTGCCTAATAAATATAATATCATATATGTTTTGGTAGTTGCTCTTAGGCAGAACTTTAAAGTAATGGTGAAATTAAAGTTCTGAAGTGGTAAAAACCCTGAATACCATTTGTAAAAGTTATCTAGTTTATTTTCAATTAAATCTTTACAATTATTTATATTAACATTACAATTTTTCCAAGATGATTGAGTTTGACTATTAGATATTTCACATTACTGCTAAATCTTTAGATCAACAAAGACTATTAGAATAATAACCTCTAAATAATAAATGCCTTTCAAAAGGATAGATGAATATTAAATAGAATGAAATGAGCTGTTATTTCAAAACTTTGCATTCATCTTTGCTATCAGTGATTGATAGTAATACATGTAACTTTCCATAAAATTTCCATTTTCCTGTTGTTACTAGATAACTTAGATATTAAAACAGGGCAATATATAGTGCATTAACTTCATTCCTAAATTATAGTTATTTTTGTAATAGTTATTACACTGTAGAACCATTATAATATTTCACAATTAATTAACAGTAAAGTATTTAGATTAATAAACATTTACTTTTGCATTTAAAATCTGTTTACATTCCATGTTATTCATTTACTTAACAAGTAGGACAAATTTACATATGTTCCATAAAAACACAATTTAAATTAATTCAAACTATTTTTTATGTGCATGTCCTTTAAGGAAGTAAAGTCATTTATTGGGAGAAAGTACTGGACACTAGCAGATAAGGATATACATTTGTGCTCATAAGTTTACATACCCTGGCAGAATTTATGATTTCTTGGCCATTTTTCAGAGAATACGAATGATAACACAAAACCTTTGGCTGAAGCCATTTATTATGAATCAACTGTTTACTCTTTTTAAATCATAATGACAACACAAACTACCCAAATTACCCTGATCAAAAGTTTACGTACCCTCTTAATACCATGTTTTGCCCCCTTTAACATCAATGACAGCTTGAAGTCTTTTGCGGTATTTGTGGATGAGGCTCTTTATCTTTTCAGATGGTAAAGCTGCCCATTCCTCTTGGCAAAAAGCCTCCAGCACCTGTAAATTCCTGGGCTGTCTTGCATGAACTGCAGGTTTGAGATCTCCCCAGAGTGGCTCAACGATATTGAGGTCAGGAGACTGAGATGGCCACTCCAGAACCTTCACTTTATTCTGCTGTAGCATATGACAGGTCGACTTGGCCTTCTGTTTTGGATCATTGTCATGTTGGAATGTCCAAATACGTCCCATGCACAGCTTTCAGGCTGATGAATGCAAATGTTCCTCCAGTATTTTTTGATAACATACTGCATTCGTCTTGCCATCAATTTTGACCAAATTTCCTCTGCCTTTGTGGCTCACACATCCCCAAAACATCAGCGATCCACCTCCGTAACTTTCATCATAGGCCTTGTTGACTCCTCTCCAATAGTAGCGTTTATGGTTGTGGCCAAAAAGCTCAATTGTGGTCTCATCACTCCAAATGACTTTGTGCCAGAAGGTTTGAGGCTCTGTGCCGTTTGGCGTATTGTAAGTGGGATACTTTGTGGCATTTGCATAGTAATGGCTTTCTTCTGGCAACTCAACCATGCAGCCAATCTTTATTCAAGTAGCTCCTTATTGTGCATCTTGAAACAGCCCCACCACATGTTTTCAGAGAGTTCTGTATTTCACCTGAAGTTATTTTTTTATATTTTGCATCCCGAACAATTTTCCTGGCAGTTGTGGGTGATATTTTAGTTGGTATACCTGACCGTGGTTTGGTTTCAACAGAACCCCTCATTTTCCACTTCTTTATTAGAGTTTGAACACTGCTCATTGTCATTCTCAATTCCTTGGATATCTTTTTATATCCCTTTTCTGTTTTATACAGTTCAGCTACCTTTTCCCACAGATCTTTTGACAATTATTTTGTTTTCCCCACGACTCAGAATCCAGAAATGTCAGTGCAGCATTGGATAAAAGATGTAAGGGTCTGTCAGGAGTCCAGAAATTCATTGACCTTTTATACACACACACTAATTACAAGCAAACAGATCACAGGTGAGGATGGTTACCTTTAACCATTTGCCGACCGGCGCATGACGATATACGTCGACAGAATGGCACGTACAGGCAGGAGGGCGTATATATACGTCCCTCCTTTAGCCTGTACGTGCCATCGGGAGCGCGCCGGGAGCGGCGCGCTCCCGCGCCGGTCGGGACCCCCGTGAGTCCGGCCGCGGTCCCCGCGGACTCGATCGCCGCGGGGACTCCCGCGATCGTCTCACGGAGCGGCTGAACGGAGAGATGCCGAGATAAAGCATCTCCCCGTTCTGCCTAGCAACTAGTGACGCCGATCTCTGCTCCCTGTGATTGGAGCAGAGATCAGCATTCACTAGCTGACAGCCACGCCCCCCACAGTAAAAAACACACCCCTAGGCATACTTAACTCTTTCACTGCCCCCTTGTGGTTAACCCCTAAACTGCCAGTGTCATTTATACAGAAATCAATGCATTTAAATGCATTAATTGCTGTATAAATGACAATGGTCCCAAAAATGTGTCAAAAATGTCCGATGTGTCCGCCATAATGTCGCAGTCACAAAAAAAATCGCAGATCTCCGCCATTAATAATAAAAAAAAATTATTAATAAAAATGCTATAAAACTATCCCCTATCTTGTAAACGCTATAACTTCTGCGCAAACCGATCAATAATCGCTTATTGCGATTTTTTTTACCAAAAATATGTAGAAGAATACGTATCGGCCTAAACTGAGGAAAAAAAATGTTTTTTTATATATTTTTTGGGGATATTTATTATAGCAAAAAATAAAAAATAATGCATTTTTTTCAAAATTGTCGCTCTATTTTTGTTTATAGCGCAAAAAATAAAAACCGCAGGGGCGATCAAATACCACCAAAAGAAAGCTCTATTTGTGGGAAAAAAAGGACGTCAATTTTGTTTGGGAGCCACGTCGCACGACCGCGCAATTGTCAGTTAAAGCGACGCAGTGCCGAATCGCAAAAAGGGGCCTGGTCCTTTGGCTGCAAATTGGTCCGGTCTGAAAGTGGTTAATAGCCATTCAAACCCCTTTGTGTCAACATCTGTGCGTGTTATCAGGCCAAAATCACCAGAGTGTGTAAACTTTTGATCAGGGTCATTTGGGTAGTTTCTGTTGTCATTATGATTTAAAAATAGTAAACACAGTTGATAGATAATTAATGGCTTCAGCCAAACACTAACCATGAGTGAAATAACAATTTTTGTGTTATCATTAATATTCTCTGAAAAATGGCCAAGAAATCATAAATTCTGCCAGGGTATGTAAACTTATGAGCACAACTCTAACTTTCATTTAGTTATCAGCATGGAATTCCACTGCCATTTGCACATATTCACATATTCTCAATGTGGTCCTTTTAGCTAAAGTAAAGGAAAAAAAATACATTGTGACTTCTCTCACACATCGCCTTTATTTTTACCTAAGACTATGAATGAGATGTAGTTCATAGACTGTGTATAGTGTCTCATTGAGTTCTTTTGCTTAACACTGCAGAAAGAACTCTGGTGTCGGAGGAGAGGAGATTGATTTTGACAGGTGATGAAAATGGGCTCTCCTTTACTCAGGTTTTTTTTTAGATTTCAGTTCAAGAAACTTGGTCACCACATTTGCTATTAAATGCAGCAATCAATTAGGCATATTAATTACTTACATGTATGTCCTTGAAATGCAAATATTTTTTGTATTTTTCTTGATAGAGGAGCTGAAAAGTAAGAATTTGACGCTTAAAGCGTAACTTCACTTTTGTTGAAAAAAAACACTACCCTCTGGGTGATCTATGTACATTGCAAGGAACCTTTGTTGCAGATTCCTACCTTTTGTTATTCTGACAAAATCCATGTGTTTTTCTGTGCCTCTGTGTGCTGAGTGGGTCTAATGGGAGTGGTTTCATAATTATCAGTCAGCTGTGCAGACTCAGAGCACTAATGGGGAAATCTGCTGGGCCTGCATCCCTTTAGACAGGTTCCTATTGGAAATATCTCACCAAAAATTAAATTTTTGTTGCAGGGGATGCCTGAAATATGACTTGTATCTTAGGCAGACTTCTGGGAAAATTGGTGTGCCAATCACACAAGCAGGAAATTATGTTTCTGGGGGGTGGTCAGTGCACACTCTGTGTACAGAACAACTCCATGTAGCCATGTTGCATTGCATTTATAGAAAATTACAGTGGCTGCAGATTGAAAAGGAAAAGTAATTTTTAATAACATTTGATTACAATATGACTTGTATCCCAATTGTACACGCTATATACATTTTTCTTTGTTTGCTATATTTTTTCCCCTCAAAAGTGGAGTTACCCTTTAAGGAAAGTGTCAGATTCCTGGTTATTCTAGCTCTTTCCCCTGTCCCAACTCACTACTACTGCTGCTTCAGGTGGCTCTGTAAAGCTTACCAGTGCAACCTGACAAGAATGCAGGTGACAGCACTGAGGCATAATGCAGGAGGAGACAGCTGCAATTTTAGAGTAGCTCATTGCCCCACTCCACATTTAACACAGCAAAATGGCAGCCTCCAGCAAGAAGAAACAGGAGCAACGCTATAGGCAATTTACAGCGCACAATAATTTTGGCAGTATCATTATTAGCGTCGACTGTAGGGCAGCTAAAACTTTCAAAAGAAGAGTTAAAAAATGGCTGCCTTAGCATTTTGCTCATAACAGGTTAACTTTATGTGACAGCTGGCAAGTTGAATTATATGTTATTTTATCTATCAGGTATAATACAATTTTACAGTATGTTGTCAAACTAGCATAGAAGGCATACTGAATTCTGCCCAATACTTTAAGAGTAACTCCACTTTCGTTGAGAAAAACACATTCCCCTGTGGGTGATCTATGTACATTGCAAGGATTTTAACAAACGTTGTTGCAGATTCTTACCTTTTGTTACTCTGAAGAACTGCTTGTTTGTCTGTGTCCATGTGCATAATGAATTTGTATGGCAGTGTTTTTATAATTATCAATCAGCTGCTGCACCTGCAGGGGTCTAATAAGGTAATTGGCAAGGTCTGCAGCTTAATTACAATATGACTTGAGTCGCAATTATAAACGGTATAATTAATATGTTTTTATTTGCTAATTTTTTTTTTCATGAACGTGAATTTACCCTTTAACATTGATATTGGGTAGAAATAACCTTAATTGTGGCCTCTCAATGTACAACACAGCTTTATGTGTTGCAAAAGTGACTTGTTTGGCTAGAGGTATGCATGAGCAGAGAAATACAGAGAATTAAAACATGTTAAACTGAAAAAAAAGTAAAATATAGCAGCCAGCTGACTAGCCATGCTTTATTTTTCTCATAATTTCATACCTGAGTGATTTTCTGCTTGAAGCTTGTAGCTCTAAAACGTTCAACAAGCCAAATCCCATTCATTTCAATAGCCCCTGTTCACATCTGAGAATTCTGTCGCCTAAAGCAAAATGCCTGAAGCTCAAAAGAGTACAGGAGCTTCTTTTTGGCAGATTACATTAGTTTTTGACTACATAAACTTCCTTAGAAATGCCTGACTTGATCATTTTATGAGTGCTTTACAAGCGTTTTGTCGCTCTATTTCTGCTTAAATAGCAGCTCTCCACCCCTAATTTCCTCTACCTCTCCTCCCAATAGTGCTTTCTATTGGCTAAACCAAAATGCTTGAAGCTGTAAACACTTGTAATACTCTTCTAGAATGTTTTAAAAACACTTGTAGAAAGCTGCAAAAAAGCTTAAAGGGGTTGTAAAGGTTCGTTTTTTGTTTTTTTTTTAAATAACAAACATAGAATGTAGAGAAAGGATTAAATATGGGGATTCTAAATAAAAAGGAGAAGGAGCATTTGCTACCTAGGTTACCAACAATGTATTTGTTCAGGAAAATACATAAAAACTTTGGTAAACCATCCAGGACGACCCATCTATTACTTCTCGAGTTGGCAAGTATAAGGATCATTACTTGCAGCCACTGGTGATGGGTACCCCCTCTTTTCTAAAAGAAACTAAACAAGTTATCAACCTCCTCAATACTGTAGAGTGGAAGCCAACATACTTGCTGGTGACCATGGATGTTGCGTTTTTGTACACAATCTCACACAAACTGGGGTTATGAGGCAGTTCAACTATTCGCGCTATGTAGAGTACATTTATTTTAGAATTGCTTGAATTCTCTATGTCACACAATTATTTTTGGCATGATGGTCCCTATTATTTTCAAACTAAAGACATTGTTGGCCATGGGAGCGAAATCTGTTCCGAGCATAGCCAACCTTTTCATGTCTAAATGGGAAGAGGATACGGTTCTACATAATAGACGCTCAGAGCTAATTGTGTGGAAAAGATTTATTGATGACGTCCTGTTCATATGGGATGGTGATTCTTTTTTGGCCTTTCTGAGTAACAATAATAGGGGTATTTCCCTCAGCCATGAGGTAACCTCTATAGAGATGAATTTCTTGGACTTGACAATTTTGATATAAGAAGGACCTTTCTCAAGCGAACCGACAGAAACTGATTTATTCCACTAGATTCCTGCCATCATCAATCATGGCTGACGGCATTACCCAAAGGCCAGTTCTTGTGTTTAAAACGCGATTGTACCAACTTAGATAATTATCTAAGGAGGCATCTGCTCTGAAAACCAGGTTCTTGGCCAAAGGGTATGATGACAAGGCTTTAGACTCCCTCATATTGAAGGTTGGCAATAGGGATCATTAGCAACTGTTAAGCGATAACCCCCATCGGGGTGAGAATGTGGATGATTTTGGTCTAGCCTTTTTTACCACATATTCGATTCATCATTGGGCAATTAAGAGGATTATCAAGAAACACTGGCCAATCGTTAAGAATGACTGTGTCCTTGGTCCTCTAGCATCAGATCGTCCAAGGGTCATTTTCAGAGGGGCAACTAACCTTAGGAATACAATAGCACCCAATGTCCCTAATCCCCCTACTAGACCCACCTTTTTTGGTGATCTGAAGGTTTACTATCTCTGTGGGAAGTGTCAAGCTTGCAGAATCAACACACACCAAGGGAGGGAGATTACTGAATTTATTTTGGTGGGTACAGGAGTCACTTACCCTATTAAATCATTAATTTCATGTACAACCAAGTGTGTTGTTTACCTTCTTAGGTGCCCTTGTGGCCTAGAATATGTAGGGCGTACTATCCGTATGCTACATGTCAGGTTGGTGGAATATATAACCAACATAATAAAGGGTTTTGACAAGCATAATGTTTCAAAGCATTATGCTTTGAAACAGAATTGGGATCCCATGAGCACCACTTTTGTTGCCCTTGAAAAGTATGTTCCTCACTAGCGTGGGAGCAATGGCAAGTGGAATATCTCCAGAGCTGAGACCCACTGGATTTAAAAATTGGGTTCTCGTGTGCCTCATGGTTTGAATGTGGAGTGGGACATCAACTGTTTTATTAATAATAGTTGATGTCCCCTCCACCACACATTACCTGTTTCCTTTTGAATGAATCAATTTTCTTTATTTTTATTACTATTTTATTCAATTTTTCCTAATATCATCACTATTCTATTCTATTCATTTTGGGTCCAATATCGCCATGAACTCAGATGTTGCACATGTACCTGTGCCCATATTAAATGCTAATTGTATAGGTTGTTAAATGTATATATTTTTATGTATGTTTCACAAGCATTGATTTTAATTTTTGAATACTTTTTATATGTTCAATTGGAATTACAGGGGAGCAAGCCTACATGATTGATTACATTTTATTTATGTGAGGTTTGATTTTGACTCACAAGATGCTGCTGTCTATTCTAGTGCCTCTTGTACTGCTGTCTATAAAAGGATCTGTTCATCTTGATTGATGGACACATCTTTTCACCAATGACAGCAATAATTGATTTAATTTCATTCATGTGAGATTATATTTTGCTCCACAAGATGGCACGGAATATTCTAGTGCTTCTTCTATTGCTGTCTACAAAGGATCTGTTCATCCAGGATGATGGAAACATAATTTCACCAATGACTGCATAGGTCAATCTTTTTCACTTCACCTATAACAGGCTGAGTCCTGTCTACTAATGATTGTCCTTGAGCAAATTTTTTGACCAGTGGCTGTGCTCCCTTGTCTGCCAATTGGAGCATTTATAGCGCAGGTAGAGGCATGTGTACATGCCCCTGATGATGTAATTTATGAAATGATCATCGGGACGGACATGTACACACGCTACTGGGCGTATGCAATCGCTGTCTGGATTTTAAGGAAGTTTTATTTAAACAAAATAACAAACATGTCATACTTACTTACTCTGTGCAAGGGTTTTGCACAGAGTGGTCCCAATCCTCCTCTTCTACTGTCCCTCCGTGGTGCTCCTGGCTCGTCCGCCTCTCGAGTGACCCCCACAGATAATCGTTTTCCCTGGGGGCACTTGTGCGGGCACGCTCCCGAGTCCTGCTGCTCTGTCCATTGACACAAACAGCAGGACTCGGTCCCGCCCCCTGGCTCCTGCATCATTGGATTTGATTGACAAGCTGGAGCTGCTGTGCTCGTCCTTGACACTGGAACGATCAGGCTCAGGTAAGTAAAGGGTGGGCTGTGGGGGGCAGCTGCACTACAGAAAGTTGTTCACCTTAATGCATATAATGCATTAAGGTGAAAAACCTTGAGGCTTTACAACCCCTTTAATAAAAACGCCAAAAAACACCAGCAAAGCCATACGCTCAGGTGTGAATTAAGCCTTTTTGAATGCATGCACCAAGTTTCTGTGGCAATGCATGGAAATCTTTGCAGCTGATGTAGCTCACCCTGTCCTGGTAGATTGAAAAAAAAACTGGGATAGCATGTGACAGCTATTAAAAATACCTCTTATAAAGAACAAACAGATCATCCACCTGCAGGCAGAGTGTGTCAGCAGGCTTCTTTTTTGCTGAAATAAAAAGCTATTGAGCTACATTTCTCTTTTTATAAATATTTTAGTTTGGCTCTTCAAACACATGTTGTTAGGTTTAGGTTTTCATGCTTCTGTTTTACAACTGTGGACAACTTCCTCCTACCATTTCCTGCTAATACTACATTTATTCTAATATTGTGAACTAGCTTAAAATAATGTTCCCTTAGACAGTGTCACAATTTATAAACAATTATCTTATTGAAATCTGATATTATAGTCACTAGGCTGTTTATTTACAACTGACACGTATTTTTTGAGTAGAATGCATGGAGGGTTTATGTAGAAAAGCTTTTTAGAGCCAATTTTAATTATTTTTTATTTATTTATTTGTGTTTGTGACAGTTTTTCATTGAAGAGCTGACTTTAGTACCTCTATACATGGTTCCTGCAAATGTATTTTCATCAGGACACGGATACATTCTGTTATTACATATTGTACTTTTAATGTAGAATATTCTTCTACAACAATGATGAATTCTCTTCTCTAATACATTCTGGTTACGGCTGCAGATTTTATTGATGTTTTGATCCTGTTTGCTCTTTTCTGCTAACCCCAGTTCCATACCTTTAGATAAAATTAAATTTGTTATGTTATTAAGGCACAGAATCGTTTTCCAAAAGTGTGATTTAAACAGGCAATATTGTGATAACTTAAAGTGTTTGTTACCCTAAAAAAAAAGAAAAAATGGATCCTGTTCCCTTAAAGCATGTTATACAGCACAGTGCTTTGTAATTTGGCCCCCTGTATCACCTGAAATACCTGGATAATCCTGTCTGGCTATATCCTCCCCCCTGTAAATTGACCACGGTTTATAATGGCTGTTGTGCCCTGACACCGTGGTCAGTTTACGTGCCTCCGTCATCTTGAGCTTTGCTCTCTGCTCTTCTGTGTCTCCTGTGTCCTCCCCCTCGCCCTCCCATCCCTGCCTGTCAGCTCCATCCACTCCATGATCCTCCCCTCCTGCTGCACTCATATCTATACTATAAGCATGCCATTCCCTTTGTTACATAATGCTATGTCCCTGTGCCTGTGCTGTATAAAAAATATGCAGATTATTCCTTATCTCAGAGCGGCTCACAGTGCTCATGTGACTCCCCGTCTCTCTCTCCTCTCTCTTACCCTCCTCCCCAGCTGATGTTAGCGGGAGTGCTCGACCCTGCCTGCTATAGCTGTTAGCCGGGCAGAGGAGAGAGCAGAGGAGTCAAATGAGTGCTGGGAGACGCTCTGAGATAAGGAAAATCCGACCGCGTGTGCGCTCCATCGGACTTTGTGTGCTCTTAAATTTTCCGACAACAAAATCCGATCAGACTTTTTCCGATCGTGTGTAGAGAATTCCGACGGACAAAGTGCCACGCATGCTCAGATCAAATTATGAGACCAAACCTATTGGCTACTAGCCTCTACGTAGTTCCGTTGTACGCAACGAACGTCACCACGTTCAGAATAATCGGATTTTCCAACAACTTTGTCCGACCGTGTGTATGCAACACCAGTGTCGGACAAAATCCGTCGGAAAAAATCAGACGGATTTTGTGGTCGGAATTTCCGACCGTGTGTACGGGGCATTAGTCATTGAGTTTAGGAAGTCATCTCCTTAGCAACAAAATAAAATTAGGATCTGAAGAGCATACATAATATGTTAATTTAGCTAACACAGGTAATAACAGGCATCCCGGGATTCCTGCTTCCAGACAGGCCATTTGTAATCCACTAGGTCAAAAGAACTGTATAGCAATTTATTTTCTTTATTTATTTGCTAACAAATTAGCATAACATATAGTGGTTCCGTACTTATTTTCTTTTTACTTTCATATGGTTTTTAAATATTACACATGTTTATTAAATATTAAAAATAATATATTCAGAGTAATTAATAAAGAGAGCTCTCTTCCACCACTGCAGCTATCACACATACAGCACAAGGGCCTATGAGTTTTGTAGCTGGGATGCAAAAGCTAGTTGGGGATTTAGAAACACTATTTATCCATTAGGTCCACTCCCCTTTTAATTGACAGCAGTGGGCAAATTCCTTCACCAATAGACAGCCTTCATGTGGCTTACAAGAAAGAAGACTTGATAGGGAGCTAATCTCTCAGCTTCCCCATTAGGCTCTGCCTGCTGTCAGTGCAACTGGTTGCTATAAGCCTATTGGCTATAAGGCTGGCAGTGATAGTTGTGGAAGGGAGAGGATAATACCAGCAAACATGTCACCCTAATACAAAGCAATATACAAACACAGGAACTCTACCTGTCTGTGCATGTCATGCTAGTGCCTCCTCTGTACTGGCAGCAGGGATTATTTGCAAATTTTGGCCCAGGGCCATACCATCACAGTATTGTGGTAAGTATTTTTTTTAAATTCCCCTACATGTGTTCCTAAATTTTAAATATATATAACATATATATATATATATATATATATATATATATATATATATATATATGAATATATCAATATTTAAGCTACAAAAATGAAGCTAGTGCTATTAGCAATGTGTCATAACAAAAAAAACTATTTACATGAAGGTCAGATAGTAATACCCCAACACAGAGTTCCCCCTGCAGTGTAAGGGGGAGTTCTGTGGACCCTGATGTAAAAGGGAACATTGTGGACTGTGATGTAAAGGAGAAATCTTTGGAGCTCAGCTGCATAGAGGGGTCATTTAAATATCTACCACAGCATGGCCTGCATAGAATTTTGTGGGCAAATCCAGGTTTAAAGATGGCCGCTTCACAGCAGTTGCCATCTTTATGATGCAACCAGGGGCAATTTATGAAATCAGTGGGCCTGTGTGCAAGATCATAATTTAAGCCCTAACACCAGAGTGAAAATTGGATGTGGTGTTCTGGAGCTATAGCTAGCGCCTGCTGCTTACATAGTATGGTAAAGATCCCTGATGATTGAGGGATAATTGCCTTTCCTGAAAGGGTTGCCAACCCCTCACAACTTTTTTTATTTTTTACACTGGGAAGACATGGAAAAACTACTGACAGAAGAGAGAGAGATGGGGAAAATAGATTGGACGAGAGAGAGAGAGAGATGGGGCAGAGAGAAATGGGGGAGAGAAAGAAAGATGAGGGAGAGATCTGTGTGCTATATTGATTTGCATTATCATATGATCTGTTCAGAAAAGCAAATTTTAGAAGAATATTTTTGATTCAAAAATAAGGCTACTCATAAATGAGCAGATTTCACAATGATAATCTAAATAGGGTAGTTTTCACATTGACAATCTCAGGGACTATGAAATCACAACCTACATTTTTCCTAAACATAAACCAAGACCAAGACATAAACATAAACCAAGACATAAACCGAGACAGAAGTACAGTTAAATCACACTTGTTTAATAATAATAAAAAAAGGTAAACAGAGTAAGCATAGTCAAAACATAGCCAGAGTTCAGGAACTGGAACAGATAGTCAGACAAGCCAAAACGTCAGCGAGCCAGAGAACAGCATAATAGAACAGCAAGCAGGACCTGGGGCCAAAAGGAATATCAGCCAAGCAAGTCTTTAACAGGAGCACAGGCGAGCGTCTCTAGAGATGTGACCAAGGCGAAGGCAGAGATCATCTGGACTGGACGGCTTAAGTAAGCAGGACTGACAAGGAGGATATCATCAACAGGTGAGTCACTGTGGAGAGATAGGAGCTGGCAAATAGTCGACAGCTGAGCGGCCAGCTCAGAGAAGGAAGGGCTGAGCCCAGCCCTGACAGTACCCCCTCCTCAATGACCTCTCCCCCTCAGAGGACCTCCAAATTTGAGGGGAAAACGTCTATGGAAATCACGGAGGAAGACAGGGGCATGAACGTCCGAGGATGAGACCCAAGAACTTTCCTCCAGACCGTACCCTTTCAAATGCACCAGATACTGTATGCGCCCATGGAACCTACGGGAGTCAACAATGGACTGTACTTCATACTCCTCATGGTTCTCAAACTGTACAGGGTGAGGATGAGGCACCGAGGTGGTAAAGCAGTATCAAACCAAAGGTTTTAATAAGGAGACATGAAATACATGTGAGATATGCATATTAGAAGAAAGGTTTAATGTGTAAGCCACAGAGTTAATCCTGCAAAGAATACGGAAAGGCCCAATAAACCAAGATGTGAACTTCAGAGAGGGAACACGAAGTTGGAGTTTGCGAGATGACAGCCAGACCCTGTCACCCAAAGGAGTGACTGGTGCGAACTGTAGTCAGAAATGATCAGGAGGAATCACAGGAACCGGAACCGACTCCATCTTTGAAGTGGAGGAAAATTGTTGTGACAAAGCGTCAGCCCTTACATTCTTAGTACATTTTGAATGACAATTACTCAGTCAGTTTTATTTTTTGCGCTATAAATTAAAAAAGACCAACAATTCGGTAAATGCATTTTTCCTGGTTTCTGTTATAAAATTTTGCAAATTAGTATTTTTTCTTCATACATTTTGGCCAAAATTTATACTGCTACATATCTTTGGTAAAAATAACTCAAATCTGTGTAGGTCATTTGGTCTTTGTGAAAGTTATAGAGTCTACAGTCTGTTGTGACAATCATTGGAAATTGATCACACCTGATGCACTGACAGCCTATGTCATTTCTTGAGACCCTAACAAGCCAGGAAAGTACACATACCCCCCAAATGACCCCTGTTTGGAAAGTAGGCATTCCAAAGTATTTAGTAAGAGGAATAGTGAGTTTTTTGAAGTTGTCATTTTTTCCCACAATTTGCAAAATGAAGATTTTTTTTATTTATTTTTTCACAAAATTGCCATATTAACAGGTTATTTCTCACACACAGCATATGCATGCCACAAATTACACCCCAAAACACATTCTACTATTCCTCCTGAGTATGGCAATACCACACGTGTGAGACTTTTACACAGCCTGGCCACATAGATAGGCCCAACATTCAGGGAGCACTGTCAGGCGTTCTAGGGACATAAATTACACATTTAATTTCTTGACTATCTCTTGCACCTTTGAAGGCCCTGGAGCACAGGACAATGGAAACGCCAAAAAAATACCCCATTTTGGAAAGCAAACACCCCAACGTATATTCTATGAGACATAATGAGTCTTTTGAACATGTCATTTTTTCCCACAAGTTTTTGGAAAATGTGGAAAGAAAATGAAAACGCATTTTGTTTTCCACAAAGTTGTCCATTTATACACTATTTCTAACACATAGAATGTAGAAAGAAAAAATTACACCCCAAAATATATTCTGCTACTCCTCCCGAGTATAACAATACCACATGTGTGAGACTTTTACACAGCCTGGCCACATACAAAGGCGCAAAATGCAGGGAGCACCATCAGGTGTTCTAGGGGCATACATTTAAAATCAAATTTGACTACCTATTACACTTTTGTGAGGCACTGTAATGGCACTGATGGGCACTGTAGTGGCATGGATGAGGTGTGGATGGGGATGGATGAGGCGTGGATGGGGATGGATGAGGCGTGGATGGGGATGGCTGAGTCGTGGATGGGGATGACTGAGCCATGGATGGGGATGGCTGAGCATGGGTGGGGATGGATGAGAATGGATGGGGATGGCTGAGCATGGCTGGGATGGCTGAGGATGGATGGATGGATGGATAGATGAGTATGGATGGGATGGTTGAGCATGGATGCATGACTGAGTATGGATGGCATGGTTGTGTATGGATGGCATGGCTGGGCATGGATGGCTGTGAGTATGGATGGAATTGCTGAGTATGGATGGGATGGCTGAGTATGGACAGGATGGCTGAACATGGATGGCATGGCTGAGTATGGATGGCATTGCTGAGTATGGATGGCATGGCTGAGTATGGATGGCATGGCTGAGTATAGATGGGATAGCTGAGTATGGATGGTATGGCTGTGTATGGATGGGATGGCTGAGTATGAATGGGATGGCTGAGCATGGATGGATGGCTGAGTATGTATGGCATGGCTGAGCATGGATGGCAGTGAGTATGGATGGCATGGCTGAGCATGGATAGATGAGGCAGGAATTGGCACAGGGCAGGGCTGTGGGCACTACAGATCCAGCCCACAGTGCTGCTACAACCGATCACTCCCCCTCTCTTTTCACACTGTACCGATCGGTACGGAGAGGGGAGAGATGAACTGGGCATGCGCCGGCTTGTTTACAACTGATCGCTCACAGAGCTATGGGCGGTCGGCAAGTGGTTAATTTTGCCCAAAAAAGCTTCTGATTTAAGACCCCTAATCCTGTGATGTCCTTGAACATATTAAGCACCCTAACAATTTTACTTGTTTAGATTTTTATTTTTATATTTTGTCTTATGTGCAGACTGGAGGGTCCAAATACCGACTTGCCTAAGAAATGGGCATGCACGGTCTGAATATCAATCAGAGACTGTACTCTGATGAAAAGGAAATAAGGTGATTTACAAAAAGTAAGCAACATAACAGAAAAATATATACCCTCCTATGCAAATCTAATAATTCTCCACAAAGTCAGTGTATATTACTTAGTTATCCTCTCAAGTTCTGGTCGGTGGCTGCTGCTGTGCCTGTGATTCAAGGAGGCACCAAGCGGTGCCATGATGTCACTGGTGTGTGACCGCCCCCCCGCCTGAGCTCTGCCAAGCTTAACCAAGCTCGCCCACCCGATCCTGGCTGGCTTAGGAACAGCTGGTGCATGCGCAGTTCCAAAGTCAGCTGAAGTCTATTTTTTTACGGGCAGCTGCCGTCTGTAATGGACATTTATGGACAGCTTGTAAATCAACCAAAATTTACAAACTGACTGTAAATTTACAGATGGTTGGCAACCCTGATAAAATGTTTATATGTAAACCAAACAACACACATCCAGCAGCACATAAGAAGCTACAGTAGCAGAGTAATACTGCTGTATTAATAAATGTTTTGTACTGTTCTTGACTGTCATCATTACTTATCAAAGTACTCCAGGAAAAATGTTCTGCTTTACTTTGTTTTGACTTTTCACTACTTCGTAACTGGCATGGATTCTCTTTGTTTTCCCCACTGTCAGGCAACTAATCAGTACTGATTCAGACTTTACTGGATAATCAAAGTAAAATAACTTTTACTTTGTATCTACTGTTTACGCTGGTCTGAGAATTTCCTTTTTATCTGAGACTGAACAACCCACTGTTAGGCTTAAGTGAAGATCAGATCTGTTGAGTGTAGGGGTCCTTCTGTAAATACTGGCTTCCCAATATTGCTCAGGGACAGAACTACAAGGAGCATAACACAAGCAGGTACTATATTTTAGAAACGTGACATGACAATTCTTTGTTGTGTTTACTCAAGGGCAACATACTAGCTAGAATTTGTAGTGGGAAATAGATCTGGAGTGGAAATAATATCTTGATATCTATAAACTTTACACAGAAATGTTATGTTTAGGGGGAAATACATGTTATTAAACGAAGAGGCATATTAAATTGTATTCCCTATATATATAAAAAAAAAATATCCCAGATCAACAAAGTTAAAAAATGTATTTTCTTTAACTTTGCTTTATTTGTTAAGAAAGAGCTCTGGGCTAATTCAAAAGCAGTTTACTTACATAAGATCAGAATCCAGTAGAACAACTACTGTAATTTGTATACCGTGGTTTGACTTAGGAGTAGAGAATGTTCATTGGAAGCAGTGCCCACATTTATCAGTTATGTGCAAATCAGCAGCACATTTTGTATCTTCCCCTGCACAGGACTGAGCATTCAGAGGATTTAAAGATATACAGTATCATAGTAGACATGTGCACACTGAAATATTTTGTTTTGGAATTTCGTTTTCGTCCAACAAATAAATTTGTTTAGTTACTTCCGAAATTCGTTTTATTTATTTTGTTTCATTAAAAAATGCATTCGTCCAAAAATCCGAATTAAGGTCGAATCTGTCAATTTGAAGGCTTATGGTGTCTGTCGAATGTTCTAAGAAGATTCGACGAAGCAGCTAAACTGTACAATGCCGCAATCAACATTTCCAGTCGAATGCTCTGCCCACAAGCTTCAGTAGAATTCTAATGTTGTGTGACTAGTAATAATTATATTTATTAATTATTATTACTAGTCAACCAACATTAGAATTCTTCTATAGCCTATGGGCAGAGCATTTGACCATAAATGTCCGCTCATGGCGATCGTATGTTTTTAGCTGCTTCGTCGAATCTTCATGTCTCTAATGTTGAATCTTTTCACTCTATGTCGAATAATCTTGGACTAATAGAGTTAGGTTAGGCACATTCGACTGCAGGTTTGATAGACACAGATCGCTATTGTCACCGTCATGTTGAATCTTCTATCTATAGCGAACTGTTGTTGCAACAAAATGAAAATAAAGCATGTCGGATCTTTCGTATTTCGGATTCTGTACGTTCATTATCATTTGTTAAAATTAACCTGAAAATCCTTGAAAAAAGGGCGAAAATGCATTCGGACGAACATGTCTATATCATAGCTTCCATGTATTAAGTAAGCGAACATCCACTTTGCTAAATAAACATCCTGTACTTCTTTGTAAATCAACTCTTTTGCGTTCAAGTCCTCACTTTCACCTACTTAAATCTGACCTTACCTGAAAATTCAAGGTCCACTTTAATGACAGCCCCCACCCCTAGATAAAAAGTCAGCCAAAAAAGCAGCATTAGAAAAAAAAATACCTCAGACCCCACTTCCAGGAGGTGCAGATAACATCCCCATGCCACAGCAATATCTCCATGGTGCTTGACACCCTGGGGTTTATTTACTAAAGATGGATAGTGCAAAATTAGTCACACTTCTGCAAAAAAAACAAAATCAGCTTCTACTCTCATCTTGTTCAATTAAGCTTTGGCAATAAAACCTGGAAGCTCATTGGTTTATGTGCAGGCATGTGACTGATTTTGCACTCTCTAGCTTTAGTAAATAAACCCCATCTGTGAGAATGTGCTTGTGCATCATGCAAACATATAGGTAATATCACATGGTTCAGATAGATTGAGCAAATGGACATAATATAAAAGTATGTTTTTCCATTAAGAGTTTTAGATCATCAACAGTTTTATTGGAGTCATTTTAGCAATTAATTATACGAGGGTTCTTCAAAAAGTTTCCACACTATTTTAAACTCTATTATCAATTAAAGTGTGGAAACTTTTTGAAGACCCCTTGTATTTTGCAGAGCTCTTTTCTAATAAGAAAATGCATGCACAGATGTCGCTCACAATATAGACAGATGTGTATGTAATTAGGCTGAAAATGAAAGCTAACGAGTATCTAAAAAAGTTACAAAAAGCACTGTATGCTTAATTTAACAAGTGAAAAACAGCAGCACCCAGAAACAGAATTTGGAGTAAGCTGAAACTTGAGGTTGGACCTAATTTCTATGTATATATGTTTATATATATGTTTATATGTTTACTTAGGTGTCATACTCTATACCCACCTGAGTCCCAGTATACGTCATATGACGTCTTTTTCTTCTCCGGGGTATATCTGAATGATGCCTGTAGCTACAGACATCATTCAGATATTGACGTTTTCAGCCGGTGATTCCCTGCACCATACGAACGATCATGGTTGCTATCCCGCCGCCCTCCGGTGCTTCTACCGACTCACCGCTTCCATCGGTTAGTCGGACACAGGATCCGCCTCCCCCCGAATGATGATCATAGAGATTTCCGGCGGACCAGATGGTTGTCGGAGTCTCTATGATCGTTTGGAGGCTGGGCGCGATGTTATGACGTCACGCCCGGCCACTGCATTCAAAAAAGGCGGCACCGCGGCTGGGAAGCGGTGATCTTTTTTTAATTTTTTTATTTTAGGCTTCCCAGCCTAGAGGTGAGATGTGGGGTCTTATTGACTTATCTCACTGTAAATAGGTCCGATCGTGTCATATTCCTATTACAAGGGATGTTTACATTCCTTGTAATAGGAATAAAAGTAATCAAATATTTTTTATTTTTTTTAAAGGTGTTGAACTAAAAAAAGAAAAGTAAAATTAACAATAAAAAAAAAAAAAAATTTTTAAAGCGCCCCTGTCCCCGCGAGCTCGTACGCAGAAGCGAACGCATATGTAAGTCCGGCTCACATATGAAAACGATGTTCAAACCACACATGTGAGGTATCGCCGCGAACGTTAGAGCGAGAGCAATCATTCTAGCCCTAGACCTCCTTTGTAACTTAAAATATGTAACCAGTAAAAAATGTTAAAGCGTCGACTATGGAGATTTTTAAATACCAAAGTTTGGCGCCATTCCACAAGCGCATGCAATTTTGAAGCGTGACATGTTGGGTATCTATTTACTCGGCGTATCTTCATCTTTTACATTATGCAAAAAAATTGGGCTAACTTTACTGTTTTTTTTTTTTTTTTAAGCATGAAACAGTTTTTTTTCTGAAAAAAACGCATTCGGAAAATTGCTGCGCAAATACCGTGCGAGATAAAAAGTTGCAACGAGCGCCATTGTATTCTTTAGGGTCTTTGCTAAAAAAACATATATAATGTTTGGGGGTTCTATGTAATTTTCTAGCAAAAAAATTTGGAATTTTACATGTAGGAGAGAAATGTCAGAATTGGCCTGGAACTCAGGTGGATACAGTGCAATGGAACCATTCTAATTGGAGTGACTCAAGTCGCTCCGACTTAGAAAAAGGTTCCTGTACCTTTTGGGGGCGACTTTAGAGTGATTTGCATTGACTTCTATTACAGAAGTCGTTTGAAAAATGTGCTGTACATGCAGCTTCAGAGTCAGGAGACTTTGAAGTCACCCCAGTGTGAACCGGCAAGTATAGTTCCACCCTAAGATTTTTTTTGGTCCTTGCGGAACTAAAATCTACAGAGGAATCTAACTTGCAAATCAGCAGATATGAGTATTCTGAAATTGTGTATTTTAGAAAATATTGGTTGGTTGACTTCATACTAAGCTTGACCTGCATGATAAAGATGAACAAGGACTAAATTGCTGATGTTCTGAATGCCATAACAATCTAGAAAATTCTGGAACATCACTAAACCACTTGCCTACTGGGCACTTTCACCCCCTTCCTGCCCAGGTAAATCTTCAGCTTTCAGTGCTGTCGCACTTTGAATGACAATTGTGCATTCATGCAACACTGTACCCAACAACATTTTTATCATTTTTTGTGATGGAGCTTTCTTTTGGTGGTATTTAATCACCACTGGGTTTTTTATTTTTTGCTAAACAAACAAAAAAACGAAAATGTAAAAAAAAGAAAAAAGTTTTTCTTAGTTTCTGTTATAATATTTTGTAAATAAGTTTTTTCTTCTTCACTGATGTGCGCTGATGAGGCTGCACTGATGGGCACTGATGAGGCTGCACTGATGGGCATTAATGAGGTGGCACTGATGGGCACTGATGAGGAGGCACTCATATGCAGCACTGATGGGCACTGATAGGCAGCACTGATATTTAGCACTGATGGGCACTGATAGGCACCACTTACAGATACTGATAGGTGGCACATATAGGTGGCACTGATACGCACTGATAGGCACTGACAGGCATCACTGACTGGCACTGAAAGGCATCACTGATGGACACTGACAGGCAGCACTGGTGGGCACTGAAAGGCATCACTGATGGGCACTGACAGGCAGCGCTGGTGAGCACTGACTGGCAGCACTGATGGGCACTGTTGGGGCTGCACTGATAATCATAACACTGATCAGTGCCCTGATTGTCAGTGCAGATGTCCCTGCTGAGAAATGCCGCTTACTGGCTCTCCTCTCCTCACTCGCTGTCAGCGTAAGGAGAGGAATGTCGATAACCGGCATTTCCTATTTACACTGTGATCAGTTGTGCTTGAACAAAGCTGATCACTCGGTAAAGAGCTTATGTCATAGGTTCTTTACTGTAATTGATGATGCGATGTGTCCCAGGGACACGGCACACTACCAAACGATGTGCTGACCACACCCGTGGGCGTGCATGCCCGGTGAGAATGGAAGGATATCATATGTCCTCCCAGAACGAGAGTGCTCCCGCCCATCTGTCATTTTACTATGCGACTAGCGGGCGCAGTTAAAGTAAACTATGGAAATGAAATGATGTAGCCTGTCAAAAGTATCAACATAGCTGCCTGTAACATTTTACTACCTGGTGATCCTACCAGTAGATCCATTTGTTTTTCACAAAAAATTGTTTTGCCAATTACAGGGTGACACAAAAAAATTGAAATACTGTCCTAGGTTGGGCCACGGCAAGCTTGTTAATGAGAAAGTAATATGAAGGATGACATAATCTGGTAAAATCAACAACTTTGTTGTTGTACATCCATTAAAACAAATAAAGGAGGAAAAATGTGACTTCTAATGTGTTTCACACATACCTAATCATGCACTTAATCATAGAATATCCATCATATCACACACATTCCATTTATCTACACATAGCTACCTCCTTTCTGGAATGCTAATCACTGCAGCAGAAAGCAATCAATGGATGCATCAATGCTAAAAGCAAATAGGCTTTTCACTTTGTAAAGGAAGCTGCACTTATAGTGCCGTGCAAAAGTATTCACCCCCTTGCCTTTTTACCTATTTTGTTACATTACAGCATTTAGTTCAATGTTTTTTAATCTGAATTATATGTGATGGATCAGAACACAATAGTCTAAGTTGGTGAACTAAAATTAGAAAAATATATACATAAAACAATTTTTCAGTAATAAAAAAATGATAATTGGCATGTGCGCATGTATTTACCACCTTTGTTATGAAGCCCATAAAAAGCTCTGGTGCAACCAATTACCTTCAGAAGTCACATAATTAGTGAAATGATGTCCACCTGTGTGCAATCTAAGTGTCACATAATCTGTTATTACATATACACACCTTTTTGAAAGGCCCCAGAGGCTGCAACACCTAAGCAAGAGGCACCACTAACCAAACACTGCCATGAAGACCAAGGAACTCTCCAGACAAGTAAGGGACAATGTTGTTGAGAAGTACAAGTCAGGGTTAGGTTAAAAAAATATATCCAAATCATTGATGATCCCTAGGAGTGCCATCAACTCTATCATAACCCAATGGAAAGAACATGGCACAACAGCAAACCTGCCAAGAGACAGCCGCAAACCAAAATTCACAGACCAGGCAAGGAGGGCATTAATCAGAGAGGCAGCACAGAGACCTAATGTAACTCTGGAGGAGCTGCAGAGTTCCACAGCAGAGACTGGAGTATCTATACATAGGACGACAATAAGTCGTATGCTCCATAGTGTTGGGCTTTATGGTAGTGGCCAGAAGAAAGCCATTACTTTCAGCAAAAAACAAAACTGCACATTTTGAGTTTGTGAAAATGTATGAAGGAAGGTGCTCTGGTCTGATTAAAATTTAACTTTTTGGCCATCAAAGAAAACACTATTTCTGGCGCAAACCCAACACATCACCCAAACAACACCATCCATTTTTCAGCAGTCGGGACTGGGAAACTGGTCAGGGTTGAGGGAATGATGGATGGTACTAAATAGAGGGATATTCTTGAGCAAAACCTGTACCACTCTTTGTGTGATTTGAGGCTAGGACAGAGGTTCACCTTCCAGCAGGACAATGACCCCAAACACACTTCTAAAGCAACACTTGAGTGGTTTGAGGGGAAACATGTAAATGTGTTGGAATGGCCTAGTCAAGGCCCAGACCTCAATCCAATAGAAAATCTGTGGTCAGACTTAAAGATTGTTGTTCACATGGACAGCCTGGAGAACCCACGTACATGACACAACTATGGCCTCCTCTAGTTTAGATGTTTATTACTTGCTCTAGCAGATCCTTCCTTTGGGAGCCGTGTCCAGGTGAACCATCCCTCAACATCTACAGGTTCTACTTAAAGTAGACCCATTGTCTCAACAAATCCGGTGAAACCTGCTCCACACACTTTCTCCCCCCTCTCTAACTTTCTTTTCTTTCTACTTTTCTTACTACTTTCTTACTACTCCTGAGATACACCTGATATACTGAAGGCCGGATCAGATGTGATCAATTTTCAGTGATTGGCACCATAGTTGTAGACTCTATAACTTTCACAAAGACCAAATAATTTACACTAATTTGGGTTATTTTTACCAAAGATATGTAGCAGTATAAATTTTGGTCAAAATTTATGAAGAAAAATTACTCATTTGCAAAATTTTATGACGGAAACAAAGAAAAAGGCATTTGTTTAACAAAATTTATGTTTTTTTTTTATTTATAGGACAAAAAAAAAAAAAACACTAGTGATTAAATACCACCAAAAGAAAGCTCTATTTGTGTGAAAAAAAGAACGCAAATTTCTTATGGGTACAGTGTTGCATGACTGAGTAATTGTCATTCAAAGTGTGAGAGCGCTGAAAGCTGAAAATTGGTCTGGTCAGGAAGGGGGTGTAAGTGCACTGTATTGAGGTGGTTAATCATCAACCATGTGAGTTGCTGTTATACCTTCATTAAATGTAACCATATTGCTACACTTATAGGCGCCTCTCTTCTCTTTTATACTCAGTTGTGACATGACGCTACTTGTATATGAAGACAAAATTTATAAAAAAAAATGTTGCTTATCTTGCAAAACACTCTCAAACCAAGATTTTACTGTATATGGTTATAGAGCACCTTAGCGAGGCATTATTTTAACACTTTAAGTTGTATACCGAGATATTTGAAAGAGGAGTCGGTCAGTATTTAGCAATGGGAAGCTATTGGTTGATCTGAATCACCATCCAAAAGCATTAAGAATGACTTGTTCCAATTAATTTTAGGAGCTGAATAGGCCTCAAAAATTGTTATAGTGGACATACCCTTCTGTAACATGGAGTCCTTATCCCCCAACAGCAGTAACATGTTGTTCGCATAAAGCAGAATTTTTTCTTGTAATTCACCATATTGGATGGACTGGTGTCTTTACTCAACCTTACTAACTATGTAACTATATTGGAATCCTATAATGTCGGGATTCGCCCGGATCATAGTGGCCAGGGACTCTATGGCAAAAGCAAATAACAATGGTGACAAAGGACACCCCTGCCTAGCTGATAATTAAATACTACAGAAAAATATCTCTCAAATATACCTCTGATTTTAATAAATCCAATACTATGCCAAATGTAAAAAAAAAAACAGGTGTGTTGTTCAGATCCACATCTCATCACTGGTCCCGCAAAACCCTTCCTAACCTTTGATTTAATATTCTATTCTAATTAATACAGGTATTGTACATCCTCTATCCATAAGCCGATTGTACATCAGTTTTGCGGGGGTGTGCAAAATCTGCTTCTAATATGTTATTTGCAAAGATCAAAGACAAAAAAATGTGCTCTTCTAGATACCAATTCTATAAAGTGCTAAACTTAAAATAAATTATGAAATACATAAAATTCATATAACTAATAAAGTGCTATGGGATATTCTAAAAAGTGCTGAGTGCATAAAAGGAAATCCATTGCTGTGACATGCAATAAAGTGCTTGCTGTGATTTTTTAAAGTGCGTGCTATAGTGTGAACCCAAAATGGTGAGTTGATAATGAGAAAATTCACCAATCCGTGCCCCCAAGTGACAACATTCTGCACTTATTAGGAAAATTTGACCTAAAAAAGGTCAAAAATTTTCTCAGGTAAGTGTGCCCCCAACTGGAGTTTCACTCATCCATCGGCATCCAGAATATACAGTATATGCAGTTATATATGCAAATTGCACATTTTAGGATATCACTTAGCATTTTATTGGTTATATGAATTTTATGTATTTCATCATTTATTTTAAAGCGTAACTCCACTTTTGATGAGAAAAAAACATTCCCCCCATGTGTTTGTCTATGTCCATGTGGGATAGTGAGTCTAATGGGAGTGGTTTCATAATTATCAATCAGCTGTGCACCTGCATTGCACTAATGAGGAAAGCTGCTGGGCCTGCATCCTTTTAGATGTGTTCCTTTTGGGAGTATCTCACCAAAAATGAAATTTTTGTTGCAGGGGATGCCTGAAATCTGAGTTGCAGCTTAGTGTCGACTTCTGGGAAAATCACACAAGCAGGAAATGATGTTTCTGGGGGGCGTTCTGTATACATTCTGTGTACAGAACACCTCTGGGTAGCCATATTACACTGCATTTTCAGAAAATTACAGGGGCTGCAGATTGAAAAGGAAAGGTAATTTTTAATACCATTCAATTACAATATGACTTGTGGCAATAGTATATGCTATCTTTATTTGCTATTTTTTTCCCCACGAAAGTGGAGTTACCCTTTAAGTTTAGCACTTTATCGAATTGGTATATTGAAGAGCACGTTTTTTTTTTTGTCTTTGATTTCTGCTTTTATAGCTGTAAGACAGGACCCTGTTCCCTTATAGCAGGTTAAACAGCACAGTGCTTGTGCTGTGAAACCTGCCCCTCTATAAACTGTAAAAATCCTGGCTGATCCTGCCACTTCCTTTGTCCCCCTCTGTGAACTGACCACAATAATCAGGGCTGCTGAGCCCTGACTACAGGGGTCAGCGTACGTCCCTTCGTCATCTGCAGCTCTCCTCTGTCTCCTCCCCCCTCCCTGCCTGTCAGCTCCATGTATCTGTGTGAGCTGTCTCTGCCCCCCGCCTATATTCCTAGTATATTTAATTTTAAGAATTTTTACTGCCTGTCCCTCTGCTTTATTCAGCGATAATGCACTGTATAATTGTATATTGAAACCAAAGCTTCTAAATACCTATTTTAGAGATCTTCAAGCTGGTCATGTGACTCCTGGCCGCTCTGCTACTGCAATCCCTGGGCTACAGCGGGAGGGGCTGAGTAGCCAGCACAGCAGTCACATGACCTCCCGGCTGACGTCAGAGGGAGAGCTCGGCTCCTTCTGCTGTAGCATGGGGATCATAGTAGCAGAGCAGCCAGGAGTCACGTGACCGGGCTGACGATCTCTAAAAAAAAAAGTATTTAGAAGCATTGTTTTCAATATACACTTATACAGTCCATTATCTCTGGTAAGAAGAGGGGCAGGCCTTGAATTGCTTTAAAATGTTTATAAACACTTTAACTTTAAGACATTGGGGTTGATTTACCGTATATACTCGAGTATAGGCCGTCCCGAGTATAAGCTGAGGCCCCCTAATTCACCACAAAAAATGGGAAAACTGCATTGACCCGTGTATAAGCCGAGGGTACAAAATGCAGCAGCTACTGTAAGTGGAAAAGAGGGTCAGCAATGCCCATCTGCAGCTGCCTGTCCCCTGTACAGACCCCCCGTGTCCCCATTGCAGCCTACCTGTGCCGATCTGTGGGTCCTGTGCCATCCGTCCTTGTGCCCTCCGTCCTGTGCCCTCTGCCATCGGTCTTCGCTCGGTCCCTGCTCTGTCCCCGCTCTGTCCCCGCTCTGTCAGCGTGTACGGCGCCATTGTAAAATTAAAAAGACGCGCCTCCTCCTCCTCCTCGTCCATGAGAGGAGGAATGCTGTTTTCCCAGCAGTCAGTGCGCAGTGTTCCGCCTATCACGGACGTCCTCTCATCCTCGTCCATGAGATGAGAATGACAGGCCATCCGTGATAGGCGGAACACTGTACTGCTGGGAAAATTAGTGTCCGCCTATCACGGACGGGCGGGAGGAGGCGGCGCGGCTTTTGAACACTGCCGTCTGTCTACATGACAAGCTGTTCATGTAGGCAGACGGCGGTGACTCGAATATAAGCAGAGAAGGGGACTTTCAGCCCTAAAAAATGGGCTGAAAATCTCGGCTTATATTCGAGTATATACGGTAGTTTCCCCAGAGCTTAGTGAATGGGGTGAAGCTCTGTCGACTTCCATCATCCAATCACATGCAAGCAAAATGTGTTTTTTTCCTTGCATGTGATTGGGTATTGTTTGTTAAGTGAATTTTTTTTCTACATTAACTAAGCTGTGGGAAAAATTCCCTTGCAGAGCACAACTTCACTTCACAAAGTGAACAGCCTATTTTCCTTTGGTAAATAAACTCAAATGTGTCTATTCGGCTGCAATGATTAGCATTTTAGAAGGGAGCATCTAGAGCAGGGGTCTCAAACTAGCGGCCCTCCAGATGTTGCGGAACTACAAGTCCCATCATGCCTCTGCCTATGGGAGTCATGCTTGTAACTGTCAGCCTTGCAATGCCTCATGGGAATTGTAGTTCCGCAACAGCTGGAGGGCCACCAGTTTGAGACCCCTGATCTAGAGAATACATGGGATGAGAGTAGCATAATGGATACTCTATAGCATTCGATTCAGCGCTCTATAGCATGAAATACATTTGAAGTTTCATTTCTCCAGCTGTATTGGTTTTAATGGATGCATAAAAATAAAGAAGTACATTTTACTGGATTGTGGTACTCTAATGCCCCGTACACACGGTCTGAATTTCCGACGGAAAATGTCCTATCGGACCATGTTGTCGGAAAATCCGACCGTGTGTGGGCTCCATCGGACTTTTTCCATCGGAATTTCCTGCTCTCAAATTTTCCGACAACAAAGTCCGATCGGACTTTTTCCGATCGTGTGTAGCGAATTCCGACGGACAAAGTGCCACGCATGCTCAGATCACATTACAAGACCAAAGCTATTGGCTGCTAGCCTCTACCTAGTTCCGTTGTATGCAACGAATGTCACCACGTCACATTTTCCGACAACTTTGTCCGACCGTGTGTATGCAACACCAGTGTCGGAAAAAATCCGTCGGAAAAAAATCCGACGGATTTTGTGGTCGTAATTTCCAACCGTGTGTATGGGGCATAACAGTGGCAATTTCTGGGATTGGGACAAACCATATACTTCGGGGAGTGCATACAATGGTTAGCTTTTATTCATGTGGATTAAACTAATTTTCCACAAGAAAAACAACTGTTTTTTGTAACTGCTTAAAAAAGCATCAGCTAGAATTGAACCTTAGTTTGTTTGTCTCTTACTGATTTAACTGCAGAAAAAATTGTGTTGTCATCCCTTAAAAGAAGAAGAAATAATAGATCTATTGACAAGATTAACAGGTAATAAAATAGCTGTGGGGATTGCTGTGTTATTTCTAGTGATAGACTGAATTATATACTGCATGTATTTTTTTATTTTGTCCATAGTTACTCTTTGTGTAAAACACTTTCTGAAAGCAAACATTAGCATATTTCCTTAGAGCATTATTGATGATATTAAAACAGGATGTCAATCTGTAGCCTTCAGTATTGTATAGTATCCAATGCATTCTACAATCCCATTGCAAATGAAATTAGAACAAACATAGCAAACCATGTCATAGCTAATTGCAAAAAATGTAAAATGACTGTCTACATTTTAATAAACTATTTCAAATCAAATTTACATGTCAATAGTATACAAAACCAATGCGAATTATAGTTTCTTCTTTGGGAGTTCTGGTTAACAACTACAAAGCTAAACAAAAATGTTCACTTTTTATAACTTGATTCATTTTTTTTTTTTTGAACAATAGATTTTTATTGATTTTTACAAGAAATACAGAAAAAACAGAAAAGCCAGATAATAGCAAAAACAGTGAAACATCAAATGAAAGCTTTGGTTTACAGTAATGCAGGTAAACGATACAATACCATTCAATATCATGTGGAACAAGAGGTTCTCATGGAACGCTGTTCGGACGTGTGGACCCCATTGAGCAAGGGTACATGTCCAGTCTTTGGAGATGATAGGGTAAGTGTTCCCACACCCCGGCCACCCCTGACGGGATCAAACTGTGGCCAGAGTGCGCGACCTCCCACCCCGCGGGTCAAAATAGAATTTCATATTCAAATAACTTGTAACTAGAATACCAAACTTGATTCATTTTGACTCATGTAATCCACAATTACTTTACAGCATTAGGAAATTAAGATTCTTTAAAACATGCCTTGTGCTAAAAGTAACTGAAGAATAGTTGCTTACATTGTAGTTAATTGAACATAGAATGTCCATTTACATTGCTTTATCGAAGAAAAAAGCTGAATAATCAAACATTGTGAAAGTCACACATCGTGCCAGAGAAATGTCAAGGCAATTACTTTTCAGAAATGAAACTAATTCAGCTTTAAAAGAGTCAAAGGGAAACAAAAGCTTTAAAAGATTTCACAGATATAATGTAACCTGAAGCTTGGCCACGATAAAAGGCACTGGAACCATGAGTGCAAGAACCACCCCTCCCAAAAAAAAAATCATTCAAACATGAACAGATGACCCCAATGGTACTAATACAATTTGTTACATACAATAATGTACTTTTGGGTTAGTTTAGAATTAAAGAAAACAAAAGCATTTTTCAGTAGTTAAATTATTACTAAACCCATAACATTAAAATCAGTCTGTATATTGCAGTAAAGCATGCTTGTTATACTCACTGTGGAACCAAAGGCTGTTTAAACCTGTATGCACAGACCTTCTTGCACTTCTTGCATTGTCTCCAAAACATGTCCGGATAAGACAAACTTAGTGGAGTCAGCCTGCACATGCTCAGTTTGGTGTGTATTGCTAGAGAGTTTTTTTTTCTTTCTTGGGAGGGTGCAAATGATCAGCACAGGGTCAATAAGAACTGTCCAGACAGAGGGTCAGAGGTCCTGCATCCTGATCGGATAGTCAGTGCAGTATGAAAACTTCTCCTACAAGCTTTAACCAGACACTGATGGAAGGCACTAACTGCAGATAAGAACAGGTATGTAGTAGTTTATATTTACTAAAATGATTGCATTTCCATGTTCTGTGTACTGTGGGCAATCAGATATAGTGAATGCAGAGTCCTGGGTTTAGTAACACTTTAAGCTAAAGGCCCTATGGCTTGTGGGGTGTTTATTGGTAAACAACATTCCCCTGCCACTATTTATTGCTTGAAAAATGTAATGGTAACTGTAAGTGCAAAAACGTAAGTGCATACAAGAATTGGAATGTTAACTGGCTAGGCAATTAGTCCATAACAATATATCTGGCAGTTCAAGGGTTAAGCAAGTATCGTGGCTGATCAAATGGCGGCTGCTATCCTCAGAGAGCTGGCTCTGTAGTAGACAAGAAGAAGGTAGAGAAGGAAGCGCAACCTGAGTGTAGTATTAGAGAAAGGTTTAATGACACAGTATAAGGTCACACTTACAAGAAACAGAAGTTAAAAAGGCTCATCTGTGTATATGATGGTTCATAGTATGGTCCTTAGATCCAGATCCATTGATGTTGCAGAGCTGCAGGGCTGCAGATCGTTGTGTCTCGGCCTGGAGCACGTCCTGTGGCCATCAGGAAGAGGCTGGGGCTGGCGTGGAATGCACGTGGAGTGCACGTGACATCATGGGTCACACGATTACTTCCAGGAGCTCTTCCGTGGAGGACTTCCACCAAGAGGAGAGACTGGATTGGCTACGCGCTTGGAGCTACTGCTCCTTCAATTGGCCAATTGAAAAGACACCCTAACAATCTCTTAATTTCTATTTATTAATTCAGAGTCTCTTTATGAATATCAATATCAATATTCTCATCAAACCTTAAATACCAGGCTGATAATTGTTTCCTACAGTTTTAACCACTTTCAATCATGTTTCTAAACATTGGAATGGGTCAAGGCAACCTACCAGCAGTGGTTTCTATTTAAATAATATATTTTATTAAAATTAAATCTGTTAATGGTACTGTAGGTAAGGATTAGCAAATGTGTTTGGGCTCAGTTCATGAAGGGGGACACTTGGTTCTATCTCCAGATTAGCACCTATTTTTAACCACTTCAATACTGGACCCTTTCACCCCCTTCTTGCGTGTGCCAACTTTCAGCTTTCAGTGCTGTCACATTTTGAATGACAATTACTCAGTCGTGCAACACTGTACCCAAATAAAAATAGGGCTTTCTTTTGGTGGTATTTAATCACCACCTGTTTTTTTTATTTTTTGCTAAATAAAAATGTTTTTCTTAGTTTCTGTTATAAAATTTTGCAAATAAATAATCTTTATTTCTATAAATTTATGCCAAAATGTATTCTACTATATTTCTTTGTCAAAAATAACCCAAATCAGTGTGAAAGTTATAGAGTCAAAAAACTATTGATATATATATTTCAAAATTGATCGTTCCTGATCTCATTTCTTGAGGCCCAAAAATGCTGGGACAGTATAAATTCCCCCCAAATGGCCCCTTTTTGGAAAGTAGATGGCCCACGGTTTAGTAAGAGACATGGTGAGTTTTTTGAAGTTGTAATTTTTTGGGAAAAGTAGGAAATGAAAAAAAAATTCAACATTTTTTTTTTTATTACTGTCACCGGTGCAGTATAACATCATCATACAGGTGTAGTGGTGATCAATGACACTGACTGTGCCATTTTTTTACAATCTCTTGCCTATTAAACAAAAAAATGGCCATTACTTGTCTTTAACATTTATCTCCTATTGACTTCAATAGGGTTAGGATTTGGCATCCGAACTCCAGGAAAGTTTGCCTAAGCTACCTCGTACTGAACCCATTCACCTCATCCCTTCTGCTAGCACGCAAGACTGTCTAATACAGGTTCTCTTTAATGATACATATGGTGTTTATTAGACCCCTGATGTCTCCCCTGCCCTTTACTCCTTGCCAAACGTAATTCTTAAAAAAAAAAAATAGCTTTGGTACATGTTCCCCAGGGCAGTGCCCTGCCCCTGTGCCATTTTTTTGACAATCACTTGCCTATTAGACTAAAAAATGGCCAATACTGGTCTTTAAAGTGGTGGGACACCCTGAAAAAAAAGCTTTAAAAAAATGTTAATAACAATTTAAAATGAAAAAAAAAAAATTATTTTTTTTTACTTACCAGAAATGGCTGTTGCTAGGCAGATCGTCCTAATCTGCCTCTTCCAGCGCCGCGGTGATCTTCTCTCCTTCCGTCTTCTAGTGAATGGGGTGCGGTGTGTTATGGGAACTGTGTCCCACAACACATCGCGTTCCCCATTCACAAATTACACTTGCGCATGCGCAGTAGGCCGTGCGCCGACTCGCGCATGCGCAGTAGGCCACGTGCCAACTCGCGCATGCGCAGTAGGCCGCTCACCGACTCACGCATGCGCAGTAGGAAACGGGAAGCCGTTTCCCTTACTGAGGATGGCGGCGCTGGATCCGGATCGCTGAGGGACATCTCGGCCTCCACACCGACATCGCGGGCGCCCTGGGAGGATAATTGTACTTATTAAAGGTCAGCAGCGACTTTTTTTTTAGCTGCTGACTTTTAGCTGCTGAAACACCGCTTTTACATGTATCTCCCATTGACTTCAGTAGAGTTAAGATTTGGCACCCAAACTCCAGGAAAGTTTGCCTAACCTGCCTCAAACTGAGCCCAGTTACATTCAGCTCATCCCTTCTGCTAACATTCTATAGGCCCGTACACACGATCGGACTTTTTGACAACCAACATGCAAATTAGCTGGTTTGGACCAACATCCGACCGTGTGTACGCTCCATCGGACCAACTTTTTCCAGGTTTCATCGGACTTTTGTTGGCTGTGCGAACGGACCAACTTTCTGCCAACAAAAGTCTGATGAACCAAAGTCCGACCGTGTGTACACAAAACCAACGGACTTTTGTCCAAAGTACAAACACGCATGCTCAGAACCAATGCAAAAGATCAGACAACAATATAGAAGTTGACCAAAGGTGGCACTGGAGTATTCGAATGTCCTCTTTTGAAGTGTCGTCAGTACGTTTAAACGTCACTACGTTCATGTTGGTTGCCTAAAAAGTCCGACCGTGTGTATGCAATACCAACTTGGGGCCAATGCCCTTTGGACAAAAATCCACAGGAAAGTTGGTCCACGGTCCGATCGTGTGTATGAGGCTTAAGACTTTCGTATACAGGTTCTCTTTAAATGCTTGCGGACCAGCCACCGCAGTTTTACTGAGGCAGAATGACACGGCTGGACGAAACAATGTTACCTTACGTCACTTTGCTTTTGGCCACTTTTTTTGTTTATTTATCAAAAAATTTAAAACCCAGTGGTGATTAAATACCACCAAAGAAAGCTCTAGTTGTGTGAACAAAATGATAAATATATTTGGGTGCAGTGTTGCATGACCGTGCAATTGTCATTCAAATTGTGATAGCACTGAAAGCTGAAAATTGGTCTGGACAGCAAAGGGATAAAAGTGCCAGGTATTGCAGTGGTTAAGTAACAGTTTGAATTTTCATATTTCAGTTTAGGCATACGAACTCAAGCATGGAACTGCTTGAGACTCATAATTGACAGGAGTCAAAATCTCTGGCAGTCCTATTTCCCCACTGATAAGATTCTAATTGGCATAAGAAATGTTAGATGTCAGTGGGGAAAGTATAATTGAGTAGGCCAATTTTTGTTTTTTAGCATTGCAAATTTATATACTGTATTTCATAATACCGAGCTTCAAAAGCATGTGTACTGTATAACGCCAACTTAGCAAAATGGCCCTGCCTCTGCAAAAAAAATGGAGTGTATCTGACAGTTCTGTAAAATTCAGATGTACTTTTCAACAATACCTATATATATATATATATATATATATATATATATATATATATATATATATATATATATATATATATATATATATATATATATATATATATATATATATATATATATATATATATATATATTTTGCAATTTTTAAAGCATATTATTTATTAAACAGAATTAGGGTACAAATGCAATGGTCACCACTTTCTCAGACTGCCAATGTTTTCCATTTTAAAGTTGTCCTTTGAAGTGAACCAAGGCATTATAGTAATATATATATTAAAGATGATTATATGTAAAATATGTTATTTCATGTGCTATTTACCTGTTTAAAATAGATAAATATATTTAAAAGTTTTTTTAGCAATGCTCTGTTTATATTTTTTTCTAAAAGTGCTGAAAGCAATGCTAGTTCCTCCTGCCAGCCCCCTACATCACTAAAGGATATAGCACTAATGTAGAGGTCAGCAGAAGTAACCACTAACTCCCAGGAAGTGACACACCATCATACACACCCAGTATGTCAGATGGCAGAGGTGCTTGCAGCTTTTAGCCCTCTTTCACACTGAAGGCGGGTTTGAAATCGTGCTGGATCTGCTGAACTTGCACAATTTCAAACCCTCATTTCAGTGTGAGTTCGGGGGCGATTTGAAAGACATCTGTGAGGGTTCATGCACAGATGTCTAATGAAATTGCCCTCAAAGTTGCCAAAAGTAGTGCAGGAACCACTTTTGGAGATCTGTGTGGTGTCGCACCGACTGGGACAGTGCTGTTGCTGGCAATAGGCTGCGATTTGGCATGTGATTTGACATGTCAAATCACATGTCAAATCGCGCCGATGTTAATAGGGGCTAAAGGCGAGTGACGTTTTCCCAAACCAGCCAGGTAATTATTAAGTCTTCTTTTACAAGGGGCTTTATACCGAATCTGCTTATGTTAGCAACAGGGTTACTTTAAAGAAAACCTGTACTAAGAGAAATATTTGCCTTGCCATTGCTTATAGAAAATGCTTGATTCAATAAAGAAGAAAAGGCTATTACCAAACTGAATGTTTGCTATTTTAAGTGAATGTTCTAAAACAAGATAAACCTGTGTTCACCTTATTCACTAACATTAGTGTTGAAAAACACACATACACTTTGCAAAGTGAACAGCCTATACACTTTTATTAAATCAATCCCAATGCCTTTAATACTTTTACTGACCAGGAATATGTATGGAGAAGTTCTGACTTAATTGACAAACTGAATTACTTCTGCATGATTGTGTCAGGTCAATCACTCAGAAAGTATTATAGTCAAAGACTACTAGCATTTCCTAATGGAAGCTTACAAATCTATATCAGCGCAGATTTTCTATAAAGCCCAGTAAAAATGTGTCTACTGGTTGCCACAACAATTGAAAATAATAAAGATGACCCAACAAAGGATCAGTCAGTGTTATTAACAAACTACCATGATTAGCACACACAAAATAAACATCACATAGTGATTATAAATTCTTGAATATACCTACTGTTTACTTACAAAAAAAATGATATCAAGACATCATTGTAAAGCGCTGCGCTAACTGTTGATGCTGTATAAATCCTGTATAATAATGTCTATTTAGTAGCCATTTGCAAGCCACGGTACGCTGAAAAGATGAAGAGTCACACATTGATTTTGAGACCCCTTTAATTTTGGCTGCAAAGATGGGCTGTTGTGAACAGTGCAATTTAATCAAATGATTTATATAATAGTTTGTGAATTAATTCACTAAAACTATCAAAAGTTTGGTGTGCTGTAGCTAGATCAAAAACAAATTTAGGCCTGCCTTTGCAAAATATAAAATAAATAAATAAGCAAATGTTTGGTTCATTTAAAATAAAAATATTTTATACAATGTCAATATAAATATTTGGTTGTGCTGACATACTATACTAATTGTTTTACTGTAATCTTGCAGCGCTGCCAACAGAGGGCAGCATTGTCCTTACATAATAAGAGAAACTTGCACTTTATCTTGTGAGATATGAAAAACAAACTCTTTTATTACTACTTTTTTGCTTTATATAAATATTATGTCAAATGTTAATGTTCTTACAGATAGCTGACAAAGATTCTAATATTAACAGTTTCCACAAATGTGATTTGTAAATTAGATGGTAATCTTACTTGGTAAAAAAATGTATGAAGTGAAATGTGATAGAGAACAAACACCTCTACCTTGCAGTGATAATATGTGTTAAAAGTTAAAAATCAATTTAGGTGAAGGTGACAATTAGCAGGCTTTCTTATGCTTTATCATGTGCCCTCACAACCTGTCCTTTTCCATTCTGCAGGGAATGTGCCATGGTCTCTACAAAAATTCTTTGTAGGACACGTTCACTGTTTTCTTACTGCATTTGAAATTGGAAACCTCACATAGTTCGTAAAATTATTAGTAAATGTACAGTTACATGTTTATTGGGGATGGTGTAACTCTATACCAAATAAAATGTATGTACTTTTTTTCCCACAAATAGAGCTTTCTTTTGATGGTATTTTATCACCAAAAAAAGAAAAATTTGAGAAAAAATATATTTTTTACTTTCTGCTATAAAACTTACAGTAGCCTATAAAAAAAAAAATCGAATTTCTTTATACATTTAGGCCAATATATATTCTGCTACATGTTTTTGGTAAAAAATTCCAATAAGCATATACTGATTGTCACCTGAATAATCACAGCAGGAGTGGCCCTCTGATGGTGTGCATGCGCCACTGCAGGCAGAAGTGCAGGATCACGTGTGTATATATATATATATATATATATATATATATATATCCTCCAGGCTGCCCTGGAGCAGTAAAATTGCTATAGGGTGGACAGCAAGTGGTTAAGAAGCATTTACAAAGTAATTATAGGTGGTAGATTTTTTTTTTTTAATTATTATTTATGTTGATATATTTTTATCAAAGTAACACAAACGTAAAGTGTTCTATTCCCTGCAAATTTTTCTATATCAACTTTCAAGTAGCAGGGACAAAATGTTTTGCAATATTGGTTGTGCAGAACTCTCCAGACATCTAGTCGCCCACTTTACTGTGTCAGGTAAAATAAAGAAAATGCCCTATTAGCTTATTGCTGGCTGTCAGAAATGTACAATATAAAAAATGTAATATGTAACACCTCTATATTTAACATATGGATTAGAGTAGCAAGAAAATGATTGTCATGCATTAAACCCAGAGTGCTAGTTAATATGGCAGTTAATTGCCCATACACATTAGGGTTGTCAGCTTTCAGGTAACAGGGACAAAAATATTTTGCAATATTGGTTGTGCAGAACTCGTCAGACATTAAGTCACCCACTGTACTGTGTCAAGCAAAATAAAAAAATGCCCTATTAGCTTACTGCTGCTGTCAGAAATGTAAATATAAAAATATATATAATATTCTACACCTTTATTTTTAACATTTGATTAATTGACAATGATGGTCATGCATTAAATTCAGAGTGATAGTTAACCGCTTCCCGTATGTCGGCAGAATGGCACGGACAGGCATAAGGGCGTATATATAAGTCGCCGTGCCATCGGGAGCGCGCCGGGAGCGGGGAGATGCGGAAATAAACAGCATCTCCCCGTTCTGCCTGTGATTGGAGCAGAGATCAGCATTCACTAGCAGACAGCCACGCCCCCCCCACAGTAAGAAACACAACCCTAGGCATACTTAACCCCTACACTGCCACCTAGTGGTTAACCCCTTCACTGCCAGTGTCATTTATACAGGAATCAATGCATTTAAATAGAATTGATTGCTGTATAAATGACAATGGTCCCAAAAATGTGTCAAAAATGTCCGATGTGTCCACCATAATGTCGCAGTCACAATAAAAATCACTGATCGCCGCCATTACTAATAAAAAAAAATATATAAATAAAAATGCTATAAAACTATCCCCTATCTTGTAAATGCTATAACTTCTGCGCAAACCAATCAATAAGCGCTTATTGCGATTTTGTTTACCAAAAATATGTAGAAGAATACGTATCGGCCTAAACTGAGGAAAAAATATGTTTTTATATATTTTTGGGGGATATTTATTATAGCAAAAAATAAAAAAGAATGCGTTTTTTTTTTTCAAAATTGTCCCACTTTTTTGTTTATAGCGCAAAAAATAAAAACCGCAGGGGCGATCAAATACCACCAAAAGAAAGCTCTATTTGTGGGAAAAAAAGGACACCAATTTTGTTTGGGAGCCACGTTGCACGACCGCGCAATTGTCAGTTAAAGCAACACAGTGCCGAATCGTAAAAAGGGGCCTGGTCCTTTGGCTGCAAATTGGTCTGGTCTGTATGTGGTTAAGAAAACAAAGTTTCAAATTTTGTGAACTCATTGAACATTTACTAAGTAACCATGAATACCAACTTTACTGTGTCCGTGTTCTAACACAAAAAGAATATATGTAGATTTTTAAAGTGTTGAATAGAGATGGATAGGATTAGAACCCCTTTTCGGCTTTTAATGTTACCTGCGGCTCCGATGGAACGTTTTCTCTTTATTTTCTGTTCTGGTGACATCAACTTCCCCAGACAGAAAGTGAGAGTACATTTCCAATAGCAACAAGAACAATAAAAATGCTATTTTTAGTAGACTAAAAAAAGGCTACCAAAGCTACCAGTCATCTTGCTCCCCTGTCTGTGTACTGGTTGCACATTTCCCCTTCATTTCTGGTAAAAACCTGGTCACTGAAACAGAAAAAGCACAGAAGTATCTCCACGGGGCATCTGTTGCCTGTTAAAATCTCCCCCCTGCAAGTCTTCACCAGATACCTAGAAAAGAACCTGGGAAACTTGGAACTCTGGGGTGACATGCTTAGATATATCTAATGAGGACTCAATTGATAACAGATCTGAGTAAACAACTACTCTTTCAATGACCATTTGTTGCTTTCTTTCAAATGGTATGAAAGATATACTACTCTTATGTTTTCATAAATTGGTATATAGGTTACATATACAGGCAATGTTTGGGCTAAACTTTTGCTCAGCCCACACCGTTCACCCAACTCTAACTGAGATGCACTGGCCGCTGCTACCCCAACTCATATGAGTAATGAGAAATCAAAAACCAACCAAAATAAGGGGGGAGGGGGAGAAACACTGTATCAGATAATGCTATAAATATACATATATTGCATATTTATAGCATCATCTGGTACAGCGCTTCCCCTCCCCATTTTGGATGTTTTTTAGATGGTAGTAAGAATGAGAATATCCCACAATCTTTGAGCATAAAAAGGCTGAGAGGAAATTCTAGAAAAGGATCAGCTGGAGACCTTCGTGAAGTGACATGATCTTATCTTATCAGTAGCAATATTGTACCATCAACTATATTAAAGAGAGAACCTAGGAATGCCAACCACTAGGAGGGCTTCAGCTGTCTCTTCTGCTAGTTCAGAAGCCAACCAAAATTATGAGGAATGGAATCAGAATCTGCCTGTGCAAAATGAATGTCCCATGTCTTTTGCCAGCAGTAGAACATCATCTAGATACTGGAAGATGCAAAGACCCTACAATCATAGACATACTATGTTTTAGATCAGGACATTTTTTAAGTGTTTGTAAAATTGCAGGTATAAATCTCCCACTGCATATAGCAAAAATCGCTGTAATTCTGATAAAAAAAAGAATATAAAGACTGGTGTCCTGAAAGTCCAAAGACAGCGTACAGTCTTCTGGCTTGACTACAACGATGATATTGTGTAAAGATTCTATTTTGAACATTCACAGCCTGATAAGCTAATTCAGGACCAAAGTTTTTGATGAAAAAATAGAGGTATAATACCCGTTAAATATTTCTTGTTAGAACTTCTGTATATTATTTAGTATATTAAAAACTGCTGTAGGAAGAGAAAAGAGAGAAAGTTGTCAAACTGTTTAGGGAGAGATTAGGGTCAACTAACATGCTTTAATTGCAGGGGTGAGATCTGAAACCAGCCTCCCCCCATATTCACAGTTGTTCATCTAACCCAGGAGTCTTATTTTTTGCACTATTTGTGGCCTGTCATCTTCCCTTTTTGTTTTGCAGGGTTTTTCTATTGTGTGCAAAAACAGCTAGTATAGGATAATATAAAAAAAAAAACAGGCTGTGAGCTATTTACATTTACAAAATGTGGAGGATTAACATTTCTTTCATATTTCTCCATTATAAGTAATTCTCACTGTCATTCTCACTGATTTGCTATCACTTTTAACTAGGGACGGGCGAATGGCTTGGCCCGAGCATGAGTTTGGGCCGAACATTTGTCTGTTTGGCTGTTTCCTGAACACCCAAATTTGCAGGGTGTTTGCCCCAACAAACACCCTGAAATGCACTGAGCGCTGCACAAAATGGCTGTGGTGATGTAACACACACGTGCAGTAGCTGCATGCAGCGGCAATCTTGGAAGAGATGCTGTGTAGCTCCAAAACATTGCACTTTTTTGCTGTGACATGATTCTTTGGACTTCGTCTGAAGATCTGTGGTGTGCTGGCAAATATTTACACTGTTCTTTGCATCTTCCAGTTACCAGCTGGTTGCTACTGCAGCACCCATTACTTTAAGACCCTTTTCCAGGAACATATGCAATAAGGATATTGGCAATGTCTTCCCAAGTCACTCCTGTCAAAAGTGAAAATCTGCCACACCCAGTAAAGATTTATTTTATTTTGTATCCTATTGTTCTGGTTCAACATGCTGATAGTATTGATATAGTATTGATATTAGTGATTGTCCCCCTACCTTTTACAAAAATTGCTATATACTCTAAAGATTTTAACAAGTGACCCTTTCAAATTAAAATCATTTTATTTAGATACCTTTGTGATGTTTATGGTCAAAAAGGGTAGCATGCATATGTATTATGTCCACACCTTTAATAACAAACCCCAGCTGCTGTATCAATAAATATTGATATTTAGTGTACAAAATTAATAAAAATAATACAGTGCTAATTAATTACTCGTAAACATTATAATGTTCACTAGTGCTTTAAACTAAAGTGCTATAATTTAAAGCGTAACTCCACTTTTGTTGAGAAATTTTTTTTTCCTTCTTTGTGATCTATGTACATTGCAAGGATTACAACAACTAGGGTTGTCCCAATACTGAGCATTTGCTCAATGCCTAATCCGATACTTGGGCAGTCAGGGGTGCTCCTGTCCCCCTCAGTGCTCCGCTCCTGTCCCCCTCTGTGCTCGGCTCCTGCCCCCCACCCTGCTCCGCTCCGGTCCCCCTCCATGTACCGCTCCTGTCCCCCTCTGTGCTCTGCTCCTGTCCCCCTCTGTGCTCCGCTCTTGTCCCCCTCCATGCTCGGCTCCTGTCCCCTGCCGTGCTCCGCTCCTGTCCCCCTCCATGTACCATTCCTGTCCCTCATTGTGCACCGCACCTGTCCCCCGCCATGTACCGCTCCAGTCCCCCTCCATGCTCTGCTCCTGTCCCCCTCCATGCTCCACTCCTTTCCCCCTCCATGCTCCGCTCCTGTCCCCCTCCATGTACCACTCCTGTCCCCCATTGTGCTCCACTCCTGTCCCCCTCCGTGCTCTGCTCCTGTCCCGCTCCACGCTCCGCTCCTTTCCCCCCTCCATGTACCAATCCTGTCCCCCTCCGTGCTCCGCTCATGTCCCCCACCGCGCTCCGCTCCCCCTCCATGTACCGCTCCGGTCCCCCTCCATGTACTGCTCCTGTCCCCCATTGTGCTCCACTCCTGTCCCCCATTGTGCTCCACTCCTGTCCCCCTCCATGCTTCACTCTGGTCCCCCTCCATGTACCGCTCTGGTACCCCTCCATGTACCGCTCCTGTCCGTCATTGTGCTAAACTCCTGTCCCCCTCCATGCTCCTCTCCTGTCCCCTGCCGTGCTCTGCTCCTGTCCCCCTCCATGTACCGCTCCTGTCTCCCTCCATGTACCACTCCTGTCCCCCTCCATGTACTGCTCCTGTCCCCTATTGTGCTCCACTCCTGTCCCCCGATGTGCTCTGCTCTGGTCCCCCTCCATGTACCGCTCCGGAGCCCTTTTTCCGAATGAACAGTCAGTGATCACTGACTGTCCATTCATAACTGAGCATAACTGTGTTTACGATGCCTCAGTTTATGAATAAAAAAGGAGCCTCTGTCTCCTTTCCATTCTTCTTTAGTGCAGCTGAGGCTGCAGAGAAAGGTACTGGTGAATCTGTGCCCTTAGACCCCTGATATCTCACCAAAGCTGTGGCAGCTGCAGGGCACTAATGATGAAAGCTGCTGGGCCTGCATCCCTTTAGACATGTACCTATTGAAAATATCTCACCAAAAATTACATGTTTGTTGCAAGGGATGCCTTAAATCTGACTTGTATCTTAGGCAGACTTCTGGGAAAATTGGTGAGCCAATCACACAAGCAGGAAATGATGATGATGTTTCTGGAGAGGGGTCAGTACACATTCTGTGTACAGAACAACTCCATGTAGCCATATTGCTTTGCATTTATAGAAAATTACAGCGGCTGCAGATTGAAAAGGAAAGGTAATTTTTAATAACATTCCATTACAATATATACACGCTATATTATTTTTTTCTTTATTTGCTATTTGTTTCCCCACAAAAGTCAGCCTCAGGAGGATTTACCCCCTTAATGACCAGAGCATTTTTTGCGATACAGCACTGCTTTAACTGGCAATTGCACGACCAAATTTATTCATCTGTTTAGGCCGATATATATTCTTCTACATATTTTTGGTAAAAAAAAAACAAAAAAAAAACGCAATAGGCGTATATGGATTGGTTTGCACAAATGTTATCTCTTCTACTATGGGAAAGATTTAGGGACTTTTATTTTTTTATATTATTTTTACTGGTAGTGTTGGCGATCTGCAATTTTTAGCAGGACTGCGACATTGCAGCAAACAAATCTGACCCCAAATTACACTTTTTGGCACCAGCTATAAAAATGCACTGATCAATGTAAAATAACACTGGCAGGGAAGGGGTTAACACTAGGGGCGATCAAGGGGTTAAGTGTGTTCCCTCAGCGTGTTCTAACTGTATGGGGGGTGGGCTTACTGAAACATGACAGAGTTTACTGCTCCTGCTCAATTGGAGCAGTAGATCCCTGTCATGTCAGTAGGCAGAACAGGGAAATGTACATAGGCAGTTCCCCGTTCCGCCTCTCCTCGCTGCGATCGCGGGCCGCCAGTGGACATCAAGTCTGCGGGACCGGCGAGCAGACTCCCCTGCACACGGCGAGCGCTTGTGTGTCCGCTATCCTGCTTTTACAGACTTACGTATAGGTATGTCAGTTTGTGCAGGAGAGCCAACCTGCCGCAGTATATCTGTGTGAGCAGGTCGGCAAGTAATTAAAGTGTCTGTGCTCGTAAAGTTTGTTAAAACAAAAACATCTTTTATGCATAAATATAATAATGTGCAAATACACTTAATTCTGTGCAAAATACAAGAAATCTTTTTGTGCAAAAGTCCTTGGTACAATATTCTGCCAGAAGCTGTGCTTGCGCCAAGTGTTCTCATAAACTGCATGAGCTGTAATATTAGTGCTGGGATAGCACCACATGTGAGTGAATTGGTTTTATTTGTTTTAATGTGTTTTAATAAATGGAATTATTAAATATTTCCTAAAATAAAATATACAATATTTGTAAATAATTAGTGCGCTTAATCAACCTTAAAATAAATAAATAGTAATAGACCTTATTGTGTGTAATCCTGAGTTAATAAAATGCTGTGTGCTTCCTGGCAAAAAAGATCTTGTGAAAGTAAAATGATATCCTTAAAAATTCAGTGGTATAAAATTAAATCTGTGAGAAAGCTACATCATTTAGTTATCTTAAAGTTTGGGTTGTTCTGGATTTTAATTCTTGTCAGCGCTTTAGTAATTTCACTAATTAAATATTTCCTCTTATCCTCTCTTTATTTCATGTATAATCCATGGGGGAAAAGGTGAGATCTGGTGAGTATAACCCATACATTTTAAGGGTTTTGGTTTTTGGTAAGTTCTCTGAGATTTGGGGAAGGATTCACACAAGATTGATTGGAGGTTTACATTGTCAAGATGTTGAAGGTCACACTTTTGATGTGATGGAAGATTTCAGTGGAGAATTGCACATATCACTGTATTGACTGTGTTGTTTTATGCACAACTTCTTTTGCACAAAGGACTTTTTCACAAAAAAAAATTGTTTTGCTTTTTTTATTTTGCACAGAATTGCTTGTATTCACACATTATTAAATTATATAAGAATTGATGTATGCACAGCTTTTGTCAGAGCTGTGCACCAAGGACTTTTGAACAAAAATATTTCTGTATTTTGCACAGAATTACTTGTATTTGCACATAATTATATGTATTTACTATATAACTGTATATAAGATGTTAATGTTTTAAGAACCTTAATGTGTTACTAAACCCAGTAATATGAAAATAGTTCCTCTGCCCCCCTACAGTGGCCACAGCTTATAAATCTTCTTTTTACATTAAAATACTGCCACTATATACCTTTTTGGCTGATCTGTATACCACGGTCACATGATAAACTTTGTCCAGTGCTGGGTTTCCAGGTAGGAGTAGATTTTCACTACAGCCTGTATACACGCCCACATGTGTGATGTCAATATCATGTGACCTGAACAGTTCAACTGAAACAGGAAATGTTCTCTCTAGCAATAGAGACTAAACTGAGCAGGTGCAGGATGGCTACCCTCACTGTATTATATGACTTTGCCAAGATAGACAGTGCAGGAGGGAAGGATCTGTCTATATAGTGTCAAAGAGCCTTTTTACAAAATTCTGAGGATTAACCCCTTAAGTTCCACAGTGAGTATACTAAGCATGGTATTCTGCATATACAGACAGATTGTATTGCTGTGGGCTTAGTAACACTTTAAGGAGCAGACACTTTTAATTACAGCACTTTAGTTTAAAGCACTAGTACACATTATAAAGCTCACTGTTAATTAATTAGCACTGTATTATTTTTTATTAATTTTGTAATATATGTATGTTTATGTGTTTACAGTATAGATTGTTTATTTAAGAAGGAAGTAAAATACATTTATTAATAACAACCAACCATATATTAGCTTTTATCAGTTTGCAATATTCAAACAATTCTAAAAAACATCCTGCGCATTGGATGTGACTGAAAATAAAAATATAAAATAAACAGTGTCCCACAGCTATTTTGAGCTAAACTGGTGCCAATGTGTGTATTGTACCATGTGACTTGTGTTTGTGTTCAAAATTGATCAGCGCTATGGATGTGCAACAAACAAATAAATAATGATATACCACTGTGTGTTGTATGTTATTTTGTCTGTAATATTCTTATAACAAACACATATTCAGTCAATATACATTAAACAAAGAAAATATAGTCCCAAACATAAGGGTGAACTCTTAACTGTGCTAACCCCCCCCCCCCCCCCTTAAAGATAACAACTCACTGGATATGTTGTAACCCTCTATCTAATTCCGGTCAAATTGCATTCAAATACATAAACCATTGGCCAGCCCAGCACTCTGCTCCAGGCGCCTCCTCACCACAGCTTAGTACATCACAAAGGGAAGCCACAAAGAAAAGATCATTGTGCATGACACATTCCTGAGGACAACCTGATTGGGCGAAATGCATTGAGGTGGGACTCGATGCTGACATCACATCCTGTGGTATAGCATTATTTATTTGTTTGTAGCATGTCCATGGAGCTGATCAATATGGATCAATTTTGAACACAAACACAAGTATTCAAACAATAAAAGGTATTTTCATTGCTGTTTGTGTGCTTCGTAGACTTGTACATTTTGCAATTAATTACATATATAAAAATTCAAGAAGTGAGTCAAAAAGTAAGTTCTAAAGAATGTTATACATACTGTATAACTTAAAGTTAATTTGTGATTTACAAAGAATTGGAGACTAAAGCGTTTCTTTTAAACATGTGATGGTAACTAAATTTAACATGTCTTCATTCACCCGTAACAAATTCACTTTTATTGCACTGTTGCTCTCTACAGAGATTGTTGTCGGAAAACTAATTATTTTCTTTGCTTCATCGCCTTTTAGTTAAAGGACAATATTAGAATGGGAAATGTAGTATTCATCTATGTTTGCTCTTCTAAACCTCAGAGCATGGACCAAGCTAAAGAAAATGACCCAAATAAATGTTGATGCTTTAGTCTTCTACCACTGAGCAATAAGGTTTAACAAACTGCCAAGAGATGTTTTAATCATGAGCCAAGTAAAACAAGTTATAGTGCTAAATTTTTTTAAATAATTATATTTCTATCTATGTTTTAATAAAGAACAGTGATATGATATAAAGAAAAATTTGGATTACATATAATTTTTTAACATACTATTGCTATTACTGGTACATGGTCAGCAAATGTTATAAATGTAATGTCTTTTTTTAACTGGATTGGTATTGCTTTATCAATATATATGGTTATTTCCCTTTAATTTATTTATTTTGTTCATTTATGTGTATGTGTATTCTGCACTGCACATAGATAACTAGCCCATTAAATTTAGTCACTGTACCAAATTAGCTTGTATTCTAATGTCCATGCTAAGGCAGTTTCTTTTGCTGCATACTCTTGAAGAGGTACTATATGAAATGCACAATATGAGTTTCTGGCTTTGCTTCATGTACTCCCAACTCTTTGAAATAGACACCCCTAAAAGACAAATTAATATTTTTGAGTGTAAGAATCTACTCTGCAAAAACTTCATATACAGTACTTATGTCATTTTAGATTTTAAACTTTATGTTCAATGGCTATGAGAGTAATAAGTTGAAAACTAGGCAAATTATTTTTTTAAATCTCCAGAACAAACTAATATGGAGGCCTCACTCTGTCAATGTTTACCGTTATCTTATAGTCAAAATACTGGCTTAAGCTCATGTCCCTCCCATTGACCATACCCCTCTCATATGTTTTACCCAGTTTGGGCTTAGCCGTAAAGACTTCAGCTGCTGATCAGTATATTCTGACATTGAAGAGTCACGCTGCCAGAATACAATGTTCCAGTGTGGAGGATTCCACCTTCCCCCTCATTTGTGTGATTAAAGCAATCCATAATTTTTTTTTAATTCAGCCAGCTTTGGATTGCAAAACACTACAGTGCAGGCATCCTTATATTATACCTGAGTAATCATTCAGTGTTAAAAAAGAAATGCTATACATGAAGGTTGGTTTACAACTTTATGCACTTAGGTTATGAACACTGGTAGAGGGCTTAAAAATGCAACAAACTAAAATAAATGCAAAATAAATAAATTGTACACCCAGGATGAAGATTAGTATTCTGGAAACAAATCACAAAGATCAAGATTGCAGGCCAAATAGTCTAAAATTGCAAAATAAGCTATAATTGAAACAATGCGGTATAATAACCAACCAGAGTGGCTGTCTGAAAAAATACCTAGCTAGTCCATTATTTAACCACTTATGGACCGCCCGCCGTCGTTATACGTCGGGTGTTTGACATTGAATATAGTTGTTATGGCAGCAGATAGCTGCCATAACCCTGGTATATTTTTAAACAGTGGGCGGTCCGCTTTCAGATAAAAATGGTCTCTGTGGCGGATTTCAAAGTCCAAACAGCATTACGAGGTACTCATAATGGCCTGTTCTGGTATTAAATGCAGTTTTCCATTCGTCGCCCTCCTTGATCCTCACAAGATTGTATACCCCTCTCAAATCGAGCTTCGTGAAAACCATTGCTCCCTTGAATCGGTTAAATAACTCCATAATCAACAGAATCAGATAAGCATTCTTAATTGTGAAACGACTGAGACCCCTATAATCAATACAAGGTCTCAGTTCAGCACACTTGTTCTTCACAAAGAAGAAACCAGCACCAGCAGGAGAAAAGGATTTGTGGATGAATCCACAAGAAAGTGCGTCAGCAACATACTTCTCCATGGCTTTGTCCTTTGAGACAGACAAAGGGTAAACCCGGCCATGAGGGAGTATGGCACCAGGTTTAAGGTCAATTGCCCAATCAAACGACCGGTGTGCAAGTGGAGTGGCACGAAGCTGCAGTGGCACAAAGCTGCAGTGGCACAAAGCTGCAGTGGAATCGAATGCTTAGACACAAAGCCACCATCTATGAACGGGCCTGCAGCCCCAGAGTCAATTAGAGCATGTATCTCGATGGATGACCCAGACCAAGAAAGGGTAACTGGAACCAGGGGCTTATCCTTCTGGATAACTGGGGACGTAACAACGCTACCTTGGGTCTGTCCCCTACAGGACCTCAAGGTGCAAGCTTTCCCGGATGTGTAGGACTAGACTTCAAAAAGTGACCTGCCTGGCCACAATAAAGGCACAATCTCTCCTTCCTCCTAAAGGCCCTCTCTTCTGCAGAGAGACGTGTGAAGCCAAACTGCATGAGTTCAACCTCACTGGCAGACTCTGTACCAGGAGGTATGGGAGGTGAGGGAGGCAAGGGTGGGACTACAAAGCTCGGAGCCAAAAGTACAGGAGGCTCCCGCAAGCGCTCCATAAAGGAAGGTCTCTCTCGGAGTCTGGGGTCAATGAGAATGTCAAACATGATCAACCTCTCCAGCTCAGTGGTAATGTCTTGGACTGCTATCTCATATTTGATGTTATCTGAGAGATTATGAGAAAAAGCATAAAGAGAAAATGTCACCAGCACCCCAGGATCTCCAAAAATGGGTCCAAAACTTTAATCAATGATTACATAGTTACAAAAAAAAGGCTTGGTTAAAGTTTTGGACCAGTTTTTGGAGATCCTGGTGTGCTGGTGACATTTTTTCTTTATGACTGTTTATGGTTCCAGGAGATGGTCGCTTCAGCACCCAATTGAAAATACAGCCGACTTTGCAGGAACGTGTGCATTGGGAATATTGCATGCATGAGAAAAAGCAGCCACAAGGGCCTCATTGTTCCAAGCAACCTCTGCTGCCAGAGTACGGAATTCAATGGCGTAATCAACAACAGATCTTGTACCCTGTTCTCGTACCCTGTTTGATGTGACGCTACCACGCTCCTACGGTGCTCCATACACTATCTCGCTAATGCTGCAGCATTGCTTGATTACACGCTTGTTTGAATTGTTGATCATGTGAGTGTACTCTGTTTTTTACTTAATAAATTGTATATACAGTATCATGCTATGGTCCTCCTTCTGTTTTTATACCTATATATACCCATGTAAGGCTGTGATGAGAGATTAACCAGGACTGGTTATACCTTTGTGGATCTCATTGGGATACATGTATCCCTACTGCACTGCTGGCTTTTCCATTAGATTCATTAGATCCATTAGAGCCAATACATTCTGGTAAGCTGCCATCCTTCTTCGTCACTTGGAAGAAGGTTTTTGGGGAAGCTGTATTTCTTCCTATATGCACCCTTTTTTCATTTTTTTCACCCTTCATGTGCTGGATCTCATTGGGATACTGGATTTCACCTCTTTTTTCCATTTGACCATTTCTTGATAGTTTATGGACTTTTTGATGAATCTTTTACTGATGTTATTTTTATTATACATGTTTATTCATGTTTAATGGTGCTGCACTTTTTTTATTATTTGTTACTTGGTGTATCTATTGACCTGTGCTATCAGCTGTTCTTCTTTCATATGCCGTTTGTTTTTTAATCTTATTTGAATATTTAGCGCAAATTCCCTTTCCATTTTTAAAGATTGACCTGCATCGCCCCCAAATCGCTGGGGAAATACTCAAGGCGGGTTCCTGCACAGAGAGTGGAGCAGCAGCAGGGACAGCCTGCAACACAGGTTGAACCAGGAAAGCCACAGTTGGAGGATCCAGGTGAGCAGTCTGAATCAGGAGCGTCTGTAACGCTATGGAAAACTAATCCATGTGGTGATCCTGCTCAAAATGTTAAAATGGTACAAACAGTGCAAACATAGTCAAAACATTTGGTTTTCAGTTCGGTAATTAGAGCAAGTAGTCAGAGAAAGCCAGTAAAACAGGAATCCAGAGATCAGCGTAGTCAGAGGCAGCAAACAGGATCAGGAACCAGAAGAGAAGTCAGCCAGGCAAAAGTCTTTAACAGGAAAACACAGCAGAGAGTATCCGGATATTTTGACTAAGGCGAAGGCACAGATCGGATGTAAGCAGCTTAAATAGTCAGCAGGCTAATTGACGAGCAGGATATGATCATCAGGTGTGTCACTGTGGAATGAAGAGTATTGGCAACAGCTGAGCACCCTGAGCTCGGAGAAGGGAGGGCTGAGCCCAGCCCTGACAGCTACTTTCAGACTTTCTGAATATCTACTCTATTTTTGTACTATTTTTGGATATCCTGCATTTATAAACCATTTATTGGGTTCAGCAATATAAAGTAAAAAGAGTAAAGTGACTAGTGCCCAACTTTTCACCCCACCATACACCAAGGACCAGACTCTGAGATGGAAATGTTAGCATGCCACACTACATAAGGGGCCATTCTCCACCACCACAAGAAGAAGAGAAATGCTGTATATATGTAAATAAATAAAAAATATATTTAATAAATATATAAATAAATAAAATATGTAATATATATATATATATAAATTAGAATTTGAGAATGAATTCAAATGCAAAATGTAAACATACTGAATAGAATAGAACAGAATAAAACTGAATAGAATGAAAAATAAAAGAATAGTATAGAATAGAATATAAAAGAATAGACAAAACAGAATCGATTGGAAAATAACAAATATACTAACTCAATCGGAACATACAAAATTAATGAGAATATACAAAACAAAATTGACAAACAAATAAATCTAACATAGCGAATATGATCAAACAAAATTATTAACTTAAAGGGGTGTTTCAGCTAAAAAAATATTTTTTAAAAGTCAGCAGCTAAAAAAAAAGTAGCTGCTGACTTTTAATAAGTACACTTACCCCTTACCCTCCCAGGGCGCCCGCGATGTCAGTCGTGGAGGCCGAGATGTCCCTCGGTGCTCCGGTCCCAGAGCCGCCATCCTCAGTAAGGGAAACAGGCAGTGAAGACTACGGCTTCACTGCCCGTTTCCTACTGCTCATGCGTGAGTCGCGCGGTGCTTAGTGAATGAGACACGCTGTGTTAGGGAACACACAGTTCCCATAACACAGCGCGCCCCATTACCCAGAAGACAACGCGGCGGAGGACAGAAGAACGAAGATCACCATGGCGTAGGAAGGAGGCAGATTAGGAAGACTGCCTAGCAACAGGGATTTCGGATCAGGTAAAAAATATTTTTTTTTTTTTAGAATATTAATGCTTTTTTTTTTTTTTTTTAGGGTGTCCCCCCACTTTAACAAACAAATCCAAAATGAAACAAGTTTTTTTTCTGTTGTGCACATACTGAGGGATGAACAAAAGAGGTACACTTCAAACATGTCAAAAGAGATTACATAACTGGCTTCTTAAAAACAACCCCACCTGTACTAATGAAGAAACCCTACTCTTATGTCTTTACAAAGAAAAGGCATTTGATCAATATGTCTGGCCTTTCCTACTAACCACCCTCCAACACATTGGTTTTCGAGGCCCAATTCTGACTGCAATTGGAACTTATACTCTAACCTTATGGCATCTATCAAACTACCGTTTGTCACCTCTTAATTCCCAATTCATAATGGGACATGACAGGGTTGGCCCTTGTCACCACTTCTATTTCTATTTTGTATTGAGCCTCTGGCTTCCAAAATGTTACTTTCCCCTGACATTGTGGGTGTTAAAGTACAAGACCATCAATTCAAGCTATTTCCTTTTGCACAAAACGTTTTACATGAGACTGATGTCTTTACTGAATTTGCATAAGAAACAAATGGCTTCTTCTCATTTATAAGGCTTCAAGTTTAATATAACAAAAACTGAGGCATTGCCTATAACTATACCTCCATATATTTTCTTAACCTTGCAATCATCTTTCACTTAAGATCTCGCAACACTACAGTACTAACTATTATCCATTGTTTAAAGGAGTTGTAAAGGCAGAAGGTTTTTTGATCTTAATGCATTCTATGCATTAAGATAAAAACCTTCTGTGTGTAGCAGCCCCCCCCCCCCAGCACCCACTAATTACCTACCTGAACCCCTTCTCTCTTCAGCGATGTCCAAGATCTCCTCAGCCATCCAAGAAACCTCCTGATTGGCTGAGACAGAGCAGTGGAGCCATTGGCTCTCACAGCTGTCAATCAAAGTCAGTCAGCCAATCAGGGGCAAAAAGGGGTGGGGCTAGGTTGGGGCTCCATGTCTGAATGGATACACGGAGCTCTGGCTTGGCTTGGGTGCCCCCTGTAGCAAGCTGCTGGCTGAGGGGCACACAAAGGAGGGATGGGCTAGGAGCAGCAAAGAGGGACCCGAGAAGTGGAGGATCTGGGCTGCTCTGTACAAAACCAACTGCACAGGGGAGGTAAGTATAACATGTTTGTTATTTAAAAAATAAAACAAGCCTTTACAATCACTTTAAGGAATTCAGTAACACTATGTTGAACTGGAAACACCACCAGCTATTTTGATTAGGTAGAATAACTTCTGTTAAAATTACTCTAGTTCCCAAATTAGTTATCTTTATGAAAAACGACATATTAGGATTCACTTTAGTGACTTAAAAAGTTGCTACAAGATTTACTATGTAACTATGTTTACTTGCTTTCTTCTGGGGAAATAGTAGACATAGAGTTGCCATAAAGGTATTGTTGACACGCAACTCACAAGGTAGCTTAAACTTTCCAGATGTTACAAAATGTCACTTAGCTGCCCAACTGTGACATTTGGCCTATTGGTCCATGCTGCATCCACATAATACTGTAGATGGACAGATATCGAACATCTTTGGATAACTCCAGTTCATACATATTCTTTGCAGGGAGAAGAAACAAAGAGATTACTCCCTCTATACAAAGCTCTGTGTTGTCTGTGAACACAGAGCTCTGGGCTTTGATTGAACACAGCTGATCACAGGGTCCCCACCAATGATTCAATGAATCATTGGCTGGGACCTGCTCACAAAATCCTGCTGTGTCCAATTATACATGCACACCAGGAGCCTGGTACAGGCAGCAAGGTATGGGTACTTTGCTGTGCCCATAGGAGCTGCCCGTCTGCAGTACAATGCGGGCCGGTGGTCCTAAAGTGGTTAACTTACTTATAAATTAAACATTATGCACAATCACTTACTGATAAACTTACGTTGACTAAACAATCTCTATTTGAGAGAATTTGTTTAGATGGTCCCACGCATCAGCATCTTAGACTTCTCACTACTATCAAAATCCTCCCATTTCCTAAACATAACTTTATGCTTAAATGGGGAAAAAGCCTTAGATCTAGAGGAGTGGGAAGACATGAGGGGTGATGCTAATAAAAAATCTCCTTGTGTACTCTCTATAAAGAAAACCAATATAACATTTTTATTTTAATGGTATCCCACACCTGAAACCACTCACACTATAAATGCAATACTTCCCTTCACCTGCTGGAGATATAATGAACGTATGTGGGCACTATACCACATTTATTAAGAATGTCCTAGGATACATTATTTTTGGGAGAACACTAGACATGTGCACACTGAAATATTTCGTTTCGGAATTTTGTTTTCGTCCGAAAAATAAATTTATTTAGTTACTCCCAAAATTAGTTTTTATTTATTTTGTTTTTTGTTAAAAATTGCATTCGTCCAAATATCCAGATGAATTAAGGTCAAATCTGTCATTGAAGGCTTATGGTGTCTGTTGAATGTTCAAAGAAGATTCGACGGAGCAGCTAAACTCTATGACTCTGTATAGTTTAGCTGCAATTCCACCCAATTCCAGCAGCAATCTTTTCTCTCTACGTCGAATCTTTCCTCTCTGCGTCAAATCTTTCCTCTATGCGTCAAATCTTTCCTCTGTACGTAGAATAATCTTGGACTAATAGAGTTAAGGTTAGGCACATTCAACCACAGGTTCAATGGACACAGATTGTTATTGTCAGTGTCAAATCTCCTATCTATATCGAACTGTTGTCACAACGAAAACGAAAATAAAGCATTTGTTTATGTCGGATCTTTCGTTTTTCGGATTCTGCACTTTCGTTATCGTTTGTTAAAACGATAAAGAAAATACCTGAAATTCGGACGAAAATGCATACGGACGAAAACGAATGCACATGTCTAGAGAACACTAGATCTCTTTTAGAATCTCTGTTTGGTCCCCAAACCCCTTAAGATCCAGCTCACTTACTTCCAGGGCTAACCATAACAAACGCAGCCAAATCAGTCATCAAACTGATAAACCATATCTTAACCCCAGCTAGATGCCTGATAGCTTTGAAGTGGAAACAGCTACCACCCTCCCAAGCAGATCTCTATAAGCGTATTCATGATGTTCATAATATGGAATACTTAGGGCTCGACTTCACAATACCATCCCTAAATTCAACAAAATTTGGCACCCCTGGCACCTTCTGGAAATATCTCAATATCATCTGTAGAGATATATCCTTAATATTCCTTTAAACCACCTAGGTATGTTTGGATTTTTTTTGTCAGAAGGGATCATGCCCCTCCTGCCCCCTTCACTCCCCCCCATTCTCCCCCTCCTATTCTTTCTTTACTTACCTTGTTCTTCTTTCTTCTGTTCTTCTTTTTATTTAAAAGCTGGTTGTACAATTTTTGTTACAGCGGACACCTCTTTCTGACTTCACATATGCTCTAACCATCAAAGTTACATTCTTATTCACACAGGTTTAAAGTGATATTACTGTTAACTGTGTGGGATTTATGTACTCATGTTATTTAGTCTGTTCACTGTGACTATACCAGTGATAATATAATGTGTCCAAAAGGGGGGTAAACACACTGCGCTGCCCAAAAAATGTCTAAATAGCAGCTAACACAACAAATTGAAAGTTTGGTGTGAAGTAAAAAAGGTAATAAAGTGTAGCGCTAGTGTGATAATATAATGCCTTCTGGAGTTCTACTACACAATGCCTATAGATGGTATGTTTGTAATATTCTACTCCATTGTTGGAAGACTTTTTTTTACTCACTGTAACCTAATGTACATGTATTTTTCTTGACAAATGAATAAAGAAAAGAAAGTGCAAAAAAATTACCACACCAAATTCCATATATAATCTGCTTAACAACAATATTTCCAACTCAATGAGGGATCAATGTCCAGTCAATCTCTGCCAAAGACAATGTCCTAGTCAAAAAATCAATGTTATACCTAAAAGAAAAAAATTACAAAAGAGGCAATAAGGCTGTAGAAACCCATGTGAGTATTCACAATAGCACCATTATAGCTTGCTCACGTCAATATTACATTACTTACAGTGCTACTGAATGATAAGAGTATGTTTTTCTGGGACAGACCCATATTGCAGTTGCTGCAGTTTGTAAATTATCTAACCCACATCATCAAATGTGCCACACTTTACTTTACTTTTGTGTTTTCTATTTTCTAGATAGAATATTTCAGGATAGAATAGTTCAGTTGTAAAGTTTAAGAGGTCTTAGTAACCACAATAAAGAATTACAAAAAGGAATGATTTCCTAACCTGAAATAAAAATGGCACACATATTAATGGATGTTTTGTTTAAGACAATCATATTCAATCATATTCTTATGCCCCTGGTCAATCTGCACATATTTAAAATTACTGTATATGTGGGAGAAATGAATGAGGGATTATCGGAATACTACCTTTCTGCAGTAGAAGGGGGGAAAGAGAGGAGAAAAAAAACAGAGGAGATACCTATAAACTTGAGTTACCTTTCTGAAATGGGGAGGTAATAAAGGGGGTGAGCAGGTTTTAAATATAAAGTAATACCTTGGATTACGAGCATAATTCTTTCCAGAAGAATGCTTGTAATTCAAAGCACTCGTATATCAAAGCAAGTTTCCCCATAGGAAATAATGGAAACTCAGATAATTCGTTCCACAGCCACTGCTTGCCTTTGCAGTACCATATGTGGCCAGAGGTATGGGGGTGCCAGAGACACTCAAAAACACTCGGAGATGCTCGGAGACCACTTGAAGACGCTTGTGACACTCGGGAATGGAGTGTTTCCGAGGGTCTCCGAGCGTCACTGGTGCCCCCGCACCTCTGGCCAAATGTGGTACTGCACACCCCAGAGGCTTAAATCCTGCTTGTCTTGCAAAACAAAGCTCGCAAACCAAGTCAGGATTTTTTTTTAAAAACAGCTCATATTGCGAAACGCTCGTGAACCGCATTACTCCCAATCCAAGGTTCCACTGTATTATGGAGTGAAAAATATATCACAGATTATTTTAGTGTGAAACATTGACGTTTCTTGTATATCATTTATATTCTGGATGGGTAAGGGGCTAAATTAAATCAGCAACTTCACTCGCATAAAATATACCTAAAGGAAAACTTTTTACTTTTGGAGGGGAATTAGAACACCTGTCTGTTTTTTTTATTCTGTCTGTGTCCCCGTTCAAGGATTCACCCTTTCTTATTGATCATGTGAAGCACTAACCCCCGAAGGAGCTGCTGGTTTGATTTGGGCTTACTGTTACCTTCTTGACCTCGTAGGTGTCTAGGGGTTTTCCGAGGTAGATTGCCCAAAGAACTGAAGAAACTGACACTGGATCCGCTTTGGGATTTTTATTTGCAAAAAAAGGTAGACAAACACAGTCTCTCAGTATGGGATATAGGGTTTAGGTAGAAAGTTCAGGTACTCTTGGAACTGTTCAAAACTGAATGTTTCCCACTATTAGGGATGAGCTTCGAGTTCGACTCGAACATTGCCTGTTCGCCTGTTCACCGAACAGCGAACAATTTGGGGTGTTCCGCGGCTTTTCAAATTTGTAAAAGTCTATGGGAGAAATCTAAAGTGCTTTTCCCAATGGTGTCAGTGTGTTTTTTAACAATTTTTTACACTTTCTTTGTGAAATGGTAGGGGTACTTTTGTACCCCTTACCATTTCAAACAGGGGCGGGGCCGGGATATGGGGGTCCCCTTGTTAAAGGGAGCTTCCAGATTCTGATAAGCCCCCCGCCCGCAGACCCCACAACCACTGGGAAAGGGTTGTGGGGATGAGGCCCTTGTCCTCATCAACATGGGGACATGGTGCTTTGAGGGGTTACAGACCCCCAAAGCATCCTTCCAATGTTGAGGGCATGTGGCCTGGTACGGTTCAGGAGGGGGGCGCTCTCTCGTCCCCCCTCTTTTCCTGCGGCCTGCCAGGTTGCGAGCTCGGATAAGGGTCTGGTATGGATTTCGAGTGGGACCCCCACGCCATTTTTTTTTTTTTTGGCGCAGGGTTCCCCTTAATATCCATACCAGACCTGAAGGGCCTGGTAATTGGATTTGGGGGAAACCCCACGCATATTTGTTTTTTATCAATGACTTTCAATGACTGTTCTCTGTATTACGGGAGCCGACAATTCATTATAGCCGCGAGTGATTTTAAATGCTTTTTTTCCTGCAAAAATGACACTTTGTGCAGGGACAGTTCTAAGCACGGGAATCATGCGCCCCTTTACAGTCATACTATACACACCCCCAGGTATGATATTTTAAGGAATATTACACTTTTATTGTTTCACTTTAAGCATTATTAAAATCACTGCTCCCCAAAAAAACAACCGTTTTTAAAAGTTTTTTTTTTTTGCATTGATATATGTCCCCTGGGGCAGGACCCAGGTCCCCAAACACTTTTTATGACAATAACTTGCATATAAGCCTTTAAAATGAGCACTTTTGATTTTGAAAGTTCGAGTCCCATAGACTTTAATAGGGTTCTAAAGTTCACACGAACTTTAGGTCTGTTCACAGGTTCTCGTGCGAACCGAACAGGGGGGTGTTTGGCTCATCCCTACCCACTATAGAATCCAGAGAATAGCCATTCACAACTGGATTCCCACAGCTATCGGATAAACCTCCTCTCACTAGGCCTAGCAGCCGATAGAGTGTTCAAATAGCACAAAGTCTCTGCCACAGACTTGGTTGTAGAACTTGTGAATAAAGTCTCTGCCACAGACTTGGTTGTAGAACTTGTGAATAAAGTCTCTGCCACATACTTAGTTGTAACTGAAGGATGTAGACAAATTTAGAGACCCCTTATACGGTACCAGTATCTTGCAGCTGCTCCGTCGATACCGTACGAGTGTGGATTCACTTGGTGTCTTTCAACTTAGCTTCCAGGCTCTTGCTGAGGAACCAGCCTTATGGGTGCTGGTTGTCCTCCACTGGTTGCTTTCTTAGCTCCTGGGCCTCTCCACAGACAAGACGGCACCGGACCACCTTGGAATCCTCGTTCCAGTTACTTTGCCTCAGGCTAACCAGCCCCAAGACTCGGAATTGGATGGATCCACACCCCAGGCCATGAGAGCCCTGAGGGCTGGTCAGGAGGACCAGGACCAAACAGACAGAAAGATCTTCTGGACCAGAACCCAGAAGCATGTGATCTCAGTACCTTAAGTACCCTCTCCCAGAATGCACAGCAAGACAACGCTCTCACTGGTTGGTTCCGAGAGAGATTGGCACTCAATGCGCCCAGCCAAACTGCATTCTCATACTTGCCAGAAGTGACAGCGACACCTATGGCCAAGCAGAGCCCAGTGCAATCCAGCTAGACTGGTACTGAAACCATAATTTGGTACAATTAACCCTAAAACCCAACTGTGGTTCCAGGAACATTAAATTTACAAAACACATTGCGTGTGCTCGTCAGGAGCCTGGCGCTACACATGTATACAGGTATCATGGAAAGTAAAAGTAAAAGAAAATCTCAAATTTTGGGTTGTCCCTAGAACAGTAATAGTGGGAAAATCTTCCAAGGGTCACTAATTCTAAAGACCCTGGTGGCAACCATGGGTTGAAAGACAACAATAAAAAATGAAAAAAACAACAATAAAAAAAGAAGGGCACACTGACCTAGCGCATTACCATTACATAAAATCAAATGTATTCAAAGAATAAAAACAACAATAGATATACTCACAAACACATATTGTATAAACGTATGTTATTGCAAGTGGGACTAATTGCCTTTAGCTCCAATGTAGTCTATTGGTACTGCAGAAAGACCAGGCAGCGTCCGTAGTAGCTGATGGCTGACGTGTTTCAAGGCCGAACCCTCTTCATCCGAGCCAGGGTAGTGAATGACCCACAGACATCCTCAATGCACATATATACACACATATATATATATATATATATATATATATATATATATATATATATATATATATATATATGTATAGTATACTATATATATAGTACACATCCAGCTATAATGTTGCCACCTCCCCAGCTCCAGCTCGGGCAGCTCCATTGGCAACCATGGGTTCCCTTGCTTTGGAAGGACTTCCACTGACTTTTGGCTGTGGGACAGGAAGTGAAATCTCCCCAATAGGATACAGATGGCAGACAAAACTGACAGGGCTTATAACCCTCCCTTACTATAGCTAAAATGAAAAAAGAGTTGCCTTTAGTTCTGTTTTAATCAGGCATGTCATAGGTGTGCACAGTTGAAATCTTATTGACCTTTGCCTGTAATTTTTTGAACCCAAATGGAAAGAAAAAATACTGGGAACATCAAAGAGATAAATTAACAGAGGTAAAAAGAAAAGAGCAAAAGTAGTTATCGGAAATGTCCATATATACTGCTTAAAAATATAATTATTTAGTTGCTACATTCCTGCAAAGGGTCACAAATTATGATCATACAAGCTCTCTAACTGTAAGCCCACATACAGTAAAGTTTATAACCAACTTTTGTGAACTACAGTTTGAACAACAGAAACATTTGGAAAGACCTGGAATAACAATTCTCATAGGTTACATTTTATCTTTTATTTTCATGTGGGGCAAGGAGGATTCATTTAACAAAGACCCATTTTACAAGTACAAAAGTATATATATATATATATATATATATATATATATATATATATATATATATATATATATATATATTTTTTTATACTATGTAATACAGCACAGTGGGGATTCACAGACACAAAACAGTCAAAGTGTGTTTATACTTTTATAATATGAAATTCTTAAAAGGCTTTAAAAATACATAACCTAAAAAAGAATACCACTCACCATGTCTGAATTCTGGTGTATTAAAATGCATTCTGTTGCTGAATTACTACAGGATTAACAATCTCAAAACTATAAGCATGCTGCGTAAGTGGATCTATATTTTATATTTCAGCTGTGCTATGTACAGCAACCATGAGTGTGCAGCTGGTCACTGGGTAATAAAGGAATTACTTGAATGTCCTGCCCACTAACCTAAAATGGGATATAAATCTCTTCTTTGAGCTTGTGATGGACATGACAAAATCCTTTATTGGAAAAAAAAGTAAAGCTGTACATTGTATATAGTAGGGTAAAGGGTCCGATATGAAATTGTTCTCCTTTGCCCTGTCTCTCTTTGTTCATGTGTATCTTTATCAAAAAATGCTAGGGCTTTTATGTCACTATTGGAGACAGTTCCTTTCAAGGACAGAAAATTATAGCAAATGTCTCCAACAAAGATAAAAACAACAAAAACACCTGTCAGGTCACCTGAAGCCAGGTGACAGATGCACACCGTTGGGGTCAGGAGTGCACCGCTAAGGTAGTGGACCCTATGGCTGACTGCTGCGGATGGAATTCTGGTTGGTTCAGGAAAGTAGGTCCACTGGAACACCAATACGGATCCCACTGGGAGATAGAGCATAAGATTCCTCAGGGCGCAGGGTCTAAGAGCCAGCAGGTATTCACCAGAGCCTCTAGTGGTGAGGATGGACTGCGCTGCAACTGGCTCCAGGTTGCGGCCCCCAGAGTCTCCCAGCTCCCAGTAGGCTACTGTAGGATAGAGAGTAAGCAGCAGTTAAGGACAACAAGGGATAGTCAGGAGATATGTCGAAGGTCGGGACAACTAGTCGACAAGGATAGAGAAAGAACACACCAAAGGTCGGGGTAACAAGCAGACAGGGATACTCAAAGAACAAGCCAAGATCGGTAAACAGAAGCAGACGTAGAGCATACAGTAAGAAGCATACAGAAAGCAAAACATACAATATTGCTCAGGCAAGGCAGGCTTGGACAGTACAGTGTTTACTAGTGTATCCTGAAGAGGCTAGGGTGGAGTCACGCTGAAGGAAGATTACTTAACCATGCGGGTGTGAGAGTGCAGGCCCCAAGGCTGATACACAGACCAGAGGTAAGCAGATAGACAGGACATGAATGTTTTACTGGCGATTCATGACAGTACCCCATCTTATGAGGCCCCCCCTCCTCCGCTTGGGACGAGGCTTGGAGGGGAACTTCAAATGGAACTTCCTCAGAAGACGAGGCATGAAGATTTCAGATGCAGGAATCCAAGACCTCTCCTCAGGAACAAAACCTTTCCAATCCACGAGATATTGAAGAACACCTTTACAGAAGCGAGAATCCAAAATTTGACTAACCTCGTACACCTGATCATCTTCAGAGACTGGAGCCAAGGTAGGGAGAGGACGGGAGAACATATTGAGAAGTAAAGGTTTCAGAAGGGATACATGAAAGGAGTTTGAGATATTGAGGCTTTTATGGATCTGGAGTAGGGATGAGCCGAACACCCCGTGGTTTGGTTCGCACCGGAACATGGGAACAGGCAAAAAATTTGTACGAACAAGTGAACACCATTAAAATATATGGGACATGAAAAATCTAAAGTGCTAATTTTAAAGGCTTATATGCTAGTTATTGGCATAAAAAGGACACGGGTCCTGCCCCAGGGGACAATGTATCAATGCAAAAAAAAGTGATTTTATATAATGCTTAAAGTAAAATAAAAAAAATGAAAAATTCCTTTTAATATTGTGCCTGGGGGGGGGGGGGGGGGGGGGTGTCCTTAGTATGTCTGTAAAGTAGTGCATCTTTCCCATGTTTAGAACAATACCACAGCAAAATTACATTTCTAAAGGAAAAAATGTCAATTAAAACTGCTCACGGCTGTAATGAATTGTCAGATTCTAGCAATATAGATAAAAATCAATGAAAAAAACGGCATGGGGACCAGGGTCCTGCCCCAGGGGACATGTATCAAAGCAAAAAAATTTTTTAAAAAAGGCATTTTTTTTGGGAGCAGTGATTTTAATAATGCTTGAAGTGAAACAATAAAAAAAAAATATTCCTTTAAATATCATGCCTGAGGGGTGTTCTTAGTATGCCTGTAAAGTAGAGCATTTTTCCCATGTTTAGAACAATACCACAGCAAAATGACATTTCTAAAGGAAAAAAAGTCATTTAAATAGCAATACAGCAATACAGATAAAAATCATTGAAAAAAAATGGCATGGGTTCCGCCTCAGTCCATTACCAGGCCCTTTGGGTCTGGTATAAATATTAAGGGGGAACCCTCACCAAAATGTAAAAAAAAATTTTTTTACATTTTGGCAAGGGCTTTCGAATATGTCACCAACACCACATAATGTTCACTATTCGGTGAACAGGCGGACACCCAATGTTTGAGTCAAACTTACGCTCGACTCGAACTTTGGGCTCATCCCTAATCTGGAGTTTAAAACAAACAGGATTCAGGTTTGAAATGATATTGTAAGGACTAATGAATCTCAGGGCAAATTTCAGAGAAGGAACCCGGAGTCTGATGTTTCTGGTGGAAAGCCAGACTTTGTCTCCTGGCTTTAGAGGAGTCGGCTTACGCTTGCGACGGTCAGCAAAACCCTTGAATTTGTTGGCAGCTGTCTGGAGGGAATCATGAACGTCAACCCACATGGAATTGAATGATTTCTGAACAGTAGCCAAAGCTGGGATGTCGGGAGAACAGGTCATAGGAAGAGGGAGCCGAGGATGCCTTCCATCAACTGTGACAAAGGGTGTCTTCTGAGAACCGACATTGACATGATTATTGTGAGAGAACTCTCCCCATGGAAGTAGTGATGCTCAATCATCATGATGAGCCGAAACCAAGGTATGGAGAAAGACCTCTAACTCCTGATTAACCCTCTCAGTCTGACCATTGGATTAAGGATGGTAAGAAGAGGTAAAATCCAAGGTAATGTTGAGAAGTAAACTGAACACCCCTGTCCAAAACAAGATGGGAAGGTACTCCATGAAGGCAGAATATCTCTTGAACAAAAATGGGAACCAGAGCAGGAGCAAAAGGGAGACCAGGAAGAGGAGCAAAATGTGCCATCTTGGAGAATCGATTAATTACCACCCAAATTACCTTATTCTTCTCAGAAGGTGGAAGATCGGTGATGAAGTCCATGGCAATGTGAGAGCAAGGCTCCTTAGGAATGGGCAAAAGTATGAGAACACCAGCAGGAGCTTGTGTGGAGGACTTAGACTGGGCACAGACATGACAAGCCTTAACGTAGTCTTAAACATCAGAACGAAGTGTAGGCCACCAGTAGTGGTGGCCAACGAGGAAGAAAGATCGAAGGGCCCTGGCATGACCTGCTACCTTGGAATCATGACCCCAACAAAGGTACTTAGTTCTTGGTTGGAACAAAGGTCTTGCCAGGAGGAATTTTTGAGTCCAGGGTAGAATGGGCAAGAACACATGAGGTAGGAATGATCGACTCAGGTTCAGAGGTGGGCTCCTCATCCTGAATGTCAAAAGACCTAGAGAGTGCATCAGTCTGACTGTTGCAGGAACCAGGTTTGTATGTAATAGAAAAATTGATACAGGAAAAGAAAAGACTCCACCTGGCCTGTCTGGGATTCCTGTTTGGCATACTTTAAGTATTGCAGATTTTTATGGTCAGTGAAAATTGTTATAGAGTGCGGGGAACCCTCCATGAGATGACACCATCTACTCCAATGCCAATTTAATCGCAAGAAGTTCCCAATCACCAATAGCATAATCTTTCTCTGCCTGAGAAATATTTTGGGAGAAAAATGCACATGGTTGACGTTTGCACTCAAAGGATTGAAGAAGCACAGCTCCCACCCCAGTCGAGGAAGCGTCCACTTGAATAAAAAAAAAGTATCCCCAGGTTTAGGTCACCTCAACAAAGGTCCAGAAACAAAGGCCTGTTTCAAGTCATGAAAAAAAGAGACAGCTTCAGGGGGCTACTCCTTCGTATTTGCGCCATTCTTGGTCAAGGCGATAATAGGTGCAGCAATGGAAGAGTAATTCCTAATGAACTGAATGTAATAATTAGTGAACCCAAAAAAGCGCTGTGTGGCCTTGAGGCTTGCAGGAAGAGGCCAGTTGGTAATGGCCGAGACCTTTCCAGGATCCATACGAAGACCCAAGCTAGAGACAAAGCATCCCAAAAACAGAACCTCGGAACATTCGAAAAAAGATCATTTCCCTAGCTTACAGATTGTTTTCTCTAAGGTGCTGAAGTACAGTCCGGACATGGTTTCTGTGAACAAGCAGATTTTTAAGAAAAGATGAGAATGTCATCCAGATAGATGACAAAAAATTGATAAAGTAGATCCCTGAAGATCTCATTGACAAAGTTTTGGAACACAGCTGGGGCATTACACAGACCAAAGGGCATAACCAAGTATTCATAATGCATCTCTAGTGTTAAATGCCATTTTCCATTCATCACCCCTCCGGATCAGATTGTACGCACCTCTGAGATCCAACTTAGTGAAAATGGAGGCGCCTTTCATTCTGTCGAACAGTTCCGGTATTAAGGGTAAGGGGTATCGGTTTTTGATTGTCAGAGCGTTTAAGCCTCGATAGTCAATGCAGGGTCTTAAGGTCCCACCTTTCTTGGCTACAAAAAAGAACCCTGCTCCAGGGGATGAGGATTTCTACATGAACCCTCTCTTTAGATTCTCTGCAACATACTCAGACATGGCCTGGGTCTCAGTAATGGACAAGGGATAGGTCTGGCCCCTTGGCATGGTTACACGGGAACAAGGTCAATGACACAGTCAAAAGGCCTGTGAGGAGGAAGTACCTCAGCAGATTTTTTGCAGAATACATCCTGGAACTCACTATATGCAGCAGGAAGAGCAGGAGATACTGATGTGGTGGCCACAGGAATTCTCTCCTTTGGGGTAACCTTGAGTAGTCAGGACGAGAAATAAGAGGGACCCCAAGCCAGGATCTGCCCAATAGTCCAATCAATGTGTGGAGAATGGAGCTGTAACCAAGGATGGCCCAATACAATGGGGGTTGAGGCTTTAGGTAGCACGAGAAAGGATATCCACTCCTGGTGGAGTACCCCTATAGACATCTTGACAGGGAGGGTCTGTAAGCGGATGGGTCCCCCAGGAAGAACAGTACCATCAATTGCCGGGACCACCAGTGGAGTGGTGAGAGCTAAAAGAGGAAATTTCATGGAAGATGCAGTTCCCCAGTCCATGAAATTGCCAGCGGATCCAGGTAGGCTGCCACTGCATGAGGGGAAGCGTTGACATGGAGGAGCACAGAAAGAAGGAGATGGGATGATAAAGGTGATTTTCCTGAGTCCAATATGCCACCTTCCAGATGTATTAGATCCGCGTTTCTCGGACGGAGAGAGCAGTTGTCCCGAAAATGACCTTTGCCCCCACAGTAGAAACACAACTCCAGAGTTCTGGGCCTAACACGTCTTCGGGAGGTAATCTAGTCCAGTTCAGCTGAATAGGTTTCACAACTGCCAAGGAATGCCCCACACATCGAGGAGAGGAAGTTAGACAAGCTGGAGACCACTGGATCATTCCTCTCCCACAGATGGGAAGCCCAGGCTAAAGCCTCATTGGTCAGTAGGGAGATAATTCAGGCTACTCTTGCTCAATCATAGGAAAAGTGTTGAGGATGGAGCTCAAAATGGATGGTGCACTGACTAAGGAACTCCCTGCACGCCTTGAAGTCACCAGAGAAAAGAGAAGGAGCTGGTAGATGCAAAGAATTTGTGGTAGGGACCGTAATCGTAGTAGGTATAACTGCCAGCTGCGATTTAGGTTGTTGAACCTGGGATACAAAGAAGGCCCGAAGCTGTTCAAAGCGGGAGGCCAAACCTTGCAGGAATTGCATCACTTGGGTCTGATTAGACTCCTGTGTCTCGAGTCTATAGACTACGCCCTGCAGCTGATCAACTGATCAACGTCAGGTAGTGGCACATCAGCCAGGTCCATGGCCCGAGAAAACTGTCAGGTCACCTGAGGCCAGGTGACAGATGCACACCATTGGGATCAGGAGTGCACCACTAAGTTAGTGGACCCTATGGCTGACTGCTGCAGATGTAACTCTGGGTGGTTCAGGAAAGCAGGTCCACTGGAGCATCAACACGGATCCCACTGGAAGCTAGAGCATAAAAGATTCCCCAGAGCGTGGAGCCTAAGAGCCAACAGGTATTCACCAGAGCCTCTAGTGGTGAGGATGGACTGCGCTGCAACTGGCTCCAGGTCGCAACCCCCAGGGTCTCCAAGCTCACGCTCACGGTAGGCTACTGGAGGATAGAGAGGGAGCAGCAGTCCAGGACAACAAGGGATAGTCAGGACAACTAGGAGACAAGGATAGACAAAGAACACGCCAAAGGTCAGGGTAACAAGCAGGCAGGGATTGTCATAGAACAAGTCAAGATCGGTAAACAGAAGCAGATGTAGAGCACACAGCAAGAAGCACACAGAAAGCCAAACACACAATATTGCTCGTGCCAGGCAGGCTTGGACAGCACAGTGTTAAATAGTGTATCCTGTAGAGGCTAGGGTGGAGCCATGCTGAGGGAAGATTACTTAACCATGCAGGTGTGAGAGTGTAGGCCCTAAGGCTGATACACAGACCAGAGGTAAGCAGACAGACAGGCCATGAAGGTATTTGTTAGGACCTGGACTTGAACATGGGACCTCAGCTTTGTCTGGCAGTGAGTCTTCTCACTGAGCTATCTGAGATGCTGGACAGCGCCTTGTCAGATCCCTTGGACAAACCCTACAACCCTGCCTTGTATCTTGATGTCAGCTGAACCTTGAACTCTTTGCTCCTCCCACGAACTTCCTGATAAAAGCCATGTCTCTGCACTTCCTCCTTGCCAGAATATTGTGCTATCTCCAGCCTGTATCTCGCTCCTGTCTTCCCTGCTGCCGTTCATATTTGCTACTGCTCGTTATCGACCCTTGGCTTGTTCCTCGACTACGCTTCTGCCTGATCCCAACCTGCAACTACTCGGTACCGACCTTTTGGTTTGTTTATGGACCACGCTTCTGATTGATCCTTACCTGCTCATCCGCTACTGAACCCCGGGTTACTCACCTCCTGGTGGGGCGATCCTGAGGACCGCGACCTTGTACTAACATGCAGCTAAATCCATCTCCACCATCAGGAGCTCTGGTGAACACCGGTTAGTACTTAGACTCCGCACCTCAGGTGAGCCTGTGTCCTCTGCCAGGGTGACTGCCTGTTTAACTAGTCCTGCAACTGCTATAGCAATTGGTCTTCGAGCCTGACCCCTGATCGTGACAGAATATTCTGGCAAGGAGGAAGTGCAGAGACATGGCTTTTATCAGGAAGTTCGTGGGAGGAGCAAAGAGTTCAAGGTTCAGCTGACATCAAGATACAAGGCAGGGTTGTAGGGTTTGTCCAAGGGATCTGACAAGGCGCTGTCCAGCATTTCAGATAGCTCAGTGAGAAGACTCACTGCCAGACACAGCTGAGGTCCCAGGTTCAAGTCCAGGTCCTAACAGTATTACTGGCGATTCAAGACAACACTTTTATTTATAGTAGAGTAGAAAAAGGTAAGAAGCTTTGCAAGTTTTTTCATGTCTTCTACCTGTCAAGGGAAACCAATTCACTTAATTAATTTCCCTGTAGTGTCTTACATTAGTGATGGGGAATCTCCCTGATGGGAAATAAGACATTAATACAAACCTTGCAGAGGTTATAACCCCTCTTGGCTATACATAAACAAAGTAATTGGGTCTGGAGTTGTGTTTAACCACTTGACCACTGGGCAGTTAAACCCCCTTCCTAACCAGACCAATTTTCAGCTTTCGGTGCTCTCACACTTTGAATGACAATTACTCCGTCATGCAACACTGTACCCAAATGAATTTTGTGAATTATAGAAATTGTGTTTGGGAGTTGCATGACCGCTCAATTGTCATTTAAAGTGAGTAAGCGCTGAAAGCTGAAAATTGGCCTGGGCAGGAAGGAGGTGAAAGTGCCCAGTATTGAAGTGGTTAAAGTTCAGTACCTGACTCCAGTCTGTGACTTTGTTTAGGCTAAAAGGCTGCAGACAATATGAAGAATAGCCTTATTTTCCTCTCCCTCAGTGATTGGACTGTAAATTTGTAGAAAGTAAAAAGATGGGATGCTGCAGCAGGGGTTGAGTCGTGTCAGACAACTGTGAAAAAAGCAAAGGATTGCAAAGGCACCAGAATTTTAATGATTGTGTCATCTTGCTGCTGGCATCTTGATCCAGGAAATAGAGGCTGACACTGAATAATGTCTGCGGAAAGTAGGCACCATCTTTCGGAAGAGAAAAGTAGATAAAAGCATTGTTAGGTAAGCACTGTGATTTTTGTGAAAAATGCCTGTATACATTGCTTAGCATGTATGCAGTTCATATGAAAAATATATAATAGGTCCACTTTAAAAGAAGGTTTCATACAATACCTTTACTTGCATGATCAACATACTTACTATCATTGCCTGTGAGCTAAGCAAGCATGAATTGTGAATATATACAGTATATTACAACTACTAGTATTTTTACATTTCCACTTAGTACTACTGAGAGTGATTTCATATCTTGTCTAAAGAATCCCTTTAAAGTAATAAATACTGAAAAAAAATGCAATTACTTTATAATGTTTGTGTAGGTATGTTTCATTTCTCTTGCTTTACAAAAATGAATTAGATGTATATTTAAGGTATTGACTTTAAAAGCATGAAACTGGCCTTTATTACAGTTTTCAGCTGATTTCCAGTGTTCTTAAAAGTAATAGATCCCAAGATAATAGCTGTTAACATCTTTTTAAATTTTGAAAGTGAAGTGCATACATCTTTCTGGGTAGAATGGGGCTTGACTCATCTGTAGAAAATTAAAGTTAAATATGAAGGAGTTTGTTCTGGGCTTTCTTTGTCTCCCAGCATAAAATATTCATACATTCTGAAGCTATTTTTGAAGCAGTCAAGAGCTCTTATGTAAAGTACAAATCTCTTGAACAAAAAAAATCATACTACCTTACAGTACCCTGCAGAAAATCAGTGTGACGTGCAGTTTCTTTAAATAGATAAAGCAAAACTTAGGAAGAATCAGTGGCTGCTGATTTAAAGGAAACCTGTCACAACATAAACATGGAGGCTTCGATAGTTAACCTTTTCTGAAAATGTTAATTGCCTGGTTCTCATACAGATTCCCTTGCTTTAATATTGTAGAGGATGTTAACATAGCAAAACAAATGGTAGTAAATATGCAAAGCTGGATTCACTTTGAATACCAAATCACATGTGAAGGTGTGAAGGAAACAAAAAGGTAAGATTTTTTGAGCTCATGATTAGTTGATTGAAGTGAACACAGTTGCATTTTGTTCACTAAGCTGGGGAACAAGCACTTTGTTAAGTGAACATACACTTTGTTAAGTGAACATACACTTTGTTAAGTGAACATACACTTTGTTAAGTGAACATACAATTTGCTAAGTGAACATTCATTATTATTTATCTAATTGCTGAGTTACTAAATAAAAACAAAACAAACCAATCTAAATGCCCCCTTTACTTACCTAAATTTCTGGTCATGTGACATGCCACATCCTTAACCTCCCTAGTGGTATTACCAAAAGTGGTAACCTCAAGCCACACTTGGGATTGCATCGCAGGATCCAGGCAAAGTTATTTACCTTGTCCCCAGGAACCTGCGATGTTCTCCCAATGTGTCCGCGGGCTGTGTCCTCTGTCCGATGTACTGAGCGACGGGCTCTGTTCCCTGCGAGTGTCATGACGCATTGGGATGGAGCCCGGCGGCAAATTCAAAAAGTGAAAAACACATTACACATCTGTAAGATTACATTACTGTATCAAATCATTTCACATCCCTTTTGTCCCTAGTACTTTGTCCAGTGCCCTGCATGCACTTTTATATTATATATACTGTGCAAAGTGAGTACTAAAGCGCTGATAGGAGAATTAAAAATATTAAAAAAAAAAATAAAAAATTTGAAAACCAAATAAAATAGATAAGATGACCAAATGATATGCTGCACCATTAAAGTGTGTCCTACACTTAAAAGAATATGCAAATAAATACTAGAGTATAAATAGTGCGCAATATCAACCTTAGTCTATTTAGATCAGTAGGTGAGGTTAAAAGACAAAAGTCGTGGTGTAGTAAAATATGCTTGCGTGACAATCCCAGGTGCACAAAAGTATATATAAACTTCAAGTTACAATGAGGTTGTAACCAATTAAATAAATAAATACACACTATGTGAAAAGTAGATACAATGTGTTTTAAATAAATATAGTGCTTCAAAATGTGAGTAAAAACAAGTATGTGTTATAATGTGTCAAATAAAGGAAATATCCAGTTTATGCCAGTGATGCATATGGGGATATATAAATTCCAAAAGCCAATACAGGCTAAACCTGATGGATTAGCCAATTAATTGATGAATTAATGGGTAAACGGCCGCCAATTAAATATTATATTAATCCCATACGTGATAACAGTCCATTGAATTAGTTAGATAATTAATGAAATAATTCTTCACATACACTAATGATATCCGGGACACAATTAGAAATGCTAGAATTGAGAAAGTCACGTGACCTGTGATGATACGCGTCAGGAGGAGGAGCCCAAGTGACAGTGCTAAGCACAGCACAGCACAGTGAGGAGGAAAGGGCTGACAGCCCCCTATCTGAGCCTGACCATTAGCAGGATTTGAACGCGCAAACACCTACTGGGTACATGTGAGTTGTATAGCTGTAGGCAACCCCCTAAAAGATCTTCTTTGTTTGATGGTTGAATAGAGCGCTGCGCAATGGTTTTTTGTTTGTGTCTTTTTCTCTTTTATATCATACCGGAGCAAGATATCAGGAGGAACCAAAAGGAAAAAAGCAGCACATTCCCAGCATAAAGGGACGTTTTTTTTTTTTTTTCTCAGTTCTAGCATTTCTAATAGTGTCACGGATATCATTAGTGGATGTGAAGAATTATTTCATTAATTATCTAACTAATTCAATGGACTGTTATCACGTATGGGATTAATATAATATTTAATTGGCGGCTGTTTACCCATTAATTCATCAATTAATTGGCTAATCCATCAGGTTTAGCCTGTATTGGCTTTTGGAATTTATATATCCCCATATGCATCACTGGCATAAACTGGATATTTCCTTTATTTGACACATTATAACACATACTTGTTTTTACTCACATTTTGAAGCACTATATTTATTTAAAACACATTGTATCTACTTTTAACACAGTGTGTATTTATTTATTAAATTGGTTACAACCTCATTGTAACTTGAAGTTTATATATACTTTTGTGCACCTGGGATTGTCACGCAAGCACTTATATATTTTACTACACCACGACATTTGTCTTTTAACCTCACCTACTGATCTAAATAGACTAAGGTTGATATTGCGCACTATTTATACTCTAGTATTTATTTGCAATAACCATTTCTGGTCCAGCCGCCGCAGTTATACTGATACTGTTATACCGACGGAAAAAGTCCGATGGAGCCCACACACGGGCGGATTTTCCGACAACATGGTCCGATCGGACATTTCCTGTCGGTATTTCCGACCGTGTGTACTGGGCATAAGTGTCACAGGTGACACAGTTTAGCTAGTTTATTTTTTATAGCGTCAGGGCACCCGCCATATTTTACCCAATAAAGGTTTAACCCCCTGATCACCCACAGCGTCAGATTATTGCCAGTACCGCAAACACCCATGCATGCACCATACGCCTCCCTTAGTAGTATATTGTCTGAACAGAAACATTGATATCTGATCTGATCAGAACTATATTAGAGTCCCCAGCAGTTTAGGGTTCCTAAAAACGCAGTGTTAGCGGGATCAGCCCAGATACCTGCTAGCACCTAAGTTTAGCCCCTCTGCCCAGCCCAGCCCAGCCCAGCACACCCAAGTATAGTATCAATCGATCACTGTCACTTACAAAACACATGCAGCATTCGCAGAGTCAGGCCTGATCCCTGCGAACACTAACAGTTGTTTTTGCAGCGTTTGAAAAAGTCGCTGACAGTCAGGTGCTTTTTTTCTTGTGAGTCTCACTACTGTACCAGTAAATTTAGAGACCAAAATGTCAAATCGAAGGTACAATAGTGAAGAGGCCTACACGTTTCTGAGCATGACAGATAGTGAAGAGGAAGTCACTAATCTGTCAGATTCAGGCTCATAAGTGCAGTTCAAGCTGGTGAGGTGGCAAGCACGAGTAGTGTCCCTCTGCCACCAAGAAGAAGACAAACATAGGCGTGTCAAGCCCATAGTGCCCTTCCTGCTGCATTTGCCAATCCTAATTGGGAACCGACCACTTCTGCAGCACCCGTACTCCCCCCATTCACTGGGCAACCCGGAATTCAGGTGGAAACAGTTGATTTTACGTCATGATTTTTATTCACTGTTTTTCACCAGAGAGCTGTATAGATCTATTGTGGACCAAAACAATTTGTATGCTGGTCAATTAATCGCCGGTAATCCCCAGCTGACCCTTGCCTGAGATTGGAGACCTATTACGGTCTCCGAATTTAAGAACTTCCTGGGCCTATCCCTCCTCATGGGCATAACTAAAAAGAGTGAGTTGCAGTCATATTGGTCCACTGACTGAATTCACCATACACCCGTGTTCTCTGCCTCCATAACCAGCACACGATACGAGCAGATCTTGTGGTTCATGCACTTCAATGACAATGAACTCTGTCGTCCTCGGAGTGAGCCTGGATTTGATCGGCTATACAAAATTCGGCCCCTCGTAAACCACTTGAACCAACGTTTTGCAGCCTTGTTTACTCCCGATCAAGTTGTCTGTGTTGATGAGTCCCTGATTAAGTTTTATGGCCGCTTGTCTATCAAACAGTATCTTCCCAGCAAGCTTGCCATATACGGGTCAAGATGTATAAGCTCTGTGACAGGGCCACAGGCTATACATGTAGTTTTAAGGTTTACGAGGGAAAAGATAGTCACGTAGAGCCGGATTACTGCCCAGACTACATAGGGAGCGCTGGTAAAATAGTGGGGAACTTGGTGTCACCCTCATTCGGAAAGGGGTACCACTTGTATGTGGACAATTATTACACAAGCGTGCCACTTTTTAGTCACCTTTTTGATTATGGAATTAGTGCATGTGGCACTGTGCGATCTAATCGCCGGGGCTTCCCCCAGCGGCTTGTAGAATCCCAACTTAGACGGGGGAGAGAGCCTGCTTAAAGTGTAATAATTTGTTAGCAGGGAAGTGGAGGGATTCACGGAATGTTTTCGTTCTGTCCTCGCTTCACGCAGACACGGCAGTACAAATTCCTACGGTGACTGGGGTTGTGGAGAAACCCCTCTGTGTCCATGAATACAACCTTAACATGGGAGGGGTGGACCTCAACGACCAGTTGTTGGCGCTGTACCTAATTGCCCGTAAGGCCAGACTCTGGTACAAAAAAGTGTCTGTTTATTTATTTCAATTGGCTTTGCTGAATGCTTTTGTGCTATACAAAGCTTCAGGGTGGACTGGATCCTTCCTTAAATTCCAGGAAAAGATCGTCAGAGCCCTTCTGTTTCCAGACGGTGCTCTTGCCCAACTTCCCAACGCAAATGCAGTGAGCCGACTGCATGATAGGCATTTTCGTTTTGTCCTCCCTGGTACCCCAGGCAAACGCGGATTTAGGCGTGACACCAGCTTTTATTGTCCCTCCTGTCCTGACCAACCTGGTCTCTGCATTGGTGAATGTTTCAAACGCTACCACACACTAGTTGAGTATTAGCGTAGGGTACAGCACCACACAGTCAAAAGCCCCATACACACGGTCGGATTTTCCGATGGATTCTGTCCTATCGGACAATGTTGTCGGAAATTCCGACCGTGTGTAGGCACCATCGGACAGTTTCCATCGGATTGTCCGACGGACAAAGTTCTATCTCCTGCTCTATAAATATTCCGACAACAAAGTCCGATCATACCAATTTCGATCGCGTGTAGCGTAGTCCGACGGACAAAGTGCTACGCATGCTCAGAAGAAATTCTGTGACGGAAGCGCTCGGTCAGGTAAAACTACTGTTCCTAATCGACACGGCACATTCGTCACGCTGCAATGTTAAAATGTCTTTAATGCAGCGCATTCTCTTTTTCTTTACAATGCAAGAAGAATGACGTGTTTTAGCTGCTCCTATTCACCCTCACTTCTCACAAACGTATTGATTTATTCTTTTTCAGGATTTCTTGGCTAGATGTTTTTTTTTCGTCAGATCGTAAAAGAATGTTTGTTATATTTTTGGGATTTGTCATTTTTTATTTTTGGTTTGGAATACATATTTTCTGGATAATTTTTTGAGATTTTTGAGGGGGGTTGTGTGTCTCAACTTAGCAAAACAACATTCTTATCATTTGTATTTGTTGCTTAAATTCACTAGGAGGTTGTTTGTTGTTGGTGCACCTTGTTAATTATACTTTATGATTTGTGAAATGTACCTGCCTACTCACAAAATAAACTGTCATTGTTGAAAAGTAAAACACAAACGCAATTATTTTTTGAACTCAAAAATACCTTTATTTAGGTCTCAGCAACAAACCAAAGAGGAACGCAGCGATGGAGAAACTTGGGGAATTTGCAAAGCCTTGGACACCCACGGCAAACATCATTATTTAAGCTTCAAAACTTGGTGGCCTGAGGAGTACCTATCTTAAATAATAAGGGAGTGCTATCTGGTCCTGAAGTCCAAAACATCCGGAACTGCAGCAGATGCCATCTAGGTCCCCAGGCTCTGGTACTACGAGAGGCTCCATCTTCTCTCAGACCAGACTGAATCCAGGTCGTCACTCTCTTGTCTTCCTTGCACGCTTCCTTCCACGCTGTGGTGCTGGTGGGGTGGCAGAAGGAGGAGGCGGAGCATGGTCACTATCACAAACATGTGTGAGTGTGGTCATCCCCCCAGCCATCCCCTTATTTAGGACCTTGAGGATGACCTCCTCACACATGCTGCGTTGCCCCGCCTCTATATCCTTCATTTTAGTGGCAACTAGGGATGGGCCCGGTACACGTTCGCATCGAGCACCGGGCGTTCGCTCACTCGCTCGGCGAGCCCAGAACTATTTGGGCCGTTCGAATCACATTCGTGTGATGCGAGCGGCCCCGCAATGCATTGCGGCCGGCGCAGTGCATTGCTGGCTGATGATTGGCCAAGCATGCACTGTGACCCCGCATGCTTGGCCAATCACAGCGCCGGAAACTCGGAGAGCAATAATTGGCTACAGGCAGGACGCCTGTAGCCAATTAAAGCTCAGGGGCTTTAGTACACGCCCCACCATTTAAAAGGCCGCCACGCCGTCGGCGCCGGTCACATGAGTTCCGGCTTTAGGAGAGATCAGGCTGATTCTGTGTCTTTGCTTGATTCATTGCTACAGAAAGATTTGCTCTTCTTTGCTAAACCATTGGCTATTTATTTGCTAAACCATTGCTACCTGTCATTGATCGTCCATTGCTGCTGGTTAGTGTGTTATTAGCTGCTGCTGGGGATTAGTCTGGTGCATGTTTTACTGTTAGTACAGTATTTCAGTAGTACCAACCGCAGTGCTGTTAGCACAGCATTGCACCCCAAAAGCACCCATAGGACTTCTAGTGTGTTAGTGGCAGCAAACAGAGCTCCTATATTTTCTTCCCAGAAGCACCCATAGGATTTCTAGTGTGTTAGTGGCATCACACAGAGCTCCTATATTTTCTTCTCAGCAGCACCCACAGGACTTCTAGTGTGTTAGTGGCATCACACGGAGCTCCTATATTTTCTTCCCAGAAGCACCCATAGGACTTCTAGTGTGTTAGTGGCATCACACAGAGCTCCTATTATTTTCTTCCCAGAAGCACCCATAGGACTTCAATTGTGTGTTAGTGGCATCACACAGAGCTCCTATATTTTCTTCCCAGAAGCACCCATAGGACTTCAATTGTGTGTTAGTGGCATCACACAGAGCTCCTATATTTTCTTCCCAGAAGCACCCATAGGACTTCAATTGTGTGTTAGTGGCATCACACAGAGCTCCTATATTTTCTTCCCAGAAGCACCCATAGGACTTCTAGTGTGTTAGTGGCATCACACAGAGCTCCCATATTTTCTTCCCATAAGCACCCATAGGACTTCTAGTGTGTTAGTGGCATCACACAGAGCTCCTATATTTTCTTTCCAGAAGCACCCATAGGACTTCAATTGTGTGTTAGTGGCATCACACAGAGCTCCTATATTTTCTTCCCAGAAGCACCCATAGGACTTCAATTGTGTGTTAGTGGCATCACACAGAGCTCCTATATTTTCTTCCCAGAAGCACCCATAGGACTTCTAGTGTGTTAGTGGCATCACACAGAGCTCCCATATTTTCTTCCCATAAGCACCCATAGGACTTCTAGTGTGTTAGTGGCATCACACAGAGCTCCTATATTTTCTTTCCAGAAGCACCCATAGGACTTCAATTGTGTGTTAGTGGCATCACACAGAGCTCCTATATTTTCTTCCCAGAAGCACCCATAGGACTTCAATTGTGTGTTAGTGGCATCACACAGAGCTCCTATATTTTCTTCCCAGAAGCACCCATAGGACTTCAATTGTGTGTTAGTGGCATCACACAGAGCTCCTATATTTTCTTCCCAGAAGCACCCATAGGACTTCTAGTGTGTTAGTGGCATCACACAGAGCTCCTATATTTTCTTCCCAGAAGCACCCATAGGACTTCTAGTGTGTTAGTGGCATCACACGGAGCTCCTATATTTTCTTCTCAGCAGCACCCACAGGACTTCTAGTGTGTTAGTGGCATCACACAGAGCTCCTATATTTTCTTCCCAGAAGCACCCATAGGACTTCAATTGTGTGTTAGTGGCATCACACAGAGCTCCTATATTTTCTTCCCAGAAGCACCCATAGGACTTCAATTGTGTGTTAGTGGCATCACACAGAGCTCCTATATTTTCTTCCCAGAAGCACCCATAGGACTTCAATTGTGTGTTAGTGGCATCACACAGAGCTCCTATATTTTCTTCCCAGAAGCACCCATAGGACTTCAATTGTGTGTTAGTGGCATCACACAGAGCTCCTATATTTTCTTCCCAGAAGCACCCATAGGACTTCAATTGTGTGTTAGTGGCATCACACAGAGCTCCTATATTTTCTTCCCAGAAGCACCCATAGGACTTCTAGTGTGTTAGTGGCATCACACAGAGCTCCCATATTTTCTTCCCAGAAGCACCCATAGGACTTCTAGTGTGTTAGTGGCATCACACAGAGCTCCTATATTTTCTTCCCAGAAGCACCCATAGGATTTCTAGTGTGTTAGTGGCATCACACAGAGCTCCTATATTTTCTTCTCAGCAGCACCCACAGGACTTCTAGTGTGTTAGTGGCATCACACGGAGCTCCTATATTTTCTTCCCAGAAGCACCCATAGGACTTCTAGTGTGTTAGTGGCATCACACAGAGCTCCTATATTTTCTTCCCAGAAGCACCCATAGGACTTCAATTGTGTGTTAGTGGCATCACACAGAGCTCCTATATTTTCTTCCCAGAAGCACCCATAGGACTTCAATTGTGTGTTAGTGGCATCACACAGAGCTCCTATATTTTCTTCCCAGAAGCACCCATAGGACTTCAATTGTGTGTTAGTGGCATCACACAGAGCTCCTATATTTTCTTCCCAGAAGCACCCATAGGACTTCTAGTGTGTTAGTGGCATCACACAGAGCTCCCATATTTTCTTCCCATAAGCACCCATAGGACTTCTAGTGTGTTAGTGGCATCACACAGAGCTCCTATATTTTCTTTCCAGAAGCACCCATAGGACTTCAATTGTGTGTTAGTGGCATCACACAGAGCTCCTATATTTTCTTCCCAGAAGCACCCATAGGACTTCAATTGTGTGTTAGTGGCATCACACAGAGCTCCTATATTTTCTTCCCAGAAGCACCCATAGGACTTCTAGTGTGTTAGTGGCATCACACAGAGCTCCCATATTTTCTTCCCATAAGCACCCATAGGACTTCTAGTGTGTTAGTGGCATCACACAGAGCTCCTATATTTTCTTTCCAGAAGCACCCATAGGACTTCAATTGTGTGTTAGTGGCATCACACAGAGCTCCTATATTTTCTTCCCAGAAGCACCCATAGGACTTCAATTGTGTGTTAGTGGCATCACACAGAGCTCCTATATTTTCTTCCCAGAAGCACCCATAGGACTTCAATTGTGTGTTAGTGGCATCACACAGAGCTCCTATATTTTCTTCCCAGAAGCACCCATAGGACTTCTAGTGTGTTAGTGGCATCACACAGAGCTCCTATATTTTCTTCCCAGAAGCACCCATAGGACTTCTAGTGTGTTAGTGGCATCACACGGAGCTCCTATATTTTCTTCTCAGCAGCACCCACAGGACTTCTAGTGTGTTAGTGGCATCACACAGAGCTCCTATATTTTCTTCCCAGAAGCACCCATAGGACTTCAATTGTGTGTTAGTGGCATCACACAGAGCTCCTATATTTTCTTCCCAGAAGCACCCATAGGACTTCAATTGTGTGTTAGTGGCATCACACAGAGCTCCTATATTTTCTTCCCAGAAGCACCCATAGGACTTCAATTGTGTGTTAGTGGCATCACACAGAGCTCCTATATTTTCTTCCCAGAAGCACCCATAGGACTTCAATTGTCTGTTAGTGGCATCACACAGAGCTCCTATATTTTCTTCCCAGAAGCACCCATAGGACTTCAATTGTGTGTTAGTGGCATCACACAGAGCTCCTATATTTTCTTCCCAGAAGCACCCATAGGACTTCTAGTGTGTTAGTGGCATCACACAGAGCTCCCATATTTTCTTCCCAGAAGCACCCATAGGACTTCTAGTGTGTTAGTGGCATCACACAGAGCTCCTATATTTTCTTCCCAGAAGCACCCATAGGACTTCAATTGTGTGTTAGTGGCATCACACAGAGCTCCTATATTTCTTCCCAGAAGCACCCATAGGACTTCAATTGTGTGTTAGTGGCATCACACAGAGCTCCTATATTTTCTTCCCAGAAGCACCCATATGACTTCTAGTGTGTTAGTGGCATCACACAGAGCTCCTATATTTTCTTCCCAGAAGCACCCATAGGACTTCAATTGTGTGTTAGTGGCATCACACAGAGCTCCTATATTTTCTTCCCAGAAGCACAAATAGGACTTCTAGTGTGTTAGTGGCATCACACAGAGCTCCTATATTTTCTTCCCAGAAGCACCCATAGGACTTCAATTGTGTGTTAGTGGCATCACACAGAGCTCCTATATTTTCTTCCCAGAAGCACCCATAGGACTTCAATTGTGTGTTAGTGGCATCACACAGAGCTCCTATATTTTCTTCCCAGAAGCACCCATAGGACTTCAATTGTGTGCTAGTGGCATCACACAGAGCTCCTATATTTTCTTCCCAGAAGCACCCATAGGACTTCAATTGTGTGTTAGTGGCATCACACAGAGCTCCTATATTTTCTTCCCAGAAGCACCCATAGGACTTCAATTGTGTGTTAGTGGCATCACACAGAGCTCCTATATTTTCTTCCCAGAAGCACCCATAGGACTTCTAGTGTGTTAGTGGCATCACACAGAGCTCCCATATTTTCTTCCCAGAAGCACCCATAGGACTTCTAGTGTGTTAGTGGCATCACACAGAGCTCCTATATTTTCTTCCCAGAAGCACCCATAGGACTTCAATTGTGTGTTAGTGGCATCACACAGAGCTCCTATATTTCTTCCCAGAAGCACCCATAGGACTTCAATTGTGTGTTAGTGGCATCACACAGAGCTCCTATATTTTCTTCCCAGAAGCACCCATATGACTTCTAGTGTGTTAGTGGCATCACACAGAGCTCCTATATTTTCTTCCCAGAAGCACCCATAGGACTTCAATTGTGTGTTAGTGGCATCACACAGAGCTCCTATATTTTCTTCCCAGAAGCACAAATAGGACTTCTAGTGTGTTAGTGGCATCACACAGAGCTCCTATATTTTCTTCCCAGAAGCACCCATAGGACTTCTAGTGTGTTAGTGGCATCACACAGAGCTCCTATATTTTCTTCTCAGCAGCACCCACAGGACTTCTAGTGTGTTAGTGGCATCACACAGAGCTCCTATATTTTCTTCGCAGAAGCACCCATAGGACTTCTAGTGTGTTAGTGGCATCACACAGAGCTCCTATATTTTCTTCTCAGCAGCACCCACAGGACTTCTAGTGTGTTAGTGGCATCACACAGAGCTCCTATATTTTCTTCGCAGAAGCACCCATAGGACTTCTAGTGTGTTAGTGGCATCACACAGAGCTCCTATATTTTCTTCTCAGCAGCACCCATAGGACTTCTAGTGTGTTAGTGGCAGCAAACAGAGCTCCTATATTTTCTTGTCAGCAGCACACATAGTACCTATAGTGTGTTAGTGTCAGCACCCATAGGACCTACAGTGTGTTGTGAGCACACATAGGAGCTCTATTTTTTATACTATATACACTACCGACTACAATGGCTGGAAGACCGCCAAGGAGAGGCAGAGCGTGCAGAGGCAAGAACACAGGGCAGGCAGGCAGGCTCTGTTTCTAGAGACAACAGTGCTGGCCGTGGACGTGGTCCTGCATCGTCATCAGCACGTGGCCATGGGACACGCTTGTCTTTGTTTTAGGCAGCTGGACATGTGGAGCCGCATCATGCTGAAGGCTTGGTAGAATGGATGACCAAGCCCTCCTCATCCTCCTCATCTTCTCTCACCCAGGCTCAGGGTACTGGCAGAGCACCTGCCAACGCGTACTCAATGGCATCATCAGCCACCCCTTCCCTAGACCCACCATGTCCTCCTGAGGAGTCCCCCGAACTCTTTTTGCACAGTGTTGGGTACATGCTCCAGGAGGATGCCCAACGATTCGAAGGCTCGGATGATGATACCCAGCTTGAGGAAGTCAGTAGTGTGCGCGCAGAGAGAGGGGATGCTGAAGGACAGCAATCTGGCAGTACTGTTCCACCAGCTGCAGCTTACTGCCAGGTTTTCTCTAGTGGTGAAGAGGGAGGGGATGATGAGGTCACTGACTCCACGTGGGTGCCTGAAGGGAGAGAGGAGGAGGAGGAGGACGAGGAGGAGGAGGATGCGGCGTCACATGTCCAACGAGTCAGGATGCCCCCTGGAGGCCAGCTAGAGGCCAGCACAGCAACTGTACCACACCGCAGAGCTCCGCCTGTGCAGGGCGCTGCCTCTGCACGTTATCAGAAAAGTTCTTTGGTGTGGGCCTTTTTTGAGACGAGTGCATCAGATTGCACCACTGCTATTTGCAAAATTTGTCTCAAGCGTATCTCGCATGGCCAAAACATCAGCCGCTTGGGCACCACAAGCATGAGCAGACACATGTCGACCTGCCATGCAGCTCGTTGGCAAGCACACATAAAAGACCCACACCAAAGAACAAAGCGGACCTCTCCTTGCTCCTCATCAGCTGGGATCTCCATCCCCACTACATCTTCAGTCCTCTCTGAAAGCTGCTCTGAGAGGACTGAAGGTGTAGAATTAGGTGTGTCACAACCAAGTACTTGCAGTACACCGACGTCCGATTGTAGCAGGCAAATTTCCCTGCCCCAGCTGCTGGACCGTCAAAAGAAGTACACTCCCAGCCATCCACATGCCCAGCGGTTGAATGCCAGCTTGGCTAAATTGCTAGCACTTCAACTGCTGCCTTTTCAGTTGGTAGACTCGGCCCCCTTCCGTGAGTTTGTTCAATGTGCGGTTCCTCAGTGGCAGGTTCCCAAACGCCACTTTTTCTCACGGAAGGCGATTCCGTCTCTCTACCGGCATGTGGAAGGCAATGTCCATGCCTCGCTGGACAGGGCGGTCAGCGGTAAGGTGGACAGGGACATTATCTTTCTTTCACGGCCCATTGGGTCACTCTATTGGCAGCTGGGAGGGATGCAGGACAAGGTGCAGTAGTGTTGGAGGTTGTTCCGCCACCACGCCTCCAAAATGCTACTACTGCTACTGGTTGTGACACACCTCTCTCCTCCACCCCCTCCTCTTCTTCTTCCTCCAGTGCTCTGTCCTCGGAACCAGCGGTGCTCCGTAGGCGTACAAGGGGCTACGCAAGTACGCAGGCAAAAAGATGCCATGCCGTGCTTGCGCTGGTGTGTTTGGGGGACAGGAGCCACACTGGGCCAGAGGTTCTGGCAGCTCTGCAGGGGCAGGCCAAGCGGTGGTTGACGCCACGCCAGCTTAAGCCAGGAATGGTCGTTTCTGACAATGGCACCAACCTCCTCTCCGCCCTGCGACAGGGGCAGCTCACCCATGTGCCCTGTATGGCTCACGTCCTCAACCTGGTGGTGCAGCGGTTCTTGGGCAGGTTCCCAGGCTTACAGGATGTCCTGAGGCAGGCCAGGAATGTCTGTGTGCATTTCCGCCGATCTTATAATGCCAGTGCTTGGCTGACTGAGCTGCAAAAGGAGCTGAACCTGCCCAAGAACCGCCTAATATGTGACATGCCCACCAGGTGGAACTCAACGTTGGCCATGCTGCAGCGACTGCACATGCAGCAGAGGGCCATCAATGAGTACCTTTGCGACTACGGCACCAGGACAGGGTCAGGAGAGCTCGGATTTTTTTCCCCACGCCAGTGGAGCATGATCAGGGATGCATGCACTGTCCTCTCACCATTTAAGGAGGCCACGAGGATGGTGAGCAGTGACAGTGCATGCATCAGTGACACTGTACCTCTTGTCCACCTGTTGGAGCATAGGCTGCGTGGGATGATGGACAGGGCACTTGAGGCAGAACAGAGGCAGGAAGAGGAGGACTTCCTTGCCTCTCAAGGCCCCCTTTATCTGGACAGTGTTCCTTCTGTCCCACCCATCACACAGGAAGAGGATGAGGAGGAGGAGGAGGAGGATTGTGTGAGCATGGAGGTGGAGCCTGGCACTCAGCATCAGCAGCAGCAGTCTTTTAGGGATGATGTACAGTCCCAACAAACCAGTGGACTTGTACGTGGCTGGGAGGCGGTGGCTGGCGATCATGTCATCCTCAGTGACCCAGAAGACTCCGGACCGAATGCCTCAGCTAACCTACGCTGCATGGCCTCCCTGATCCTGCAAAGCCTGCGGAAGGATCCTCGTGTTCTTCGGATCAAGGAGAGGGACCATTACTGGCTGGCACTCTCCTTGATCCGTGGTACAAGGGTAAGGTTGCGGACCTTATCTTGCCGTCGCAGAGGGAGCAGAGGATGAGACATCTCAGGGAGGCCTTTCAGAAAGGTCTGTGCAACGCGTTCCCAGAAACTGGGAGGTTACAAACTCCTGGTCCTGGACGACGAGTTGCTGAGGCTTCGGTCAGTAGCAGAAGGAGCGGTGGGGAAGGTGGACGTCTGACCGATGCGTTCAGACAATTTTTTAGTCCGCAGCCCCAAGGTATGATCGGTTCCAGCAACCATCGCCAGCGTCTGATATACATGGTGCAGGAATACCTAGGGGCAAGGTCAGACTTGGACACCTTTCCCACCTTTCGGGTGCATCGTGAGCAGGCTTAGGGTGAGTGTAGTCCCAGGGCAGCTACCCATAGACCTTACTGAGGGTCTTGGGAGATAATGAGGCCGCATAGGGTATTGCGTAACTAATAGAGAACTTATAATCATGTAAACATCTGCTACCAACTTAAGAAACCTTGATAGGTATGAAAAGTAGTTTGGTACACAAGTGCTCCTAAAGTAACAGTGGTGATGCCTGCACTCGTAAATGTTGCTACTAAAATATGACCTCATTACTTTAGGGGTTTTACACATCTTCCACTAGGTGGGCACAAATATATCATTGTATCAGTAGAAATAGTTGAGTCGGTGGGGTTCACAAATGTGAAGAGGCATATTTGGAAGCTTTCCATAGCTCCCAGTGTTTGTGGAAGGTTGGGGCTCTGCCTTCTTTTATATGCTAGTAGTTTTTCCATCGTGTATTGGCTGTTCACTCGTGAGATCACTACTGCCGAGACAGGCGGTGACGCCGAGCGCCATTCTTTTGCTAGGGCTATGCGAGTTGCAAACAGAATGTGTGCGACCAGTTTCCTCACTATTGGAGGATATCGCTCCATGCCAAGGCTGAGTAATGCTAAGGCTGGGTCAAGTTCTACTGTGGTGTGGGTGACATCTTGTATAATGGAGGAAACTTCCTTCCAAAAGTGCGTAATGATTCCACAACTCCAAAGTGTATGAAGTAAGTTGCCATGGCTTTGGCAGTTTCTCCAACACAGAGGTGAGATTTGTGCATCCATTTTGTGGAGTCGAGCGGGCGTGAGATACCATCTATGAAGTATTTTTTGTGCATTGTCCCAATGGTCAATACATGCAGAGGATTTACTATTAACCCTTATTGCGAGTTGCCATTGTGCTAATGTAAAGACCTTCTTTAATTCTTGTTCCCATTTAGTCATGTTATTCAGTTTAGAGTTCAGATATAACGGTTGGGATAATTTGTAGAATAATGAGATCCCCTTTTTTTTTTTTAACAGAGGGTTTGCTGATTGAAATTCCCCAAACATTATGGGATTTTGTAATCGGTTTAACTATATTAAGAGATGAGTAATGTTTCATTTGATATAGTCTGAAGTCATCGAGTGGAGTGCGATTCACCAGGAGTGAGGAGGTAAAGTTTATACCCTTTTTCTTCCAGTCAGATGTAGAGAAATGAGGTATGAGATATTGGTAAGATGCCAGCAGAGTCTGAATACGTCTAGTAGGGATGTCGGTGAATTTTTGTTGTGTGAGAGCCGACCAAGCTGCGACAGCGGCTTGGATAGTTGGGTATAATGGTATCATAGTTTTATGATAAATACTGGTTGCCATGGCAAGGGCAGGGAGGTCGTGGCCCGGAGTAAGTGCACGCTCCAGGTCCGACCATCTGTTATCCGATTGGGATGAGAACCAGTATTTCATTTGATCTAGTATCGCTGCTCGATAGTAGTAGTAGGCATTAGGTAGGCCCACTCCTCCTAAGTGTTTGGGCTTGTAGAGGTGGGATAAAGCTATACGTGTTTTTTTCCCTGACCAAATAAACGCGTTAAGGAGTTTAGATAGTTGGTTAAAAAAGGCTTGAGGGATGGGGATAGGCAGGGTTCTGAAGTGGTATATCAATTTAGGCATTATTTGCATTTGGTATGCAGCAATCCTCCCTAACCAGGATAGTTGGAGCTTAGCAATAGTCTTCATTTCTTCTGCTACTTTATTAAGCAGCGGAGGGAAGTTGTGGGAGTAAATGCTCGCTGAGGAGGAGGATAGCTGCACTCCAAGATATGTGATAGAGGGTGAGTTCCAGTTGCATGGGAATATCTGCTTCAGTCTCGTTTGGGCCAGCGCTGATATATTCTGTGTTAGTGCGAAGCATTTGCTAGTGTTGACCTTGTAGTAGGAAATGGATCCAAAGTCGTGTAATATTTTGCTTATTGTTGTGATAGAAGTTTCCGGTTTAGTTATAGTGAGGATAATGTCATCGGCGAACAATCCTATTTTGTGGGTTTCTCGCCCAATGTCGATTCCGAATACCGATTCGGAGGAGCGGATACGCTCCGCTAGGGGTTCTATTACAAGGGAGAATAAGATTGGCGATAACGGGCACCCTTGACGCGTGCCGTTGGATAGTGGGAATTTGTCAGATAGCATTCCAGAGTTGTAAACTCTAGCAGAAGGGTGGGAATAGAGTGACATTATCGCAGAATGTATATGGCCTGACATTCCGAACTTCTGTAAGGTTTTTGATAGGTATAACCAGTTAACCCTATCAAACGCCTTTTCGGCATCTAAGGCTAGGAACGCACTAGGGGTGTTGGTAGTCTCCGTGAAACGCAGTAAGTTAAGCATCCTTCTAGTTCCGTCTGGTGCTTGTCTGCCTTTCACAAAGCCTACTTGATCCAATCCGAGAAGATAGGGGGTGACCAACATTAACCTGTTGGCCAGTACTTTGGCAAAAAATTTTAGATCTGAGTTTAAAAGAGATATCGGCCTAAAATTTTGGGGGTGGGAGGGGTCCTTGCCTGGCTTTGGTAAGGTGACTATTATAGCTTGCAGCATTTCTTCAGGAAATGAGCCTGATGTAATAGCCAAATTGAAAACGTCCACTAGTTTTGGTGCTAAAAGCGGGAGAAAAGCCTTATAGTATTCAGCTGAGAAACCATCAGCTCCTGGAGATTTGTGCATGGGGAGGGATTTGATCACTGCGATCACTTCATCGCAAGTAATGGGAGAATTAAGGTGATGGAGTGTGGTTGCATCTACAGAGGGTAGATTCACTTTACTAAAGAAATTGTCAATTTCTTCCCCTGAAGGTTGGTGAGTGGACGGGTCATGTCTGAGATTGTAAAGAGCGTCGTAGTAGTCTTTAAAGGTATTTGCAATGTCTTTAGGATTATAGGATATTGTGTGGGATCTATGATGGTGAAGTTGAGTGAGATTAATCTTAGCTTGTCTCTTTTTTAATTGAGAGGCTAGAATTTTTCCTGCCCTATTGTTCTGTGAGTAGAAGGACACTTTCATATAATATGTCTTGGTCTTTTTTTAAGCTCCTGTCTAAGGTCCTCACGGTATTGTGTGAGTTGTTGGAGAATGTTAGGGGTGGCAGTAGCAGGGTTTTTATGCAGTGATTCCAGTTCTGCAATGGACTTGTGGAGTTGAGTCATGCGGAGAAGTTTCTTTTTTCGTTCCCTAGAGGCCATCTGAATGAGAGCGCCCCTAGAGTACGCTTTGTGTGCGCACCAAGTCGTGGTGGGGGAGCAGTCACTGTCCTTGTTGAATTGAAAGAATTCTTTAATCTTCCCTTCCATCTCGTCCCTGAGTTGGGGGTGAGACAGAAGGAAGGTGTTATTGCGCCAAAGGGGTCTATAGTGCAGTTTATTGGTATCCAGAATCTCAAGTGTTATTGGAGCATGGTCCGACCACGTGATATTGTGGATATCAGATTTTACCACATTTTGTAATGTATGTACATCCGTAAGAAAGAAATCAATCCTAGAATAACTGTTGTGCACAGCAGAGTAATACGAATAGTCCCTCTCGGTGGACCTGGAGCAGCGCCAGGGATCAAAAAGTCACTCTTCGTGGCAAAAGGGGCCTAGACAAAGCCTCTGCTTCAGGGTCACCGAGGAGGAGTCCAGACCTACATTCATAACTGTGTTGAAGTCACCACATATTACTAAACAGCCTTTCTGTAGAGATTTGGCTTTGCTTATCACTTTACGGATAAATTTCAATGGATTAGCATTTGGTGCATAAAGGTTTACCAGTGTGTAGACACTTCTGTTGATCTCCGCAACTAAAATAATATAGCGGCCCCGTGGGTCAGTATACTCCTGTAATAAAGAAAAGGTTATAGAATCTCTAATAGCAATCATTACACCATTTCTCTTGGGGTCGTCATTCGCATGGAAAATGTGTGGGAATTTCTTGTGAGTACATTTAGGTGGATTATTTTTGGCAAAATGTGTCTCTTGTACACAGACGATGTCGCAGTTCTTGTCCAAGGCGGATTTCCAAAGCGCCCTACGCTTATAGGGACTATTGAGGCCCCTCACATTGTGTGACAGGATTTTAATGTTCATGTTCTTGTATAAGAAAAGCTGTGTGCCGCCATCTAGTGGAGAAGTTGAAAAGCTCTCTGTAATGTGTAGTATAAATGGGCATGTGTACTAGAGGATGGGTAACTGCTTGAACAGACAGCAGTATAAAAGCAATAACAAAATAAAACCAAAAAGAATCAGAACCAGACCATTGTTGGTCGTGTGGAGAGCAGGATATATAAATCATCCTGCAGGAGAAATCTGGGGGGAAATGAGTGTTCGGAAACAGCCGAACAGCGGTTGCTTTCGTGAGTTGCAGCCTGCAATTGCAGTAAGGCTGAAAGTGCCAGGGGGAAGAAGATAAGTATTGTACTTCTGAGGTGTGAGGAATAAGTATAGGGTGATATTGGCATTTTTACTCATCTGTTTCTTTTTTCCTGGTGATGGTAGGTACGTCGGCTCTGGAGAGGGTCAGGGTCCGCAGCTTCAGCATCCTCAGGGAGTAGACGCCATTTTCGCAGAAGTTCCAATCCTTTTTCAAGAGAAGAGATGACAAAGGGATGATTATTCCAGTCAAGCATTAGTTTGGCAGGGAAACCCCACTTGTACAGAATCTTGTGATTTCTCAATATTTTGGTGATTGGGACCAGATTGTGTCTGGCCGTCAGTGTGGCTTGTGACAGGTCAGCGTACAGTGCAATGCCAGTGAAGGGGTCAGGCAGGGAAGGATGCTGTCTAGCATAGCGCATAAGTTGATCTTTCACGTGAAAAAAGTGAATTCTGGCAATGACATCCCTGGGAACTTGTTCAGACAGGAAAGAGGGTTTAGGCAGTCTGTGTGCCCTGTCAATGATAACATCCGCGGGCCCTAAGGCTGGGAGTGCCGTGATCATTAGCTTTTGAATATATGCAGTCAGATCAGCTGGTTTAACCGTTTCAGGAACCCCTCTGAATTTAACATTGTTCCTGCGTGCTCTGTCCTCGATATCCGCCATTTTGAGGCGCATCGCTTTAATTTCATCTTCAACAGTGAATTTCATTATGTGCAATGGTGAAATCTTCCATCCTGTGTTCAACATAAGTTACTCTGATTGCTGATTATTGCTGAGTGCTGACATATCTGCCTTAGTGGAGTGCATGAAGGATACCATATCCTGCTGGAGGGCCCCCCTTAGCGTTTGCAGCATCTCTTTCATGGTGGTATCCATAATAGGCTGACCTGAGGTGGGGAAGGCGTCTAGCTGCTGTGCGTATGAGGAGGATTCCTCCATTGAGTCCTCATGTGGGCCTGAGGCATCAGTGTCATTCCCTTCTGGTATAAGCTTTCTTTTTTGTTTAATGGGGGCTCACAAAGGGGGATGCAGGCATTGGGAGCAGGGAGTGATGTGACTCACCCTCGGATGGCTGCTGGCTGGCTTGATTCAGGCCGGATTGTGCTGCGTAGGCCGCGGCCTGCCGTTCCCCGCGGGCGCCATCTTGGTTCACTACACCGGCCGCCGGAGGAAAGAATTCCGTCAATTTTCTCGGCCCATCGCGTTCTTTTCTTTTCGCCATGGCTACCGGAGAGCTCCTGGAGTGTTCCCCTGGCATGTGTGCCAAAAATCCGGGCTTGTAACACGCTGTGAGCCGCTTATATGAAACCGCTGTGGCAGAGCACTCTCCTCAGCCGTCCATGCGCTCTGGCCGCCGGCTCCGCCCCCTCCACAGGCATACTTTAGACACCCCCCAGGTACCATATTTAAAGGAAAATTTCACTTTTTTTTTTTTCACTTTATGCATCATTATAATGACTGCTCCTGAAAAAACAATAGTTTTTAAAAGTTCTTTTTGCATTGATATATGTCCCCTGGGGCAGGACCCGGGTCCCCAAACCTGTTTTATGACATTAACATGCATATTGGCCGTTGTAATTAGCAATTTTGATTTTGAACGTTCGCGTCCATTATAACGAATAGGGTTCGAAAATTTGTGCGAACTTTCGGTCCGTTCGAAGGTTCTGGTGCGAACCGAACCCGGGGGTGTTCGGCTCATCCCTAGTGGCAACCAAGGAGCCAAAGGCCTCCTCGTAGGTGGGTGTGGCATGTAGGGAGGGTGAAGCATCTCTGATCAGCTGGAGCGCTGACTCTCCCACCCCACCCCCCCTTCTCGCCCTTTTGTAGGGAAGGCGGAGGGGAGGGACTTGGGAGACAGTCAGGCTCCTACGCCTACCCCCCTCTTGGCTGCCACTACCCACCTCTTGGCTTCCACTAACCCCTGCCTCCTCCTGACTGCCACATTCCACAGCCACCTCCTGGCTGAGGTCTTCCTGTGTATGAAAAAGGGACATAGTTTGAGTTATTTGTTCATCAAACACACACAATTTTCATCTAGTGACTGTTGCAAAATGTTTACAAATAGAAAACCATACAATTCTCAGCCCAGCAGTTTAGATTCTGGCCCCAAATGTCTCCAACACTACTGTCTGTTGATATGTCAAACACGATTAGGAACTAAGCAATTGGGGATCCTGAATTAAGTGAACATCATTCATTATTCACAAAAATGGTTACAAAACTACTATACCTGGCTCAAGCTGGGCTCCTCCACATCTTCCAGACTGGAAGGCCCAGGTTGCTCCTCGGAAGCCTCATCAGGGGTGGCGTGCATGGAAGGACGCGTGCAAGGAAGAGTCGAGAGTGACTCCCTGACATTAGCCTTGTCTTTGAGAAAATGGAGCCTGTCATAGTACCAGAGCGTGGGGACATGGACCTGATCTGCTCCAGCTCCAGATGCTTGGGACTTCAGGACCTTATTCCGCTCCCTGAAATAGGTACTCCTCAGGCTGCCAATTTTGAGTCTTAACTTCTCCACGGTTGCCGTGGGCATCCTTGGCTTTACAAATGCCAGAAGTTTCTTCATGGCTGCGTACCTCTTTGGTTTGTTGCTGTAATCTCTGTGTTTAGCCTGCCATAATAGGGGCATTTCCCTATACTTATCAATGAAGAGGGAGAGAAAACTCACTTGGTTGAAGCCCTCCATAATCTCTGCAAGACACAACACCACACAAAACACTATAAATAATGTCAGTCTAAACTCTCCTAATCTTCTCCATGAATAAGCCTCAAGGTCTAATCAGTCTAGGCTAGTTATGTACCAAGTTAAAATTGTACCTTCGTTCTAGCGATCGTCTCGTGCGTGAGCTTTCTCTCCCCTCGTCTCACAGATCGGCGCTACGACACATGCGTCTGACGTTTTATATACAGTGCCCATGCGTGAAACTCCGCCCGCCCCTGACAATCTTTCTCGTCTATTCCCCACCCCTTCTCTTTACGGCGCAGTGTGGAGAGCACATGGCGGGGACACAGCAGGTGCGCCCCAAATATTGCAGCAACGAGGAGGAGGACGAGGAAAGGCCGGAGGCAGAAACGTCCCGATCCCGGAGCCTGAAATTTTAAGGCCTCCAATATGTCATTTGGAGAAATGTTGGAGATGGTGGACATATTGAAGAGGAGCGACTATGATGGGAACTAGGGCCTTACCTCAACCCAAATGTCAGAAAGGGCAAGATCATGTCTAAAGTTGTGAGGAGGCTGCACAATAATTTTGGGGTACTACGATCCAAGGAACAACTGAGGAAACGCTGGTCAGACCTGAAACTGAGGGAGCCCGATCAGTACAGAAAGATCAAGCGAGTTCTTCAAAAAAGTAAGTAGTTGTGTTTTGTGTATGATTTCTTGCTTGCATACTGCTCCATGTGTTTTGTTTTTTTCAATGTTGTACCTTGGAAAATGGCCACTTTCATGTTCGTCTGTGCATTCGATCGTACTCAACCTCGATCTTTCGGCCACTTATAATACGAGGTTTGGGGAAGTTTGTAGTGAAAGGAAGTTTGATCTCAATAGAGATGTCATCAAGAATGTAAAGCAAATTTATTCAATGTAAAGGAGAGGTCACTCAGTAGCTGTTTAACCATCTGGACTCTAGAGCAATAGTGCTGGGACACCCAAACGCCCTTTTTTTATGCTGTTCCACACATGTGCTCCAGTGGATACTAGAGGGGTGTACCAAAAAGGTAGTAAGTTTAGCACCTTTACAAAGTGACTACATTCATGTTGTTGTCATTTGAAACTGGCCAACCAAAAATATTGTCCCTCACTTTCAAGCAATGTTTGACATTTCCTATTTCTGCCCTCAATAGATTGTTGTGCTAAATCTTCCTTTTGTACATTCTCATAGGGGAGCGAAGACTCGGGACGTGTCTGAGGAAACCCGAAAACCCACACCTCCCAAAGAAGGGGAAAGACCAGAAGCAGAGGAGGAGGAAGGACAGATCATCGAACTTGGAGAACTTGTCACCACAACAGGTGAGTGTGGGAGAACACAGCTACTGGTAAGCTAATCAATGTATGCCTGCCTCATTTCCAAGAGACTTTTTTTTTTTTTTTTTTTAGGTGACGTGGATGTTGTGGGAGAAGAATCACACTTTACCACTGAAAGTGCACACGTACTCATCGGGGAGATAATGGTCTGCAATCGAGATCTAGATGAGATAAAGAAAAACATCAATGATGTTCAACAAAAATTGAAGAACATCATTGATGTTTTAGGTAAAATCTGAAAACGCACCAAGTAATTAACACAGATTGGTGGCTGTTTGTGACAACATTTGAAACTTAAGAACTGTGGCAAATTTGGAAGATGCACACATCGTGTCCACATGTGCTAGCTCCCATCATGGTGGATGAATGACAAGGTTTTGGGGGTGCAACCACTTTACTAACTACAAAAGTGGGTGTGGTGAAGGGGTTGCACCCCCAAAACACGTCCATTGATCCCCATGATGGGAAATTGCACTTTGGAACATTCTAGGCATGTGTTTTACCATCTAATGTCCATTTTGAGACCCAAATTGTGTGCATGTTCTAAATTACCTTTTTCAAGGGGTGCCCCCCCATGTGCTGAAGGCAAGATCAAACACACTTTCAACATATAGTCATGTCTGATCTTGTCTTCACTTTAGAAAGTTGAACTTTGCAAGTTCCTAGGTTCTGTCTGTTCTGTTTTGCTCCATGCCTGGTTTTAACAAATGCGTAATGTTTGTAAACTATGTTCTAAAGAACCAAGATCTTGTCAGTTTTGCCACGAAGTTTAGAAAGGCACTTGTGAATGTGTTGTAAGTAAACTATTTTAATCAAAAAAATGTGTGGCTTCCTTTTAAAAACACCAAAGCATTATTTATGTCAAAAGTAAATGATTTGTGGGGCAATGGGTGTTATTTACTAAAGGCTTTTCCAGTTTGCACTGCAAGTGTATTTTCCAGGGCACTTTTGCAGTGCACTTGTAGTGCATAGTGGATTTGGCTTATGTAAATGACACCCACAGTGGTTTGTACGAAAACACGTAGCACAGCATTTTTGTGAATACACACATTTCTGTCATGGTGATGAAAAGGATTATTTTGGGTGTCAGTTATGCACTACAAACCTACTCTAGACAAAAGATTAGGTATCACACACACAACATGAGAAGATTCTTTTTGGGAAGAAGAGACTGTTACCTCCTTTTGCCCAGAAAGTGCATTCCGACTGTTGAAGCTAAAGGGCAAAAATATCCAACACAAATAAGCTAGAATACACCTACAAGAAACACAAGCAGGAAATGACAAGAAATCATAGGTAGGTTTAAAAAATATATTTATTAAAAAATGCCTCTCACACATCGTCAGGCAGAGCAATGGCCCCCCTACCCACAAAGTACTCCATATATTGCTCGCGGACCTCGCGGGCATTTAGAGGGGGCAAGCCTGGATGTGCCGCTTGAAGGGCTGTGAGGTCGGCATTGGAAGGCCCGTCCACATCTGGGCCAACGGCCACCACATAGTTGCTGTTGTGTCTTTTCAAAAAGTTGTGCAATATGCAGCAGGCAAGAACTATATGGTTGAGTTTGTATTCCGCCAAGTTAATAGCCGTCAAAAACAGGCAGAATCCCGTAGGTGTTCTCCACCACTCTGCGGGCTCTCGACAGCCTGTAATTGAAGACCCTCTGGTCTGGGGTGAGGGTCCTCATCGGGAAGGGCCTCATCAGATGGGGAGTCAGCGCAAACGCTTCATCTGCGACAAAGACGAAGGGGAGTCCTTCAGCATTCTCCTCTGGAGGTGGCAAGCACAGACTGCCACTCTGGAGACGCCAGTAGAACTCTGTGTGCGCAATGGCACCACCATCCGAGATCCGGCCGTTCATCCCCACGTCCACATACAAAAACTCGTATGTCGCCGACACCACCGCCAACATCACTACACTATTAAACCCCTTGTAATTATAATAGTAGGACCCCGAGTTGGGGGGTGGGACGATGCGGACGTGTTTCCCATCAATTGCACCTCCGCAGTTAGGAAAGTCCCAACGGCTGGCAAAGTGGGAGGCCACAGTCTGCCATTCCTGTGGCGTGGAAGGATACTGTGGAGTGAAACAAGAAAAAATAATTAGTCACTTTGCACATAAACATTGCAAGCAGATTAGACACTAACATCTTGGAACAAGATCAGACTTTTCAATTTTAACCTTGAAAGTATTTGCACCCCAAAGTAGAGGGTCCCCCTAGCAGATTACTCCCCCCCCCATCAATCCCCCCACTTCGGATGGGCCATTGACAATAACTAGGGGTTTGGGGGGGGGTTTGGACAGGTAACCCTCTGCACTTCATTGATTGCCAAATGGCTCAATAATGTGTGCTAGTTTGGCCAGACCCTCCTTACTTAACACTATTGGCAGCCCACAGGAAACATAAAAGAACATTCCAAATCCCCCCCCCTCCCCCCAAAATAAATGGAAGCACATTTTGACATTCTGCAATTACCTAGCAAGCTAATAGGAGGGAAAGAACACAAAAAAAGAGGAAATGGAAAGTATGGAGCCAGCCCCTTGCACAACATGCTTTGCTGAATTCATCCCTAAAGATGCCCACTATAAAGAGGTAGGTATATAGTGTGTATTGACCTTGGGAAAGCCAGCAGATAGAGGATTGGTAGCATCTGACAGAGCAGTTGGGGGAGGGGGTTCCTAATGAGTTTGGCACCCCCCCCCAAAAAAAAAGGTAAACAAAAGGGGCTCTGCATGAAGTAAAACACACAGCAAACATTTATGCATATTTTAGGGGGTGTTTGGGGGAAAACAATACTATGCAGCAGACAAAATACATTGCTTAAGGGACTAGGCCATAGGTGTCTATTGGGCCAGAAGAGCATGCTGGGGAGGTAAGTGAAGGGAAAAATGCATGAAGGAGAAAAGGGGCACAGCATATTAGAACATATTGCAATCATGGTAATTAGGGAAGGAGGTCAAAAATACAAGACATTAGCAAACAAAGCATACATATAAGGGAATAGTAAAGGAGAAATGTTACCTTAATATAGTCCTCCTGCAGGACCTGAATGATGGCAGAACAGGTCTCTGGAATAATGATTCTCAGGGCCTGGGGAGAGATACCTGAGGAGAACTTCAAATCCTGAAGGCTTCTCCCTGTCGCCAAGTACCTCAACGTGGCAACAAGCCTCTGCTCCGGAGTGATGGCTCGTCTCATGCAGGTATCCTGCAGGCTGATAAAAGGGGTCAGCAAAGCCAAAAGACGGTGAAAAACGGGGTCCGTCATCCAGAGAAAGTTCCTGAAATCATCAGGATTATTCTCCCGGATCTCACGAAGCAAAGGCACGTGCGAGAACTGATCACACTGAAGCAACCAATTCTTGGTCCACATACTCCTCGTCACTCTGTTCATGGACGGGTCTTGGCTCAAAGCTAAAAGCCCGACACCAATTCCGCGTACAGCACGAACTCGGCGACGAGTACGTACGGGAAACATCGCTCACAAACGGTCGGCTGGTCAGAACGGACAAACAGAAAGCACCGATAAACAGCAAGGCCTGAAAGAACGAAATGAATACCAGAAACGAGCAGACAATAAGCAGTGAAAATCAAAGCGTCCTATATCAAGATATAGGCCGCAATGACCAACAAATGCGAACTGACTACACGCACTAATAAACAGATACGCACGACAAGCACAAACTGAAGAGCAGTAACGATCTGAGTCACAAAACTGAGAAGCGCGAATCGTAAGTCCCCAAACTTCAACTAACTCGCGATAAACACGGGATCAGCAGAAGGAGCCCAACGGGTGCAGGACGTGGTGCTGAACTTCACTTTTCTAGTCTCATGGAAGACGGCTTACGTCACGATGTTCTTGCAGACCGGAAATTCCGACAACGTTGTCCGACCGTGTGTACGCAACACCAACATCGGACAAAGTCCGACGGACATGATCCGACGGAACTGGTCATCGGAAAATCCGACCGTGTGTATGGGCCAATAGACACACTAACACAGGGTCTTTGGTCTCGAAAGATGGCCATCACATTTTGAGTGACCCTAATCTGCAATGTTCAGTTTGAAGTTTTTTTACAGTTTTAATAAAAGTGAAAAAAGTGAATTAAAAAAAAAAAAAAAACACACAAAAAAAAAGGCCAAAAATAGTTGTGGTTGTAGTTTTCTTCTCTCTCTCTCTCTCTATTGTTCTCTCACTTATGTTCGCTCTCTACTGTCCGCTCTACTGTTCCCTCACTATTGTTCTATATCTATCGTTCTCTCTCTGTTTTATTTTTACTATGTTTTATTGTATTTGCTATGCAGGAATGGTATGTTATACTGCAATATTTGTTTTATTGTTAACCATCATTTGCTTAGCAGGTACGCCATTCAGCAGCAGCACATGTTTATGTATCTTGACAGCAACAGCGTTTGGTCCCATGATACATAAAGCTGTGACTTCAGCGCTGTCGGAGGGGATTTTACCACCACAGTTTAAAAAAAAATAGGTGCATGTATGACCATCATTAAAAGTGGATGGATGAAAGGTGGTATTCTAATGGTGGGTGTACCCACCGATCAATCTCTTTTTTTCGTTCAGCCAACAGGCTGCATGAAAAAAAGAACATTACAATGTATGCCCAACAAGGACCAGCAACGTACTGGTATATACTGGTTATACCAGAATGATCATCTTGGTATCATTCTTTTCAGCCAGCGGTCGTTCATATAAAAGCAATCCTAGCAGCTAATTAGCCTCTAGACTGCTTTTATAAGCACTGGGAGGGAACAACCCCCCCCCCCCACATCTTCCATGGTTTTCTTGGGCTCTCCTGTCCCTACAGGGAACCCAAGAATGCAGCCGGTGGTTCAGCCAGCTGACCATAGATCTGATCAGAGACCAGAATGGCTCCAATCATCTCCATGGCCTAAGAAACCGGAAGCTACGAGCATTTCATGACAGGTTTCACCGGATATAAATAGTGCCATTGGGAAATTGGCAAAGCATTTATCACACGATCTTGGTGTGATCAGATGCTTTGAGGGCAGAGGAGAGATCTAAGGTCTAATATACCCCAATTTTTTTCAGAAAAGAGTACCTGTCACTGCCTATTGCTATCATAGGGGATATTTACATTCCCTGAGATAACAATAAAAATGATAAAAAAAAAAATGAAAGGAACAGTTTAAGAATATAATAAAAAAGCAAAATAAATAATAACAATAAAAAAAAAGCACCCCTGTCCCCCCGTGCTCACACGCAAAGGCGAACGCAAACATCTGTCTGGTGTCATATGTAAACAGCATTTGCACCATGCATGTGAGGTATCACCGAGAAGGGCAGTAATTTTAGCAGTAGACCTCCTCTGTAGATCTAAAATGTTAACCTGTAAAGGCTTTTAAAGGCTTTTAAAAATGTATGTAGTTTGTCGCTGCTGCAAGTTTGTGCGCAATTTTAAAGCATGTCGTCTTTGGTATCCATGTACTCGGCATAAGATCATCTTTTTTATTTCATCAAACATTTGGGCAATATGGTGTGTTTTAGTGCATTAAAATTGTAAAAAGTGTGTTTTTTCCTAAAAAATTGCGTTTGAAAAATCGCTCTGCAAATACTGTCTGAAAAAAAAAATTGAAACATCCGCTATTTTAATCTGTAGGGCCTTTGCTTTAAAAAAATATATAATGTTTGGGGGTTCAAAATAATTTTCTTGCAAAAAAATATATTTTTTCATGTAAACACTTGAAGTGATTTTAGCCGTATTAGTGCAATTGTGACCGAGAACAGAACTCAATTTTCTTCATGTAAACAAAAAGTGTCAGAAAGGCCTTTGTCTTCAAGTGGTTAGAAGAGTGGGTGATGTGTGACATAAGCTTATAAATGTTGTGCATAAAATGCCAGGACAGTTCAAAGCCCCCCAAATGACCCCTTTTTGGAAAGTAGACACCCCAAGCTATTTGCTGATAGGCATGTTGTGTCCATGGAATATTTTATATTTTGTCACAAGTTTTGGGAAAATTACACTTTTTTTTTTTGCACAAAGTTGTCACTAAATGATCTATTGCTCAAACATGCCATGGGTATATGTGAAATTACACCCCAAAATACATTCTGCTGCTTTTCCTGAGTATGGGGATACCACATGTGTGAGACTTTTTTGGTGCCTAGCCGTGTACAGGATCCAGGCTTGTTGCAACAGGACAGGCAAAGCAAGCAATGGCTTGGGGCCCCAGCCTAGGGTGTCTGCCTGCTGCCTGTCACTGTCCTGGATTGCCCGCATGGTGCACCTGCCCTGGGTCGATCTAATGCATCTGACTGTCTGTCACTGTTTCAGACTCATCCCGTGGACCCCTAGCTGACACTGTGCCCAAACTGGTTGCTACCTGCCGCCCGCTTGGCGTGTAGCAACTAGTGACATCACAAGCAGAGCAGGAGAGAGGCAGAGTCGTGCCTATCACAGCGGAGGAGATCTAGCTCCACCCACCTCCTCCCTCCCTGTATGTTCTGGTCCTCGAGTCCAGCCAGGCAGCGGCATGCTGCTGCAGAAGAAACACTTGAGACAGAGAGACAGATTGCAGTACTGTGTTAGTGTAACAGTAGAAAGGCAAGTAAAATGCATTGCTCACCAACATCATCATAAGGGTGGTCAGGAGCAGGAGAGGACACACAGACACATCCTTCGATAACAGGGCAGGGAGGGTTCATGCTGGGACTTGAAATCCTTCACTTTTGGGGGATGATCATGTGACCCCCAAAAGTGAAGAACTACAGGTCCCAGCATGAACCCCTCAGAGCTGAAGATGTTTTCTTCATCACTGCACACGTGTTGATGACTCCTCACACCCAGCCCTTCTGTCCAGCTGTTCACTGTCTCTTCTCTCCCACTACTTGTTTGCCTCTCACTACACCTGCAGCAGCGCCCCCCACCATCGCACTGTCCCCCTGTCCATCCCACTGTCCCCCTGTCCATCCCACTGTCCCCCTGTCCATCCCACTGTCCCCCTGTCCATCCCACTGTCCCCCTGTCCATCCCACTGTCCCCCTGTCCATCCCACTGTTGTTGAAAATGTTCAAATTCTATGCACATTATATGCACCAGCAGTATTTGCACTGTAAACCTTTTTTAATTATATAAAGTGTTGGTGAACTTAAACTGTATCGCTATGCTGTAGGCTTTGCGTGCGTGTGTGCAGGGGGGGGGGGGGGTCTCCATGTCCATTTTGCTTGGGGCCCCTAAATTCCTTCAAACGGCCCTGACAGGACCCCGAAATCCGTTCACCGCCTTCGGGCTTGCTAAGGGCATAAAATGGTGATTTCACTTCCTTACCTTTTTACACAAAGTTGTCACTAAATTATATATTGTTCAAGCATGGCATGGTTATGTGGAATTACACCCCAAAATACATTCTGCTGCTTCTCCTGTGTACAGGCATACCTCATGTGTGAGACTTTTTGGGAGCCTAGACACATACAGGACGCCAAAATCCAAGCACCGCCTTCAGGCTTTCTAAAGGCGTAAAATTATGATTTTACTCCTCACTACCTTTTACAGTAACTGAGGCCCTGAAATGTCCTGAAATGTCCAGATAGCACAAACCCCTCCCAAATGACCCCATTTTGGAAAGTAGACACCCCAAGGTATTTGCTAAGAGGCATAGTGAGTATTTTGCAGATCTCATTTATTTTTGAAAATGAAGAAAAAAAATACATTTTTTTTTCTTTTTTCAATTTTCAAAACTTTGTGACAAAAAGTGAGATCTGTAAAATACTCAACATGCCTCTGAGCAGTTAGCTTGGGGTGTCTACTTTCCAAAATTGGGTCATTTGGGGGGGGGGGGATTTGTGCTAACTGGGCATTTCATGGCCTCCAAAACTGTGATAGGCTGTGATAGGCAGTGAGGAGTGAAATCAAAAATGTACACCCTTATGCCGCATACACACGGTCGGAATTCTCGTCGGAAAAAGCTCTGATGGTTTTCCCGTCGGAATGCCGACGGAATTTCGCTCAAACTGTCTTGCCTACACAGTCACACCCAATTCCAACGGTCAGTAACACAGCGGCATAAAACATGTTCGACAGCACTATAAAAGGGAAGTTTAATGCTTCTGAGCATGCGTTGAATTGTTTCTGAGCATGCGTCGGAATTTTGCGTGTCGGAATTGCATACACACGATCGGAAAATCCGATAGAAAGGTTTTCCGTCTGAAAAATTGAGAACAGGTTCTCAATCCAAAGTCCGACGGAAATTCCGACAGAAAAAGACTGATGGGCATACACACGGTCGGAAAATCCGTTGAAAAGCTCCCATCGGACTGTTTCCATCGCAAATTCCGACCGTGTGTACGCGGCATTAGAAAGCCTGAAGGCGGTGACTGGATTTCAGGGTCCTGTACGTGGTTAGACTGCCAAAAAGTTGCACACATGTGGTATCCCCGTACACAGGAAAAGCAGCAGAATGCATTTTGGGGTGTAATTCCACATATAACCATGCCATGTTTGAACAATTTATCATTTAGTGACAACTTTGTGTAATTTATTAATTTTTTTGTCATTTTTCAATCACTTGTGATAAAAAAATAAAATATTCAATGGGCTCAACATGCCTCTCAGCAATTTCCTTGGGGTGTCTACTTTCCAAAATGGGGTAATTTGGGGGGTTTGTTTGAATTTTTTTTGATTGCACAGCACATTGTAGCACTTTTTTTCTCACATATTGGATGATCTTTGCATAATTTATGAGACATGTGCAACTCTAGCTGCTGATTCTAAATGATAGTTTTCATTTGAGAGACCCTATTTTGGGCTTATAGCAAGTGGTGGCTCGCAGGACATTACATTGTTTGTTTAGCCATTATCGCACACCACCATTCCTGGCTCCAGCTGGCATGGTGTGAACCACCTCTGGGCCTGTGCCTGCAGAGCTGCAAGAATCTCTGCTCCGGTGTGGTTCCAGTCCCCTAACCACACCAGATGAAGCACTTGTAATTGTAATTTCCCCAAAACTTGTGGCAAAATATAAAATATTCCATGGACTCAACATGCCTTTCAGTAAATAGCTTGAAGTGCCTTCTTTCCAAAATGGGGTCATTTGGGGGGTTTTGTGCTATCTTGATGACATCCTTGCTTATTAATGTGTGTCGCATGTAATAATCAAAGTCTATGGACATTTTCTATGGCTTAGTATTTGGCGCCATTTACTGGTAGTGGAATTATATGATGATTGCTTTTAAAACAAAAAGACTAATACAGGAAGTGACTGTTGTTCTGATCAGAAGGTTGACCCTTTTTACCCAGGAGGCTTGGTGACCTACCCATGGACACTTTCTCTGGTAGTGCATGCTGGGTAGGGCATAAAAGTAACCGGAGCGGCCATTTTAGGTCTCTTGGGATCGCATGGCCTGCCTGTGAGGATCTGTGTGGAAGGACTCCCCGAGACATCGGCCTACAGCCATTGCGGAACGCAACCCCACTTGTTTGTGCAAGTGACCTGACGGTGCCAGAGAGACAGTGACTGGATTGGAGAGATCCAGAGACACTCGTTTGGGCATCGGAGGACCAGGCTCACCCAGCGGAGCCGAATGGAGTGATGGGGCCAGCTGGTGGAGAAGCAAGCTGCAGTCACCGGACCAAAGCTACTTTACGGAGCTCCGATCCAGTTGGTGAGCGGGTTACGGCCCACAGTTTGTTAACTTTCACACGCAGTTAGACTCATACACAGGCCTTACTGGGATCTATAGTTCCACAGAGGAGGAGCAGAGCAACTGACACTGAACAGGCTTGAGGCCTACCTACTCTGACATCCCAAGCCTTGTAGTATAAGCACTGAAGTTACACCAGGAGCACCTTTACCTCAACCTAACTTACTTTAACCTGTGGATTACAAATCACAAGGAATTACTGTAGCTAGCGAAGACAAAAAGATCAAAGACCAAGTACTTTAAGTGAGATCTAACGCATAGCGTATAAAGTAGGGGGAGCTCCCGGGTATATATACATATATATATATATATAGTTTGAAATTGTTTATATTGAAATCCATTGTGCTGTTGTCCTATGTTGGGACTACAACACAATCATGGTAATCACCTCTTTAAATATTTTCACAGTAAAATATATTTCTGGTTAAGTATCCAGTTGTGTGGCGTACTGTTTTCTCCCAGCAGGTGGAGTCATTGGATCCTGAGGTTACAATACAGGTACCTTGCATTGTATTATATTGTATTGTATTGCATTGCACCACAGCTGTGCCAAGGGGATTGAGCCAAGTTAGTGGGGTTATTGGTAGAGTGCAGGCCCAAATCAAACCAGCAGCTCCTTCGGGAGTCAGTGGCACATTGACATTTCAAGGCCTCCAAAACTGTGATAGCTAGTGAGGAAGTGAAATCACCATTTTACGCCCTTAGAAAGCCTGAAGGCCGTGATTGGTTTTCGGGGTCCTGTACGCAGCTAGGCTCCCAAAAAGTCTCACACATGAGGTATCCCCATATTCAGGAGAAGCAGAAGAATGTATTTTGGGGTGTAATTCCATATATAACAATGCCATGTGTGAGCAATATATCATTTAGTGACAACTTTGTGTAATTTATTTATTTTTTTGTAATTTTTCAATCACTTGTGATAAAAAAATAAAATATTCAATGGGCTCAACATGCCTCTCAGCAATTTCCTTGGGGTGTCTACTTTCCAAAATAGGGTAATTTGGGGGGTTTGTTTGAACTTTTTTTGATTGCACAGCACATTGTAGCACTTTTTTCTCACATATTGGATGATCTTTGCATAATTTATGAGACATGTGCAACTCTAGCTGCTAATTCTAAATTATAGTGTCATTTGAGAGACCCTATTTTGGGCTTATAGCAAGTGGTGGCTCACAGGACATTACATTGTTTGTTTAGCCATTATCGCAGACCACCATTCCTGGCTCCAGCTGGCATGGTGTGAACCATCTCTGGGCCTGTGCCTGCAGAGCTGCAAGAATCTCTGCTCCGGTGTGGTTCCTGTCCCCCTAACCACACCAGATGAAGCACTGCATGGCACATTTTAGCCTGACTCTGGGAATAGCCCTTTGAAGGCTTAGGGGGTACCTGATGTTCATAGGACAATTCTGCAGAGGAGGGCATGGAGGTGGCGGAGGAAAAGGGGGTAAAGCTCACAGGTCTGGCATCATCACCACCAGCTGTATGGAGATGTGGGGACAAGCTGCAGCACTAAGCCCTGTCCTGCATCCTTTCGAGTTGCAAGCAGCGTTACCCAGTGTGCTGTGAACAAAATATTTAGTCCCTGTCCATGTTTGCTGGACCAAGTGTTAGCAGTAAGGTGGATTTTACGGCTGACTGCCTTGCCCAACAATGCCAGAACATTCCCTTCCATGTGATGGTAGAGAGATGGAACGGCCTTACGTAAAAAGTGACTGGGAACCTGTCATTGTGATACAGCACATTGTGTGAATTCACGGAAGGGGGCAGAATCCACCAGGCTGAAAGGCAGAAGTTGGAGAGCCAACAGCTTTGACAAGCTTGCATTTAGATGCTGGGCATGTGGGTGGCAGGGACTTTTTTTTTCCACTGCAGCAGAGAGGCGCAGAGAAATTTGCCAGCTACATCTACAGCTGGTGGTGTGCTGCTGGCAGATGTGCTTTTAGGACTTGGGACACCCTGTGCTATACCATCGTCCCTGTCAGTAGAGGCTGCTGAGAGGTAATGACTCGGTATAGCAAGGGCAAACTGAAGTGGGTAAGGAGGAGGAGGGACAGATTTGTGCCCCTTTTGTGTGGCTTTTAGGTGCTCTTGCCAACGGGCTGAGTGGTTGGACGTTAAATGCCTTGTTAAAGAGGAGTGGCACCTAAAAAAAAAAAATTAAAAGTCAGCAGCTACAAATACTGCAGCTGCTAACATTTAGTAAATGGACACTTACCTGTTCCAGGGTCCAGCGATGTCGGCAGCAGATGACAAGCAATCGCTCCTCTCTTGGCTGCCCCCGCCACCATCCTCTGTCAGGGAATCAGGAAGTGAAGCGTTGCAGCTTCACTGCCTGGTTCCCTACTTTGCATGCGCGAGAATCTGCACCCCCTCCCCCCTGATAGGTGCCAATTGTGGCACCGGAGGGGGAGGGTTTCTGATGAGCGGAACTTCCACTTTAGGGTGGAGGTCCGCTTTAAGCATGTGGTACCCAAATGGTTGGTGTTTTGTGTCTGAGACACAATTTGCAGATAGCAAATGTGTGATCTACTGCAGCTGTGCTGTAAAAGGCCCAGACAGCTGAGCTTTGGGGAGTGGGCCAGGAGATAACAGCTGCAGAATGTGATGGAATAGGGTGGCTGCTCTCTACTCTTTCTTGATGTCAGCCTCCTTGGGGTTGTGGCATCTCACCTTCAGTTTCCTCTTCTGCTCTATCTAGCACCCAAATTGCATCAGTGACCTCATCATCATCATCATCTCCATCTCCTCCATCTTCATCATTACCACTGGAGAAAACTTGGCAATACACTGTGACTTGGGGAACATGAATGCCAATTTGTCTACCAATGTTCCTCCCTCTCTCTAGGCTCATGTTCCTGTCATCCTCAACCTCAGAAACAACATCTGAATCCAGTAATGGCTGGGCATCATCAAGGTGCAAGTGGCTGACACTGTGGTCAAATAACTCCACTGACTCCTCAATGGCTGATGTTGGGGCTATGGCAGGAATAGATGTGGACAAGGAGGAAGGTTTATCCAGTCTGGCAACTGAAGAGGACTGCACACTTGTCTCTGCTTGCGTGACAGAGGATGAGGAGGATGAGGAAGGTTTAGTAAGCCAGTCCACTACCTCCTCTGCATGCTGTGGCTGGATAGCACGGGCAAACTCATTAAACAGAGGAAATGATGCCCTTCCTGAGGACTGACCACGTCCACCTTTGCCTGTGAAAACATTTGTTGCTGGCCCTCTTACAGTGCCAAGGGAATGTCTGCCTCTCCTTGTTGCCCTCCCAGACATTATTGGGAGGGAGGGGATAGTGCTTATAAGCAAAAGTAAAGAAGAAGTTGAAATCTGAACGTAGATGCACTTTAATCAATGTAAAGAGGTGTTTGGTGCACTTTAATTTGCCAAATGTACAGTGACGCATACAGTACTATATGGCATTAAACTGGCAGTAATGCACACAAAAGTAAATGGTGTTAAACTGGCAGTAACGCACACAGAACTATGAGGTGTTAAACTAGCAGTAATGCACACAAAACTATATGGCATTAAACTGACAGTAATGCACACAAAACTATATGGTGTTAAAATGGCAGTAGCACACACAGAACTATATGGCATTAAACTGACAGTAACGCACACAGAAGTAAATGACGTTAAACTGGCAGTAAGGCAAAAAACGATATGGCATTAAACTGACAGTAACGCACACAGAACTATATGTCGTTAAACTGGCAGTAACGCACACAGAACTATATGGCGTTAAACTGGCAGTAACGCACACAGAACTATATGGCGTTAAACTGGCAGTAACGCACACAGAACTATATGGCGTTAAACTGGCAGTAACGCACACAAAACTATATGGCGTTAAACTGGCAGTAACGCACAGAACTATATGGCGTTAAACTGGCAGTAACACACAAAGAACTAAATGGCTTTAAACTGGGAGTAACGCACAAAACTGTATGGCATTGCACTGGCAGTAACGCACACAGAACTATATGACATTAAACTTGCAGTAATGCACACAGAACTATATGGCGTTAAACTGACAGTAATGCACACAGAAGTAAATGGCATTAAACTGGCAGTGACGCACAAAACAATATGGCGTTAAACTGACAGTAACGCACACAGAACTATATGGCGTTAAACTGGCAGTAACGCACCCAGAAGTAAATGGCGTTAAACTTGCAGTAACGCACACAGAACTATATGGCGTTAAACTGGCAGTAGCACACACAGAAGTAAATGGCTTTAAACTGGGAGTAATGCACAAAACTTTATGGCTTTGAACTGGCAGTAACACACACAGAACTATATGGCGTTAAACTTACAGTAATGCACACAGAATTAAATGGTGTTAAACTGGCATTAGCACACAGAACTCTATGGCATTAAACTTGCAGTAACCCACACAGAACTATATGGCATTAAACTGGCAGTTATGCACACAGAACTATATGACATTAAACTGGCAGTAACGGACACAAAACTATATGGTGTTAAACTGGCAGTGATGCACACAGAAGTAAATGGCATTAAACTGGCAGTAACTCAATCAAATAGATGGTGTTCAACCTTTACTACAGTAAAGCCCCATACACACGGTCGGAAAATCCAACCACCAAATCCATCGGATTTGGTCTGACGGATTTTGTCCGACACTGGTGTTGCATACACACGGTCGGACAAAGTTGTCGGAAAATCCGATCATTCTGAATGTGGTGACGTTTGTTGCCTACGACGGGACTACGTAGAGACTAGTAGCCAATAGCTTTGGTCTTGTAATGTGATCTGAGCATGCGTGGCACTTTGTCCGTCGGAATTCGCTACACACGATCGGAATTGGTGTGATCGGACTTTGTTGTCGGAAAATCTATCCAGCAGGAGATAGAACTTTGTCCGGCGGACAATCCGATGTAAACTGTCCGATGGTGCCTACACACGGTCGGAATTTCCGACAACATTGTCCGATAGGACAGAATCCATCGGAAAATCCGACCGTGTGTATGGGGCTTTACACTATCTGAACTGTTCCTACTTTAGCTATACACTAATGTAAAGATTACTAACACGGTCTCACTACACTACACTGAAACTATCTGAGCTGTCCCTACTCTACACTAATGTATGTATGAATGACACGGTCTCACTACACTACTGTAAAACTACCTGAGCTGTCCCTACTCTAACTGCACACTATGCAAAGCTGATGGTCCTCTCACTACACTCACACTATCCCTAGACTGACACTAAACTAATATTCTACACTGACAATTGAAGCAAAATAGCACAGTATAGCACACTAACTAATAGCATTGAACAGAGCCCTGTTCTATCTCTCTCCACGCCAAAATCACACTAAAATGGCTACCATTGAAAGAATACTTTTATACTGTGGGGCGGAAATGAGCTATGATTGCATAAAGTCATTATGACAGTGTCCAATTATGACTCTGGCAGTGCTCTGTGCCCTGATTGGCTGAAGCTTTCACTGCTTCAGCAAATCAAGGCTTGCAATACACTGTTGATATGCACTTTGAAGGTCCAGAGTACAAAAAAAAAATTACATCCTCTGAATTAAGGCAAGGGGTAACTAAAAATAACAATAGCTTTATTTCGTTTATGAAGGTCAACACAGCTAATACCTCTTAGATAACTAACTCATTTCAGAGTAGGTGCAGTAAGTGGTTAATTTGCAAAATACTTTGGGTGGATTTCCTCAGGCAGTATAGACACAGTAGGTCCTATATTAAGCATCAGGATAATGAAGTGGCCCTTGAAATGTGCTCTGTTAAACCACACCTGAAGCAGATTTAGGCACTTGTTTTGTGCACGTGCAGCTCTGCATGTAAGAGGTCTTACATCATATTGTGCCTAACTCATTGCCATTGGCCTTCCCATGACTTCCCAGGCCAATAGCCTTTTCAAAAGAAAGGAATGTCCAAGCAAAGTTATAGTTTCCGCACTTAACTGTATTACTTGAAAAAAGAAGACAGTGACACATCACATTACATAGGCTTATATAGTATATTCAGTGTTGCTTCAGATACTTCACCAATCACATATAGAGGATGGCTTGCAGCAGTCAAATGTGAAAGCCACACATTGCACATCACTGTTAAGCCATCTTCCCTTAATATTCCTCTCCTTTCCTTGGGAGCACCGTGGTGTTTGAACCCAGCTCCCTGCTGTCACTCTCTCTCACTCTCCAGGGTCATTAGCACTACCTCAGAGGGCTCTGATTTGCCTATTAGGCCTCTTCCAACTTGATTCATGTGGTCCCAGAGACTGAACTGCTTCAGCTGCTGCTTTATTTCTGTACACTTCTCTCAGGTGTCACTGAAAGTTCCAGAGGCATTAGCAGACCCTTCAAGGAACACTGGCAAGGCCTAAAATGCCTTTTGCATTCCCATTGATAGTACAGTTAGATCATTTTCCCAAAATGAGATTTTCAGGGGATGTAGTTGGCATGGAGGTGGTGACCTCTGGATCTGGCTGGATATGTCCTGAGCTCCCTGGGTTGGAGATCGGGCCATCTGGACGGTCAACAAGGCGTTGACATTCACCGTTAGTTGGAGGATAAGTCACTGTAAGGACTTAGAAACTCCCTTCTTACACTCCGTCAAAACAGAGGTATTATCAGAACTAGGAGCTGCCTTCACATCCAAAATGCTTACCCTTTGGCCCTGATCTAAGGCATCCATGGCTTCACAAACCTGAATCTTAGTCCAGTCACCGCCAGGAACTTCAAACACCACACACAGCTCCACTTCTTTACACCACTGAATCACCGCAGCAGGGTCCATCTTGGTGTCCTTGGGGGTGCTGTCTTGAGGAGTTGATTGCAGAGTAGTGGTATTATCCTGGATGAGCCCCCACATGTAGCGCTACTCTTTTTGCTGCACATAAACTCCTGACTAGCAAGGCCAAACAACAAAACTGGCCCAGATTATCAAGTAAAGAATGCAGGATCTTCCTCAGCAAGGTAAAAGGACAATGGTGTCTGTTTACAATGTCTCTGTATCTGAATGGCATTGTGTCCTTTGGCACTACAGGTGTCAGCAAGGTGACTAAGCGCAATGATGTCTGTATACAGTGTCCATACAACTCTATCTGTGTGCAATGTCCTTGTTTTCTGCAAATGGGCAATGCCCTCTCACCCAATCCTGCGGTCAAGGCCCAAATGAACGTCCTGGAACAGGCAGGCTCCTCTAGTGACCCGACTGGTCACCTCACACCAGAGCGTTTTACACAGTTGGTGCAAGTGCATCTGGATATGCATCTGGGATCCTTCTCTCTCAAGCTGGATATCCACGGCCGGCTGTGGATGCCTGAAACAACACGGTGGACTGACCTGGGAGGCAGCACCTCTTCCCTAGGTCCAGTGTCTTGTCCTGCCTCGTCGTGTCTGAGAATCTCCTCAGATCAGCAAGATGGGGTCTCTAGTTTCTTTATCCCAGAGCAGGCTGGCTCTTGTAGTTTTGCATCCATAGAAAGCTATGGGGCAATTTTAGATGGGGAGTACATATCCCACAATCCTTTGCAGCTTCTACTTGTTAAAGTCCTGATTTGTGCCTGTAATTGCTCCTGTCATTGGCTCTCCTCCTGCCAATAGGGACACAGGGGAGGGTGCAGAGTGAGCAGCTCTGTTTATCTGTGTGTGTGAGTGAAGAGAAAAAAGGGAGGGGGGGAAATCCCCCTCAGACGCTGACAGGCACTTTTCTCCATCACAGAAGAACCTCAACCAGCTTGACCAGGCCATGGGATATGCAGGGCACCTGCTACACATAAAAGCTAAATCTGTATTGAGTATACGGTAATATTTATGCATTTTTAAATTGTGCCTTTTTGAGAAATCGTCTAAATGTAAGGTACATAAAACTGTAAATAACAAACTTTCCCTAAAAGCCTGGAGATTTCCATTTTTCGCTTATGGCTTTCAAAGTTTGTAAAAGACCCCCCAAAACCATTTATTTTTAAAGCATAGGACCAGAAGAATAAAAAGAACGTGCTACTGATTTTTTTAGGCTGTAAAATAGTTGCGCAGATGTTTATCAAATAGCTATTTTCACAAAAAAAACTATAAAAATACTTAATTGCACACATTCCTGCTAAATTCCTAGTAAGGCCTCATTCACATGGGGTGCACTAAAGTGTATGTCAATGGAGGGCCCTGTTTACTTTCATGGGGATGCACAGTCAAACAGAAGGGCTGCAGGGAAGGGCGCTGAGAATCGGTGAGAAGGGATTTACTGTGGGGAAGGGGGGATCATAGCAGTGGGTGTATTACTCAGATATTTTTATCCTTTGTGACTCCCCTACAGCATCTGAAGCCAGTGGGAGGGGAGAGGCAGAGAAGCCAGAAAATGCACAGGGGATCAGTGTTGGAGGGTGGGTGGTGCTGGGAGGGGAGAATCGGTGCTGTGGGGGGTAGGTGCAGTGGAGGAAGGGGTTCATAGGGGGAAGGTGATCATGCAGTGAGGCAGGAATGTGAAGGGGCAGCAGGAAGCAGGGAAAGAGAGGACATGGCAAGTGTTGGCAGGTGGGGGGTCACTTATTAGATGAATAGCTCTGAGATCATTGGCTTGCTAGCCGCTAATCAGAGTTATTGCTTTGTTCAGCAGAGTCTGCTGAACAGTTTTGCTATTGGCTTAAAGCAGAAGGAGGAATGCTAGGTCCATACAGCGTATGGATCTGGCCAGCTAGAAGTGGTGTTGTAGGTCTATATGCCATATGGACGTGAAAGATAAAGGGTTTGATGACATTTTACGCATCAGTACTAAAGTGTTTTATTGTTTAGGGAGCAACATTTAATGCAGCCGTATACAACATGTTAAAAGAATATTCATGCTGTAAACTTGAGTCAAAGATGAATGCCCTTGACTTTTGCTGCAGCAGTCTATTCCTCTAGAGCAATGACTTACTTAAATATCCCTCCCCAAGCTGGATTTATTGCTTCATTACAAAAACTCTATTCTTGCTACCAAAACATTTTGCAAGCAGAACAAATGCCTTTTTAAGCCAAACAACAGACCTTGGCATATCATGACTTCAAGGGCAGCTCTTGAAGACTTTCAATATGATCATCTGGAAGCAAAGATAATTGAAATTGAATTAAAGACATGAGTTAAAGAAAAGAAGAAATATGAACATGGTCAGCTCTTGAAATATTCATCATTACACAATCAGGAAAACTATTATACTCAGTTTGGCAATTTAAAATCCACGAGCAAACATGCTTTTTTTTGTCTTCTTCTTTGTCTTCTTCGATGTTTAGGCATTGCTGTAAAAATTTGAATAGCTAAATAACTTCTGTGTATCATTACTTATTCAGAAAAAAAAAAAAGATCTCTATCTTTGTTAATCATAGAGATGTTTTTGGGCCTCTTACTTTTCAAACACCAGCCCAAAGTTCTTTGACTTCTGTGATATCTTAGTAGAGGGTCCACGAGTACATTGTATTCTACTATGTTTGAATAGTCTGAATGGCTGGTATTTTTTTAAGAAAGCATTAAAAAAAACACAAATACAATTGCAGCTTGACAGTTCTATACTATATTTGCCAAACTGAATTACAAACAATTTCTATGAACTGCCTGTAAAAAAGCTATTGAGAGATAATCTCTAATTGGTCCCATACTAAAGATTATTTTATTTAGATTAAGATCTTTTGTTTAATAGATAGCTTTAACTAAGCTCATTATAAGGAAATGCAGACATCATTGTTTGTTTGTTTCATATACACATAAAACATAATAATTAGTGACACATAAGATATTCAGAAAAGCATTGCAGAATTTGTAATTTTTTGTTAGATGTGTAACATAGCTAAATAGAATACATATATAACTCCAGCGCTGTCAAACTAAAACTAAATTAAAACTAAGGGTACACTGCAGCAGACACCTAATTAACTGATCCTTAACAGATAGAGAGGTAAATGAATAAATGGTGATGTTGCACTGTGAACCTTGTGAACCCCTGTGAAAATGCTAGTGCAATAATCAACACACAAAGTGTATATCTATACAATAAAAATCTGCTGAGTGCTAAAGTGCAAGGTTAAACAAATATAGTTACTACAAACAGTAAATATCCATAACTGATGGTGACAACTTGAAACCAATCACATATCGATAAAACAGTGAAATGATCCTAACGTGCTGAAGTGGTTAATAACTTATAACAATACGAATGATAAAAGTCCAATGTGCACTCTAGATTAGTGTATCTTGCACTTTAGCACTCAGCAGGTTTTTATTATATAGATATACACTTTGTGTGTTGATTATTGCACTAGCACTTTATTTTTTTCTTAGAAGGTTCACAGCGCAACATCACCATTTATTCATTTAACATAGCTAAATTATATGCCCAAGCCTTATTTCCCTGTTGTATTTTCTGGACCATATTAATAATAGCCTGGAGATTGCTGTGACCATCCATTTAAGATCTACCCAATAACTTTTATAGAAAGCATAAATATTATATTTATTTTATTTAAATCACTAAAAATGAAAACTAAAGTCCTCCTCTTCCTGCCTCTGTTCTGCCTCAAGTGCCCTGTCCATTATCCCACGCAGTGTATGCTCCAACAGGTGGACAAGAGGTACAGTGTCACTGATGCATGCACTGTCACTGCTCACCATCCTTGTGGCCTCCTCAAATGGTGACAGGACAGTGCATGCATCCCTGATCATGCTCCACTGGCGTGGGGAAAAAAATCCAAGCTCCCCTGACCCTGTCCTGGTGCCGTAGTCACACAGGTACTCATTGATGGCCCTCTGCTGCGTGTGCAGTCGCTGCAGCACGGCCAACGTTGAGTTCCACCTGGTGGGCATGTCACATATAAGGCGGTTCTTGGGCAGGTTCAACTCCTTTTGCAGCTCAGCCAGCCAAGCACTGGCATTGTATGATCGGCGGAAATGCACTGCCTCAGGACATCCTGTAAGCCTGGGTACCTGCCCAAGAACCGCTGCACCACCAGGTTAAGGACGTGAGCCATACAGGGCACATGGATCAGCTGTCCCTGTCGCAGGGCGGAGAGGAGGTTGGTGCCATTGTCACAAACGACCATTCCTGGCTTAAGCTGGCGTGGCGTCAACCACCTCTCGGCCTGCCCCTGCAGAGCTGACAGAACCTCTGCCCCAGTGTGGCTCCTGTCCCCCAAACACACCAGCGCAAGCACGGCATGGCATCTTTTGGCCTGCGTACTTGCGTAGCCCCTTGGATGCCTACGGAGCACCGCTGGTTCAGAGGACAGAGCACTCGAAGAGGCTATGCAGGAACAAGAAGAGGAGGGGGTGGAGGAGAGAGGTGTGTCACAACCAGTAGTAGCATTTTGGAGGCGTGGTGTCGGAACAACCTCCAACACTACTGCACCTTGTCCTGCATCCTTCCCAGCTGCCAAAAGAGTGACCCAATGGGGCGTGAAAGACAGGTAATGTCCCTGTCCATACCTGCTGGACCATGAGTCAGCGGTAATATGCACCTTACCGCTGACCGCCCTGTCCAGCGAGGCATGGACATTGCCTTCCACATGCCGGTAGAGAGCCGGAATCGCCTTCCATGAGAAAAAGTGGCGTTTAGGAACCTGCCACTGAGGAAGCGCACATTGAACAAACTCACAGAAGGGGGCCGAGTCTACCAACTGAAAAGGCAGCAGTTGAAGTGCTAGCAATTTAGCCAAGCTAGCATTCAACCGCTGGGCATGTGGATGGCTGGGCGTAAACTTCTTTCGACGGTCCAGCAGCTGGGGCAGGGAAATTTGCCTGCTACAATCGGACGTCGGTGTACTGCTAGCAGAGTGCCCGCAAGTACTTGGCTGTGACACACCTAATTTTACACCTTCATTCCTCTCAGTGCAGCTTTCAGAGAGGACTGAAGGTATAGTGGGGTTGGAGATCCCAGCTGATGAGGAGCAAGGAGAGGTCCGCTTTGTTCTTTGGTGTGGGTCTTTAATGTGCGCTTGCCAACGAGCTGCATGGCAGGTCGACATATGTCTGGTCATGCATGTGGTGGCCAAGCGGCTGATGTTTTGGCCACGTGAGATACGCTTGAGACATATGTTGCAAATAGCAGTGGTGCAATCTGATGCACTCTTCTCAAAAAAGGCCCACACCAAAGAACTTTTGTAATACCGTGCAGAGGCAGCGCCCTGCACAGGCGGAGCTCTGCGGTGTGATTCAGTTGGTGTGCTGGCCTCAAGCTGGCCCCCGGAGGGCATCCTGCCTCATTGGACATGTGCCGCCTCCTCCTCCTCCTCCTCTCTCCCTTCAGGCACCCACGTGGAGTCAGTGACCTCATCATCCCCTCCCTCTTCACCACTGGAGCAAACCTGGCAGTAAGCTGCAGCTGGTGGAACATGACTGCCAGATTGCTGTCCTTGAGAATCCCTTCTCTCTGCGCTTACGCTACTGCCTTCCTCTAGCTGGGTATCATCATCCGAGACTTCAAAACGCTGGGCATCCTCCTGGAGCATGTACCCAACACTGTGCTCAAACAGTTCGGGGGACTCCTCAGGAGGACATGGTGGGTCTAGGGAAGGGGTGCCTGATGATGCCATTGAGTACGCATTGGCAGCTGCTTTGCCAGTACCCTGAGCCTGGGTGAGAGAGGATGAGGAGGGCTTGGTCATCCACTCTACCAAGCCTTTGGCATGATGCGGCTCAACATGTCCAGCTGCCGAAAAGAAGGACAAGCATGTCCCATGGCCACGTGCTGATGACGATGCACCACGTCCACGACCAGCACTGTTGTCTCTAGACACAGAGCCTGCTTGCCCTGTGTTCTTGCTTCAGGACTGTCTGCCTCTCCTTGTCGGTCTTCCAGGCATTGTAGTGGGTAGTGTATATTGTGCTGGAGTCACACAGCACACACACTAACTTCTGCAGATGGCTGCCTTAGATGACAAGAACAGGGCCTTAGGGCAGATAGAGGCTGAGTTGGTTTATTGTGTGCTGTGCTGTAGTCACACAGCACACACACACACGCTAGCTCCTGCAAATGCCTGGCTGGCTGCCTTAGATTACAAGAACAGGGCCTTAGAGCAGATAGAGGCTGAGTTGGTTTATTGTCACAAAATATAGGAATCCAAATCAACCGCCCCTATTCAGATGCCTATCCACTGCGCTCAGGATAACCTACCTACTAAACTATAGCTGCCACTTTAAAAAAAGTACATGTAAGTGAATTTAAACTAAATCTCTCAATAAATTTATTATTGTATTTTCCACTGAGCACTTATTGGTGACACTATTTAGTTATTTTTGTTATAGTCACTTATTAATTTGGTGATATATGTTCAGCGCCGCTATTTATCCAGAATCTTTACTCTATAGAGAGATTTAGTTTAAATTCACTTACATGAGTTGGTTTATTGTGTGCTGTGCTGTAGTCACACAGCACACACACACACACACACTAGCTCCTGCAAATGCCTGGCTGGCTGCCTTAGATGACAAGAACAGGGCCTTAGAGCAGATAGAGGCTGAGTTGGTTTATTGTGTGCTGTGCTGTAGTCACATAGCACACACACACACACACACGCTAGCTCCTGCAAATGCCTGGCTGGCTACCTTAGATGACAAGAACAGGGCCTTAGAGCAGATAGAGGCTGAGTTGGTTTATTGTGTGCTGTGCTTTAGTCACACAGCACACACACACACACGCTAGCTCCTACAAATGTCTGGATGGCTGCCTTAGATGACAAGAACAGGGCATTAGAGCAGATGGAGGCTGAGTTGGTTTATTGTGTGCTGTGCTGTAGTCACACAGCACACACACACACTAGCTCCTGCAAATGCCTGGCTGGCTGCCTTAGATGACAAGAACAGGGTCTTAGAGCAGATAGAGGCTGAGTTGGTTTATTGTGTGCTGTGCTGTAGTCACACAGCACACACACACACACACGCTAGCTCCTGCAAATGCCTGGCTGGCTGCCTTAGATCACAACAGGCCAGAAGGGTAAAGGTAATGTGATACTGCAATGCTGTGCTAACGGCACGCACACACTAGACTAATCCCCAGAATCACAGCAGATAATGTCACCACTTAGCAGTCAGCACAGCAGAATGTATAACACAGCAGTGCACTCAGCACAATCAATACAACAGCAGATGCTGTCAGGCTCCGCAATGCAGATGAATCACAGCAGCTAATGTGACTGACACAGTCACTCACTAACGCCGGGACACACTACAATAGGCCGCTAGCGCGGCGGCCTTTTATAGTGTGGGGCGTGTACTAAACCCCCTGAGTTATAATTGGCCATTGACCATCCTGCCTGTGACCAATTATTGCTCTCCTCGCTGGCTCTATGATTGGCCAAGCATGCGGGGGTCATAGTGCATGCTTGGCCAATCATGAGCCAGCAATGCACTGCGACTGGCACAGTGCATTGTGGGCCGTTCGCATCACACGAATTTGATGCGAACGGCCCAAATAGTTCTGGGCTCGACGAACGGTCGAACGCCCGATGTTCGATTCGAACGTGGGTTCGAATCGAACACCAGGCCCATCCCTAGCCAGCATACAAAATATTACTTATATATGTCTTAACTATAATTACTTCATATACTGTACATTAGTGCATTAGGGTTTATTTACTATAGGATCAGTAAGCTTAATTAGTTCAGTGAACCTATGTTTACATTAAAGAGGAGGGCCGGGCAAAAAAAAAAAATTAAAAGTCAGCAGCTACAAATACTGCAGCTGCTGACTTTTAATAATCGGACACTTACCTGTCCCGGGGTCCAGCGATGCGGGGGAACGAGACCCCCCCTCGTTCCCCGCTCCGCTCACGACGCCGGCATTCTTAATGTGGGAACCCGGCTGGGCTTCACAGCCGGGCACCCACTGCGCATGCGCGAGCGGCGCCGTGCGCCGTGATTCGACGCTCACTCATCTGGGACACATGACATGTCCCAGATGACTGTGCGTTGCCTACAGGAAGTGACTTTTAGCCCGGGCAATGAAGGTGGCAGACTTCGAGGGACCCCCTAGCAACAGGCATTTAGAGGTGAGTAAAAAATTTTTTTTTTTTCCAATTATTTTTTTTTAATTTTTTTTATGATTTTTAAGCCCCTTTTTGTTTTTTGGTTGCAACCCCACTTTAAGGCCCAACTTCAGCCAAAAAGTTTTATTTTATTTTGGACAGAGATGGGAAATGAAGATAGATCAATACACAAAAAAACACATTGTACATAGAGTGGGGAAGGATTAGAACTTCTAACATTTTTTTTATTGCTGACAATGCTTTCCTGACCCATTTTCTTGCACAGGCATCACATGGACTGGATATGAAAAAGAAAAAACTGACAGATATTTCACAGAATTTGGCTGGAGTTAGGCTTTAACTATCAATTCTACTGAAAATTACAGGGTTGAATAGAACTCCATTTGGCAATGAACATTCTACTTGTTTAGTAGCCCCATTAATGGTATATAAGCATACAGTATCTCAGTAAAGTGAGTACACCCCTCATATTTTTGTAAATATTTTATTATATCTTTCATGTGACAACACTGAAGAAATTACACGTTGCAGCTCAGTTTCAGGGTTTTGACAATCTTCTTATAGCCTAGGTCATCTTTATGTAGAGAAACAATTATGTTTTTTAGATCCTCAGATAGTTCTTTGCCACGAGGTGATGTTGAAACTTCCAGTGACCAGTATCAGAGAAGTAGAACAATAACACCAAATTTAAGACACCTGTTCCACATTTACACCTGAGACCTTGTAACACTAACGAGTCACATAACACCATGACACCAGGGAGAGAAAATGGCTAATTGGGCCCAATTTGTACATTTTCACTTAGGGGTGTACTCACTTTTGTTGCCAGCAGTTTAGACATTAATGGCTGTGTATTGAGTTATTTTGAGGGGACAGCAAATTGACACTGTTATACAAGCTGCACACTCACTACTTTACATTGTAGAAAAGTGTAGTTTCTTCAGTGTTGTCACATGAAAAGATATAATAAAATATTTACAAAAATGTGAGGGGTGTACTCACTTTTGTGAGATACTGTAAAACTATGTTATAACTAGCTTATATTTTTTATACACTCAAAAGAAAACCTGTCACCAAGAAAAGAGTACATCAACATGCAACAATTGCTTAGCTGATGTTATGATATTGGATTATTCAATCTATGGAAAGAGATCTATGGAAAGCCTGTGACTACAGGTTACTTATATTATTGAATCAAATATTTAAACAGAAGGAACAAAATCTGATATGTTTCCACTGTGCACAGTTTAGTAATGGCAACTAGAATTTTAAAAGTAATCTATACATTGTTGCAATCTATTCTATAGCACTACAGTCTTCATTAACATCCAAAAAAATGCATACAAATATAAATTTGAAATTATTTTAAATAGTGTACCTATTCTATTGATTTATGATGTGTTATGTTTGAAAACATGTGTTTTCCATTTGATTTTCAAAGTTCATTTCAATTGCTCTTGGATATTTGTAAGAAGAAGTATTTAAGTATGGTTTGGGACTTGATATCTCCAACATAACAAACACCCTGCTGAGATGATCCATGAGTAAGTTGATTTGACATAATGTACCCTTTAGAGCGTAATGTAAAATGTTTTACAGAAAGGAAATTAGTAAACAACATTAAACTTTAATTAAGCAAAATGTGAGCTGTTGTCACTGCTTAACATATTTTTATTTTCTTAAATTCACTTATGTTACTATGCCAAAGTTAAGCTTCAGTAAGTTTTGCCAGTATAGTAATTTATAGTATATTTAAGGAGATACTTGTTTATTTTGTTTATGCAGATCATAACATTCAGCAAATTTAATTATACTATAAGCAGATTCAAAAATAAAAAAATGACCCTTTGCCTTGTCTCTTAAAACTTAATTGAATATTTGTGAGATTGTAATTTTTGTTTAATTTATGATGTTTTTATGGTATAGAGCTACCACTCTACCAAGCTTTTCCATCCTTACCCATTACCTGTAAATAACAAGACCACATTAGTTAAATCGCCATATCAACCTTTTATTACAATGTAACATGAATAAAATGTTGCAATAACTTTAAAACAACACACAACTTAAAGTGGATGTAAACCCAATTTTTTTTAGATGTCATAATGTAGAGAATAAGATTTCCTTTCATTTGAGCCCAGTCTTGCCACACAGATTTACTCGAGGCCTGAGCAATCCTCTATTATTGTTCAGTTAGAGAAATCTTGACAAAGTCTTGAAAACTTTGTCAAAAACACCCCTTGCTGTGAATGACAGGTGATTTACATAGCTTATGCACTAGCCTGAGACAGGTTATCATCAGATCACTGGATGTTCTACTCTGCCCAGCTCTGACTACATACATGTCCCCTAAATCACTTGTCTGTCTATAGTCTGCTGACTGTTCACTGTATCCCATGATGAGAAACATCCAGTCAAAACACAGTAAAGGCAGGCAATCCTGGGAGAGCTGGAGGGGAGGGGAGGGGGATGTGAATTGTGAACTTTTTACACAGGATGTGCTCAGACCTCAAATAAATCTGTGTGGCAAGACTGGGCTCAAATGAAAGGAAATCATATTCTCTACATTATGACATCAACATTTTTTTGGGGGTTTACATCCACTTTAAGGTTTTTAAAGGCACTAATAACACACCAGATATCAGTCTCTGTGGGACCCAATATATTAGGCCCTCAGCCACCACACACTGCCTAGGGGATGATCTCAAAACTAACCACAGAAATCTCTGTATCCAGAATTTCCTAGCCCATGAACAGTTAGCCATAATGAAATTGAGGACACCATACCCATAAAGATGGGTCTACCATCATTACTCACCAGTGTCAATCTAACAGCATTCAGAGACCCCAAACTGCCACAACCTTACACTTGTGTGCCCCTTGAAACCAAAAAGCTCTCCGGAACCACATATCTATCCCTACTGTGTTCAGATGGACACCATCCCCCCAATGATATTGTCAAATATCCACTTCCAATTCCTGGTGTCTGATGACCACTATTTCTGACCACAATTTTTTTTTAAACATTGTTAAACAGTTAAATATAATCAATAAATACATTCATGATTGTATTTGTAAAAATAAAAATTGCCTGTAATGCATTTTCCTGTTTCCTGTCCCTGTTTCACATTCCTGAGCAATTCACAGAACTGCTGGTGGGTGTGTACAGAGCAGGACTTTACAAAGAGTAAAATGATCAGCTGGCTAGGGAAGTTGCTGTCAATCAAAAAAGGAGGAATGGGCAGAGGGCTTTACAAAGATGAGGTGAATTGGATGCCTGGTGAAGCTGCCATCAATCAAAGGAGGAGGGATGGACAGGGGGCATGGTTTTATACTTACAACGGAAGATATAGGCATGCTGTGGGCTTGCATAGTGTGCTATCTAGCTGCAGGATAGCAGGTGATGTAAACTGATCATGCTAGCATGGATGGGCTTCAATACTTATTGTGGTTTGTGTACTATCAGGAAGAGGGGCACAGGCAGGATAAACCAGATAATCCAGAGGAACTACAAGCACAAAAACAATAGTGACATGAAAAATCAAATAGAAGTTTACAAACTAGAACGTTACAAACACCTTAATTTAAAAAGTGCTTTATTCAGCCTCTCAACAATGTAAGACCTAACTATGCTCATGTCCAGGAAGGTAGAGTGGAGCTGCAAAAATTCAATCTTTATATCTCGAATGAGCTCCCATGTCATGTACCTTACAGCGGAGCCCAAGATGATGAGGGTGGCCTCTTGCACAGTTCCGGTCCGAGCACCCCTGGTGGTGGAGACAGGGACTGCTAGGGCAAAGGAAGGGTGCAGGTGCCTGCAGGCAGAAGGTTAAAGCTTGTAGACACAGGAACCACTGTCGAGAAGATGTGGAAACTGATCACCGGACTTGTTCAGCAGGAGCCAGATCAGGATCAACTGCAGAGTCAGGAACAGGCAGAAGTTGGCAACAGGCTGGCAGCGTGGTACACAATCAGAAGACAGAACCATAGTCAGGAACAGGCAGAGGTTGGCAACAGGCTGGCAGTCATAAGTCCAAGCCAAGGTCAGTATAGTAAACAGAGGCAGATAAGCAGGCAGGGAAGATCCAAGAGAATGGTCAGCGGAAGCCAGGACCAAGGTCAATCGGGCAGAGCAGTAAACAGGAACACAGGGACAAGCTGAAGACAATCCAGCACTGACACTAGGCAGACTCTCTGTTTAAATATGGCGCCATGCGGCACACTCGCTCGTCTGGATGAGCCATTGCGCATGCCTGCTCCGGACCTCACTCATCTCTGTCTAAGACTCCGCGCATGCACATTGACGTTAGAGGAACAGCGATTGCCAGCTGCTGCATGGAAACGAGCATTTGTTGTATGGGTTCTCTGACATTGCCCCCTCCTTTGGAGCAGCCTCCGGATGCCCATCTGAGCCATTTTCTCTGGGTGAGAATGATGAAAGGCCTGTATAAGTCTTCGAGCATGGAGATTTACCTCAGGCTCCCAGGAATTTTCCTCCAGGCCAAAACCTTTGCATTTGATCAGCTACTGGTTCTGCCCCTGTCTTTTCCTGCAATCCAAAATAGCTTTGATCTCAAACTCTTCTTCCCCATCCACTATTATAGCTTCTGAGGGTCCCACTTCACGATCCAGAAAGGGATTTACCACGTCAGGCTTTAGTAGGGAGGCATAAAACACAGGGTGAATTTTAAATGAGTCGGAAAGTTCAAGTTCATAAGCTAATGAATTAATTTTTTTCTTAACCGGGAAGGGCCCCAAGTATCTAGGTCCCAGTTTCTTGAAAGGGCATGCCAATTTCAGGTTTACTGTTGAAAGCTCCACACGGTCACCAGTTCCAGCAGGAGTTCCGCCGTTTTTTTCTTTTAAAAGTCAGCAGCTACAAATTCCTTTAGCTGCTGACTTTTAAAATATGGACACTTACCCGTCCAGCGTGCCCGTGATGTAGGCACCCGAAGCCGATCTGTCGCTCGGCTTTCGGGTGCTGCCGCCGCCATCTTCAGTATTGGAATCAGGAAGTGAAGCCTTTGCGGCTTCACTTCCCAGTTCCCTACTGCACATGCGCATAAGGAGGGTCCCTGCTGTCTCTGGGATCCGTGTGTTTCCCAGCAAACAGCGGGGGAGAAACAGGAAGTGGCGTAAATACCCGCAGATTCTGCGGATATCTATGCCCGGAAGTGGGTGCACATACCTGTATTATACAGGTATCTGCACCCCCCTCCCCCCTGAAAGGTGCCAATTGTTGCACCAGAGGGGGGGAGGGTTCCACTTTAGGGTGGAACTCCGCTTTAAGTCCAGTTCCCCCCTCCTTCTTTTATCAAAGAATCTTTTATTATCCTCCTGTACCTTGCAAATTGGTTATCTCAGCACCCGGTTATTTGTAACAAAGAAGTTTAATCTATCCTGGATAGCTGGCAAAGGGGAGTCCGGTATCAGTGTTGGCAGAAAAGAGGGATGAAAGCCATAGTTGGAGAAGAAGGGTGATTGGTCAGTGGCCGAGTGGGTAGAATTGTTGAATGTGAATTCCGCCAGGGGCAGCAGTGAGGCCCAATCTTTCTGGGTAAAAGAGGAAAAACAATGTAAGTACTGCTCCGTTTGGTTAGTACGTTCAGTCTGCCCGTTGGTCTGAGGGTGGTAGGCCGAAGAGAAACTGAGTTTGATACCCAGGGCTTCCCATAGTGCGTTACAGAATTTTGACGTGAACTGTACTCCACGATCTGAAACAATGTCACTAGACATTCTGTGAAACCTAACAATTTCCTTAATGAATACCCTGGCAGTTTCCGTTGCTGATGGGGTACCCGTCATGGGGATAAAATGTGCCATTTTGGAAAGGCGATCATCTACCACGAAGATGGATAAAAACCCTTCAGAAGGAGGAAGCTCAACAATGAAATCCATTGCGATCCTATCCCATGGTCTTTCAGGAATGGGCAGTGGTCTTAACAATCCCCAAGCCTTGTTTTTACTGTTTTTGTTCTTGAGGCAGGTTAAGCGAGAACTAACATATTTCCTGCAATCCTTTGCTAGGTTGGGCCACCAAAAATGTCTTTGAACTAAGTCCATAGTCTTGTATCCCCCGAAATGACCTGCCAAAGGATAGTCATGGCAAACTTGTAAGATGGTGGTGCGCCAGTTCTGTGGTACAAAAATTGTATTACCCTGCCAGTAAAGTCCATCTTCTTCTTTAATCTGACATTAAATCAGACTGTGTTAATAGAAAATTTCCAGCTTGCAGGATAGTATCTGGTTGGGATGAAACTTCGGCCTCCATGAACATGTGAGACAATGCATCGGGTTTAACATTCTTGGACCCTGGCCGGTAAGTAATATTAAAATTAAAGCGTGAAAAAAAGAGCCCATCTCGCTTGTCTGGGTTTGAGGCGTTTGGCAGTTCATAGATATTCAAATTTTTTGTGATCCGTGAATATCAGTATTGGGTGTGCTGCTCCCTCCAAGAGGTACCGCCACTCCTCCAAGGCTGATTTAACCACTTGCCTACTGTGCACTTAAACACCCTTCCTGCCCAGACCAATTTTCAGCTTTCAGCGCTCGCGCACTTTCAGTGACAATTGCACGGTCATGCAATGCTGTAACCAAATAAATTTTTTATCATTTTGTTCGCACAAATAGAGCTTTAGTTTGGTGGTATTTATTCGCGACTGCGTTTTTTATTTTTTGCGATATAAGCGAAAACATAGCGGAAATTTTGAAAAAAAACAATATTTTCTCCTTTCTTTTTTAAAAGAAATCCAATAAAATCAAATTTTGTCATAAATTTAAGCCAAAATGTATTCTGCTACATGTTTTTTGTAAAAAAAATTCTGTTAAGTGTATAATAATTGGTTCGCGTGATCACGGACATATGTACGCAAATGATCATGTAAAAGGGGTGTGCAGGTGATCACGGACATATGTGTGCAGATAATCATTGGCACATGTGATTTTAGTGGGACATATGTGAGGGACATGTGTTTTTATTATTTAGGGACATGTGTGTTTTGGGGACATGTGTGTTTTGGGGACATGTGTGTTTTACTGTGGGGACATGTGTGTCTTACTGTGGGGACATGTGTGTTTTACTGTGGGGACGTGTGTTTTACTATGGGGGACCCTAGACTGGTGATCAGTGAGTAAAAAAACATCTCATACTCACTGATCACCAGCCGGCTGCAGCGATCCGCTCTCCTCTCCTCACCGACGACTTCCGTGTGAGGAGAGGAGGGCCGATTGCCTAGCAACCGGCTGTTTGTTTACATCACATGACAGCCGTGATTCGTCACGGCCGTCATGTGATCAGGAGGGCCAATCACCGTGCCCTCCTGCCGATTCGAGATGCGCCGTGTCCGGGTGACACGGCCGCATCGGGATCGCGCCGCTGCGCGGGCACGCGCGCGCGCGATCCCTCTACTTCTGAAGGACGTTCCTGAACGTCCTATCAGAAGTAGACGGCTCCCACCCGGCCGTATATCTACATTGGCCGGGTGGGAAGTGGTTAATCATCAAAAGTTATCGGTCCCCCACATCATAATTTCGATAATTTTTGAAAAGAAAGCCATAGGGTGCTTTAAAGACTGTCCTTGGCGCTGGGACAGGATGGCCCCCACAGCACTTTCTGATGCATCCACCTACAGAACATATGGCAGAGCAGGATCGGGATGTTTCAGTACTGGAGTAGAGGTAAATAGTCCCTTTAGCCTGTCAAATGCAACTTGAGCTGCTTCAGTCCATTAAAAAAGGTTCTGTTTCTTCGTGAGTTGAGTGATGGGTGTTATGATACCAGAGACATTTTTAATACATTTTCTGTAAAAGTTGGAAAACCCGATAAAATGTTGTACCCCTTTCTTATCGGTTTAGGGTGGCCAAGACATTATAGCTGAGACCTTCTGAGGGTCCATTGCCATACCCCCAGTTGAGATTACCAGGCCCAGTAAGTGAATGGTCTGACGTTCAAATTCACATTTATCGACCTTAGCATAAAGTCTATTTAGTCTGTGGAGAACCTGCTTCACATGGTCACAATGTAATTCTAGAGAAACTGAGAATATCAGAATGTCGTCCAGGTAGACAATCATGAACAAGTCTAAAAAGTCTCTGACGATGTTATTAACAAAATGCTGAAAAGTGTCTAAATGGCATAACGAGATACTCGAAGTGGCCAAAACGTGTCCGGAAGGCCGTCTTCCACTCATCCCCCTCACGGATTCTGATCAAGTTGTAGGCACCTCGTAATGCAGATTTTTTAAATATTCTTGCAGAACGGAGTCTCTGGAACAACTCTGGAATCAGAGGAAGAGGATAGCGATTTTTGACAGTAATTCTATTCAATTCCCTGTAATCCATGCATGGGCAGAGTGAGTGATCTTTCTTCTCAATGAAAAATATTCCTGCATCGGCTGAAGAAGAGGAGTGTCGGATGAACCCCTTCCTGAGATTCTCGTTAACATATTCAGGCTTCAGGCTCAGAGTTCAGGCTCAGAAAGAGGGAAGATCCTTCTAAATGGAATTTCTGCCCCTGGTAACAGTTTAATTGGGCAGTCATAATCCCGGTGAGGGGGAAGAGTGTCCACCTTCTGCTTGTCAAACACGTCCAGGAAATCATGGTATATGGATGGGACAAGTTCTTGGGATTCAGGTACAGGTTTTGAGCAGCCAATGACTGGGGCCGCATGGTGAGAGACAATTGTGGAGACAATAGAAGGACTGGGAGACCCCCTTGCCGGTAACCCAATTAATTTGGAGGTTGTGGGCTTGCAGCCATGGCATCCCCAAAATGATTGGAAAAAGTGGTGAGGAAATAATGTCCAGGCATAATAGTTCTTGGTGGTCTGGCAGAATGTCAGCGGACAGTGGGTGATAGGTCCAGATTAGATGTTTGACCCATCAGCTAACCGTATGGAAAGTCTTTGTTGTTTGGGTCACAGAGGAATATTGTGTTGCTGGATGAAGGCATGGTCAATAAGGCAGCTACAGTTGCCTGAGTCAATTATAGCCTGGATCCAGAGTGCCCCTTCTGGAAGCTGTAGTGAGACAGGAACAGCAATGTGAGCAGATCTTGTTATAGTGAATGCACAAGGATCGCAAAGAGGAGAGTCAAATTACAGGTCTTGTTAGGTCACAAAGGCAGGGTGCCTTTGGCCAAGTCCATGCCCCACACTATATAAGGCTGCTGTTTACACGGCAGCCATATATAGTGAATGAATGGAGATTAGGCAGGGTAGTTAGTGTAGTGTGCAGCCAGTCTGTGTAGTATATATAATACAGTTCAGAGTATATAGTGCAGTTAGTGTAGTATATATAATACAGTTCAGAGTATATAGTGTAGTCAGTGTAGTATATATAATACAGTTCAGAGTATATAGTGCAGTAAGTGTAGTATATATAATACAGTTCAGCGTATATAGTGAAGTCAGTGTAGTATATATAATACAGTGGAGAGTATATAGTGCAGTCAGTGTAGTATATAAAATACAGTTCAGTACAGTGACCCCGTGGTTTTGGGGGTCTGCGGATGGGGGCTTATTGGAATCTGGAAGCCCCCTTTAATAAAGGGCCCCCAGATCCCGACCCACCCATGTGAATGGATGTCCCGCTATGTACATCCATCTTCAATCAAGCCGCCCGACGGATCCAAAAAATAGAAAAAATAAAAAAGCTCTGCCTCCATGGGAGGCCTACTGGTGACTGCTGTCTCTTGGCTTACAGCTGTTATATAGGTAATGGCGGGGCCACCCGGTGACCTAAACGACCCCACCCCTTCTGACATCATGTGATGTTAGAGGGGGATGGGGTCATCCAGTTACGTCAGTGGGTGGCCCCGTCCTTGCCCCCTGATACCCATTCACATAGGGGGGCCGGGAAAATGTTGCCACGGAGTTCCCCTTAAAATCCATAACAGACCTGGTATGGACTGGGGGGACCCCATGCAGTTTTTTTCAAAGATTTTTCATCTATATTGCCAAGAGCCGCAAGCAAGTTTAAATTAATTTTTTTCCTCTAGAAATTGCTACGGCATGTTCTATACATCGCACATATGTGCCACTTTACAGATAGACTAAGGGGACCCCCAGGCACGATATTTAAAGGAATATTTCATTCTTATTGTTTCTCTTTAAGCATCATTAAAGTCATCGCTCCTGAAAAAACGATTGTTTTAAAAACTTTTTTTGCATTGATACATGTCCCCTACGGCAGTACCCGGGCCCCCCTACACTTTTTATGACAATAGCTTGCATATAAGCCTTTAAAATTAGGACTTTCGATTTTTCATGTTTGTGTCCCAGTCCGACTTTAATAGGGTTTGCATGTTTACTAGAACTTTTTGCCTGTTCAAGGAGTTTTGGTTCGAACCAAACCTGGGGGATACATTTTGGCCGACATTTACTAAGAAATTAAAAAAAAAAATGTGTTGAATATGTTTTATAACGGACAAAGAAAATATAATTTTTATAAATGTTGGGTCTTTTTTCATTTATATAATAACATTTTTAAATCCAGTGGTGATAAAATACCACCAAATACCACCAAAAGAAAGCTCTATTTGTGTGGAAAAAAATAATACAAATTTAGTTTGGGAACAGTGTTGACCGCGCAATTGCCAGTTAAAGTAGTGCCGAAGAGCAACAAATGGCCTTATCGTGAAGTAAAGTAGTGTAGTAAAACATTCCTGAGCTGAGGTGGTTAAACACGCTAGGTTGCTCTGTATCACAGATCTTTGTGACAATAGTGGACTTTAAAATTGGATACACTTGGAAATGGAAATGTATTACTGGATGCACTTATGTGTTGTACATATTAGATTTTATTGACATCAGTCTTTTTCACTTATTTTAGTTAGTGTGGCACTGTTGATGTTTGTACACCATTTTATGGTAGCACTGCACTAATTTGGGTTATTTAAAATGTCTGGTAGTCACCATGTCAGCCATAAGAAGATTGCCCCTCCATTACTGTTCTGGTGACCACTCAAAATTTGGGATTTTTAACTTTCACCTCAGTGATAACAGCTGTCAGAACAATAGAGAAGGTGAATCTCCCTAATACGGACACAGAAAACAATAACATTTTGACGTCTTTTAATCAAACTCCACACTAATTTTAAGTCTCAATTTTGAAAGTAGTGCAATTCTACAAAAAAAATCCCATAAACTGTTACTTAAGCAAATATGTTGCTGTGTCCTAAAATGATGTTGCAACAACAATTAAAGTTATCACCTCTAAAGAACTTTGAAACTTGAAGTGACAAACTGTTTAGTTTTTAATGCTACAGTGAAATTCTCATTTGGGATTTTCTGAGATACATATTCTTCTCCATCATTTTGATGTAAATTACAGTGGCTGCAGATAACTGAAGCATATACACTCAAACACATTAACGAATATCCTAAAAACAGAAAAGGTCAATTATTTAACATTAAATTCTTGGTATAATTCAGTGACATGTCATTGGTTTTGATGTATAAAATCATTTAGATAATTAACACTTCAATATATGACAGCTTTCAGAGCTCTGTTCTTCAATTAACTGAAAAGATAGTTGAGAGTTGATTAATGTGAACAGACAACAACTAATATGATATTTAATAGAAAAACTGTTTTGTCAGACGGTTACCTTAGCTTTACCAGTTTCTCTGGTGAAGTTAATCTTTCAAAAGTTTGTGAAGGTTATTGTATGTGCAAATTGTGTTTATTCAGAGACTTATATTTGAAGATGTAAAGTGTATCTTACTACCAAAGTAGAGGTAACTGACTTATTACAGCAGAAAGGGCTTGTTTAGACTTGTAGTTGGGGGGGGTGCTAAAAATTAGCCACATTTTTAGCACCCCCTCCTTAAGCTGCAAAAGCAGTGGATTGGGTTGTTCAAATGTTGTGGTTGCAATGCTTCATGGCAGCAGCAAAATCAGTTATTCAGATTGCATTTGGTCGGCCATACACGACCCATTCAGGTGAATAGGGGATTGCCTCAAACACAAGCAGTTGTGACGCACTGGTGCAGACATTTCAGGGTTAAAATAGGTGTTGAGGGGGCGTCACATTGTCTCCTCCCCACCTGTTAAACACCTGACAAACCAGGATCCCTTTTTAGACATAAGTCTAAACTTGGTGTCCATAAAGTGTTCATCACATTATGTGATATTTCATGCTTCATAAAGCCTTTCTTATATTCTTCTGTGCAAACAAATATCCAAGTGCCAACACTTTTGACACAGAACACTCACCGGATGGCCATGACCCTATTCACATTATGGGCCATGTAGCGCTTTTCCCCTTTAAGGCAAGGGGGTCCCAGATCAGCAGCTAAATCTTTACCCCCTAATACCTCCACTCAAGTCCAGATACAGTCAAGAAGAAAAGAAACCCGCATGTTGTAAAATCCTAATTTTATTTAAACATTTATTTTAAAACCATAAAAATTCTTACTCACATTCATTGGTGGACAGTAGTGATGGGTCGAACACCCCCCTGTTTGGTTCGCACCAGAAAATGCGGACAGGCAAAAAATTTGTGCCAACATGCGAACACTATCAAAGTCTATGGGACACGAACATGAAAAATCAGGTCAGGTGCATGCTTTGGCCAATCAGCAGCCGTCAATGCACTGGGATCTCACAGTGCATTATGGGGCACTCCGCAACACTCAAATTTGCCATAAATGCCCCATAATGTTCGATATTCAGCAAATGGGCGATCACCTAATGTTCGAGTTGAACTTATGGTCGACTCAAACATCGGGCCCATCCCTAGTGGACAGCCTTGCACCAGGATAACAGCGCTTAATTACACATGGCAGTAACTCTGCTGTTCCAATAAACAATTCACAGCGCGAGTGAAGCTATTCTCACAGAGATAGCTCTCATCACAGTTTGCATCAGCTGGATATATTTTCTTCCTGTCCATCCTGCCCGATGCAGCGTTTCACCATGCTGACATCCTAGTGGTGTGGAATTTCACTACACATTGTTATACAACACAGTTCAGATATGTGCTCATTTGTAAATAGGTGATATGGATTTGAATTGAATTCTGTCTTCAATGTATAGTTTGTGGCTAAGAAAGCAACCACCATTGACAGCATCCTATTTCCCAGTCTATTTAAATCAAGAAGAAAATCTCACACATGATTGGACACTGTTGGGATATTTAACCACTTTCTAATCCTGGGTGGATGCCATATGATGTCCTCTAGGACAGTGGTTCTAAACCCTGTCCTCAAATACCTCCAACAGGCTATGTTTGGGAATTTCTCTTAGATAACATAGCTGTCCAAAATACCAAGCCATTGACTCTGATTTAAGGCACCTGTGCAAGATAAAGGAAAACCTGCAAACATCGCCTGTTGGGGGCACTTGAGAACCACTGCTTTAGGAGAGAACCTCACGTGCTTCCTTGGGGGCGTGGGGTGGTGTGATTTGTCCCCCAATTTGTCCACCTGACACAATGAAAGATCGGTATTGTTGTACAGGGCCGGTCCCAGTAACATGGGATCGCTGTGAGCAATCATAGTGATCACATTTTGATAGTACACAATGGCTTTCATTCATAGCCCTTCATTGTGTAATATTGGGTTCTCTGTGATTGGTCACAGTTATCACATGGTACAGGGGCCAATCACGGTAACCTGTACCATATGATAGATGTAGCCAATCACAGCTACCACAATAGTGACAATGACACATGAATGGATGCATTCATAAAATATTTGATCAGATCATCTTTGTAATAAGCAATAATAGTGAAAAAAAAATCCTGATCAACTCCCAAGAGCAGTACAGTGTGGTGTCTGTTGTGGTGTCTGTTGTCATGCAGGAAAATGCACTAAAAATCCATGTACTGTACATGTACTTTGATGCAATTCTATTGAAGTCTATGGAACCAACCTCTAAAAAAGTCACTACAACTTTCCAAAAAATTTATCACAGGAAACTGCATAGATGTGAATGGGACCCATAGGAAAAATAAAGTTAAATGGATTCTAGTGCGTTTCTGTGAATCAGCAATTGTACTTAAAAATGCATAGATGTGAACCTAGCCTAAATGTTACATGAATCATCTGCCCTTTTTCAGTTAGTTACTTTAGGGTGGCCAGTCTGTGGCCAGTGGCAAAAGAAAATGTCCTGGCGTTAGTGGAATTAAACAATGCCCCATGATTGGTATTAGGAGGAGTAATAGTACCCCATCATTGGTATCAATGGGAGGAATAGTGTCCCATTGTTGGTGTTAGTGGGAGGAATAGTGCCTTATCATTGGTATCAGTGGGAGGAATAGTACCCCATCGTTGGTGTCAGTGGGAGGAACAGTGCCCCATCGTAGGTTGTCAATGGGAGGAATAGTGCTTCATTATTGGTGTCAGTGGAAGTAATAGTGCCACATTGTTGGTGTCAGTGAGAGGAATAGTGTCCCATTGTTGGTATGAATGATAGAAATAGTGCCTCATCATTGGTATCAATGGGAGGAATAGTGTGCCATGGTTGGTGACAGTGAGAGGACTAGTGCCCCATTGTTGGTGTCAGTGGCAGGAATATTGCCCCAAGGGCCAGATAAAAGCAAGCAAAGGGCCAAATCCGATCCTCAGGCTGCAGTTTGGAGACCAATGCTTAAGATGGTCATGGTCAGAAATGCTAAGGTGTGTTTTTAAAAGTGATTTCTCAGCAAAATAAAGCATGGTGACATGACAGTATGGGTGAGTTTGCTTTGAATATTAAAAATAAATGAAATAGCGTTTTTGGTTTATGGTTCCCGGATGCAGTGTAGTTCCACTCTAATGCCCCGTACACACGGTCGGAAAATCCGACCACAAAATCCATCAGATTTTTTCCGACGGATTTTGTCCGACACTAGTGTTGCATACACACGGTCGGACAAAGTTGTCGGAAAATCCGATCATTCTGAACGTGGTGACGTTTGTTGCCTACGACGGGACTACGTAGAGGATAGTAGCCAATAGCTTTGGTCTTGTACTGTGATCTGAGCATGCGTGGCACTTTGTCCATCGGAATTCGCTACACACGATCGGAAAAAGTCCGATAGGACTTTGTTGTCGGAAAATTTGAGAGCAGGAGATAAAACTTTGTCCGTCGGAAAATCCGACGGAAAAAGTCAGATGGAGCCTACACACGGTCGGAATTTCCGATAACATTGTCCTATAGGACATTTTCCATCGGAAAATCCGACCGTGTGTACGGGGCATAAGGAGAAATAAGGGGTGACTGAATGCACCACTAAGATACCAAAGAAGAAATTATTAGTAAACAAAAGAATATGAGTCATTTATGTTGTAAATACATTTGTTGTATCAATTTAGTCAGTGAGGAAAGGCAATTATGGGTTTAATTAGAACAGTTTCAGCTCATGACAGGCTAAGGGTTCATTTTTTTATTCCAGAAACAAGGGAATGCCAGTGTGCTGGAAAATCTTTGTTTTTTGTGATGTGCATTGCCCTTCTATGTGAACTTTACTGCAAAGTCTAGTTATAGGTTGGTGTGGTTTGTACAGTTGATTGAATTTGATTTTGAATTTGATGTGGGGATGCATTCAGCTGCCATTGTGCTCTTGCTGGGTGTCCCGTGCATCCCTTTATCTTTAAGGAGGGGTGAGCTCCCTCCATGTACAGTTAACCTGCCCTTAATATATCCACTTCTATATGTGCTCCAACTTAGGAAATTATAGAGTTAGGACTGCAGTACACAGAGGAGCCTTGGCTTTACCACCGAGGCTTAAGCATATATTTGCAAATGTGTGCAAATAAAACCCTCTGTTTTTAATGAAAATTGTTAGACGGGGTCTATTTGTTTTGTTTTTTTGCAAGCTAGCTGGTAAGCAAGCTGTTGTGTGCATTACCCTTCCATGTGTCCCTTAATGAAAAGGCTAGTTATAGGTTGGGGCGGTTGCCACTTTTTTGTAATGCTATCATCGTATGTAGGGATGAGGTTCGGTTTCACTGCTACCATGAGTTCAAGATGAACCCTGTGTGCTCAGGGTTCATTTGGGAATTCACCAGACTGAACTTTTTGTAACCATCTATGGCCTGTGAACTTAGGTCAGCTGGCTTAAAAGGGTCAATAAAGGTGGCTTTTGGATAAGTCAGCACCCTCAGTATAAAAGGGTGAAGGCACAGCAGCCATTATGACAATGAGCTTAATCTGTGATAGGGAATGCATAGACATAACTCCCAACAGTCCCGAATTGGGCAGGACTTTCCTGCATTTCAACCTTTTGTCCCGCAGTCCCGGTGTCCTGCATTACTCCATTATGTGGTAACAGCCTAGCAGGACATGCAGCAGTGTGAACAGTGTGAACATCCATCCAGCATAGACAGGGATTGGTGGGCAATCCGGTGGGGGTACGGCCGCAATGAGAGTGAGTGCAGATGTCAAATCCAACCTCTGATGTTGGGGATGGGTGGGGCCGATATGCATTTTGGGGGCTTTGTCAGGCAACTCGTGCATAGACACACTGTTTACACTGCTGCATGTCCTGCTTGGCTGCACTCATTTGTTATCCCTCTGATGTCTGCATTCTTGCCCTGGCCCTGTATGCTGTTAATCAAGATTTTAGAACATAAGTGTGCTATGTTTAATGCATTGGTGTCTTTGCAGTTTAACTAACTCCTGGACCTTGAACTCTGTACGTAACACACTCCTGAACCTTGCACTCTGTACGAAAAGCACTCCTGAACCTTGCACTCTGTATGAAACGCACTCCTGAACCTAGTACTCTGTACGTAACGCATTCCTGAACCTTGTACTCTGTGCGTAATGCATTCCTGAACCTTGCACTCTGTATGAAACGCACTCCTGAACCTTGCACTCTGTACACAACGCACTCCTGAACCTGGCACTCTGTACAACGCACTCCTGAACCTTGCATTCTGTACAAAGCACTCCTGAACTTTGCACTCTGTACAACGCACTCTTGAACCTTGCATTCTGTAGGTAACACACTCCTGAACCTTGTATTCTGTACAACACACTCCTGAACCTTGTACTCTTTACAACGCACTCCTGAACCTTGCACTCTGTATGTAATGCACTCCTGAACCTTGCACTCTGTACAACACACTTCTGAACCTTGCACTCTGTATGAAATGCACTCATAAACCTTGCACTCTGTACATAATGCATTCCTGAACCTTGCACTTTGTATGAAATGCACTCCTGAACCTTGCACTCTGTATGAAATGCACTCCTGGACCTTGCACTCTGTACATAATGCATTCCTTAAACTTGCACTCTGTATGAAATGCACCCCTGAACCTTGCGCTCTGTACATAAAACACTCCTGAATCTTTCACTCTTTTTGAAATGCACTTCTGAACCTTGCACACTGTACGTATAGCACAAACATACAAGGGTACAACACCTTGCACTCTGTATGAAATGCACTCCTGAACCTTGCACTCTGTATGTAACGCATTCCTGAACCTTGCACTTTGTACATAACTCCTTTGTGAACCTTGTACTCTATACGTAATGCATTCCTGAACCTTGCACTCTGTATCAAAAACACACTCTTGAACCTTGCACCATGTACGTAATGTATTCCTGAACCTTGCACTCTGTATGAAATGCACCCCTTGCACTCTGTACAAAACACATTCCTAAACATTGCACTCTATATGTAATACACTCCTGAACCTTGCACTCTGTATGAAATACTCTCCTGAATCCTTCCACTTAGCGTAACACACTGTTCACACTGCTGCATGTCCTGCTAGTCTGCACTTATTTGTTATCCATCTGATGCCTGCATTCTTGCCCCAGATCCTGTATGCTGTTAATCAAGATTTTAGAACATAAGTGTGCTATGTTTTATTCATTGGGGTCTTTGAAGTTTAACTAACCCCTAACCATGCACTCTGTACATAATGCACACCTGAACCTTTCACCTTGTACGTAACGCATTCCTGAACCTTTCACTCTGTATGAAATGCACCCCTGAACCTTGCACTCTGTACAAAACGCACTCCTGAACCTTGCAGGAATACACTCCTGAATCCTTCCACACTTAGCGTAACGCACTCTTCCACAGTTTGTGCAAAAACCATTTGTACAGGAAGCTTTTTATTCCTTTTTTTTTAAATGATTGTGCTGTTTTTTTTGTCCGTGAGACTCCAGCTTGTGGCACAGCAATAAAGCATATTTTATAAGGAAGCACAGCTTTTTTTTTTTAACACGCCCCATTCAGCCCCTCCCTCTTATAAACATTTGGCCACACCCATTTTGTCACGCTATGTGCACCACAGGTCACTTTCTCCCTCAAGTGTCCCTCATTCTGAAGTTCAAAAGTCTGGAGGTATGCATAGAGAGTACTGCTGACTGAGGCTGAGCCAAACACCCCCCCCCCCCCCCGGTTCAATTCACACCAGAACATCCGAACAGGCAAAAAGTTCGGAAGAACACACGAACACCGTTAACGTCTTTGGGACACGAACATGAAAAATCAAAAGTGCTAATTTTAAAGGTTTATATGCAAGTTAATGTCATAAAAAGTGTTTGGGGACCCGGGTCCTACCCCAGGGGACATGTATCAATGCAAAAAAAAGTTTTATAAACTGCATTTTTTTCTGGCGCAGTGATTTTAATAATGCTTAAAGTGAAACAATAAAAATGAAATATTCCTTTAAATATTGTGCCTGGGGGGTGTCCTTTGTATGCCTGTAAAGTGGCACAGTTTTTTGTTTAGAACAGTACCACAGCAAAATTACATTTCTAAAGGAAAAAAGTCATTTAAAACTGATCGCTGCTGTAATGAATTGCCGGGTCTCGGCAATATAGATAAAACTCATTAAAAAAAAAGGGCATGGGTCCCCCCCCCCCAGTCCATTACCAGGCCCTTTGGGTCTGGTATGAATATTAAGGGGTACCCCAAACCATAATTTAAAAAAAAATTCAGGTCTGGTATGGACATTAAGAGAAACCCTGCACCAATTTTTTTTTTAAATGGCGTAGGGGTCCCCCCAAAATCCATACCGGACCCTTCAGGTCTGGTATGGATTCTAAGGGGAACCCTGTGCCAAAATAAAAATAAAAATGGCGTAGGGGTCCCCCCAAAATCAAGACCCTTATCCGAGCACGCAACCTAGCAGGCCGCAGGAAAAGAGGGGGGAGGAGAAATCACCCCCCCCTTCTGAACCGTACCAGGCCACATGCCCTCAACATGGGGAGGGTGCTTTTGTGGTCTGAACCCAAAGCACCTTGTCTCCATATTGATGGGGACAAGGGCCTTATCCCCACAACCCTTGCCCAGTGGTTGTGAGGGTATGCGGGGGGCTTATCAAAATCTGGAAGCCCCTTTAACAAGGGGACCCCCCAAATCCCAGCCCTCCCTATGTGAATTGGTAATGGGGCACCTTTACCATTTCACACAAAAAAAGTGTCAAAAAAGATAAAAAAGACAAAAGACAGCTTGGGACAAGTCCGTTATTAAAAAATAAAAAAATAAAAATGTCCCGCAATGTAAATCCATGCCACCCGACGGACCAAAAAAGAAAAAGAAAGAAAACCCCGCCTCCATGGGATTGACACTTCTTTGGGCGGCGTGGATTTACTTAAGCTCGGGCCGAACCGTTTGCCCATCCCTACTGCTGACAATCTGCAAAGAGAGATCTCGATAGAGCTTGTAGGCACTGGCAGGTCTGTTAAAGTTACCAAAGGTCATGTATGAATGTCATGTAAAACCCTGTGTACCTTAGAGAATTACATCTTAGACCTACTGATGTCCTGCACCCTCTTAACCGCTTGTACCTATCTACATGCAGTATAATGATAACAGGCTGCATGTGTTTTTTTTTTTACCAGGGTATATTTCCTAATTGTTGATGCCTGCAATTATTTTTTTCACAGTTTTTTTTTTTTAATTGTGACAACAGTGGAATATGCTTGTGAATGTGCATCAACACATAAGCTTATACTGTAGTTTTCTTTGGGAAATCATGTGACAGGGTGATTTACAGGCAGGAGATTATGGGATAAATCAATGGAATACTGTGACTCCATAACACAAAGTGAACAAACAAAGGCCTGTATATCAATATCACCAGCTGTTACTTTCATGAAGCTAGCAATTAGATAAAAAAAAAGGATTTCCAAGTGATATTATCATGTTAAAGCCTATATGAGATTTTAGTGATTGACTTTACATCTATTTTAACAAAACCATGCTTGAGTTCTTTGAACTGCAATGCTAGGAACATGTTAACATATGCAATGTCTGTGTGCTTTTTAGGACCAATATCTGTCTGCAAAAACTGATTTATAGCTAGCTGTTCAATTATCTATTGATTTTGTCTTTTCCATTTTATTTTTAGATTATAACTTTTAGCCTGGAGTAATTATAAAGTGTTAAGCACTTAATAATGACAGTCTTTCAAGAGCTGCCTTTTTCACTGCACTTTTTGGAAAAAAATTAAATAACATGGTGCACCAAAAATGTTGCACACCTTAGGTCTAGGGATGAGCCGAACACCCCCCCATTCGGCTCGCACCAGAACCCGCGAACGGACCTAAAGTCCGTGCGAGCTTTAGAACGCTATTAGTTATAATGGATGCGAACGTTCAAAATTAAAAGTGCTAATTTTAAAGGCTAATATGCATGTTAATGTCATAAAAAGTGTTTGGGGACCTGGGTCCTGCCCCAGGGGACATGTATCAATGCAAAAAGAAGTTTTAAAAATGTCAGTTTTTTCAGGAGCAGTGATTTTAATAATGCTTAAATTGAAACAATAAAAGTGTAATATTCCTTTAAATTTCGTACCTGGGGGGTGTCTATAGTATGCCTGTGAAGGGGCGCATGTTTCCCGTGTTTAGAACTGTCTCTGCGCAAAGTGTCATTTTTGAAAGTAAAAAAGCTATTTAAAATCACTCGCAGCTAATGTTAATTGACAGCTCCCGTAATACAGAGAACAGTCATTCATTGAAACTCATTCATAAAAAAAAAGTCATTGATAAAAAATAAAAAAAATGAAAAAAATAAAGCGTAGGGGTCCCCCCAAATTCAATAACCAGGCCCTTCAGGTCTGGGATGGATATTAAGGGGAACCCCAGCCCAAAAAAAAAAAATGGCGTAGGGTCCCCCTCAAAATCCATACCAGACCCTTGAGGTCTGGTATGGATTTTAAGGGGAACCCTAGCCAAAAAAAATGGCGTGGAGTCCCCCTCAAAATCCATACCAGACCCTTATCCGAGCACGCAACCTGGCAGGCTGCAGGAAAAGAGGGGGGGACGAGAGCGGCCCCCCTCCCGCCTGAACCGTCCCAGGCCACATGCCCTCAACATTGGGAGGATGCTTTGGGGGTCTAAGACCCCTAAAGCACCTTGTCCCCATGTTGATGAGGACAAGGGCCTCTTCCCCACAACCCTGGCCATTGGTTGTGGGGGTCTGCGGGCAGGGGGCTTATCAGAATCTGGAAGCCCCCTTTAACAAGGGGACCCCCAGATCCCGCCCCCCCCCCTGTGTGAAATGGTAAGGGGGTACTTTGTACCCCTACCATTTCACCAAAAAAGTGGCAAAAATTGTAAAAATTACAGGAGACGGTCTTTGACAATTCCTTTATTAAAATCTTCTTTCTTCTTTCTTCATCCTTCGGTTTCTTCATCTTCTCCTTCCGTCATCTTCTTCTATCTTCTTCTTCCATTTTCTTCTTCCTCCGATCCGCTTCTTCTTGCGCTGGTCTTCTCGTCCTTCTCGTCCGGCATCTTCTTCCGTCGGCGTCGGTGTCTTCTTGGGCCGCTCCGCGCAATGGGAGGCTCCCGCTGTGTGAGGCTCCGCTCCGTCTGACAGGTCTTTTAAAACGGAGGGCACCTAGTGACCCCGCCCCCCTTTGACGTCATGGAGAAAGCCATCATGGAATTCCCCATGACGTCCCCGTGCGTCAGAGGGGGCGGGGTCACCAGGTGCCCTCCATTATAAAAGACCTGTCAGACGGAGCGGAGCCTCACACAGCGGGAGCCTCCCATTGCGCAGAGCGGCCCAAGAAGAGACAGAGACACCGACGCCGACGCCGATGGAAGAAGATGCCGGACAAGAAGGACGAGAAGACCAGCGCAAGAAGAAGCGGATCGGAGGAAGAAGAAAATGGAAGAAGAAGATGGAAGAAGATGACGGAAGGAGAAGATGAAGAAACCGAAGGATGAAGAAAGAAGAAAGAAGATTTTAATAAAGGAATTGTCAAAGACCGTCTTCTGTCATTTTTACCATTTTTGCCACTTTTTTGGTGAAATGGTAGGGGTACTTTTGTACCCCCTTACCATTTCACACAGGGGGGGCGGGATCTGGGGGTCCCCTTGTTAAAGGGGGCTTCCAGATTCCGATAAGCCCCCCACCCGCAGACCCCCACAACCACCGGGCACGGTTGTGGGGAAGAGGCCCTTGTCCTCATCAACATGGGGACAAGGTGCTTTAGGGGTCTTAGACCCCCAAAGCATCCTCCCAATGTTGAGGGCATGTGGCCTGGTATGGTTCAGGTGGGAGGGGGGGGGGCGCTCTCGTCCCCCCTCTTTTCTTGCGGCCTGCCAGGTTGCGTGCTCGGATAAGGGTCTGGTATGGATTTTGAGGGGGACCCCACGCCATTTTTTTTGGCTAGGGTTCCCCTTAAAATCCATACCAGACCTCAAGGGTCTGGTATGGATTTTGAGGGGGACCCTACGCCATTTTTTTTTTGGCTGGGGTTCCCCTTAATATCCATCCCAGACCTGAAGGGCCTGGTTATTGAATTAGGGGAGACCCCTACGCTTTTTTTTTGTTTTTTTATCAATGAATGACAGTTCTCTGTGTTACTGGAGCCATCAATTCATTAGCCGCGAGTGCTTTTAAATAGCTTTTTTCCTGCAAAAATGACACTTTTTTGCAGGGAAAGTTCTAAGCACAGGAAACCTGCCCCCCTTCACAGGCCACCTATAGACACCCCCCAGATGTGATACTGCAATGCTGTTCTAACAGCACGCACACACATATCCCCAGAAATAGAGCACATATTGTCAGCAGCACACTGACACGCTGACACTGACTGAAACAGCACGGCGGCCTCTTATACCGTGGGGCGTGTACTAAAGCCCCTGAGCTATAATTGGCTACAGGCATCCTGCCTGTAGCCAATTATGGCTCTCCTCGCTGCCGGCGCTGTTATTGGCCAAGCATGCGTGGTCACAGTGCATGCTTGGCCAGTCATCAGCCAGCATTGCACTACGCGGGCCACAATGCATCACGAATTTGATGCGAGCGGCCCCAATAGTTCTGGGCTCGCCGAGCGAGCGAACGCCCGGTGCTCGATTCGAACATGGGTTCGAATCGAACACCGGGCCCATCCTTGCTTAGGTCCATCTCAACTCTCTGCCATATCCCCAATTTTTCAAAAAGATCAGAGATATAGCCTTTTAGGCCTGGTTTAAAAAAAAAAAATTGGCCAGTACTAAGCAGTACATGCTCAAATGTAGTGCTTCCAAGCACATGGTCCACTCACTAAATCTTCTCCTAGGACATGAGAACACTCTCTCTTTCCTTACATAGTTACATAGTTAGTCAGGTTGAAAAAAGACACAATTCCATCTAATTCAACCAATAAAATAAAAAAAATCACACAATCCCATACACAATCCTATACCCACAGTTGATCCAGAGGAGAAAAAAATCATTCCTGATCCCCCTAAAGGCATCTGGATATTCCCTGGATCAACTTTACCTATAAATGTTAGTACTCAGTTATGTTATGTACATTTAGAAAAGAATGCAGGCCTTTCTTAACCACTTCAGCCCCGGACCAATTTGCAGCCAAAGGACCAGGCCCCATTTTGCGATTCGGCACTGTGTCGCTTTAACTGACAATTGCGCGGTAGTGCGACATGGCTCCCAAACAAAATTGGCATCCTATTTTCCCCACAAATAGAGCTTTCTTTTGGTGGTATTTGATCACCCCTGCGGTTTTTATTTTTTGCGCTATAAGCAAAAATAGAGCGACAATTTTGAAAAAAATGCAATATTTTTTACTTTTTGCTATAATAAATATCCCCAAAAAATATATAAAAAAAACATTTTATTCCTCAGTTTAGGCCGATACGTATTCTTCTACATATTTTTGGTAAAAAAAATCGCAATTAGCGATTATTGATTGGTTTGCGCAAAAGTTATAGCGTTTACAAATAGGGGATAGTTTTATAGCCTAGTAATGACGGCGATCAGCGATCTTTATTGTGACTGTGACATTATGGCGGACACATCGGACATTTTTGACACTTTTTTGGGACCATTGTCATTTATACAGCAATACATGCTATTTAAATGCATTGATTCCTGTATAAATGACACTGGCAGTGAAAGAGTTAACCACTAGGGGGTGGGGAGGGGTTATGGTCTGTGACGTGTGTGTTTTTTTTTTACATTAGGGGGCGTGGCTGACGTCTGACATCACTGATCGGCTTTCCGGATGACAGGGAACAGCCGATTAGTGACAGGCAGTGTAGGAAGCGTGGGAGAGGTTTGTTTACACAGACCTCTCCCCGTTCTTCAGCTCTGTGACCCGATCGCGGGACACCAGCGGCGATCGTGTCTGCTGGTCCCGCAGCTGTGGTCACGGAGCTCCCGACCGTGGCGACCCCACGGCTAGGCAATTAAATGGGACATACCTGTACGTGCTTTTGCCTAGCCATGCCATTCTGCCGACGTATATGTGCAGGAAGCGGTCGGGAAGCGGTTAAAGAAATCTACTGAGCTGGGCAGAACCACCTTACTGTGAAGAAACCTTTCCATATTTGGAGATTAAATCTCTTCCTCTAGACGTAAAGAGTGCCCCCTTGTCCTCTGTGATGACCTTAAAGTGAATAACTCAAAACCAAGTTCACTATATGGACCATTTATGTATTTGTACATGTTGAACATATCCCCCTTAATCTCCTCTTCTCAAAAGAGAATAAATTAAATTCCTCAAATCTTTCCTCATAGCTGAGCTCCTCCATGCCTCTTATCAGTTTGTTTGCCCTTGTCTGCACTTTCTCCAGTTCCCCAATATCCTTTTTGTGAACTGGTGCCCAAAACTGAACTGCATTTTCCAGATGAGATCTTACAATCAAAAAAAAATCCTCTAACTGTATTCAAACGGATTCATATAGGAAACCTATGGCTGGGAATTCTCTTTTACATTTTAACAGTGCCCATCTCAGACATCTTGTTAAATGTATACCAAGAGGACAATACATGTGCATATGTAGAAATTGTACAAGCGAACCGGATTTTTAAAAACAGCCAGCAGAATTACAACAATGGTTTCTTAGGAGGGGTTAGGAAATGCCTGAAAGCAGCCTACAAAGGGGCCAAGGCTAGCCCAAGAGATTTACTTCTATTCCAAGAATAGATGAATATGTTGCCTACAATATGTCTGATTATTACATTCATTAACCAATCAGACAAAATTAGGAAAATCTTGGATAAACACTGGCATATCCTACCAGGGGGACCCCCATAATCAGTGGATTTATTGACGAAAGACCACATATTACATTTCACAGGAACAGATCCTTGAGCCATTTCTCCCCAGGGGGTGCTGTAGATCAATGTAAATATCTCACGAGAAGCATGTTTCAATGTTGCCAGTGTGACTACTGTAAATTTATCAATGACAGGAAATTTCCAAACTTGACATAATTTCAACCCAGACACTTTGTGAATTGTAATACTGTGGGCATTGTTTATTTGATGACCTGTGGCTGCGGGTCTTTCTATGTTGGGAAGGTCAAAAGACAATTTTGGAAATGTATCAAGGGATCACGTGGATGACGTGACCTATGGTATAGTTGAAAAACCTAAAGCCAGACATTGTGCAGAAAAACACCAATATAAGCCTGATAGTTTGAGATTTATGGCCCTGCCACGTATACATCTGGCCCCGAGAGGGGGTGACTTTGATCATAGGATCTTGCAAATTGAGACCTGGTGGATTCACTCTCATAGGGCCACAAAGCCACTGGGCCTAAAGTGGTTGTAAACCCCATTCATGAAATTTGACCTAAGCACTTATATCTGTAGTATTTACTTATCTCTCTCCAAAGCTCTAAGTGCTGTGTCTTTCTGTTGCTCCTTTCCTCTGTTATCAGCAGAGTCACTTCTGACAAGTTCTCTGAAACAGGAGATAACAGCAGCTGAAAATTTGTGTCGGGGAGGGAGCTTAGAGGTAGATAAGCAGAGAGCTGGTCTATTCAGACTGCATTATGGTTGCCAAGAATACAGTCTTTTATTACACATTCAGGGCAATGCAGTGTGGTATTGTGAAAAGGAGCTTACAAACTATTAAAGTTTTGGGCCACTGAGTAATTTGTATGAACTTGAGTGCTTTAACTTTATTATTTTTATAAGAATAAGCTTTGCAATAGCTTTTATATTTATCGGGGCTGTTACTTTCACAGGTCAAATTAGGCCTACTACTGTTTGATGAAAATCAGTTGTAGTAGCCAAAACTACCTTTCTTTTCCAAGTTGTAACAAATTGGTTTGGGGTGCTACTGCTGTAATTTAACCAAGTTAAATGTAAAATTCAACAAACTATTACACATTCAAAATATATAATGCCAGAATAATGAGTTGCCATATGCATCTTAAAGGCATCTTCTAAGCATGCATTTTAAAGAATTGGTGTTTTTTTCTATGTTGCCCTCAAAGTCACATTAATTGCTTGCTGCCCACCCACAGTAGTTATACTGCACGCAGGCAGTGGCTGCAGGCCAGGCGACTTACTGTTGTGGCCTTTCCTCTGGGTTTGGGGTGAGCATGAGCATGCCCTCTGCTGACCCCTGCTTTGATTGGACACAGCATGAGTTTGTCAGCTGTGCATTTTAGCCAATGCTTTTGGCTGAAATCAGCCGATTGGCTGTAGCCAGTCACATACATGGTTCTGTGTTTTACAAAATCACAGAACTCTGTGTACTATGAACAGTGATCTGGCTGTTTATTCCCCCTGCAAAGCAAGTAAAACACAAAGCAAGTAAAACACACATTACACATTGTTAGGCACACAGTTAACCCTTTGTCCCTAGATGTTACCCCCTTCCCAGCCAGAGACATTAGTGCAGTGACAGTGAACAGTATTTGCACTGATCACTGTATTAGTGTCAGTATTAGTATTAGTATTAGTATTAGTTAGACAGCTAGTGTACCTCCCAGCCAGTGTCAGCTAGCACCAGATTGCCTGCAACACTATCACAGTCCCACTATACAGTAAGTCCACCAAATATACAATATACCAAACGACATGTACCTGAATACATTTTGGCTTAAATTTATGAGGACTTTCACGAGGGTTTTTTTGGGGTAGATTTTATAACAGAAAGTAGAAAACATTGTTTTTTTTTCCAGACTTTTTTGTTTATATCACAAAAAATAAAAAACCCAGTAGTGATCAAAAACCACCAAAAGAAGGCTCTATTTGTGTGTGTTTTTTTGCTTAGTTAAATATACCCTATGACAATGCCCAGCTCCACATGCCCTGTTTTCTGACAATGGTTTGCCTATTAGCCTTAAAAATTGCCAGAATTTAACAAATTTATCCCCATTAGACTTTTTGGGATTTGCTGCTACGTTCAGGTTTCCCTATTTTCAGACAGGATTTGATGAAACCCCTGTAAAATTAACTATGAAAGGTTCACTCATCTTAAGTAGTATTCCATTCTTTCAGCCTATGTATAGTGCTAGAGCAGAGTAAGGCATGTACATTACCTCTTTTAACACAGAACCAAGGAAGTGCACAACTGCATATACCAATCAATTCAATATTTTGCGGTATGGGTCTGTTACCCAGTGCAGCTGCCCCCCTGGGCTTATATCCTATAAACAGTATACAACCAAAATAAGTCACCAATATGGTGTGGTGCTTGCAATACTACAACACAACAACCCCCCTGATGTGCATGTATCAGTAAAGTTCATAAATCATTAACACACAATATTTCAACTATAACAATCACTGTGCAAAATAGTGCATAAATATTGTAAACAATATACATTTTGTCAATACTACAGCACAACAACTTCCCTATACCTTAATGTAAATAAATTCCCTTCAGTCACACCATACACATGCAACTGTACTACAATGCACCTTCCTCATTCTGTGCAAAAGTCAGCAACACAAGTCTCTGTGTGAGGTACATACTGTATATCCAATAAACAATGTTGAGATTTAGTGTTCATAAAGTGGTCTTTAAAAAGTGTCTTGTGTCCAGAGGTATAAAATGTAGTATCTTCACTTATTGTGATTGATATGTGCTCCCCTTTTGAACACCACACTCACCGGATCTCCATGACCATAAATGGGTCTTTAGAGTGTTTTAGCTATATCCAGATACGCTCCCCAAGACCATTTCTTCATAAATGTTCCTCCAGTTTGTTTATGAAAAGGGAAAAAACAAGAGGTAGCCCCCAATAGTGTAATTGGACATTTATTTGCATTTTAAAACAATTCAAATATACCTACTCCATGACAGTGCTTGTATATACACAAGCTACAGCACATGTAAACCACTTCCTGGAGCCACCTTCTCTTCACAGACCGAAAGTATGAAAGCAGTAGTGACATAGTGACATAGTAAGTCCCAGTAGGTGGTCTCTCGAGATATTCCCTGTGGAAACAATCCCTTTTAGGTGTTCTGTCCAGGGGTTGTAAATCCCTCAAATTGTGTTGAGAGGTTTCCTATATCCATGATAATAATTCCCTGTTCTGGGTGTATAATTCTCTCTCATATCACCACTTGGTTACTCCTATTTGCTTCCATTTTTAATGTATTATGTGGTTTTAGTTCATCACTGCTCTCCCATGTAGCTTTGATTTTTTATAATGTACCTTGTTCCAACCGTAATTGCTCTGCTCCCCCCTCTTCGCCATTGTTTCAGTTAAAGCGGAGGTTCACACAAAAATGAAACCTCCGGGGGGAGGGGGTGCAGATACCTGTATAATACAGGTATTTGCACCCACTTCCGGGCATATATAGCTGCAGAATTTGCGGGTATCTACACCACTTCCTGTCCCCCCAGAGACAGCAGGGACCATCCGGATTGCGCATTTCCTTACCGAATATGGCGGCGGCAGCACCCAAGAGCCGAGCGACAGATTGGCTTTGGATGCCGACATCACAGGTGCCCTGGACAGGTAAGTGTCCATATTTTAAAAGTCAGCTGCTGCAATATTTGTAAAAAAATTTGGCGGAACTCCGCTTTAAGTCTATCAATAATGACATATCCTGGGAGTCCCCATTATTTTCTTCAATGTCCCCCTGCCACTTGTAGATTTTCAGGCTCTTATAGTCTACCACATCTCTATGGAACTTGTTTTAGCTTTTTTTTTATCCTTTTATCATAAAGTTTATCCTTTAGTTCTAAAATTTTACTTTCTACTCTTTTAAATGTATTTTGTCTCCTTTTTATGAGGGGTTTCATCAAGTCAATTTCACATCTATTAAATAACTTAAACCATTCCTGCAGCAATTATTTGTCATTTAACCCATCAAACTCTCCTAAGTGTTATTTGTGCTGCTATATATATTTCCAGGGTAGCAATATCCCACCACACCCTTAATTGCTTCTGCTTTGCATGTTTGAACCAACCTTCAATGTTAGGTATCCTTTCTCCACAGTTTTTATCAAACACCTCCCCCACACTAATATTTCTACTTTGCATATATTCAAATATATCCATAGCTGCAGAGGAAAATTGTTTCTTTAATGAAGACAAGTGTTTTTTTAAGAACAAGAGATAGTGGTCCATACTGCAATATCAGTGGGAATCACTGAGGGAATTTGCAGACATTAGCTCTAGCCAGCTTAGCTGATGAGAACAGATATTTACATGGTTAACTAGTAAACAGTCTATGCAGGGTATATAATGAGTGTAGTATACTAAGATGCCACTATTACTGATGACATCAGTGTGACATGTGCGTTCATGCTTCCGGTCTGTCAAGAGCAGGCTCCAGGAAGTGGTGTACATGCCCTGCAGCTTGTACAAGTGCTTATACAAGCACTGTTATAGTACTGTTATAGTACAAGCACTGTTATTATACGTAAGTATATTTGAATTGTTTTAAATTGCCTAATAAATTCAGAATTACACTATTGGAGGCTGCCCCTTGTTTTTTCCCTGTGCATATACAAAATTGGAGAAAAGTTCATGAAAAAGTGGTCCTGGGGAGTGTATCAGGAGAATTTTGCTGGATGGAAAATACACTCTTAAAGCGTTAAAGGGGATCATGGAGATCTTGTGAGTGTGGTGTTCACAAGGGGAGCACATATCAATCACAATAAGTGAAGATACTGGATTTTCTACCTCTGGGCACAAGACACTTTTTACAGAGTACTTTATGAACACTGATTCCCAACACTGTTTATTGGGTATATTGGATATATGCACCTCACACAGAGACTTGTGTTGCTGATTTACAATATTTATGCACTATATATAAACATGCACTTCACTTAGTTAAGGATGCAACTGAGGGAGGTGAGTTGTGGTTTAGTTCCATGTGTATGGTGTCACTGAAGGGAATTTATTTATATTATTGTATAGGGGAGTTGTGTTGTAGTATTACAAGCGCCACACCATATTGTCTTTACAGGTACATATACGCTATAATAATTGCTTCTCGGACACCGCATTTTTGTTATCTAAATTAAAAGATTAATTACTTTGGAAACACTTGTGAACATTTGACCTTTTAGGAAAACAAAATTTTTGTATATTAAAATAAGACCATGTACACAATTTCAAGTTTAAGTTACTGTTGGACTTTCAAAAATTCAATAAACTAGTGTCAAAATAAATTGCAACTAGGACAGAATTCAGCACACTACATTATCAAACCAAATTGGATGACCTTCAACTCTTAACAATATAAACTGTAAGCTAAAAAAAATCCACCCTAGCAAAAATTAATTTGACGACACCTTCTTTTGTACCATTTTTTGCCGAAGCATCAAAATAGTTCTGATGGATCAACTGACACTGATTTCATTTGTCTAAGCAGATAAATCATCAGTATTGAACTTGTCATCGCTCAAAAGACATTGTCTATACTTTATTTAATTAGCATTTTTTTACTTTTTTTCTAGAATATCTAATGCTAGGGTGTACAAAATTCAAGGTTAGACAGGGCATAAATTGTTTCAATCTCACTGAGGTAATATTTCAATAAAGAATTTTAGTTACATGTTATAATTGCATCTTCATTGAAGTATGAAAGTTAAAAGAATCCTTTGTTATTATTATTTTTTTTAATATATGTTCTTAACATTTTCATTCACATCATCTTATTTGAAATGCATTCTATTTAATATGATTGTCTGATGTTTTAAAATTTCTTTTGCAATATGTCTTTTGCAAAATAAAGCATACTAGTGTTAAGACTGATGTACCCAATAGTAGCATTAGAGAGTTTTATTTTCAAAAAAATATTGTATTATGGCTGCACAATGTGTTTGCTCCTGCTTTAGACCCCAGTGTAAGATAGAGAGCGGAAACATGCCGATGTTGAAGCCTTAAAAATAAAAAGTATAAGGGGGAGAGGTAAGCAGATGGGAAGCCTGAAATAAAAATTAGAGTGTATTTTTTTTTTTAATTCTTTATTTATTTCTTCAAAGAAGAAATAAAAAAAAATTAGAGTGTATTATCTGACCAATAATACCCACACATTGCATAGTGGCTGGAAATGTAATGTAGAAACATGAAGAAGTAAGCACTTTGGTTAGGCCACAGTGTAAAAGGGAGAGACAAGAAGGATTTTTTTATCCTGAAATAAAAATTGGAGAGTACTATTTCCTATTTAATAGCCACACATTGTACAGTGGATGAAGATTAGGTAGGCACCTTGGTTAGGCTGCAGTATAGAAAGAGTGCAGAGAGAGAGAAAGAAAAGGGAGGTTCTGTTCTGATGTGCACAATGGAGATATTTGTTTCCTTTCGTTAAATTAATTATTTTGTTTTGTCATATTTGTTATGTTGGAATGATTTGTTTTTTGTATATTCAAATTTGTTTCTTATAATGGAATTCATTTTGTATATGAATTTTTCCAAATCAATTTGTAGTTTGGAAGCTATTTCAAAAGACTGGCTATATTCATTTTAACGTGTTCATTTATTATTTCAGGAGATTACTTAGGCTTGGGTTGGATGGAGGAGGATCTATCAGAATCTCTGAATCATAACATAATGAATTGAACAAAATTAATTTCAGATTCATTCATTATGTTATGATTTAGAGATTCTGATGGATCCACCACCATCCAACCCAAACACAATAAGGGATCTTTTACACTGATCAGTTTTTAAATAGTTTTTTTCAGTTAAAATAGCAGAAGAAAAATGCCCGAAAAATTAATCACTTTAATTCCTATGGAAATATTCACACTGGTCCATTGTATTTCAGTTGCTTTTCGAAAAAGTCCTGATTGCTGCATTTTTGTTGCATGCTTGGTGCGGTAAAAAAAAAAAAAACACACCAAAAACACCATTAAAATAAATGGAAACAAAAATGCAATGCACCAGTGGGAAGTGCTTTGTCCAGTCACAAATGTAGCGCAGACGTAGCAAAGATGCATCAAAAACAAAATTCACCACAATAAAAATGCAGCAAAAATACATATGCATTTTTGCCACATTAATGCAATGGAGCAGTGTTAAAGAAGCCTTACTAAAAATATTAATGCAGCAAAAATTTTTAAATGGACCCCAACCAATTTGAATCATCCGTTATGTTGTTATGTTTTTCGGATGTTTCAAACATTAACATAAGGTCTGAATGAAACAAATGAATAGAAATATATTTTATTGTTTTGTTATAATTTATTTTGGATTTGTTAAAATTTGTGATTTGGAGATTCAGATACATATGAATCTCCCTATAATGAAAATTTGTCTGAATTTCAATTTGTAATGAAACGCACATGACTACAGTCTCTTGTGGGATCTTTCTGCACTAATTCTGTCTGTAATCTATCTCAAGCAGCCACCACTTATTCTGAAAAAAAAATATTAGAGAGAACATTTATAGAAAACAAAATGCAGTGCTCCAAAATATTCCCTCCACTATGTACATATCATGTGCAAACTCTAAATAAATGTATTGGTGTCTCTTAAAAAACCTTTCTGTGTATAAATAACTACAGTATATATCTGAAAATACAAATAGTAAAAAATTTAACAATGTTAATCTATTTTTATTTCAATGAATAAAGGTGCAATAAATAAGGTGTGTCCTTGTCTTCCTTTAAAAGTGAAAAAGAAGTCCACTACAATTGTTAATGTAAGCAGCAATCATCACAGTCCTTCATAGGATTAAAAAGTACATTTATAATTCCACTTTTCCTTCATGGTCACAGTCTTTGGTAAATAAATAAGGTGCAAAGAGCATCAACCACTCAAAACAGAGTTGCTTAAAGTGGTTGTACAGGTAGAAGGTTTTTTTTTTATCTTAATGCATTATATGCATTAAGGCAAAAAACCTTCTGTGCAGCAGCCCCCCTAATACTCAACTGAGCCATATCTTCCTCCAGCATTGTGCACGAGTGCTCCCTCCTGATTGGCTGAGACACAGCAGCGGTGCCATTGGCTCCCGCTGCTGTCAAAGTCAGTTAGCCAATCAGGAGAGAGAGGGGGCAGGGCTGAACTGCAGCTTTGTGTCTGAATAGACGCACATAGAAACGGCTTGGGTACCATAACGCTATAAAAAATAACTAACTAACCAGCATCACCCGTAACACTAATACAGTGATCACTGGTGACGGGGTGATCAAGGGGTTAAACCTTTATTGGGGGGTACCCTAAAGCTACCTGGGCCTACCACTAACTGCCGTAATGCAGAACATGCGAGCAGACAAACATGAATAATCAAAAGTGCTAATTTTAAAGGCTTATGGACATGTATCAATGCAAAAAAAAGTTTTAAAAACGTCAGTTTTTTTTCGGGAGCAGTGATTTTAATAATGCTTGAAGTGAAACAATAAAAGTGAAATATTCCTTAAAATGTTGTACCTGGGGGGTGTCTATAGTATGCCTGTAAAGTGGTGCATGTTTCTCATGTTTAGAACAGTCCGAGAGCAAAATTAAATTTCTAAAGGAAAAAAAATAATTTAAAAGTATTTGCGGCTATAAATTAATTGTTGGTCCCGGCAATACACATTTTTTTTCAAAATTGTCGCTCTTTTTTTGTTTATAGCGCAAAAAATAAAAACTGCAGGGGTGATCAAATACCACCAAAAGCAAGCTCTATTTGTGGAAAAAAAAAGACGTAAATTTTGTTTTGGAGCCACGTCACATGACCGTGCAATTGTCAGTTAACCGCTTCCCGACCGCCCACTGCATATATACGTCAGCAGAATGGCACGGCCAGGCAAAATCCCGTATGGGTATGTGGGCCTTTAATTGCCTGGGCGTGGGTCACGCGCGCGCCGCCAGCGGCGCGCTCGCGACCCGGTCGGGAGCTCCGTGACCCCGGCCACGGGACCAGCGGACCGATCGCCGCTGGTGTCCCGCGATCGGGTCACAGAGATGAAGAACAGGGAGAGGTCTGTGTAAACAAACCTCTCCCCGCACTTCCTACTCTGCCTGTCATTGATCGGCTGTTCCCTGCCATTGGGAAAGCCGATCAATGACGTCAGACGTCAGCCCCGCCCCCTAATGTAAAAAAATACACACACATCACAGCCCATAACCCCTCCCCTCCCCTAGTGGTTAACTCTTTCACTGCATGTGTCATTTATACAGGAATCAATGCATTTAAATAGCATTGATTGCTGTATAAATGACAATGGTCCCAAAAATGTGTCAAAAATGTCCGATGTGTCCGCCATAATGACGAAGTCACCAAAAAAATCGCTGATCGCCGCCATTACTAGTAAAAAAAAAAAAAATATTAATAAAAATGCTATAAAACTATCCCCTATTTTGTAAACGCTATAACTTTTGGCAAACCAATCAATAATCGCTAATTGCGATTTTTTTTACCAAAAATATGTAGAAGAATACGTATCGGCCTAAACTGAGGAAAAAAAATGTTTTTTTTATATATTTTTTGGGGATATTTATTATAGAAAAAAGCAAAAAATATTTCCATTTTTTTCAAAATTGTCGCTCTATTTTTGTTTATAGCGCAAAAAATAAAAACCGCAGGGGCGATCAAATACCACCAAAAGAAAGCTCTATTTGTGGGAAAAAAAGGACGCCAATTTTGTTTGGGAGCCACATCGCACAACCGCGCAATTGTCAGTTAAAGCGACGCAGTGCCGAATCGCAAAAAGGGGCCTGGTCCTTTGGCTACCAATTGGTCTGGGGCTGAAGTGGTTAAAGCGACGCAGTCTGGTAAAGTGGTCTGGTCTTAAGCCAGCAAAATGATCTGGTCTGAAAGTGGTTAAGCAGGCATCCAAGTAGCCATCAAAGACTACTTGGCCCTTTAACAACCATCGATATCTCTCCGGACATCCTATGAGAGGCCCAAAAGCTGGTAATATCGGTTCCTTCATCCAGCTAGCATCCAAACTTAAACGATGAAGACTTCTTATCCACCATATTTTGGACAATACTTTTCTAACATGCTTTACTGCTTTTCATGTTAACCTAACCCAGCCTATTAAGCTTCTCCTCGATAAAGCTCACACAGAACTAGATCTGTTCCTGACAGAGTCGGCTAAGAAAGTGAGCGTAACGAATATGAATTTATCCGAAGTTACAAATTATCTGAAATAACGAATGCCGTATCTAAACGGATGGAACGCAACTAATTAATATTAATAAATAATAATAATAATAACAATAAAAACGTTTTATTATTATTATTATTTATTATTAATTTGTTCCGTTTTATTTGTTTAGATGCGGCATTCGTTATTTTGGATAATTTGTAACTTCCGATAAATTCCTATTCGTTACGTTGACTAACAGCCAAATTTGAAAGGAAATTCCAATACCTATAATTTAATAGTTATTTATTATTAGTTAGTTTACTATTATTTAAAAACAATTTTGTAATTTCAGAATTTTATAATATCCGAATCTTAAAATTTCCGGATTTTCTGACTTTTTTATATTCTAATTTCCGAATTTTAGAATTTCCGAATTTCCAAATTTTCGGATTTTCAAATTTACGAATTTATGAATTAGCAAATTTGTGAATTTACGAATTAGCGAATTAGCCTATTTACGGATTTCGATCATAACAAAAAACAAAAAAACAAATGAAACGAAAATCAACACATTTTTCGGCAGGGCAAATGTCTAATAACAACAAGGCCTGGGGAACTTACCACCAGCTCGCAGGCAACGAAATTAACCTGTCTAGCAGTATGTGTTAAAAACATGGGTTTATTCCGCACGCATTTGCAAACACATGCGTAAGCTACAGAGCCTCGTCAAGGTACCCTGGTATCTGTGGTCCTAACACTAAACTATGAGTGTCCCCACAGTGGAGGCACATACATTCTAATGGGTAGATGAGGGCACCCCCTTCTTTAAGGTACATCTACAGCTGGCTATCGCAGTAAGAGGCATTGGAAGGCTGAAGTAGATAACAACAAGGCCTGGGGAATGCCTAGGAAAAAAACAAGCCTACTTACCACTAGCTTGCAGATATCCAAATTAACCTGTCTAACAGTATGCGTTAAAAACAGGGGTTTAGTCCGCACACATTTGCAAATGCATGCGTAAGCCACAGAGCCTCATCAAGGCACCCTGGTATCTTTGGTCCTAACACTAAACTATGAGTGTCCACACAGTGGAGGCACATACATTCTAATGGGTAGATTTCCGAATTTCCAAATTTTCGGATTTTCAAATTTACGAATTTATAAATTTGCAAATTTGTGAATTTACGAATTAGCGAATTTGCGTATTTACGCATTTCGATCATAACAAATGACCCGAAAAAATCAAAAAAAACAAATGAAACGAAAATTAACAAATTTTTCGGCAGTGCAAATGTCTAATAACAGTTGCTCTGCCAGAGTCTGCTGTGGATATTGAATCTCCAAATGGTATCCAAACATATCTGTAGGCAAAACCATGGTTGACCAGGAGCAAGGGACAGTTTTAGTTTGTGTTGCTCTATTTTTTATGGCTGTTTCGAAATGGTGTTTGGAATTGTTGTTCCTGAAGAAATTTTCAGTGATATGTTTTCAGGCCATGACTATTGTATAACAGATGTACCTTGCTGCTTAAACCACCCCTTTTAACTCCAACTTCTTACCATACCTGAATAACGAGACCACACTGAAATTGGAGTAAAACATAGGCCGTAGCAGCCTTATTTATTAAAACACATCTTTTTTCAAAATTAACTCAAACATAAACATGTTATCAAAACCCATCAGTCCATCCTAGCATTGGTCTTTACAGGAACCTCAATTACCATTTTATAAATACTGCACTGCGGTACCTCTCAACTGATCATAGGCCTCAAGCCGATAGGCTGGCTCAGAGACAACCACTGACCGCAGTGCACCCATTACCATAACATTCCAGCTAAACCTTCGTTAGCTGAAATACCACTCTCAGGACCCATACCACCGATAGGTCCTGAGCTCTTCCTTCCGAGGTATCTTCCTTCACCCGCAAAGACCAACACCCACCACTGCCATGACATCCGGATCACAACGTCCCTGCCTGGAGAAAAAAAAACACAAACAAACCAGACAAAACGTAACAAACATAGGGGAGGGTGGGTGGGAACTTTCCCTCATGCTGTGGGGACCCGGGGGAGGGGCCAACTCCTTTTACCAACTTCTGCCCCCTCCCACGCTACTTCTCCCCCAATAACAATCCTTCTACTATACCTGTACCCAGTTTCCACTGTCATGTCTGCCCTACGCTCATTTCTTTCTTTTTCTTTTACTCCAAGCTTTTCTTTCTTATTTGCCAGTGAATGTTGCTGAGCAAATCCACCTGAACCTCAAGTTCAGTTCTGACCACACCTTCTTTTCTGGTAAAACTTTGTCACCACAAGTCAGGGGAATACATAGCAAGAAGTTCCCCAAACCTGGAACTTTAAAGGTGCCTAATGGTATACAATAACATATGCAATACTGTTAAAATTCCATCAGTTTATTACATGAAAGGTATTAAAACATACAAGATACTATAAGTCTCATATGGCTTCTTTTTTATACATATAGTACATTGAAATTCTGTAAATATGTTTCACAGTATATTAATATGCTTTCCAAGCCAAACAGTAACACTGGGTTTCTTTGTACAACCTTGCTAGTATAAACTTCCAGAATGGCTTTGACAGGGGGAAATTTAACAATTCGTCATGTGTTTTGTGGGTCTCATTATAATATCCCATTTCTTCAGGTTTTGTGAAACTATAAATAACAGTCAACGATCAATCAACAAATAGCAAATTTTGAATACCAATAACCATCTGAATAATAACATATACCTATAATAATATGTAGCACTAACCCCCGAAGGAGCTGCTGGTTTAATTTGGGCTTACCATTACCTTCTTGACCTCGTAGGTGTCTAGGGGTTTCCCGAGGTAGTTTGCAAAAAAGGATATACAAACACAGTCTCTCAGTATAGGGTAGAGGGGTTAGGTAGAAAGTACAGGTACTATTGGAACTGCTCAAAACTGAATGTCTCTCACTATAAACTCCAGAGAATAGCCATTCACAACTGGATTCTCACAGCTATCGGATAAACCTCCTCTCACTAGGCCTAGCAGCCAATAGAGTGTTCAAATAGAGCAAAGTCTCTGCCACAGACTTGGTTGTAGAACTTGTGAATAAAGTCTCTGCCACAGACTTGGTTGTAGAACTTGTGAATAAAGTCTCTGCCACAGACTTGGTTGTGGAACTTGTGAATAAAGTCTCTGCCACAGACTTGGTTGTGGAACTTGTGAATAAAGTCTCTGCCACAGACTTGGTTGTAACTGAAGGATGTAGACAAACTTAGAGAGCCCTCATACGGCACCAGTATCTTGCAGCCGGACCGACGATACCGTACGAGCATAGATTCACTTGGTGTCTTTCAACTTAGTTTCCAGGCTCTTGCTGAGGAACCAGCCTTATGCGTGGCCCTCTCCCGAAGAGTCCTCCCCTGGTTGCTTTCTTCGTTGCTTGGCCTCTCCACAGATGAGACGGCACCCGACGACCTTGGAATCCTCCTTCCAGTCACTCTGCCTCGGGATAGCCATCCCAGAGACTCAGAATTGGATGGATCCACACCCCAGGCCATGAGAGCCTGTGGGCTGGTCAGGAGGACCAGGACCAAACAGACAGAAAGATCTTCTGGACCATAACCCAGAAGCACGTGATCTCAGTACCTTAAGTACCCTCTCCCAGAATGCAAAGCAAGACGACACTCACTTGTTGGTTCCGAGAGAGATTGGCACTCAATGCGCCCAGCCAAACTGCGTTCTCGTACTTGCCAGAAGTGACAGCGACACCTATGGCCAAGCAGAATCCAGTGCAATCCAGCTAGACTGGTACTGAAACCATAATTTGGTACAATTAACCCTAAAACCCAACTGTGGTTCCAGGAACATTAAATTTACAAAGCACATAGCGCATGCTTGTCAGGAGCCCGGCGCTACAAATACTACTACCAATTTTGGAATCTGGAGTCTGGGGACCTCCAACCTAACCAAGCCTCCCCTTAATTAGGACTAACCTAAAAAAAAAAAAATAGACTAACGTAAACAAAAATTACACCAAAACACATATGAAAGTAAAACCACTAAATAATACATATCACACAGTGTGCAAATAGGATTTCCCTGAAAAGGGAGAGGAGGGAGGAGGGAAGACAAAACCCAGTGCCCAATACAATAGGCCTCTCCAGTAATTCCAACAGAATATGCACACTCCCCAAAAGGGAAGGACCCCCAGGGTCTGGCAGCACCTGCAACACCAAAGGAATTTACGTCAAGTATTGCAAAAAAAAATATCCTATGCTAAAGTACTAAATAAATTGTTCAAATATAATTCCATTTACCAAAATATATACATTATTTGCCCTAGAGGTCCCCATAAGGCAACCATGATGTGAACATATAAAACCTTGGTTTATATTGTATTGCAGGTGCTGCATGGCCCAGAGGGTTCCTTCCTTGTAAAAAGGGTGCATAGCCTGTTGGAATTAGTGGGAAATTAGTGAAGCTCATTTATTAGACTTATATATATTTTTTAGGTGGTAAGTCCTCCTCATATAAATGGATGACTCCCGCGCTGTCTAATTAAGCAGACAAAGGTAGTAAATGAAAAAATGGTGGTGCCTGCGCTGTGTTTAAGAAAGTGATATTATAAGATATTATCAAATAGAATCCCTTTAGAGCATTGATCATAGTGTAGATGATTGACACAATATTGGAAATAAATAGCAAGTGAAATAAAATAACGTGAACAATATTCCTATAAAAACGTGATGAATGCTGGTTGAAAAAATATATAAATCCTGGTTAAAAGTAAACACGTGATAGACAAATAAATCCTTTTTAAAACAATATGAGTCTATGAATGGAGACAAGTGGCTGGATTAAAAAACTTGATCAGCTGGTGAAAAAAAGTGATGATATGTAGTGACAGTTGGTATCTCCAAGAAATATCAGTGTAAACAAAGCAAAAGTGCTACAGAAAACGGCAAAACTTCAGTGATGACACCTGTGGTTGTGCAAGCAGCTCACGTTACTGCCGTAAGGTATACAGTATAATTTGATCATAGATGTTAGATAGGATGGCAGATGCAAAATATAACAATCCCCTTGAGGCTGTGTATGGTTGCTTGAATCGTCTCAGTGGAAGGTTTAAAACATATGGAGAGACACAAACATAAAGTTCATAGCATAATTCCGCAAGGTAGAAAGGGATGGGACAAAAGCAGTTCCACAAGTGATAAACTCACTTTTACAATAAGAGCGTAGGCATCAATCCACGAGCACAAGTTCGTAAGCCCCTGTGTGTGGTCATATCGGAAGCGATTTTGGAGCAAGAGCAGGCCCAGGATCACACACAGGGGCTTACGAACTCGGCATTCGTGGATTGATGCCTACGCTCTTATTGTAAAAGTGAGTTTATCACTTGTGGATCTGCTTTTGTCCAATGTTTGATCAATGTTCTAAAGGGATTTTATTTGATAATATCTTATAATATCACTTTCTTTCACACAGTGCAGACACCACCATTTTTCCAAGTCCTCCTCGTGGTTTGTGTGGTTGGAGATCTCCAGGCTCTGGATTTTAATATTGGTGGTAGTAGTAGATTAAAGGTATATGTTATTACTTAGATGATTATTGGTTTTCAAAATCTGTTCTTTTTGAATGAGTATTGACTTATTTTTATAGTTTCACAGAATCTGAAGAAGTGGGATATTTGGGACCCACAAAACGTGTCATGACAAATCTTTAAATTCCCCCCTGCCAAAGCCATTCTGGATTTTTACCTAGCAAGTCTGAACAAAGAAGTCAAATGTTACTGTGTAGAGTGGAAAGGGTAATGATATACTGTGAAATGTACTTTCAGAATTTCTATGTACAATATGTATAAAAAAAGAAGCTTTATGAGTCATAGCACCTTATAAATTTTTTTGACCTTATATGTAATAAACTGATTGAATTTTAAGTGTTGCATATGTTATCGTATACCGTTAGGCACCTTTAACCCCCCTGGCGGCATTCCCGAGTGTGGCTCGGGGTGAGATTTCAGTACTATTAGCGGTAACCCCGAGCCACACTAGGGATTGCTTCGCTGGATCCTGGAAGAGGTTTCTTACCTTGTCCCTGAGATCCCACGATGTACTCCCGCTGTGTACGGAGGCCGGATCTTCCGGATCTTCCGCCCGATGCACTGTGTGCCCTGGCTTTCATTCCCTGCGAGTGTTGCGACGCAGGGGGTCGGAACCGGCGGCAAATTCAAAATGTATAAAGCACAAACACACTGATACATTGTAATCCTATTGGATTACATTACTAAATAAAATAAAATAAATTGACCTTAGTTTGCCCCCCCAGTGCTTTATCCAGTGCCCTTACCTGCAGTTTTACTGTACTTTCTGTCTGGAAACTGCAGAGCGACCATGGCATCAAAAAAGCGTGCCTCTACCTCTAAAGCGGTATATGACCTGCTGGAAAACAGCAACAGCGATACAGAATCGCTTGCAGTATTGAGTGACAACGATTCTTGGGGAAGTTCGTCATCAGGCACGGAAAGCGATTTCACCGATGATCCTGCGACTGTGCCCAGCAATGCGCAGACTTGGTGCTCGATTGAGTGCGGTACGGAGCACGCAGCGCCCCCAAGGTCGAAGATGACAACCCCCTGGCATACCTCCAACTCTTTTTGAGCGATGAGGTTATATAAAAAATTGTTACAGAGAGAAATCAGTACCAGGAGCAACAAGCTGCTATGCATCAGAGGTTTGCAAGGAGCAGTGACCAAAGAGGACATCTGGAAGTTTCTGGGCCTCATAATTCTTCAGGGAGTGGTGGGGAAACCCCTGCAGAAGTGGTACTGGACAACCAACAAATTACTAGCCACTCCTTTTTTTGGCACGGTAATGTCGGAGTACAAATTTTCTCTGATAATGAAATATTTGCACTTTCAAAATAATGAAGAATTTGATGAGACTTCTCATCCAGCACCAAAACTGAAAAATATTTGGGAGATATATTAAATTCTTCAGAAAAATTTCCAGCAGACCTATGCACCAGATAGGGACATCAGTATCTACGAAAGTCTAATGGCCTACAAGGGAAGACTCAGCTGGATACAGTTTATCGCGTCTAAGAGAGCACGATTTGGCATAAAATCATTCATGCTCTGTGATTCCAGCACCGGTTACATATGGAATTTGGTCCTTTACACCACGAAAGGAACCAAATTCAACGAAAGATTCAGTAATTATGAAATGGCAACCGCTTCTGTTCTTACTTTGATTGAGCCATTACTGAATCAGGGATACTGTGTAATCACGGATAATTTTTACACTTCTCAAGAACTCTATCTGTTCCTTCTACAGCACAAGACGGATGCATATGGGATCGTTAGAGCTAACCGGCAATAAAAAGCTCAAGGCAGGAGAAATAGTTGCCTGGCAGAAAGGCAAAATGATAGCACTGAGATGGCACAACAAAAAAGATGTGTGCCTAATGAGTACTATTCACAACACCTCTACTGTCATGGTGCACACAAAAGGTGGAAAAGACGTAATGAAACCACAAGTCGTGATGGACTACAACCACACCATGGGAGGTGTAGACAGAGCTGACCAGGCCATGACTTTTTATCCAGCCATGAGAAAGCCACAAAAAATATTACAAAAAAATATTCAGGCATCTTCTTGAACAGTGCCTGTGGAATGCTTTCATTCTTCTAAAAAAAAAAGAGTGACAGGCATGTGGTTCATACGGACTTTGTTTGGAAAGTTGCCAAACTTATATTTTTTAAGCACCAAACACCAACGACTGTAAATAGATCTGGGCGTCGTGCTGCTGGTGTTGTGAACCCAGAACGTCTGACTGGTCGTCACTTTATAGACCACATTCCACCAACGGAAAAGAAGTCAGCACCCACAAGGATGTGTGTGTTTTGCTGCTCAAAGCGTGAAGACACTGGAAGGAAAATCAGAAAAGAAACCAGGTTCTACTATCATGACTGTGACGTTGGACTTTGTGCTGTACCATGTTTTAAAATTTTCCATACCCGGGACATTTACTGAAGCAATATGACTACTAGTATTGCACCTTTGTTTGTCCCCAAAAAATGTCAGTGTTTTTGATTATATTATTTACTAAAATGTATTGAATAAAAAGTATTATTATTATTATATTATTATTATTTGTTATTATTTATAGTTATTTATTATATTATAATTTATGATTTTGTGTTTCAAACTTTATCATAACCGAGATGTCTACTAGACTTTGGTTTGGAAAGATTTAAGTGAGTTATTCCTAAGAATTACAGGCTTACAATCTAGAACGCCAAATTTCCATGCAAAATAATGGTACCGCTTTCAGCATCTAAAATCTGAAATAATCATACCACCAGGCAGGTTAAAGTCCCATGTTTGAGGAATGTTTTGATATTTATTGGAATTTACAGAGATGATGGAGCCTATCCAGGCAGCCCTGGCAATACACATGTTGAAACTTCCCAGGAAGCAAGGGGTAATCTCTCTAATAGAGTACTGGAATGCACTTAAAATAAAAAAGGTAGAAAATGTACAACAGAGAAATAACAATGAACCAACATCATTTTTATTATGTTCTGTGTAAGTATTGGAGAGTTTCCCTCACTTCCTGTCTGGTGAAAAGCATGTCAGAACAGAAATAGAGAGGAAATCTCACTAATGGAGACTAAAAAAATGTAACTGTTGCAAGCCTTAGGCAGTACACAAAAAAAAAAGAAAAAAATGTTCAGCAAGGAGAAGGCATTTTTATACAACTTAAAGATGTACATGTTTATAATACAAATCAAAAACATGCTTTGGAAATGCTTTATTTATTCACTTTTTTAGGTTTCTACTTCTTTTCAAAGCATGCACGTGTACAGGCATGCAGGCTGGATGGTCAGGAAAATGGAGCAAAGCAAGCATTCTGCCGTCCACCCTTGCTGTCAGCATTGGAGATAACTTTGAGGGAACACCTTACCCAGCAAATGCAGTACCTTACCCAGCAATATGATTTAAATCATTCTAGCACATCGCAGGCACATCTTTTGCTGTTCTGCATGTGCAAGTGTTTTTTTGTAGTTTCTCCCTACTTTGCCTAACTGCATGGACTCTTTAGTAAATCAGTCCACACAACTCAGAAAAGGCCAGGTAGCTAGAAATTTTAAATAGATTTGTAAAGGGAATTAGTACCCTAAACGTGCCCAGGCACAAAAAAGGTTGGCACTGGTGCAAAAAACGGCAAAAAAAAAAAAAAATGGCAAAGAATGATACATAAATGTAAGGACTTATTGGTCCTTGGGAAAAGTCCATAAAAAACACAGCGGCATAAAGTTCACATTCTGACATCATTAGCAGGCTCTCTTCCAAGCAGGATCTGGGGAGTTCACACCAGTAAAACATGTATAAACAGAAAAAAGGAGAGAAAAGCGCCACTACCTATGGATAGTTTATTAAAACGTATTGGTGAAATGAAAAACAATAAGACCCCTTTTCACACTGGGAAGCTTTTCATGTGTTTTAGGCATCTCAAGCCACCCAGTGTGAAAGCCTGAGTGCTTTTACATTGGAGTGGTGCGCTTGCAGGACCGGAAAAAATGTCCTGCAAGCAGCATCTTTGGGGCAATGCGGGAGAGGTGTATACACCGCTTTTCCACTGCCCCTGCCAATTGAAATGAATGGGCAGCGCTGCTGAAGCTCCTGCAAAGCGCTTTGACAGCACCGAAAAACGGGCGCTATTAACCCTTTTCTCAGCTGCTAGCAGGGGTTAAAAGCTCCCCGCTAGTGGCTGAAAAGCCCCGCTATAACAGCGGTAAAGTTCTGCTAAAACTAGCTGCCTTTACTGCTAAAACCTGAACTGCCCCAGTGTGAAAGGGGTCTAAATATGGCCGTGGTGATGTCATGTGTAATGTCCGCTATGATGTAAAAATGGCCGTGATGATGTCATGTGTAATGTCGATGGATATGGTTATGCATTATGAGTTGTGGCCCCCTTTGAGGTTTAACAAAAGGGACCACACCCTGAAATGCATAAGCCTGTCCATTGACATCACACATGACATCATCATGGCCATTTTGTGGGCCTGCAACACTTCCCAGTTGTCCACAGTGGTTCGCATCCTTGTAATATGCACAATCAGTCTGCTGCTTTTGCTGGCTCTTTCTGGTGTTCCCCTTCAACTTCCTGGTTTTAAGCACCTTACATCACATCCAAGCTGAGAGGCTTGCTCACCATTGACCACCTGGAAGGTCGCCACCTGCTGGAGACTTATTGATACGCTTTTTAATGTCTTTTAAATGTGAGTGCATATGTATTATTTTTCATTTTACCAATATGTTTTAATAAATGTTGCACTTAGTGATGCTTTTCTTTCCTTCTTTTTTCCTGTTTATACATGGTTCGTTATAATTTTTAGAAGGATAATGGCCAAGTAACTAGCATTTTTAGAAGGAAGTATACAACTTCATCTGTCATATTTCTTTCTACCGTTTGACTTTTTTAATTCTATTTCTCATCTCAGTGCTGCTGATCATCTCAATAGTCTTTCACAACCTCCTATCTCCATGCACTCATAACATCTGCTGCACATCATTTTTCTGTACCACTTATTGAAAGTAGCAATGTTGGACCATGCCTGTGGAATGTGTTTCAGCACAGCTTGTAGTCTCCACCAGGGGTACATGTGGCAATGTGAATCGCAAATAGGGAGACAGTTGTTACCCCATAGAAACAAGTGTAAATTAGCAAGCTGCACGTTTAAAAAAACTGAAAACAACTTTTTGAAATCACGTTACTATGTTAAAGCTTATAGGAGATTTTAGTAATTGGATGCTCATCTGCTTTAAGGGACCATTGGAAAGCCAATGAAACCAAAGTTAAAGTCATGCAAATGTGTTGCAAACTGACAAAAGTTAATGAATTAACATGTCCCTCCAGTTGATGTGATCTGAATTGAAAGTCTAGTTCAGATGAACTGATTACCACATCACTACTTGTAGCAAAACAATAAATAAAAACCCTAAAAATGTGTAACTATAAAATAATGCTTAAATATTTATTTTTCATGCAGTAGAGTCAGTAAGTTATTTTACCTGATTATTAATTATAATAAGATTGCCATTAGTTATATAACAAGTAAATACCTTTGTCTTCTTTTGTTTTAATGTCTAATTTGGGGATACTTTTTAAATTATTCCAAAAAGATCAATTTTATGTTGTCTTGAACACAATAATTTGCTTTAAAAATTAAATGAGCACCTTTAAAATTGAGCTGTGCAAGACACAGATGTTAAATTAGATTTTACTTCTAAAGCGAAGATTGAAACTGAGTTAATATGCACAAGTACAATCAAGGGAACCATCAAATACAGGAATGTTTGTGTTAGTTGATGGCTACATAATTTTGGATAGTAAGACTAATTTATCAAACAGCAGCTAACCGGGTACTATATCAAACTAAACAAGATAAAGTGAAAATATATTAAGAGAAAAAAAATAGTAAAAAGAATTCTGCATCTTAAAACTTTGTTGTTAAAGAAGCAACTCAGCATTATTAACAGTGCCAAGTGTAGTAAATAGCACCTTATTCTAGGAAACTACCAGGCTTCAAAGTAAAAAACTATTTAACAAGCCCTCTGAAATTTGCACATGTCTTACATATATCATTTGGGGCCTTGCTTTTATTTTTGAAGACTGCCATGCATAAAGATTAAGTTATTGAGATTCAGAGCAATATTACAAAATATGATCTGCCCTAGAAATGAATTGAGTAATTGAAGTGAAGGAGCTCAGTTAAACTCCCCACTTTCTGTGGTGCCAGTGGAGGGTGTGAGGGGACAATTTCCCCAATGGGGACAGCCTTTTTCTACATAATCTAAAATGAAAATAAATAAGGCTGGGTACTCACGAGCCAAATATTGGATGGTTATGGCTGATTCAACAGGAAATAGGCGACATTCATTTAGTATGTAAAGCAGCCTTTCTGACAGAAACTGGTCTAACAACCGGATTTTATTGAAGGGGCATGCTGGAAAAGCATCCATTCAGCTCTCATAGACAATAGCTGCAAGCACTGATCAGTGTGTTCTGGGGGCAGTCCCTCTGTCAGAACACAAAAGCACAGCGGGGTAAATCACTGCACTAACATCGCTTATGCTAGTATGGCAATCTGTCCGTTTTTATTCTTCAGCCTGCGCGTACAAGGCTTTAGGTTTGATTGGAGTTTCACTTTTTCTAAATGAAGGTTGCTGATCTGAGACTCCCAGCAGATGACTAAGCATACTTGTAGGCATTTGCTTGTCCTATGTAGTTACTAGCTGCAACACTAATTGCACTGTTATTATTAGTTACATAGTAGGTGAGGTCGAAAAAAGACCATGTCCATCAAGTCCAACCTATGTGTGTGATTATATGTCAGTATAACATTGTATATCCCTGTATGTTTCAGTCAATCAAGTGCTTATCTAATAGTTTCTTGAAACTATCGATGCCCTCCGATGAGACCACCACCTGTGGAAGGGAATTCCACATCCTTGCTGCTCTTACAGTAAAAAACCCTCTATGTAGTTTAAGGTTAAACCTCCTTTCTTATTTATTATTTATTTTATTTCTAAATTTAATGAGTGGCCACGAGTCTTTTTAAACTCCCTTCTGCGAAAAAGTTTTATCCCTATTGTGGGGTCACCAGTATGGTATTTGTATATTGAAACCATATCCCCTTTCAAGCGTCTCTTCTCCAGAGAGAATAAGTTCAGTTGCTCGTCAACCTTTCCTCATAACTAATATCCTCCAGACCCTTTATTAGCTTTGTTGCCCTTCTTGGTACTCGCTTAATTTCCAGTACATCCTTCCTGGGGACTGGTGCCCAGAACTGGACAGCATACTCTAGGTGCGGCCAGACCAGGGTCTTGTAGAGCGGGAGAATTATTGTTTTATTTCTGGAATTAATCCCCTTTTTAATGCATGCCAATATTCTGTTTGCTTTGTTAGCAGCAGCTTGGCACTGCATGCCATTTCTGAGCCTATCATCTACTAGGACCCCAAGGTCATTTTCCATCCTAGATTCCCCCAGAGGTTCTCCCCCCAGTGTATAGATTGCATTCAAATTTTTGCCACCCAAATGCATTATTGTACATTTTTCTACATTGAACCTCATTTGCCATGTAGTTGTCCACCCCATTAATTTGTTCAGATCCTTTTGCAAGGTTTCCACATCCTGCGGAGAAGTTATTACCCTGCTTAGCTTAGTATCGTCCGCAAATACAGACATTGAACTGTTTACCCCTTCCTCCAGGTAGTTTATGAACAAATTAAACAATATTCAATGAAGTTAACCAAAAGTAATTTTTGCTAGCATTATAAATTCACAATAATTTTGGTATCTTTCTAACAAATTAATAGGAGACAAAATGGTAACCCAACAATTTATAACTATCTTTCGATTAAGGTGCACACAAAATGGCTTTACACAGAGCAAACAAAACAATATTTTTCACACTTACCACTTACTAGTTAGCTAGAAAATAAATACACTGTCTAACAATATGCAATCAAAACAGAAACTTTAGCTGCCCAATACTTGCTACTATGTATATGGAATTTGCATTGCTTGCCAAAACTCCTCTGTATACTGTTAAAATCCCTTTTCTACTCCCATACATATTCTTAGTTTTGGGATGTGGTGCCAACCAATTGAGTGTTTCGCCATGTATCAGACTAAATATATATGTCCTCTGTATACTGTGTTTCTAACGCTATTCTATGAGAGCTATGTATGCTCCAACATGGAGGCTCTCATAGACTAGATATAGAACCACACTATACAGAGGGGCCATGACAAGGCGGTGTGGTTTCCACATACTTTTGTAAATGCTGTGCAACTAAAACCACTTTTTTTAAAGAAAAATGTTAGTCTGTATAATTGTTTTATTTATTCAATTATTTAAATATTTATCTAGATACCTAGTAAATGTGCTGGGAAATCCATTGGGAAATCCATTTTGCTTTGTGCAAAGCCTTTCCATGTGCACCTCTATCTCAAAGCTAGTTATAAATAGTGAAGGTTTCAATTTTTGTTTAGCTTGCTTGAATTGGCACAGGAACATATTGGATACCTTCAGCTGCCATTTTGCTATGCTGGCCTTCTGGTGTGTCCCCATTCTTTTAAAGCCCAACTCAGGACACAATAAAATTCCGCCCCCACACTGAATGAGTTAACCGCTCATTAAGTCCATGGGGTTGCAGATACTGTAAAACATACCCTACTTCTTGCTCCAGCAGGTTCCCACACTCTCTCCAAAGCTTCGGTATGTGGGCAAAGCCGAAGCATTATTATGTACAGTGCATGGCTATTAACTCTGTATTGACTGTGCTGGGGGAGAGAGTGAAGCTGCGGCATGTCAGTTATTACCAACCTCCTTTGCAAACCCCTAACGTTAACAAGAATTCAGCAATGGGAGACACTGCAAGAGTTTTTTTTTGTTGTACTGGAAGTGGGTTTTTAAGGAAGCAGGGGCTGCCTTTAGGCTCCCTGTCCTTAGTCTATCTAGTGATATATACTGTATGTTCCAACATGAAGGCATCCCACATATATTTGCAAATATCATTCACCTAAAATCTCTGTTTTTAATTGTTAGACAGCGTAATTTGTATTTTCTTTCTTTGCTAGCATTTAAGTGTGCTCAGAAAAATTACTCTGACAAAGCACTATGCCTAGCATGAAACATGGCTGAATAGCACATGCTGGCTATTTTAATAAAGAAAGATTATTTTTTAATCTCATCTCAGTATGCGGTGTTCCTGTTGCTGGTACAATTAATTACTCTAAATGCCAGTTATAAATTGGTGTGGTTGACAATTTGTTTAGCTTGCTGGAATTGGTGCAGGAACACTTTGGAGATCTTCAGTTGCCATTGTGTTGTGCTGGCTGGCCATCGACTGTGTCCTTTAAGGTGGAAAAGGCTGCCTCCAACCATAGATGCCCTATATTTATCCATTGCTATATATGTCCAATAGGGATGAGCCGAACACCACCCTCAACATGGGGACAAGGTGTTATGGGGGGGGGGGGGGGGGGGGGGGGGGGGGGGGGGGGGGGCGGTAAAGCACCCTCCCCATGTTGAGCGCATGTGGCTTGGTACTTTTCCTGCAGGGTTCCCCTTAATATCCATACCAGACCTGAAGGGCCTGGTATGGATTTTGGGGGGGACCCACACGCCATTTTTTTACATTTTGGCAGGGGGTTCGCTTTAATATCCATACCAGACCTGAAGGGCCTGGTAAAGGACTGGGGGGGAACTCACACCATTTTTTTTCAATGATTTTTATCTATATTGCTGGGATCCGCCAATACATTACAGCCGCAAGCAGTTTTAAATTAATTTTTTTCCTTTAGAAATTTAATTTTGCTGCTCTCATTCATTACAATATGTACGGCCGCTGTGTAAGCAGCCTTACATAGTGTGGGGCATGGACTTAGCCCCCTGAGCCATGATTGGCCAATCATGGCTCTCACAGCAGAGCACGCTGTGATTGGCCAAAGCATACAGGTCAGGTGCATGCTTTGGCCAATCAGCAGCCGTCAATGCACTGTGATCTGGCAATGCATTATGGGGCGTTCCGCGGGGGCTCAAATTTCCCATGAACACCCCATTATATTCATAATTCGGCGAACGGGCGGGCACCCGATGTTCGAGTCGAACTTACATTCGTTCGAACCGCGGGCTCATCCCTAATGTCCAACGTGAAGGCTGATAGACTAGAGTTAGGGTTAGAAGATCATACTCACAGGGAGGCTCTGGAAAACTTTCAGGAATTGCGATAATACAGTCAGACATGACGCCTGAATATTTCTGCACATAGTAAGGGTGTTTTTAAGGCACACAGTCTAACATGTGTCTGGTGGGGATAGTACCGATGTTCAAGTTGAACGTAAACAATTTGGGGTGTTCTCAGCAAATTTGAAAGCTGCGGAACACCCTTTAAAAATCTATGGCAGAAATCAAAAGTGCTAATGTTAAAGGCTTATATGCATGGTATTGTCAAAAAAAGAGTTTGGGGACCTGGGTCTTGCCCCAGGGGACATGTATCAATGCAAAAAAAAGTTTTAAAAATTGAAGATTTTTTGGGAGCAGTGATTTTAGTAATGCTTAAAGTGAAACTTAAAGTGAAAATTAAATTTCGTACCTGGGGGGTGTCTAAAGTATGCCTGTTAAGTGGTGCATGTTTCCCATGTTTAGAACAGTCTGAGAGCAAAATTACATTTCTAAAGGAAAAAAAAAGTCATTTAAAAGTACTCGCGGCTATAATGATTTGTCGGTCCCAGCAATACACATAAAAGTTCATTGATAAGAACGGTATTGGAACCCCGAACCAAAAAAATGCATGGGGGTCCCCCCAAATTCCATATCAGGCCCTTTAGGTCTGGTATGGATTTTAAGGGGAACCCCGCACCAAAATAAAAAAAATGGTGTGGGGTCCTTCCAAAAATCCATAACAGACCCTTATCTGAGCACGCAACCTGGCAGGCCGCAGGAAAAGAGGGGGGCGAGCCCGTGGCGATGCACTCCCCGAAGTAAGGGCTAGCCAGCCCGATATGTCATTACAAGTTGCGGCTACATCATTCCCATTTGCCTATAACAACTCTTGGGACAAGGTCTCAAATAGTTCATTGTCTCCTGAAACATCGGAGAGAGAATCTAGCTCCGAGTCCCGCAACTCTTCTGCCATTAAATAGTTTTGTACAGTCCCACTTAACACAATTGCCCCAGATTTCTCACCGGTAACTGTGATGGACTTCTCTGGAACGATCTCCTTCTTCCGATCTGGATCGGACGAACTTGGTCGTGGTCCTCTACTGCGGCCGCAGGAGGCCTTGACATGGCCCACTCTTTTGGGAGTAGGCACGGTTGTAGTGGTGACAGTGGACGAAGCTGTGTCCATGACCTCTGGAGTAGCTTCTCTGGAAATGGTAGTATTAGCAGCATCTCCCTCGGGACACTGGCAGCAGCAGGTAATGTAGAAACCGTAGGCCTCACCACAGTGTAGACTGTAGACTCCTCGGTGACGACGCCTGTGGCCCCAGTCCATGCGGTACGCCCGTGGCAATATAAAAACATAAAAATCGTACTCTCCACACTGTACACAGCGAACAAATGGCTGGGGACTTGCGACCAATCCCCCGCACTTTCCACAGAGCATTCCAAGGGCCTCAATGTCTCCCGACGTGTACAGGATAAAATGCCCCTGAGGTAGCAGGCGAATTCCTGTATCCGTCAACACAGTCCCCGGGAGTCTCAAATTCATGGGATTTCCCACGGAAGGCATCCTGGGTCCCAGGATGGATGATGTCCCTGGCCCTCGGAACATTTTTTAATTTTTTTCTCTTTCTGCAAAGAAACACAACTTGCTTTGCCTTTCTCCTATGGCACACGCAAGCGGTGCCTCGTGCAGGGCAAAGAAACAGGCCAGACTCCTCCCACTGGCTCCTCTGGTCACGCAACTCGCTGGCTTTTTCCAGGCTCCTCCCACAGCTTGCACGCCAACAGTGGATGTCAATCATTGCTTGCAAAAATGGAGCAGTCCAAAATGTAACCCTCCACCATTAAATTTCACGTGGGCAATTCACTCTAGTTGCGAGGGGTAATGGTAAATCCCGGACTGCGAGCCCCCCCATGTAGCATGCAGCACTGACCTCCGAACGAGCTGCTGGTTTTATTGGGCTTACCGTTACCTTCATCACCTTGTCTCCGTCTAGGGGTTCCCGTGGTAGATGGCCCAAAGAACTGTAGAAACCGACACTTTATCTTCCTCTTTTGAGTTATTTATTCAAAAAGATAAAACAGTCTCTTAAATGTAGAAGAAAAAAGTGCAGCGCTCAAAAATAACTAAATAATGAATGAATACCTTCACCTTATGTGGGTATGTGTTAAATAATGACAAACATAATTAACAAAAAATGTGATACAAGTAAGCTACTAAAATATACTTAAGTCTGAAACCAAGCATTTAAAGTGAAAATGATGCATACACATGTGATAAGTAAATAGTGCACGAAAAATTCAAATAAAGTCTGTGACAACAAATGAATTAATAGTGCATATAATTCAAATAAAGTCCGTGGCAGCAAATATATGCCGCTCAATATTCTCCCAAAGTGAAAAACATTCAAGAAGTGATAAAGGGTATCTTAAGTGATGTTCAAAATTGACCACGCAGATGTCATCATCCAATCATAAGATATAAATGAAGGCTTACCAGATATATGGTCTTTTAAAGCGTGTGTCAAATCAATCAGGGTCCTCCAGGTGCTGATCTCTCCAACAGTCTCGTACAAGCCGATATCCCAGAGAATCACCAGAAGAAAGAAAAAACTCCCTCACTTAGAGTTTTAAATCGTAATCGCGCATGCGCAGGATGTGTGGGCGTGGTTACCCGACGATCGTTTTTGTAACAACGTGGCGTCATCAGGGGTACGCCCACACCTCTGCGCCGTCCATTAATATAGCAACCTGATAGCTGATGCAGCGGCGTTATAGGCTGAGACCTGGCCAATCAAAGGCAGCAAAAAACGTAACCAAGCTGCAGCAATAATTATGCCCAAGACAGAGAGACGATGGCATAATGCATCCGGGGAAATTAATCTCAAAGGACCAAATTATAACTTTTCTATACTGGATGTTAGATGAAAAATGTTAAAAACCATAAATGATAAAACTAAAAACAAACTAAATATGGGAACGTGTTCTAACGGCCCATACAGCTCCATCCAGTGGTCGAAAGTGGTTAATACAATCCATATAGTTTATCTGTGCAGGCTTTACACTGACATAGAATTGGATGTTAAATTAAAAAATCAAAAATTAAAAATTAAATTTAAAAATTGCAGCCTTCACCTATAGCGCTAGTATGCATCACCTTTGACAGATGATAGACCTGACATATGGTTCACATACACCTGTCTGCGAAATAGCTTATAAAGAGCTGACAATCATACAGTGCAGAAATACATGTACATCACTGAACATCTGATAATTCTGCTAATCCATTTAAAATGTAAAACTAAAAACAAAACAAGAAGTTGAGTCTAGCATAAAGGAACAAATAGCCATGGGCCCATGCATGTAAATCAAGAATGCCAATAGGTATTCACAAAGACATACACCCCAAAATGCGGTCAAACATATGGGTAGACCAAAATTAAACCCATTAAACCCATGACCTAGAATGGGAAGGGGACATCAACCGTTATTTATAAAACAGTTGATGTCCCATTCCACATTAAGGCCCCCAGGAACATGAGAGCCCAACTTGAAGATCCAATTGGTTTCGGCACGTGAGATTGACCACTTACCGTTACTACCCCTCCAATGGGGGACATATCTCTCAATGGCCAGAAAGGTGGTTCCCGTTGGATCACGTTTATGTACCAGGTCATAGTGTATACTGACATTGTGCTTATTATAGCCCTTACAGATGTTTGTAATGTGCTCCCCCAGACGGATGTGCAGCTTGCGGACAGTACGCCCCACATATTCTAAGCCGCATGGACACCTGAGGAGATAGACTACGCACTTTGTGGAGCAAGTGATGAATGTGCGAATAGGGTACGTTAAACCAGTACCACTAGATGTGAAATCAACAAATCTCCTACCTCGCTGGGAATTTAATCTGCATGCTCTACACTTGCCACACGGGTAGAAACCTTTTAAGTCACCAAAAAAGGTTAGCTTCTTGGGTGGGTCAGGAACGTTAGGGGCTATCGTATTTCTAAGGCTCATAGCACCTCTGAATATTACATTTGGCCTTTCAGTCAACAAAGGGCCCAGCACTCTATCATTTCTGATTACTGGCCAGTGTTTCTTTATAATTCGCTTAATGGCCCAGTGTTGACTGGAAAAGGTAGTAATAAAAGTCAAGCCGTAGTTATTATTCTCCACCTTAAGAGGTTTGTCAGCCAGAAGCTGATGACGGTCTCTGTTACTAACTTCTGATATGACAGACTCAAGGTACCCCCCATCATAACTCTTGGCAAGAAACCTCTTTTTCAGGATCATTGCCTCAGCGCTGAAGTCCGCCGGATTAGAGCAATTCCGTTTTAACCGCAGAAATTGTCCCTTAGGCACGGCGGCTAGCCAAGAGCTATGATGACAAGAGTCCAGGGGAACATAACCATTCCGATCAGTCTGTTTGAAGAACGTAGTAGTTACCAGAGCATTCTCCACAATTGATATTTTCAGATCTAGAAAATGGATATCCGTGGAACTCATTTCATAGCTGAGAGCTATGCCCCGGTCGTTGCTGTTTAGATGGGAAAGGAACAACTGAACAGACGGGACATCCCCATCCCATATGAACAGGATATCATCAATAAACCTTTTCCAGATTATCAACTGTGATGGTCTATTGCGCATAACGGACTAGACTCAACTTCTTGTTTTGTTTTTAGTTTTACATTTTAAATGGATTAGCAGAATTATCAGATGTTCAGTGATGTACATGTATTTCTGCACTGTATGATTGTCAGCTCTTTATAAGCTATTTCGCAGACAGGTGTGTGTGAACCATATGTCAGGTCTATCATCTGTGAAAGGTGATGCATAGTAGCGCTATAGGTGAAGGCTGCAATTTTTAAATTTAATTTTTAATTTTTGATTTTTTAATTTAACATCCAATTCTATGTCAGTGTAAAGCCTGCACAGATAAACTATATGGATTGTATTAACCATTTTCGACCACTAGATGGAGCTGTATGGGCCGTTAGAACACGTTCCCATATTTAGTTTGTTTTTAGTTTTATCATTTATGGTTTTTAACATTTTTCATCTAACATCCAGTATAGATAAGTTATAATTTGGTCCTTTGAGATTAATTTCCCCGGATGCATTATGCCATCGTCTCTCTGTCTTGGGCATAATTATTGCTGCAGCTTGGTTATGTTTTTTGCTGCCTTTGATTGGCCACGGTCTCAGCCTATAACGCCGCTGCATCAGCTATCAGGTTGCTATATTAATGGACGGCGCAGAGGTGTGGGCGTACCCCTGATGACGTCACGTTGTGACGAAACGATCGTCGGGTAACCACGCCCACACGTCCTGCGCATGCGCGATTACGATTTAAAACTCCAAGTGAGGGAGTTTTTTCTTATGCTCTAAGCACTGCTAGTTTTGCATAGAACCGCCTGGTGTTTATCTACCCTTTCAGCCTGTACCTGATCAGGCTGTTTTTAAGTGCTATTTTTTGTTGTTTACTGCTCGATGGAGCTTTAATAAAGGACCCCCTTATTTTACTATATCACACGATTTGGAGGTGTTTTTTATATTTTTCTGGTGATTCTCTGGGATATCGGCCTGTACGAGACTGTTGGAGAGATCAGCACCTGGAGGACCCTGATTGATTTGACACACGCTTTAAAAGACCATATATCTGGTAAGCCTTCATTTATATCTTATGATTGGATGATGACATCTGCGTGGTCAATTTTGAACATCGCTTAAGATACCCTTTATCACTTCTTGAATGTTTTTCACTTTGGGAGAATATTGAGCGGCATATATTTGCTGCCACGGACTTTATTTGAATTATATGCACTATTAATTCATTTGTTGTCACGGACTTTATTTGAATTTTTCATGCACTATTTACTTATCACATGTGTATGCATCATTTTCACTTTAAATGCTTGGTTTCAGACTTAAGTATATTTTAGTAGCTTACTTGTATCACATTTTTTGTTAATTATGTTTGTCATTATTTAACACATACCCACATAAGGTGAAGGTATTCATTCATTATTTAGTTATTTTGGAGCACTGCACTTTTTTCTTTTCATTTTTTGTTTTGTTCGGTATCTAGGGCTACAGTGCTCAGCAGCTCTTGTTATTTTTCTACCGAGCACGGATTTCTCCAATTTTTAAACTCTTAAATGTAGGGTAGAGGGTTAGGGTGAAAGTCCAGGTACTTTTAGAACTGCAGAAATAGGAAGTCTCTCACTATAGAAATCCAGAGAATTACCGTTTCACAGATGGATTCCCACATCCACCGGATAGACCTCCTCTCACTAGGCCTAGCAGCCGATAAAGTGTTTGGTAAAGCAAAGTCTCTGCCACAGTCTTGAATATAGAACACTTGAACAAAGTCTCTGCCACAGACTTGAATGTAGAACACTTGAACAAAGTCTCTGCCACATACTTGAATGTAGAACTGAGGGACTCATACAAATTTAGAGAGCTATCATACCAGTATCTTGCAGCCGGTCCGGCGATACCATATAAGTGTAGATCCGTTTAGTGTCCTTCAATTGAGCCTCCAGGCTTCTTCTGAGAAGCCAGCCTTAGGGCATGGCCTTCTCCCGAAGAGTCCTCCCCTGGATGCTTCTCCAGTTGCTGGGCCTCTCCTCAGATGAGACGGCACTGGACCACTTTTGGATGATTAGGCCCGACTTCCACTCAGGCCTGTCCCTGCAGTTGCTTCACTTCGGGCTATCCAGCCCCGAGACTCAGAATTGCATGGATCTGCACTCCAGGCCAGGAGGGCCATGGGGGCTGGTCAGGAGGACCAGGACCAAACAGATAGAAGGTATCTTCTAGACTGGACCCGAACCCCCGAAACACGTGATCTCAGTACCTTAAATACCCTCTCCCACAATGCACAGCAGGATGACACTCCCACTGGGCTGGTTCCGAGAGAAAGAAGGGTATCCAATACACACAACCAAACTGCGTTCCCATACTTGCTGGCGGTGACAGCGACACCTGCGGCCAAGTAGGACTCAGTGCATTCCAGCCAGACTGGTACTGAAACCATAATTTGGCATAATTAGCCCCAAAACCCAACTGTGGTTTCAGGAATATTACTTTTGAAAAATACATAGCGCATGCTCGTCAGGAGCCGGCGCTACATAGTACTGCATATTATGCTGTTGGATATTTATTAATACAGCTATAGGGGATTGCAATTAAAGTAAAAAGTGCACACCTAATATATACATACACTATATTGCCTAAAGTACTGGGACACCTGCCTTTACACACACATGAATTTTAAGGGCATTCCATTCCTAGTCTATAGGGTTCAATATTAAGTTAGTCCACCCTTTGCAGCTATAACAGCTTCAACTATTCTGGGAAGGCTGTCCACATGGTTTAGGAATGTGTCTATGAGAATGTTTGACCATTCTTTCAGAATCTCATTAGTGAGGTCAGGCACTGATGTTGGACAAGAAGGCCTGGCTCGCAGTCTCCACTCTAATTCATCCAAAAGGTGTTCTATCGGGTTAAGGTCAGGACTATGTGCAGGCCAGTCAAGTTCCTCCACCCCAAACTTGTTCATCTATGTCTTTATGGACCTTGCTTTGTGTACTGATGTGCAGTCATGTTGGAACAGGAAGGGGCCATCCCCAAACTGTTCCCACAAAGTATAGAGCATGAAATTGTGCAACATTTCTTGTTATGCTGATGCCTTAAGAGTTCCCTTTACTGGAACTTATAGGTCAAGCCCAACCCCTGAAAAACAACCCCATGCCAAAATCCTCCCTCCACCAAATGATTTGGACCAATGCACAAAGCAAGGTCCATAAAGACATGGGTGAGTGAGTTTGGGGTTTAGGAACTTGACTGGCCTGCACAGAGTCCTGACCTCAACCCAATAGAACACATTTGGGATCAATTAAAGCGGAGACTGCGAGCCAGACCTTCTCGTCCAACATCAGTACCTGACCTCACATACTTTTGACAATATAGTGTACAGTATGTCTTTAGCAAAATCTTGTGCAAGCTTTGTTCAGGACCCATCAATGTTCACCATATACTGTACTTTCTAAAGTAAAATTTTTACTCTAAATGTCACAATCATGTAAATTATGGAACCTGTGCAAGACCCTTCATGTTTTTGGCTGTGTACACATCTTATACAGATTAGCCCCTTATTAATTCCAACTTACAACTTGCTACCGAGGACTATGTTACATTATGAGTGTTCACTGCTGTGCAAGCATAGCTTACAGCTATACTATTGCAGTATGTTTTTAAATGTTAAAAATGTATTAATGCAAATGTGTAAAGATACAAAAAGGTTGTGATTTAATTTAATTTAAATTAAGAATATTTCAACAGTGAATTAAAAAAAAATGGAGAATGGCCAGGATTGGCATGTGATTAGAGGTGCTTTGTCGAGTTCCCATGCACCATTTCAAACTGATGCTTCCCTCAGTGGCTATCTTTAATCCTGCTGTTCCTTGTGGAAAAGTTTCCCAGACATGGTGCTGTTGCTGTGGTGGGCTGTGCTATGAACCATAAAGGATGAGAGGAACTGGTGACTGTAGAACAGAGGCAAGATGGTGACACTTCTTCAGGCATGCAGATATGAGAGGTCAGACAAACTGACCAGGCCTAAGAAGTTTACACATACACTAGCCAGAGACTTGCCCTGCCAGGCTGTTCCATTTGCATCCAAAGAGGCCAGCAAAGTGGATCCTGTGGAAATGTGGCCAGCTACAGCTACCATTCTTCCAAAACCTCAGCAATAGTGCTTTGTTGCACAGGCCCAAACACAGGATGATAGTGACCCACCTGGCTCTGACCCTCCTGGCTCAGAGACCACATTAAAAGTGATGCTTTTTGCTATTACTAAGTGTAATACATCTGCGGAACAGCTTAAGGACAAGGAAGCAGGGGCAATATTTAGACTGAACCATCAAAATGATTGCACAGTGGCCCTTAAGGGTGAAGACTTAGAAAATGGCAATACATGCAAAATCATTCCTATAATTAATTAGTATGCTGGAGTGGGCGGAGGCCAACAACCTTATGTGGAACAATGGCTCTTAACTACACTTGGGAAGAATGCCTTCACACCACTTTTCTCAGATGAAAATGAACCCCAATGAGACCTTTGCCTTCTGGTAAGTCACCAGGATTGATCTTTACCAAGATGATACATTATAAAGATAAGTGGGTTAATTTTGCATTATGCACAAGAATTAAAAAATATAAAGCTGGCTATACACTAGTACATTTTTCAACAAATATTCGTGCACACAATCGTATGAAAATTTGGATAAAAAATTCCTAGTATATTCAATGACTTGATCAATGTCATTCAAAAGTATTTTGTTTTCATTTAGCATTCAATTCAATTCTGAATGAAAACCATGTATTAGATATTTGTTCTAGAAAAAAATTTCCATCCTGCTCCTTCAAATTTTCTTGTCCCTATGGCCAAAAACTATTATTGATTTGACCCCACTAAAGATTAATAAATTAATAAACATTTTTAAATGAAACATTTCAAATGAAATTCTACTAGTATATGGCCAGCTTAAGGGTACAGGAATTACATTTTTCCCTTAATTTCTCTGCAGAGGAGCACACAAAGTTTCCCATTAAGATATGTCTACAATGTCTCAGGCTGCAATACACAATGTTATATTTGGCCAAACTGAGAAACTCTGCTCAGGGGCAACTCTTTGAAATGGGGGTGGATTAGAACACATAGAACCTTCAGTTCAATAGGGACTGAAAGCATTGAACTTGTTAAAAGCATTATCTGGACTACTGAATCTGGTGCTCCCACCATTTGTGCCTGTACTAATATATTGTAAGTTGTAGCTGCTCTTCTGCAGCAGCCTCACTCTGTGAAACTTTCAAGGTGGTGGGAGAGGATTGGGAAAGGGAGGGGAGCTCTGTACTGGAAGTGGGTGGTGGGGGGGGAGAGCCGGGGGGATTGAGAGCTATACTGAATCTGCCTCCACTCTGTACATAGCATACTCTACAACCATGCTTTCTGTACACAGCACACCCTCAACCCTTCATTCTGTATTTAGTGCACTCCGTAACCCTGCACTCTGAATGTAGTGCACTCCAGAACTGTACACTCTGTGCGTAGTGTACTCCTGAATGAATGAATGACTTGTATAGCGCTACCTATGCGACCTGAATCGCCTCAGGATGCTTTTTGCCACTGGTGTCCATCTGTGGTATAGCACGGTCCTTGCCCTGTGGGGTCCCGACACGCTTACAAACACATACACATGCAACATACACATATTTGGCCAATTTTATCGACAGGATCTAATTAACCTACCAGCATGTCTTTGGAGTGTGGGAGGAAACCGGAGTACCCGGAGGAAACCCACGCAGGCACAGGGAGAACATGCAAACTCCAGGCAGAAGGTGTCGTGGTCGGGATTTGAACCAGCGACCCTATTACTGCTAGGTGAAAGTGCTAACCACTACACCACTGTGCTGCCCTGAACCCTGCACTCTGTAAATAGCACACTCCTGTGCTGCTAGTATTTAACAATGCCCCTCTGTGCAATTTGGACACACCCACCAGTTGACGCTGAAAGCTCTCGCCAATGCCCCCCCAGTTGGGAGGTTGAGTTGCTACACCTATTCTCTGCGCAAAAAAAGTGTGATACTCTGTGTGATCCTCTGGTTGATTATCACATTATCATGTGTAGTATTTGGAAGACTGCTATGCTGGTTGTTGCACCTTTAAATAAAGGTTGATTTAAAAAAAAATCTAAAGATTTATTTTAATGTGATTTTTTAATGTGATTTTTTAATGCGATTTTTTTTTTGTTTACAAACTATTTTATTGAGTGCAAAAGGTGGTACAAAAAGAGTACAAAAATATGCTGAAACTTGACAGTAATCATATGTTTTACATATGTAACAATGTAAAGGTACAAGTAATAAGGTAGGAATTCTTAACAATGGTACAATAGTTTTGAATATGGTCTATAGTACATTATAAAGGATAGATTGATGATTTATGTGTAGACATTCTCAGGTTGGATTGAAGAAGGATATGGAATGTTTAAACCAAGGATCCCATTTTTTATTGTATAAATGTGAAGTGTTCTGAATGGTATGAAATATTTTTTCCATGAGATTGACGTTGTTTATTCTAGTTTTTAAATGTTCTAAAGGAATGGATTGGGATTTCCAATGATATGCAATTAACCAGTGAGACAGCACTGAAACTATTCACCAGATGGTACTATACCCCAGTCAAACTACACTCCATATTCCCCACAACACCACAAACATGCTTCAGAGGATGTGATTCCCCTGGATCATACATTCATATTTTCTGGGACTGTAATAAGACTACACATATATGGAAACAGCTAGAAAGATTTGCCTCTATAATCTCAGATAACAACATTGTCCTAACCCCACACAGCTGTCTCTTATTCGCACCTGTTACTGGTCTCTCAACACACAATACCAGATTAAAAATCTAAAGATTTATAACGTTTTTCTGTATAAGCTACTTAACAAATATAACAACAAATATATAAAAAAAAAAAAAAATATATATATATATATATATATATATATATATTTCAAATGCATGTATTATCTTATTAAACATTTAGTACTGCTAATATAAATGTAATCCTTTTGCATAAATATTAGTAATGCTAATATAAATATAATCTTTTTGCATTCATATTGTAAAAATGCAGAGCAGAATGCTATACAGCATTTCTACCTTTGCACCATAATCTCTTTATCCTTGGTACATACAGTCAGATTTTCTACATTGTTCACATTACTTATAAGAGAAATAAAATCAATTTCCTTTTTAATACCTTCTCATTAATATTTAACTATTCAGCCAAGCTGCAATACGAAAAAATTATCAAGTTATTAATGTTTTAAAATGTTATAGTAACGCAATTTCTAGTAATGTTGAATGCTATTAAACAATAAATCTAAGATAAAAAGATGTATTGTTGAACTTTTTAGGGCTACTTTAATACTTTATGGCTACCATACAGTCAGACAAATTTATTAGAACACCATAGAGGTTTTTTTTTACTAAAGCTGGAGAGTGCAAAATTAAGCTCAGTGCATAGAAAACAATCAGCTTCCAGGTTTCATTGCCAAAGCTTATTTGAACAAGCTAAGGTTAGAAGATTTTGGCTACCATGCACAGCTGCACCAGATTCTGAGTGCACCAGTATTTGTAAATCCACCCCAGAGTGACTAGGCTCATTTAGGAGAAAGAGCTCTAGTGAAATGTCATTGTCCTTTCAGCTATATGTAGTGCCTTGGGCTCCATGTGTCACTAATGGGAAGTGTGGACCCTGCTGATCATGGAGTCATAAGTATCTTGCCTATAGTAGGAATCCCTTTGAAGGAAGTACAGGCTTTGCTTCGAAACAACCCCAGGTGTGGTCTCAGGTGTAACCACTAGCATTGATTTACAAAAATGCAGCTTATCATAGCAGAGTACCTAGTTCAGTAATGGCAAACCTTGGCACCTCAGATGTTTTGGAACTACATTTCCCATGATGTTCATGCACTCTACAGTGTAGTTGAGTATTATGGGAAATGTTGTTCCAAAACATCTGGGGTACCAAGGATCCCCATCATTGAGCCAGTTGTTTGGCAAGAGTATTTTCTATAAACAATGAGTGCTCATTACAAGTAGAATTCGGAAAGTATCATAGGGCAGGTAGACAGAGGAGCAGCAGAAACTAGAAAACAGGGCAGTACTGTAACCAATGTGGCAGAAGGTGCAGTTATGGACACCAGAGCAACATAAAAAGTATTTTGCTCAGGAGTCGCCATTTGGTGATATAAATGAGGTTTGGCTTCACCAAAACCATGAGTTTGAGGCGAATCCTGTGGGTAGACATGTGCGATTAGTTTCGTACGAATCGGAAATTCGTACGAATTTTTCGAAATTCGTACATTCATACGAATCTGAATTACGAATTTTTACGAATACGAAATTTTGTTTACGAATTTCGGATCCAAATTATCTGAATCCAAACTACCAAATGATGAATTTCAACTAATATGAAAGAAATTATAGTGGATATAACGAATGATTCGAATGAATTCGAGATTCAGTATAACGAATATCGACACTATACGAATAATAATGAATTATCCGAAAACATATTAACGTTACATAACACAAGTCTATTGTCTATTGTTCACCAATCACTCAGAGGAAGTACGAAATACGAAATTTTGTATTTGTAAACATTTTTAATATTTTTATTGGATTTTCAAAGGTTTAACAAACATATAGCATATTAAATATACAGGATTTACACACAGATTTGGATGTAGATTTTTGTTTTGTTACCAAACATAGTCATAGCCATTCATTTGCTTCAGGTAATGTATGCAATATACAGTATGGTGTTAGACAATTTTATATTTGTCAGTCCAGGTTTTCCAGTGATTGTCAAAGGTTTTACATGTCGAGGAGTTGATAGCTAGTAGGTGTTCGAAAGTTTGGTTTCTGTTGACTAGTGCAATCACCTCAGATGTGTTGATGGCTATGGTGTTTTTCCAATTACGAAGGATAAGATTGCGGGTTGCTAATAATATGTGTGTGGTGACTGCTCTACATTCGGGTGGAAATTTCTCTATCCCAATATTAAGGATTGCTAATGCAGGGTTTGGTGGGACTAAGGCGCCAGACACTTTTTGAATGCAAAGAGATTTATTGAAGGTTATTTACTAAAGGCAAATCCACTTTGCACTTGCACTCAGTATCTTCCTCAAGTGTCACCCATGCTTCCCTGCTGGGTCCCTGGCTTGGCACTCACAATTACTCTTCAAGCTCCTCCCTGCTGACATGCTAGGTCCCTGGCTTGGCACTTGCTGATGCTCTACAAACATCACCTTTGCTGTCCTGCTGGGTCCCTGACTTGGCACTTGCTGAAGTTTTCCCACTTCTTCACCATCCCCGGATGGTGAGAAATCTGCTCTAGTACTGGCCTCAGCTTACTCACAGTGGTCTCCAGTCACAAGGTGGATGGTCCCGTAGTGGCGACAGTTTCCCCTCTACCTCTGACCATGACTGGTTCCCCATCTGGCGGAATTGCCACTTCTGGTTGGACTACAAGCTCGCAGTCCCAACCCTACGCTGCTCTCCTGCTTCCGGATAGGCCCTCAGACAGCCTAGCAGCCAGATGTACTCGGGGATAGGCCTTATGCCTCATACACACGATTGGACTTTCCGACAACAAAACCGTGGAATTTTGTTCGAAGGGTGTTGGCTCAAACTTGTCTTGCATACACACGGTCACACAAATGTTGGCCAACAATTACGAAAGTAGTGACGTACTAGACATACTATGTGTTTTTTAAGCTCTTTAGCGCCACCCTTTGGGCACCTTCTGCTAATTTCGTGTTAGTAGAAGTCTGGTGAGTGTTGATTCGTGCTCTTCTTTTGGCGTTTTTTATTTAGCACTTTTCAGTTTGCGCTTTTCATTTCGTGTTTTTCAGTTCATTTCTGAACCGCCGTTCGTCAACCAGACACGTTGTGGAATCGGAGAAGATAACGTGTTATTTATTATTGGCCTTGGAGTTATTGCTTTGACATTTTTTTTGGTTGAATAATGATTTGATTTGGTATATTTTCTATATTTTTGGATGCATAGAATGCACTTTTTGGTTAAGTTCTATTGGCAGATAGCAAAAATACAAATGTAAAATTGACAAGGGGCATCTTTGATCTTATAAACTAGGGGATAATGGTGTTGTGGTAACTTGCACAAAAAAAAAAAACATAATAATATTCTAGATGCTAGAGCTTAGTGAATGAAGTGAAGCTTTGCTGACTTCCATTTTCCAAGCAAGGGCAAGCACATTTTATTTTTTTTTTTCCTTGGATATGATTGGGTATTCTTTGCAAAGTGAAGCTTCATCTATTCCCTTCAGAGTGCCACTTCGCTTGCAACGTGAACAGTGTATTTACCTTTAGTAAATAAATCACTTTATCTCTAGTACATTTTGGCCTATTCTCCCTGATTGGACTGTCTTTAGTAAATTTGGGCTTAGCTTTGCTATTTAAAATTGTCCTGCTATCCCATTTTACACTGTTGTATCGTCCATTGCCTTATAATTCTTGCAGTAAAATATCTGCCAGTACACTTTCTTTAGTATATTTGAGCCAGTTCTTCTTTATTAAAAATGTCTTACTGAGAACAGTATTACGATTCTGTATTATCTGTAGCCTTTTAATTCTTAATGGGAGCTTAATAGAACTTGGCCACCTGCAGGACAGTTTTGCAAGCTTTTTTTTTCAAAATGAAATGAATCCATATAGAGTTGGTATTGAGAACCAAGGGAGGCTGTCAACTGACCCAGGCAGGATCTGTACATAGACTAAAAAAGTAGCCCAAGGACAAAGTCTTAAGAGATGACAGAGTGCCCTAGGGAACTCCTACAGACAGAGAAGGAGGAGAAGATCAGATAGAATTGCAAGTGACACTGAAGATGTGCTGAGAAATGTAGGCGTGGAACTAGGAAAGAGTAGATTCTTGGAGGCTTAGGCAGTGAAGTTTTTAGAGAATGTTTATATATTGTGTCAAAAGCAGCGGAAAGATTTAGGAGCATGAGTAAGGAGTAGTTAGCATTGGGTAGTTTTAGGAAGAGATGAGCCCTTCGGCCCCAAACTGCAAACTCCATTAAAGTCTATGAGAGACAAACATGGGAAATCAAAAGTCCCCATTTTGAAGGATTGTATGCAAGTAGTTGGCCATAAAAAGGGTATGGGGGCCTGGATACTGCCCTGGGGGACATGTATCATTGCAAACTTTTTTTTCAAATAATAGTTTTTAAAGGAGCAGTGATTTAAATGCTGCTTAAAGTGACACAATGAAAATTAACAATTCCTTAAATATAGTGCCTAGGGGGATCCCCTTATGCCTCGTACACACGTACGGACTTTTGCCGGCGGACCTAAGTCCAGCGGACAATCCGCTGGACTTTGCCGCTAGGTACGCTGGACTAAAAAGCGAACGGACTTGACCACACACGATCACGCAAAAAGTCCGGCGGTTCACGCGATGACGTACGCACGTACGACGGGACTAGAAAAAGGAAGCTCGAGATCCCAAACGACACCCTTTGGGCCCCGTCAGCTAATCTCGTGTGTATCGCGTGTTAGTTGACGTTTGGTTAGAGACGATTCGCGCTTCTCAGACTTCTGCTTAATTCGTTCGCTTCTGCCGTTCAGTTTGTGCTTGTGAGGTTTGTATCTGGCTTTCAGTGCGTGTGGATCAGTTCCTACCTGTTCTCAGGCCGTTCTGGTCCGCTCGTTCCTGTTTTTCAGGTCGTTCTTCATAGGCCTTGCTGTTCTTCAGTGCGTTCTGTTAAGTTGTTTGTTTGATCAGCCGACCGTTTTGAAGCCATGGAGTGTGGACGTACTCGGGAACGAGTTCGTGCTGTGCAGGGGCTCGGTGTTGCGGTTAACACCTTGGCACGAGCCCGGTCCATGAACAGGGTGAGGAGGAGTTCATGGACCAAGAATTGGTTGCGCCAGCGTGACCAATTCTCGCATATGCCTTTGCTCCGTGAGATCCGTGAGAATAATCCTGATGATTTCAGGAATTATCTCCGGATGACGGACCCCATTTTTCACCGTCTGTTGGCTTCGCTGTCCCCTTATATTACCAGGCAGAATACCTGCATGCGGCAAGCCATCAGTGCGGAGCAGAGGCTAGTCGCCACGTTGCGTTACTTGGCGACGGGGAGAAGCTTGCAGGACCTCAAGTTCACGACAGGCATCTCCCCCCAGGCTCTGGGGCTCATTATTCCAGAGACCTGTTCTGCCATTATCCACGTCCTGCAGGAGGAATACATTAAGGTAAGTCTTCTCTTTTAAAATTACCTATGTCTTGTATGTTTGTTAATGTAGTGCATCAATGTCATCATTAGCTAATTACCATGATAGGACTATTCTATGAATGTCCCCTATTCCTTTTATTTTTGTTTATTTTTTTTTTTTTGTCTAGTATTTTATGGTTGACTTATCTAAATAGTTTTAAGAATGTATTATTTAGTGGGTCACATGCATATTTGCTTGCACCAACCTCCCCAGCATGGAAGCTTGGCCCCCTAAACACCCCTAGCCTAGTCACTTTCTTTGGTTAAAAATGTATATTACCAGCTCCATTGTACAGCTTTACTCGCCCCCCCTTTCACCCCCCTTGACCCTCAATTTGAAATTGATTGCATGTGGTTTTGGTCAGCTTGTAATTATCCCCACCCCCCCACCCCCCCTGATAATTAATATCATGTGGTTTTGGTCAGCATCTAATTATCCCCACCCCCCCGATAATGAATATCATGTGGTTTTGGTCAGCTTCTAATTATCCCCACCCCCCCTGATAATTAATATCATGTGGTTTTGGTCAGCTTCTAATTATCCCCACCCCCCCTGATAATGAATATCATGTGGTTTTGGTCAGCTTCTAATTATCCCCACCCCCCCACCCCCCCCCCTGATAATGAATATCATGTGGTTTTGGTCAGCTTCTAATTATCCCCACCCCCCCTGATAATTAATATCATGTGGTTTTGGTCAGCTTGTAATTATCCCCACCCCCCCACCCCCCCTGATAATTAATATCATGTGGTTTTGGTCAGCTTGTAATTATCCCCACCCCCCCCACCCCCCTGATAATGAATATCATGTGGTTTTGGTCAGCTTCTAATTATCCCCACCCCCCCTGATAATGAATATCATGTGGTTTTGGTCAGCTTCTAATTATCCCCACCCCCCCTGATAATTAATATCATGTGGTTTTGGTCAGCTTCTAATTATCCCCACCCCCCCTGATAATTAATATCATGTGGTTTTGGTCAGCTTCTAATTATCCCCACCCCCCCCACCCCCCCTGATAATGAATATCATGTGGTTTTGGTCAGCTTCTAATTATCCCCACCCCCCCTGATAATTAAAGCGGTTCTACACCCATTTCATTTAGTAAATCTCTTTGCCTTCCAAATCAGGCAAAGAGTACTAAATGAAATGTTTTTTTTTTTTTTTTTTTTTTTTACTTACCTTGTAATTGAAGACTTCCGGTCTTCTCCCTCTGCGGCGGCGGGCGGGGTCTTGCGTCGATCGTCGTCACGCCGCACTGTCTCCTGGGATCTGGTGTCATTGATCCCAGGAGTCAGTGCGGGCATCTTCCGAAATCTCGCGAGATTTCGGCCACATCTTCCGAAATCTCCCGAGATTTCGGCCGCATCTGCCGAAATCTCGTGAGATCTCGGCAGATGAGCCGTTACTGCGCACGCGCGAGTAACGGCAGTGCATGGTGGGCCATCTAAAGTCCCTGTGGGTGTTTCACATGCCCACAGGCAAGATGGCCCCCAGCACTAAAGAAGAAGACGAGGAACTTCATCGGACGAAAACCGGCGGCGATCGAGATGGAAGATGGAACAGGTGAGTCCCCTAATAAAGGTAAGCACACTTTATATTACATCCTTAAAAAAAAAAAATTTTTTTCAGAGTGCAGAACCGCTTTAATATCATGTGGTTTTGGTCAGCTTGTAATTATCCCCACCCCCCCCCACCCCCCCTGATAATTAATATCATGTGGTTTTGGTCAGCTTGTAATTATCCCCACCCCCCCACCCCCCCTGATAATGAATATCATGTGGTTTTGGTCAGCTTCTAATTATCCCCACCCCCCCTGATAATGAATATCATGTGGTTTTGGTCAGCTTCTAATTATCCCCACCCCCCCTGATAATTAATATCATGTGGTTTTGGTCAGCTTGTAATTATCCCCACCCCCCCACCCCCCCCTGATAATTAATATCATGTGGTTTTGGTCAGCTTCTAATTATCCCCACCCCCCCACCCCCCCTGATAATTAATATCATGTGGTTTTGGTCAGCTTCTAATTATCCCCACCCCCCCTGATAATGAATATCATGTGGTTTTGGTCAGCTTCTAATTATCCCCACCCCCCCACACACACCTTTAATTAATTGCATGTGTATTGTGTGACCTTACAATTATTTACTCCCCACCCACATCCCCATTATTATCTTCTCTGGTCCATCAGAGGGGTCATCAATCAGAGATTTGTCCCTTTTATCCTTAATCTTTTGGCTTTATTTCAAGGATTTACAAAATAAATACATATGTTCTTCCAAATTGTTTGTTAATTTGTAGCATTTAGTTTGGTGTTTTGCCTGGTTTATAATTTAAATTGTATCTTTCTGTTTGACTTCACAGTGTCCCTCCACGCCACAGGAATGGCAGACTGTGGCTTCCCAGTTTGCTGCCCGTTGGGACTTTCCCAACTGCGGAGGGGCGATTGACGGCAAACACGTGCGAATTGTGCCCCCACCCCATTCGGGGTCATACTATTGGAATTATAAGGGGTTCCATAGTATCGTGTTGATGGCGGTGGTGTCGGCACAATATGACTTTCTGTATGTGGATGTGGGGAAAAACGGCCGGATGTCGGACGGAGGAGTCTTCAACCACACGGAGTTCGGTCATCGTCTCCAAACTGGTGGGCTGGAGCTGCCACCAGATGAAGATAATGTGGAGGGACTCCCCTTCGTCTTCATTGCCGACGAGGCGTTCGGTCTGGGTGACCATCTGATGAGGCCATTTCCCCAACGATCCCTCACCCCTGAGAGGAGGATTTTTAATTATCGGTTGGCCAGAGCAAGAAGGGTGGTGGAAAATGCCTTTGGTATTATGGCCAACCGTTTCAGATTGCTCCTTACATCCCTACATCTGGCAGAGTACAAACTCAATACTATTATTCTTGCATGCTGTGTCATGCACAATTATTTACGGAAACATTCAGGAACATACTCCTTACCAATTGGCCCTGAGGCCGGAGTGGAAGGCAACATGACAGGGCTGGATAACCGCCCTCTTGGTTCCGCACCACAATCAGCCCAGCAAGTGCGGGACCTTTATTTACAGTATTTTAATGGTAGGGGGGCCATTGAAATGGCAGCAGACCCTTAAACCACCTTTTTCATTTACAAAGAATAAATACAGTTATTTATGTTTGAAATATTGGTAGTTTCGTATTGTTTTGCTTTTCATTTGGCCTGTTTTATATGTTGTCCTAGTGCACATCTTAATAGTGGCAAACTTGTTTAGCGTTTAGTAAATAAGCCCCTTTGTCAATGAACCACAACATGTTTTTCTCAAACTGGTAGTATTTAAAAAGAAGAAGCCACACATTTTTCAATTTGTGCAAACATTATTTTTTTTATTATAGTGCACATCCAAAACTTTTTTTTTTTTTTTTTTTTTTTTTTTTTTTTTTTTTTTTGGTTTTTTTTTTTTTTTTTTTTTTTTTTTTTTTTTTTTTTTTTTTTTTTTGGAACCAGATTTTTTTTTTTTTTTTTTTATGTTATCTTTTTGACATTTTTTTGTTGTTTTTCTCACAACATATTTTTTTTTTTTTTGGATTGATTTTTTAAAACAAACATAAAAACATGTTTAAAATGTTTAAAAAATTTTGGCTTAGCATTTGAAATTATTTACACAATGTAAAAGTCCAGAACTTACAAAGTTCAACAGGTAACCCATGAACAGAAGAAGCCAAATTTTTAATATGCACACTAATTTAACTGGAAAATGGGTAATGTCAACATGTGCTATGTTCCATCATGGGGAATCAATGGACGTGTTTTGTGTGTGAAACCCCTTCCCTCTCACCTACTAGCATTAGGGGTTGCAAACACCAAATGCGTCCATTGAGATCCCCTGATGGCACATAGCACATGTTGACATACCGTGTGCATATTAAAAATTTGGCCTCTAAAATTAGTTAAACAGCGCATCAAAAGGGGAATGAAGGACATGATTGATGTTAAGAAATGTAAAAGGGGTCTTTAGATTCTCCCCAAAACATCAATCATGTCCTTCATTCCCTGCTGCATGGTGGCCATCTCCTTCTGCATATTTTCCAGCTGCAGATTCCAGGCCATGATCTGGCCAATAAGCCTGTGGGCACTGTCAGTGGAAAATGGCTCCGCAGCTTGTCGTTCCACAAACAGATCAGCATCACCTAAAAGTTGGGTAGATAAAACACAAGAAAAAAAGTGTCAAAAACATGCAGACCTTAATTTATTAGCTCAATCTGTGTTCTGAGACACTCACTTGGTGGGGTGCAGATTTCATCCACTTCAACCACCTGTTCCGCCACATCCACGCGCGGGCTTGGGCTAACTGCCCAATTAGTCTGGTGATGCCGGGAGGTCCTCGTAGGTTCGGACTGACGTCTGAGTCTTTTGCCCCCTATGGTAATGGAACACAAAAAGGTACACTTTTAATCACACTGATATTTGAGTGCCAAAATAGGATTAGTAAACATTGTTTAAAAGTCTTGCCAATTATTAGCAGTTTGTTAGAAGATCCTACTTGAAGACAGAATTGAAATGTCTATCTAATGAAACTCCAATACTTAAACCGGCCTTCAACCCTAAATTTGAACTTCCGCTCATTGGATCCCTGCACCCCTGTGGTGTCTTATTTTGAACCTTTTAGGGGGGATGGGTTGCAGATACCTGTGTAAGGCAGGTATTTGCACACACATCCGGCCCTAGACTCCCACAGAAGTATACGCCACATCCCGTCCCACCGTGCTGTCTGCTGGGACACACAGGGGTCCCCGAGCTCGCGCGGACCAGTCCTATTGCATTGCGCAACTGGCGCATGCCCAATAGTGACCCGGGAAGTGAAGCCGCAAACATTAATTTCATGATTGCAAGATCAGAGATTGTAGCTGCACCATCCAAGGGACAGGTGAGTGTACTTCTTTGAAAAGTCACCACCTACAGTATTTAGAGATGATGAGCATTTTTAGGGAATTGTGAGCATGAGACCCTGCTTAACATATTTATCCCCCCCCCCCCCCCCCCCCCAAAACAGCCTCTGGAGTCCCTGTGTAAGTTACCCCTAAAACCCTTACTACAGCAGTAATTGTATAGATAGTGACAATAATAAACAACCTTACAACTCCAACAACCCAAAGCCAGGTAAACTCAATAAACGTTATGAAGACAAACGGAACTTTCATCAAATCTGCGCAAGTTTCAGGTACGAATGGTAATAACATCTGCGCAAGTTGTAGGTACGAATGGTAATTAAATCTGCGCAAGTTTCACGGACGAATGGTAATAACATCTGCGCAAGTTGTAGGTACGAATGGTAATTAAATCTGCGCAAGTTTCACGGACGAATGGTAATAACATCTGCGCAAGTTGTAGGTACGAATGGTAATAACATCTGCGCAAGTTGTAGGTACGAATGGTAATAACATCTGCGCAAGTTTAACGGACGAATGGTAATTAAATCTGCGCAAGTTTCACGGACGAATGGTAATAACATCTGCGCAAGTTGTAGGTACGAATGGTAATAACATCTGCGCAAGTTTAACGGACGAATGGTAATTAAATCTGCGCAAGTTTCACGGACGAATGGTAATTACATCTGCGCAAGTTTCACGGACGAATGGTAATAACATCTGCGCAAGTTTAACGGACGAATGGTAATTAAATCTGCGCAAGTTTAACGGACGAATGGTAATTACATCTGCGCAAGATTAGACATATCAAGTATAACCATAGTAGCGCACGTGCTTGACTTACTTTTTTTGATGGCTTTTCGAATTCTCCTGTACTGATCGTGCTCCCTGGATTTGATGTCGGACCATCGTTTGCGCAGTTGATCCTTGCCCCTTCGTACGCCGAATTTCTGCTCCAGGGTGCTGACGATTGTAGTGAGAATCTTGTCCTTGCGCAAGTTGGGACGAGGGTACGGGCCATTTTCCCCGTCGTAATCTTCCCTTTGTAGGATGTCCACCATCTCCACCATCTCTTCAAAGGCCATATTGGTGGCCTTATATCTGCTGCTGGATGCAGATGTGTTGGCTTCTTGGCTTTCCTCCGCGCTACTGGCTGATAATGTGTCCGCCATATTCATCAATTAATTCACCAACATACCAACAATGCAACGAGGGGAAGCGGGGCGGGGAATACTCGTCATGAGGAACGTCATGGGCGGGCGACGCGGAGGACGCAGGCGGACTTCGACGCGTGCGCAGTGTATATAAGGCTGTTTGAGGGGCCCACGTGTTCCCGAACGGAAGTAGCGAGCGCTCTGTACGAAGGTAAGTGTTTTCTAGGATGCATTACTGTGTTTTTTTTTTTTGTTTTGGGCCAGCATTTTTTAAGGATATGTGTGTGTTGCTGGCTGTGTGTAGGGGTTGCTGGCTGTGTGTAGGGGTTGCTGCCTGTGTGTAGGGGTTGCTGGCTGTGTGTAGGGGTTGCTGCCTGTGTGTAGGGGTTGCTGCCTGTGTGTAGGGGTTGCTGGCTGTGTGTAGGGGTTGCTGCCTGTGTGTAGGGGTTGCTGCCTGTGTGTAGGGGTTGCTGGCTGTGTGTAGGGGTTGCTGCCTGTGTGTAGGGGTTGCTGGCTGTGTGTAGGGGTTGCTGGCTGTGTGTAGGGGTTGCTGGCTGTGTGTAGGGGTTGCTGCCTGTGTGTAGGGGTTGCTGCCTGTGTGGATGTGTTGCTGGCTGTGTGTAGGGGTTGCTGCCTGTGTGTAGGGGTTGCTGCCTGTGTGTGGGTGTGTTGTGTAATGTTTGTTAAGAAAAACTGGTTGTGCGTTTTAAGTAACATTTGTGTTTTTGGTCTTTTGTATTGCCATTACTAACAAAACAGAAACAAACATGTCATCACCCCAGTTGAATCCATTCAAGGACCAGCAGTTCATGTCCGAATTCGTTGCCCTGTACAGAAAAAATACCAACCTGTGGCAGCTCAAGAACCCTTTATATGGCAATAGGGATGTCCGGAAGGCAACACTGGGGCCACTTGTGGCTTTTGTGAAGACTAAAGTCCCCAACGCAAACACCAAGTTTGTGGAAGCCAGAATTGCAAGTTTAAGGCACATGTACAAGCGGGAGCGCAAGAAGATTGAGGAATCAGTCAGATCAGGAGCAGCAGCAGAGAATGTTTATGTACCCAAGCTGTGGTACTACAACCAACTGACTTTTATAGGTGACCAGATGGAACCCAGGCAATCACTGTCGACTCTTCCCTCCACCCTTCCCTCCACTCTTCCCTCCACTCTTCCCTCCACCCCAGCTGAGGCTTCCACGGAAGGAGAAGACCCCTCCACCTTGGAGCAGGCTGATGCGCCCAGCTGGAGCCAGGTATATATTTAGTAGCCTAAATTGTGATTGTGTGAATATTAATGCTGTAAACGTTAACATGTGAAACAATTAACACCCTGAACTCAGAATTGTGAAAAAAACTGACAAAAATTATGCACACTTCTAAAAAGTGTTGGTGCAACATATCGATACATATATAGTGTATACATACATCCAGTAGTGGCAAAAAAAGCGTTAGACAACATTGGTGATCTGGTTGGAAAATGCAGGGGTCCAAATGATAGCCTTTTGGATCTTTTGGAAAATTTAGATGCTCGTTCCTAAGTTTACAATTGGATGATTGAGGAGGCCAGAAACCACAAAACAGGTGTTTGATTTTTGATTTTATTTGCACACAGGATGAGCTGACCCAGGATGATGCCGGGACAAGTGGTATGGAGGAGGAGGAGGACATGACCAACGAGAGCCAGGAGGTGGCTGGGCCCAGCACGAGCCAGAGTGACAGCCAGACCCAATTAAGAAGTCTACCTACACCCCTGCCCTTACCCCCAAGAAGGCCCAGGAGGATGACCATTGTTGAGGAGGAATCACTGCAACTGATTCGGAAGGCGAGTGCCATTCTGGACAAACCCACCCTTCCAGAAGAGGCCTATGCCAGCTACGTGTCCAGCAGGTTGCTGGAAATGGAGAGGGGCCAACGGCACCTGTGTGAGGGCCTAATTTCTGAGGCAATTAGGGTGGGTTTGAGGGGTGAATTACGCGAATCCACCCGCCTGACCCATGAAGGCCCGACACCAACTTCTCCTCCTCCTCCTCCTCCTCGTCTTCCTTCTTCTCCTCCTCCTCCTCCTCCTCCTCCTACTCCTCCTCCTACCACAAGTCAGCCTCCAAGGAAGCGTGCAGGGAAGACTGCAGGGAAGAGTGCAGGGCAGCGTGGTGGGAAGAGTCGGAAGTGATTGCCTGGCTTCAGTCTGGTCTCACAGAAGACACAGGCTGTTGTAGTGCCACAGCTTGGGGACATAGATGTCATCTGCTGCTGTTCCTGGTCTGTCTGATTCCTGGTCAATCTTCTTGTGCTCCCTATATTGTATGAAATGTGCCCAAGCTTAATTTTTGGCTTCACAAACTTGGTGTCTGCCGTTGGGGCAAAAAGTCTTCACAAAATCTACAAGTGGCTCCAGTGTTGCCTTCCTATTTTGTTTTGCCTTGTTTGTTTTAACCAGAATAAATGGTCATTTAATTTTCATCAAATAATGATATACGTGCTTGTTATTCAAAAACATAGTTTCTTTAGGAGTAGGCAGGTACATGTCTAAACATTCATTTGACAATACAAGTGTAAAGTGCAACTTCAATGGAACTGCAAGTGCAGTCGCTGGAAAGGTGAGGGTTAAGATCTGAATTAAGGGCAAGCTCTGCTGACTCCACAATTGTATCATGTGTAATAACTAATCCTTTTGATAACCAACAAATAATAAAAAATATCTATATAGAGATATATGTACATATATAATATATAGATATATATATATATATATATATATATATATATATATATATATATATATATATATATATATATATATATATATATTTTTATACACGTATAGATCTATATATCTATATATATTAATATATATATATATGTAGATATCGATATATATTTTTTTTGGCTTATTGAGAAATATAGATATATTTTTCATTTGGTGATTTGGATATCTATATCTAGATCTATATCTATATCTATATCTATATCTATATCTATATCTATATCTATATCTATATATATATATATATATATATATATATATATATATATATATATATATATATATATATAATATATATATATATATATATATATATATATATATATATATATATATATATACAAATATATAACTTCACTAAAGAATGCTGAAGAAAAAACGTTCGGGAGTACTCTGCGTGAATATACAAGCAGCAAGGCAAAATCATTCTTCAAGTACGATAACATACAAATCCCGCTGTCAGAAAAAAAAAAAAAAAAAAAAAAATTCTGCAGCGTGACGATTGTGCGAGCTTCAAAACGAAGGCTAGTTTTACCAGACCGAGCGAGTCCGTGACATAATTGCTACTGAGCATGCGTCCTTTTTGGTACGCCGGACCATACTACACACGACCGGATTATCCGCTGGACTGCCAAGTCCAGCGGATAATTTGAGAACAAAACCTGAAACTTTAGTCCGCCGTACTTTGGCCAAAAAAAGTCCGCCCGCGCCCACACACGAGGGGATTATCCGCTGGACTTCGGTCCAGCGGATAATCCCGCGGGATAGTCCCTTCGTGTGTACGCGGCATAAGTCTGCTTGTAAAGTATCACATCTGTAGCATGTATAGAACCTGCTGCAGCAAAAATTAAATTTAAAAAAAACAAAAAAAACTGTCACATCACATTTAAATTGACTCGCGGTTGCAATTTACGGAACCCAGAAATTTAAAAAAAAAACATACAGAAAAAAATGGCATAGGGTTCCCCCCAGTCCATACTTGGCCCTTTTACCAAACCATTCGCCCAACACTAGTTTTAGGAGGACAGGTTCTGTGGAGTGTCTGGGTGAAAGCCAGATTAAAATGGTTGGTTGGAAAAGTTATTAACAGCGAGATGGTGGCTTGGGCAAATGTAGACCTGGCATTCTAGAATTTTGGAGGTAAACAGGAGCAAAGAGATGGGTCTTACGTTGTTCAGACAAAAGGGTTTCAGTAAGAGTGTTTTTAGTATAGGGGTGATCAGTACATATTTTAGGGAGGTGGGGCATATGCCAGTACATGAAGAGAAATTAGAGATGCAGGTTAGAGAGCATAGAATAGAGCAAGAGGGTACGCAGAGTAGTTGTGAAGGAATGGGGTCAAGGGTGCATGGGCGTCCGCAGGTAGGGGCAAGGTGGGTCAAGTGCCCCCCCCTGGAATCGGCAAGGTGTCTGAACACAGACACTGGTGTCCATGAGCAGTCCTTGCAGGCACAGCAGGGAGGAGAAGGGGTGCCAGATTGTGAGCTGCACTATGCTCATAACACTCAGGATAAGCTTTTCAGCAACTTGCCCAGCTGTCACACTACCCCATGCTCTGAACTCTGATACAGCCCACACACTTAACTGAGGCTGTGCTTGCCTCCTTCTCTATAGCTGCAGCCGTACCAGACAGGAGAAGGACAATCCTCCCAGGTTTGGCTGCTGTCCAAGTCAGAGTGATCACAGCCAGAGCAGCAGTGAGGGTGGGCGGAGCAGGAAGATAAAGTTCACTCAGCAGCCACTGTCCAGCGAAACAGTCACCAGAGCTCACCCCAGGCCAGCTAAGAATTTCCTGAATCAAGCCATGGAAGCTGCCATTAAGGTGAAGTGCTTAATTAAATTTTGTAGAACAAGCTGGGTTAGTGTCAGTTTTTTTCTGTCATATGGTCTGTCTGTAATCAGTGCTTGCAGATTACTGTTTAATTATCAGTATCCAGAAACTCTGATAAGACCCCAGACCAGGAAAATTATACTACTTCCCAGGCTCATTTCAAATCTGTAATGGACATTTTTAAGGCTACATGTTTTGATTGCAAAGGAGGTGAGCATCTGCAATAATTAATTTCTGACCAAGCATGTGATCAGTTACATATTCTTTAAGGTCAGTTACAAATGTCTAAAAAATCTCTCTCTCACTATAAATCATTTTGGGCATTCTGTATGTAGCTGTTAATATTTTACAAGATTAATCTGTATTTTAGGCTAATAAGCGAAGACACCCAAAATTTAGCACAGTTTGGCATCTTCGCCCTGGTCACCAGATAACCTTGTCCCGGCACTGGCAGCACTGCAAGGTCAGTGTCACTGGGCACAATAGGAGACAGTAGCATTTGTATGGCCACAATAGGAGTTATAATAAAAGAGGTAATTCTGCGGCAGCACAAGGAGTGATACCTAATACACTGCAGCACACACTGAGGGAAATATCTGAACCCAAAAGGAATAAGTAAAAGGAGTTATACAGTATGGACAGAATATCATCTTTATGCTATGGTTCCCATATAACTGCTACTGTGCCTATATAGATGCTGTTGCACCCATATAGAGGAACACCCGCATCTATATGGGCACAAAAGCAGATATATGGGCACAACAGCATAAAGATGCTATTGTGTCCATAAAGTTTTTAAAATCTCCACTGGCTTAAGCCAATGCTGCACCATGCCGGTGTAATTTTTTTGTAATTGATTGGTTGCCTAATTGTATGTTTACAGGCATACCCCACTTTTAAGTACACAATGGGGTTTATTTCTTAAAGCTGGAAAGTGCAAAAGCAGGCTCACTTCTGCATAGAAACCAATGAGCTTCCAGGTTTTATTACCAAAGCTTAATTGAACAATCTGGGGTTAGAAGCTCATTGGTTTCTATGCAGAAGGGAGCCTGATTTTGCACTTTCCAGCTTTAGTAAATAAACCCCATTGTGTACTTAAAAGTGGGGTATGCCTGTATTTATACCTTCACTTGCTGTGGTAGCTCGCAGAATATTTTGCATGGTTTTGCATGTGGCTCAGATTGCCACGGCAAAACCAGGTACACTCTTTCCCCCAAAAAGTGCCAAATGTGGCAGTGGAAGGGGGGAGGGTGCAAACAAGTGGAGCTTCCCCTGTTGGGTGGAGCTCTGCTTTAACACTGCCACAAACCACCAATAGGGTGGGTAGATTGAAAGTAAAATTTCACCTTGCGCTAGCTTTAAAAACTGCCCCCCACCCCTTACACCAATGCTGACTAACCTATTTTCAAACTGTTCCAACATTGGTCTTGTTATTGCACCTGTGTGATCCAGCAGCGTATGCAGGGGAGAGGAGGGAGCACCATTAACAACTGTGACATGGGAACCTATGGGTGACATCACCTCATCAGTCTTTATCAGCCGTCGCCAAGCGATTTCTCCCCTGCAGCCGCTGTTGACTGACACAGGTAAGATCCCACGACCAGACCTTAAATTAATGCCCCCCCTGAAAAAAGTTCTGCAGACGCCCATGCAAGGGTGCAGGTATTTACGTGGGCATCACCCAAAAGAAGTATAACAACCTCTTCTGTGGTAACAGGTTAAAAAGAGGAAAGTGTTGAATGTGGTGGAAGACATTGTATGTTGGATGGATAGATATCAGGACAGTGGGGATGTTACCATACAAATCTTGTTTTTGAAGTGATTGGCAATTTACTTGGTAGTGAGTAAGTTAGCAGGTAAAGGCAATAAGGGACAAGGTAGAAATTAGTTGACAAAGACTGGATGAGAGGGTGTCAATGAAACTGTTTGGAATCATAGAAGCAGGAACCTTATTTTTGTAGGACAGATTTAAAATTATAAAGATTATATAGATTATAATGCCTTGCAGGGATTTAGTTTTATGCCACAGTCATGCAAGAGCAGGATTATGTCTTTTGAGATTTCTGGTGTCATCTCTTTGCCAAGGTTGTAAAGGTAAGGGCTTAATTCTATGTGTGGTGGGGGGGGGCAGTGTTTCCAGGGATGATGAGTGTGATCTGTTGTAGACAGAAGTGGTAAGATCATGACAGGACAGTGGTGAGATTAGAGATGGAAAGGCAGAGAAAAAAATGGAAACACTGGGAAAAAATGTTTTTTTTTTTCGTTTTTTTTTCAAATCCACTTTTTGTTTTTCGTTTTACATAAAATGTGAAAAAAAAAAACTAAGTGTGTAATATGTTCTTTTAAAATGATAAGTAATATATCTATGATATGGTATTCAGACTATATAACATGAAGACCCTAATGAAAGATTTATGAGACTTTATGCAAAGTCCTAAATTATTGCAGGTTCTCTCTGCTGAAGACAAGCAAATCCTGGAATACAGTTCAAGTAACACTGTACTTCTCAATGCAATTCTCAAACAAGAGACATATGCATTTCTGTCACTAAGGGCCACTGCAGGGGAAAGGCTTTAGTTTAGTTTGCTTATGGGGTCCATCTTTTACCTCCTACAGTTGGATGATTGTTGGGATTGGCTAGATGATAGTTTCTGACCTCTCTGGCCTTAATTGATAGGTAAGAGGGTAGATTTTTCTGACAAATTTGTTTCTTTTTACACCTTTAAATTATTCATATTAATGTTTTGCACCATCACAACATAATGTTTACCTATAGTCTGGTCAATAAATTGTTTTTCTATTTTCCTCCTCAGTAAAATGGTGAGACCAACATTTAGAGTTTGCATACATTACCACAGTGCAATGTCTGCTGAGAGTGAAGCTGTAATTTGCAAATATTGTGAGAAGAAATATTCTTTTCCAAATGCTACAAGGATAACAAAACACATCCTTGCATGCCAGAGGTTCCCTAAAAAAATACTTTATGGAATGAAATGATGAGGACCATAATGAAAGTGCGAGCAGCCCTTTATTATGTTCTCATTCCAAAAACACTCATTCTGCTGCTTCTGGATAATCACAAAGGGTTTCTTCACCAGCAGCATCTTCATGTAAGAAAGTGTTGTAAACCTTACATCACAAACAGAAGAGTGCAAGGTTTAGAGTCACGCAGGACCCCTTTGTCAGGCAAATATCTGCACTGTGTCATGTAAGATCCAGTCTCCAACTGGCGACTGCTGCAGCACCGGGTATCCTAGAGTCCTTTCCAGGAACGTATGTGATGGAAATATGGATGGTTATCGTAAGTAAAAAGGGATTGAGAAAAAGGTGCAGGAATAACTTGAAAATGCTTTGTGGGGAAAGATGGAATCTTCTCCACCTTCCTTTTATCCACTGGGTCTGGGTCAGGGAGTCCATTGGAGGCCACCAAGGGAGCAGCTGGAGAGACTTGAGAGTCAGACTCCTTAAACCAGGTTCTAGTAACAGCTAAGGATTTGGAGATAAAATTATCCTGGGCAGCTGTGAGCTTTTTACAGACCAAGCAGGCATTCCAGAGGGCACATGAGGTGGGGAACTGGTTCTTGGAAGCATGAGAAAAAGAATTAGATGGTTAGAACTGCAGCTGCTGCCAGAAGAAGAGGGTGACATGGTGAGGGCGAATGTGAGATAGTACAGGGCCAGGATTAGGTGAAATATCCCAGACATCGGGAGAATGAGAGAGGTAAGTTGGGAACAGGATTTATATAAGGACATATGCCTCTGTGTCCTGGTAGTTGTAACAATGTGTGGGTTTAGAATGAGCAGTAAGTGTAAGTAAGTAAGGTGCAGTAATAGGAAGAGAGCAAGAGTGAGGGTTATATACAGTATAAGATGTGGGGTAGAGAAGAGGGATGAAGGAAAGAGTTTAAGGAAAGAGGACACTGTAGTTAGAAGAGTGAAATATTAGGAAGCAGACTGGAAAATAATAAACTAGTTGGAAAGGGAAAAAATATACTTGTAGTCTGCCTGGAGTTCTGTTATTCATTGTTGCCTTTTTCATCGAATCTAACTTTAAATGCCCTTTTTTCCATTTTCAATAAATTATACAAAGATATAAAAACATTTTTCTCTGGACTTTAAACGTGGTTCAACATTTGGATAAAAAGATTTATTGAGCAATAGATGAAAATCTTTTACATCTTTTTTAGCATGGGGGGGCGTGGCCTAGACATGGCGGTGTGAGGTGCTGTCTCCCTTGAGCTCCGCTCTCCCTCTGATGAGTACAGGACTTGCAGACCTAAAGACCTAATGACCGGCTGAGAACGGCATGTCCCCGGTCAAGAGAAAGAAAGACCATCTGCCAGTCAATACCTCAGTACGGACAGACATCAAACAATACTTTACGGGAATACAGACCCGCAGCGCAAGGACAAAAGGAACAAAGGGAACGGAGGGAAGCATGGATAAGGGCAAAGATACAGAGGCTGTGATTGAGACGGAGATGGAGGTAACCCTCCCCCCACTGGGTGCCTTAGACCAACGCGCCGGATGTGTGACTGCCCGAGCACTTAATCCCCCTGCTGAGGAGAAACAGACAGAGAAACATACTGACCGGCCAGAGGACTTGGAGATCAGGGAACTCATCCGGGCGCTCCCCACGAGGGCAGACATAGAGGCCCTCCCTACGAGGGCGGACATCGAGGCACTGATCCTACGAGTGTCGGAGGCACACCAACAAGATCTGCAGGGGGTTCGCTCTGACATTCAGCAGCTCTCGGAGCGAGTGACAGGAGGAGAGACAGCGATCCTAGTGATGGAAGAGCGGCTGGCAGTAGTAGAACAAGCGCAGGCACTACAGAGGGAAAGATCATTGGACTCTCAATTACAGATGGAAAATTTGGAAGACCGGAGCCGCAGGCAGAATGTGCGGATTCGTGGCCTCCCTGAGACTACAGGCCCGGAAGATTTGAGGGCCATAGCTTCCGATTTATTCTACCAAGTGTTGAACAGGGGGGACCGGGATGAAACAGAAATTGACCGGGTGCACAGGGTAAGTGGCCCTAGATCAGTAGAACTGAATAGGCCCTGTGATATTATATGCCGCCTAAACAGAGATACCTATAAAGAGGACATTGTGCATATGGCCTGGGAAATAGGAACAATTATTTTTAAGGGAGTTAATATTAAAATCCTGCCAGACCTATCAAGGGCGACTTTACAACGCAGGGCAATGTTACGGCCTTTATTGGACCGATTGATACAGTTGGGCCATACATATAGATGGAGATTTCCGTTTGCATTAACTATCCGGAAGGGGACATCTACATTTATACTATACCGACATACAGACCTCCCGTAATTATTTACCTTTTTGGGGACCCCACCTATAGAGGTACCAGACTGGTTGCAACCGCTTTCACGCATAAATCGTGTGGACGCCCCTACTCTGAGTCAGCGAGGAGGATCACAGACCCGCCCCGGGAGAGGGAGGAGGGGAGCACAGGACCGGGGCCATCCACCTGTATAGGACTGGACGGGAGAACCAGAATCAGAATCAAGACAAGGGAATGGAGAGGGAGCCAATCCCCAAAGATAATAGAGAGGGGGGAGAGATTAACTTTTTTTTGGGGGGGGGGGAGGGGAGGAAACCATGAGGGAAGATGGGAGGGAGTGGTGTCGGGGAGGGGGATAACCTGAACTAGATGACCAAGTGGGGGCCATAGCTGGCCTGGACTTCAAACTGAAGGGGTCACCCCCCCATACCTACATACTATATCTGAAGGACTATACAGAGACCTGGGGAAAGAGAAAGAGGTAATCTAAGTGAACTTGGAAGTTGATATAGTTCGAATTATACCTGTCCATACCCCTTTTTCTTGCTCTCCCGCCCCCCCCCCCCCCCCTTCTCCTTGTTTTTTCCATCCCCTTTTTTTTTTTATTACCCCGTTTTTTTTGTTTTTGTTTTTTATTGTGTCTGTCTTTCGCTCTTCCCCAAGGATGGGGAAGAGGGAGACTAGAGTGACGTAGGGACTAACTAGGAAGGAACAGACCCAGAGCATAATCCGAAGTGGATATTAGAATGTAATAATGTATCTACTGAATGTTTCGTTTTCCTTTTTTTTTTTTGTGTTTTCTTTCTTTTTTTTTTTTGCATTATTTGTATCACAAAATTGCTAGAGATACCACAATATAGAGCACTAATTAAAATGTTATTTAACTGTAAATAGACAGAACACGAGGTGAATATGAATGGGTGTGTGCATGTACTTGTGCATATAGGTATGCACAGATACAGCACACCTTAATCACTGGATAGTACCATAATAGAAGGGTACTCCTGGTCCTAACCTGGACGTGGAGAGGAATGTCCATAACGGGAAGGACTTATATAACACATTAGGTATCTGGGTAAATAAATAAGAACACTTAAAGGGGATCAAGAGGGTTTTCTTAGATGTGAGTTATACTTGTATGTACATATTGGTATATATATATATATATGTAACATACAATTTATTTTTTCCTTTTTTTTTGGTGTTTGAATGTTTTTTAGGGTTGGTGTGACTTCTTTTTTTTTTTTTTAGTAGAACTAATGATGGTATTGTACGTAGAGGCTCTGGGTTAACCGGTCCCTGGGGTTGATCTGCACCCTAGAGTCCATATCTAAGTAAACCTGGAAAGGCCAATAAAGGCCAATGTATATGGGTTTAGGTATGGAGCCCATTTCCCCTCTCCTATCTGCCCCTTAGGGGGGGGGGGGGAGAGGGGAGGGGACATTTTTATTTAGTAATACAATTTGTTGGGGTTTTTTTTTTCTCTCCTTCTCTCATATTTATATAGTCGGGAGAGACTATATACGATACCTAGATTGGTAGGGTATAGTTACTTTTTAAGGGCTTCTTTGCTTTTTGAAAATAGGTCGGTGTGAGTAGACAAAATGAGTTATAGGGTTATCGGAGGGAGGGGAGAGAGGCCCTTCTCCGTCTGTACTTGACACGCCCCCACATAGGGTTACGCTCACTTGAGTGGTAATGTGTATGTGAGTGTCTATTTTTTTTTTTAGACACCTCTTGGTTTGCAAGAGGGAAAGGTGAGAGATTAGTTAATCTCTCACAGATACATTAGGGTTAGTAGAACCCTCTTGTTTGGGGACTTTTTTGGGGGGTTTTTTTTGGTTTCGTTTCTTTGTGGGTTTTTTTTTTTTGGGCACCTATAGGGAAGATGGAATCATTGAAAATTACGTCAATGAATGTTAAAGGTCTCAATATACCTGAGAAACGCAGGATGCTCCTTCAAGACCTAAGACGGTCACATTCTGATGTAGCATATATTCAGGAAACACACTTTAAGGAAGGCAAGGTACCAGTTTTAAAGAATAGTCTATATACATCAGTATATCATGCTGCAAATAAGAATTCTAAGACTAGAGGGGTCTCAATTTTGATCTCCAGACGAGTTGCGTGGAGTATACAGGATATGAGAGCAGATGAAGAGGGCAGATTCTTATTCCTTAAAGGTATGATTGGGGGGATAAAGGTAACATTTGCAACAGTATACGTACCAAATTGTAGTCAAGATCAGTTTATCTGCTCTATTCTTGATAACCTCATGGAATTCGTGGAAGGTAAACTAATGCTGGGAGGGGATTTTAATCTGGCGTTAGAACCTAAAGTAGACACATCGATGGGCAGCTCCTCGATTACTAGAGGATGCCGTAAACAAGTTCTACGGGCACTTCATGAGTATCAACTGATAGACGCTTGGAGACTGTTCCATCCTGAGGAAAGGGACTATACTTTTTATTCCTCTCCACATAAGGTCTATTCCCGGATGGATTTATTTATTATCCCATATCACATGCTACCAGCAGTTAAAGCAGTAGATATAGGGAATATTACATGGTCAGACCATGCCCCGGTTACTCTGACATGGAAGGTGACCGAATATCCAGGAACTAACAGAGGACAGTGGTGACTCAATGAGAGTCTATTAGACAACAAGTCAGTAACTGAAGAGGTGATTAAAGAACTACAGTATTACTTTCAATACAATACTACACCAGAAGTGGACATAGGGACTATTTGGGAAGCGCATAAAGCCGTAATAAGGGGGATTTTCATTAAGCAGGGCGCTAGAATCAAAAAGACCAGGGAAGCAGAATTGACCAAAATATTGACGGAGATAAAGAACCTAGAGATTAAACATAAACAGAAATCTAATATGACTGTGGAGGCTGAACTTAGTAATCTACGTAGACAAGTGACTTCTTTACTTCACTACAAAGCCAAGGTAGCAATGCAGCATTGTTGGAAATATTACTATGAGTCTGGAGATAAATGCGGACATTTGTTAGCTAGAGCCCTACGAGAACAGCGTGTACAATCATATATACCTTGTATTGTAGACGCAGAGAATAGAAAGGTACATACCCCTACACAGACAGCATCTACTTTTCAGAACAGTTATCAAACCCTATATAATCTACCCGCGAGACAGCACTTGCAACAGAATATAGAGGAATATATTACATCGTCAGGGATTCCACAGTTAACAGAACAGATTAGAGAGGAATTAGATGCACCTATTACGTTAGAAGAATTGCAAAAGGCAATTAACATATCCAAACCTGGTAAATCACCAGGCCCGGATGGGTTCACCTATAAATACTATAAGCTATTCCTACCTCAACTTGGCAAGCAGATGATACAAACCTTTAACGCCTTAGGACAGGAGATGAGGTGTCAGAATGAAGCCTTGAAAGCATATATTACGGTTATACCTAAGGAAGATAAGGATCCCTCAGTATGTGGAAGCTATCGTCAAATTTCCTTATTAAACGTGGATTTGAAATTATTCACCAAAATTATAGCTACACGAATACAACCACATCTGACGGACCTAATCCATCCTGACCAAGTGGGCTTCATACCAACTCGTGAAGCCCGAGATAATACCATGAAGGTATTGAACCTTATCCATCTAGCTGACACTTCTAACACCCCATCTGTGTTCCTGGGTACGGATGCCGAGAAGGCGTTTGACCGAGTGGATTGGTCATTTATGTTCACGGTCTTAGGATATGTGGGGTTAGGGGAGAGGATGATCGGATGGATTTCGAGTGTATATTCGAAACCAACAGCCCAAATTAAAATAAATGGACACTTATCAGATACGGTTTCAATTACGAATGGAACCCGACAAGGGTGTCCTCTATCACCTCTTTTATTTGCATTATAACTAGAGCCATTTCTATGTAAAGTGCGGCAAAACCCAGACATTACGGGGATACAAATTGGAGGTTCACATTATAAGGTATCCGCTTATGCGGATGATCTTTTATTTTCACTCACCAAACCAAGTATTTCTTTACCAAACTTGTTGAGAGAATTAGACCAATATGGAAAATTCTCCAACTTAAAAATCAATATGTCAAAATCTGAGGCAATGGGAGTAGCTATTTCCTTATCACAGATTGAAACATTGAAAGCTAATTTTAAGTTTAGATGGACTACAACAGCCCTTAAATACATGGGTACATTTATTCCACCTAAGTTATCTCAAGTGTACGTATTAAATTTTCCACCTTTACTTAGTAAAATACGGATTTTATTAGCCAAATGGCATCAAGGTCTTTTCTCCTGGTTTGGGAGGTGCAATATAATTAAAATGTCAATTTTACCCAAACTGGTGTACCTGTTTCAAACATTGCCGATTCTTATCCCTCGAGAATTCTTTAAACAGGTCAATGTGACAATAACCCAGTTTATTTGGGCTAATAAAAAACCTAGGTTACAACGCCGACTTATGACTTTGCCAAAGCAGCATGGAGGGATGGCGGTACCAGACATCCAGAAATATTACCAGGCAGCACATATGTGGAGATTAATAGACTGGTGTAGGCATGCAGACCTTAAATTGTGGCCAAGGATGGAGCAGTCTCAGAGTTCGGTCCCATTAAAACGGGCAGCTTGGTGTTATGCAGACCTTAGTAGGACTTTGAGGAAACATCCAACCATAGGCCCCACATTGCGTATATGCTCTCGAGTGTGTTCCCTGACTGGGTTATCACCTGCTTACTCTCCCCTGTACCCTATTGTGGGGAACCCTTGTTTCCCCCAGGGACTACAGGAGGGTCCATTTAAAACATTATTGGAGTCGCAATGCTATCAGGCCTCGCACTTTGCACAAACAAGGACTTGGCCCTCACTAATGGTGTTGACCTCATCAAGGGATCGATTGAGTCTTGATTATTGGAGTGGGGAATAACTTTGACACTTTTTAAACACTCTTTCACCCCCAGACAGATTCCAAAGACCGTTGACTCAATTCGAAAAATTATGTGAAGAGAGGGGCCCACTACTCCATACACTTTCCCAAATGTATGAGTTATTGATTACTCCTGATGAGGGATATATTCCCCCATTTATTAAGAAGTGGGAAAGAATATTAGACAGGACTTTCTCCCCGACACAACAGAAACAAATAATAAATATGGCCTTAAAATCATCTATATGTACACGAGTCCAGGAAACCAACTTTAAAATACTGACGAACTGGTATTGTACACCATCAAGACTCCATAAATACACCCCTTTGATCCCAGATGAATGTTGGAGATGTCTGGAAGATAAGGGGACATTATTTCATATTTTCTGGTCATGTCCGAAACTGGAATTTTTTTGGAAGGAGGTATACCGTATATCACAGATATTTACTGATTACGTTTTACCTGAAGACCCTGCTTTATTTTTACTACATGTTACGCACATACCAGAAAAGAGATATAATAAATTAATCTTACGACATCTGTTTAACGCTGCAAAATCGTGTATTGCACGACAATGGAGAGATCTAAGGCCTCCCTCTATTGCTTCTTGGTTAATTAGAGTGGAGGAGATAAATAAGATGGAGGACCTGATACTCTCAGCTCAAAATAAGCATGAGTTATATTTGGAAACTTGGACTCAGTGGAATACATTTAAATTTTCAGAGGAGGGGAAGGCCCTTTTTGTAAATTAAATCAGTAGATGATTTTATCCCCCAGGTGGGTGCCCATATATATTGTTTTTTAGGGGAATAGGCTTTTTTTTTTTTTGGGGGGGGGATATGGGTGGGGGTGTTTATTGAATAGGTTAGGACCTGATACACCTGAAGACAAATAGGTACTCAGAAAGTATTCACCATATATCTTATTGTTATGTATTTATACCAATCTGAATAGAAGAGAAATACGTTGTTTATATACATTTAATTTAGAGGTGACAGAGTTAATGCTATGTATGGTCGAATTAACTGCTGTGTGTATTGTGGAAAATATAAATAAATAAATAATTTGAAAAAAAAATAAAAAATCTTTTACATAAGAACATTTGTAAAACAGCAAGCTGATTTGTAAATATTACCATGTATCGACATACAGTCAACATAGTATTCATATAATTAAACATAAACAAACTCCACTCTTCCAAATAATAATGATGGGTACATCCTTTTGCTCAACGTGTTTCGTGACAATAATCTCAATTCTTCAGGAGCAGGTGCCCAGTGTAACATAAATCAGTTATATAGCAATCTAAGCTAACACCTCCAAATGGAAACCACTATCGGGTATCTGACTCGGGAGCTGTGGGGGAGCACAGACAAGCACGTTAGTTATTCCCATCAGAAGTAGGCTCATATATAATAGAAAGAAAAGAAAATGAATAGATTGCTTTGTACGCAATTACTAAGTACAGCAATTTTCCACAGCTGATAACTGTTATAGGGAGATACTATAAACCACAGTATGTTCCCTGTATATCAGAAAATATGAAAAACGGTAAATGAAAAGAAAAAGTAAAGTGCACAGTGGTATAGAGCTGGCTGGTTATTGTCTATATAGCAAAGAGGAACTGCACCTAAATGGGGAGGGTGCAACTCTGTTGGGGGAGAATATGGGCAAACAATTTGAGTGGTTTTTAATTTAGGTGGTGGGAAGGGAGGGGTCAGAGAAATCTATACCAGGCAGTGAGCAAGGGTCAGAGGGTGCTACTGTGGTCATTGTTGGTAGTGTAACTGGAGTACATAAGACCAAAGCATGTAGGTTGGCAAAATCCTAATGGAGAGTCAGAACAAACAAGGAAGTATAAGATGGGCTTGTACAAAATGAAAAGCCATGTTCACAAATGCTAGAAGTTTGGTTGATAAAATGGAAGAACTAGAACTGCTGATACATGAGGAGAATTTCCATTTCAAGTGAGTATACCAGAAACCTGTTTTGACAGCTCACATGACAGCCTTGCGACTGTCCAGGGGTACACCCTGTATTGGAGGGACAGGGTGGGTAGAAATGGGGATGGGTTTGCCTATATGTTAAGAGTGATTTGCTAGTAACAAGAGAGATGACATTCCTGATGGGGCAAGCGAGGAGGTGGAATCCCTGTCCCTGGAGCTTAAAGGGAAAAAATAAATAGTAAAATAGTGGATGTATGCTACAGGGCCCCAACTTGAAGGATAAAGAGGAGATCATTCTCATCTCACAGTTAGAAATGGCGGCAAAGCTGGACAATGTTATTATCATGGGAGACTTCAATTATCCTGTTATCGACTGGACAGATTGAACTGCTCACTCATCTAAGGCTTGTAATTTCTTGAATGTCCTGCAAGCCAATTGTATGGGTTAACTGGTAGATGTCCTAAAGAGAACTAATGCTTTGCTTGACCTACTAATTAAAAACAACACAGAGCTGATTGCTGGTATAGAATTAAGGGATGACTTGGTAAACAGCTATCACAGGGTAAGTACAGTAACTGTAAATCATAGGAAAAGGAAACACAAGGGTAAGATAAGAACATTACATTTCTAAAGTGACAACGTTATTAAACTGTGTTTTATATGCAGGCTCCAGGAACAGCCCTGCTGGGCAGCCACAGGCTCCAGGGACAGCCCTGCTGGGTGGCCACAGGCTCCAGGGACAGCCCTGCTGGGCAACCAAAAAAAGGCTGGGAGAGCGGTGTGGGCTTCAGGAACAGACCAGGATTCGTGACCCCTGGCAAATCGTCATTCGACCACCAGGTTGAGAACCACTGGTCTAGTAAGACTGTCTTAAATCTTTTATAATAAGTATTAGTAAACCCTTGGCTGTGATTGGCTTTTCTAACCTTCCCAACTCTTCCGGGGTAAAAAAAAGTATAATATAATCTTTAACTAACTGCTGTCATTGTTCAGGTGACTTAGTCAAATTATTTGTTTAATATTATATAGGGAGGCATAATAAACCTGGAAGGTCTGAGTGATTTTATCCTTGTGTACAACACTATTCCACCCCTCCCACATTTTAATTTATGAATGTGGGTGCTCTCATTATTCCCTCTATTGTATCTTGCCACATTTGTTACCTGACTCATAAGCTTTGTCAGTCATATCTAAATTTAGCTCTTATGCTATCTTCCAATATTTTAGCCAGCTTCTCTCAAAAGTTCTGAAAGTTTATGTTCATCACACATATTTAAACCATAGTTTATCTAGTTCTTGTTGGTTTTCCTTTTTAATCCATGTATAATGTGACTGGCCCTTTAAAAAGTGTCACTTGGGGTCTGATTTTTCCACCACAATGTTGCAGTCCCGCTAAAAATTGCAGATTGCCGCCATTACCAGTAAAAACATTAAAAAAGAAAAGTCCATAAATCTATCCCCTATTTTGTAGACGCTATAACTTTTGCGTAAACCAATCAATTTACGCTTATTGTGATTTTTTTTACCAAAAAAATTTGGCAGAATACATATTGGCCTATACTGATGAATACATGTGTTTTTTTGTTATGGGTATGTATTATAGCAGAAAGTTAAAAATATAGATTTTTTGCAAAAGGTGATCAAATACCACCAACAGAAAGCTCTATTTGTGGGGAAAAAAGGACATCAATTTTGTTTGGGTATAACATTGCATGACCGCGCAATTGGCAATTAAACGACGTAGTCATATTGCAAAAAATTGCCTGGTCATTAAGGGGATAAATCCTTCCGAGGCTTAAGTGGTTAATATACCACTTTTACCTGTAACGTGATTGTAAATGAGCTTGCCAGTAAATGGCTGTGCATCAGTGGCATGTCAGAACAAGTCTGATCATTGGAGAAGAGCACACTGAGTTCCCAGCATAGCTAGAGAACTGACCACGGTGTGTGACATAAGCAGTGAGATATCATTTTTTCCAGCACCTTCAGGAGTGATAGCAGGAGCCAAAACGGGCAGAAAGCAGGGCAAAAACAGGAGGGTAGGCTAGGCTGAAATAGCAAGGCACCCTGTTTGACTCCTGCTCCTGTTATGTGCTTTCAGGATCTCCTTCTCTCTTCTTACTCTTCTTACAGGATGGATGTGCTTGTTTCTGTGTCTGTGCACAAGGAGTAAAGAAAGCAGAAAAAGTTTCTTGCACCTGTTCTTGTCCTTACCCTGAAGCTGGTGCCGAGCAGAACCTCCCCCACTGGAGCCTGTGGATGTTGTTACTGAGCTTCTGCCTGAGACTTCCTCCTTCAGGGCATATCTGTTCCTCATCGACTCTGACACCTGGCTCAGTGGCTCAGTGGTGTGATGGTATTCAGAGTACACACGGTTCCAGTGATGGCTCCAGTAACAGCTTCTATGCTGACAAGCCGACATGCAGATAACAGGCTGGATTGGCTGAGTAACTTAGACACAGATAGAAGGGGACTGAGGTAAACCCCAGATATGTGCCAGCTATCACCCGATCACAGCCCCCAGACAGACAGCGGTCACAGCGTGGATTGCAGGGATGGAGATTAGAGCTCACCTCACCTGCATCCTACCCCAACCTCATCCAGGAACACTTCCCCAGATCAAAGGCAATAGTAAAAAGGCAAAGTCAGTGACAGGTAGAAGACAATTGTGTTACATACATTCTTCTCAGTTTTTACAAAAGAAAAGGAAGGGTAAAACAAATAGGACTGTATTGTTAGTAATAAAAAGACTTGAAAAACTTAATGTGAATAAATCACAAGGAACTAATAGTTTACACCCAAGAGTCCCACTAAGAACTTAGCCATGTCAAGGCCAGATCATTTTTCCTAATCTTTAAGGACAGCCTACTGACTGGAATGGTACCAGCCGATTGGCAAAAAGTTAATGTTGCACCAATATTCCAAAAAGGACTGAGATATATACCTGGAAACTACAGACCAGTCAGCCTAACATCAATAATATGTAAACTATTGGAGGGGATGATAAGGGACCATATCAAAGAACGTGCTGATAAAAATAGTATGATTATGTCAGAGGAATTACCAATCCAGTAATATTTTCCTAACGGGTTTCCGGCACGTACGGCAGGACGACCGTTCTACACACGTGCATTCGCGGGTCGACGGAACGACGAGCGCACGTTCGTGTTAGTGCACGTCCAACGTGACGCTCTGGCTGGCCTATTTAAAGACACTCTGATGATCAGACAGGTTGCTGGTTTGTCTTCAGCTTCCTGTTGAAGTTACTTCCTGTTCCGGTATTCCTTGATCAACTGATTTGACCCAGACCGTCCCTCACTACGCTGCTTGTCTCATGAAAACCAACCCTCGGCTTGTTCATCGGATTCTGCTTACCTCCAGTGTTTGACCCCCTTGCCTGTGACCCAAGCCTGTCTGCTGTCTCCTGTGTTTGACCCTTGGCCTGTGACTTGGATTTGCTTACTATCTCTAGTGCCTGACCTTCTGCCTGTATACCGGACTATCCAGCTTTCTTCAGTGTTTGACCCCCGGCCTGCTTGGATTTCTGTGATACCAGTTTCTGCACAGCTGCTCACCTCCCAAGGTATTTCAACGCAACTGTATTCCATCTGCTGGTGACCTGTGCCTCTTCGTGCCATCCACTCCCTGTATCACTTCCAGGGGGCGGAGTGCACCAAGTCGCAAGGGTGAACCGTTCTGGGCATTTCGGCCTTGGTAAGTACTTATCTGACAGTACAAACCAGCCAAAATGTCAGAGGCCGACAGAGCGCGTTGACCTTTTGAAATATTGTGTCAGTTCAGAAATTGCAAGAGGGCTACAATCAAATTGATAATCACCTTCAACAACTTATCGGGTTACCCAAGCCAGCAGCTGCAAGTCAGGCATCCGCCAGTGGGGTCTCATCCTCTCAACCTTCTTTGCATCCCACTATTTTAATGACTCTTACTGAACCTAGAGTTCCTATGCCGGAGCGATTTGCAGGTGATCGCAAGAAATATAGAGCCTTCAAGAACGCTTGCTCCTTATACCTATCCCTTCAGCCCAGGACTTTTGCTTCTGAAGTGGTAAAGGTGGGTTTTATCATCTCCCTCCTGGCTGATGAACCACAAGCCTGGGCACACAGTCTGATAGAACAGAGGAGCCCTGTCTTAGACTCACTTGATACCTTTTTTTAAAACATGGCATTACTATATGATGACCCGCAGCGTACTGCCACAGCTGAAACAATTCTACATAATCTATCTCAAGGGCGTAGGCCGGTTGAGGACTATACTGGACCGCAAGTGGTCAGCCGATACAGGCTGGAACGAAGCTGCTCTAAAGTATCAATTCCACCAGGGGTTATCTGAAAATCTTAAAGATGAGTTAGCCCAGATAGAGACCCCTGCTACTTTGGAGGAGTTGATTCAGTCAGCCACTAAACTGGACAGGCACATGCGGGAGCGGCGCTCTGAAAGCTTCCAGTCTTTTCGATCCAGCTGGATGCCTCCCAAATCTTCTTCTGCTCATCCTCCTTCTCCGGCTTCTTCAACTACTTCCGCTCCTGAGGTCGAGCCTATGCAACTTGGGCTGGTCTGTGCTCCTCTTACCCCTGAAGAGAAACTACATAGACATCAAGCAAACCTATGTTTATACTGTGGGGGTGCAGGTCATTTCCTCCGGAACTGCCCTGTGAGACCTAGTAAGTGTTATCCACAAACTGTTACCAACTATCAAGTCACTGGTGTACCCAAGGCTTATGTCTCTCTCTTTATTTCTTTACAACTAGCGGAAAAGGAAACCCGCCTGCCAGCGATAATTGATTCTGGAGCATGAAGTTGTTTTTTGGACATTTTACTGGCTCAGAAACTACGAATTCCTCTGCAGACCAAGCAACAAAGTCTTCAGGTACACTTGGCCGATGGGTCTCTCCCTCGCTCTGGACTTATTACTCAGGAAACTAAACCCATTTTTGTTACTATGGACTCTGGTCACCAAGACCTTATCTCTTTCCCTATGTTTCCCATCATTCTGGGTCTCCCCTGGCTGCAGGCCCATGAACCTCAAATTAATTGGAATACAAAAGACGTTCTTTTTTATTTAAAATACTGCTCTCAACACTGTCTCTCTCCGGGCTCCTACAGCATGTTCAGCAGTAATACCAACCCCTGGTTACCTCCAACATGTTCCCTCTTTGTATCTGGAGTTTCAAGACGTCTTTGACAAATAAAAGGCTGACCGTTTTCCCCCTCACAGGTCATATGATTGCCCTATTGACCTTCTGCCCGGCTCTGAAGTTCCTTTCGGCCGTATTTATCCGTTATCTGAAACAGAATTAAAAGCTCTCAAAACCTACATCAACGAAAATCTGGAGAAAGGATTTATTCATCCTCTTCACCGGCTGGAGGCGGAATCTTTTTTGTGGAAAAAAAGGATGGATCTCTGAGGCCGTGTATTGATTACAGGGAGCTAAATAAAATAACTATTAAAAATCGGTACCCAATTCCTCTAATCCCGGAGCTGTTTCAATGTTTTCGGTCCTCCCGAATCTTCTCCAAGCTGGATCTTCGAGGGGCCTATAATCTCATCAGAATCCGAGCTGGTGATGAGTTGAAGACTGCCTTCAGGTCCAGGCTCGGACATTACGAATACCTGGTGATGCCATTTGGACTATGCAACGCCCCAGCCACTTTCCAGCACCTGGTAAATTATATTTTCAGAGAATATCTTGACAATTTCTTAGTTGTCTACCCAGACGACATTCTTATTTTTTCCACCACTGTTGAGTTGCATCGAGTCCATGTTAAAAAGGTCCTGACAATTCTCAGAACACATAAGTTGTATCTCAAGGCAGAGAAATACGACTTTGTAAAACCTGTTGTGCAATTTTTGGGATTTATTATCTACACCAATGGGGTCGCAATGGATCTACAGAAGGTCAATGCAATTCAAGAATGGCCGGCTCCCTCTGATAAAAAAGGGGTACAATGATTTATTGGTTTTGCCAATTTTTACAGGAGATTTATCATTGGTTTTTCATCCATTGTTGCTCCCATCACCCAACTCACACGTCAGCACAACCGTTTTCACTGGTCTCAGGAATCCCAAGAAGCCTTTACCAAATTAAAAACTTTATTTACCACTGCACCCATTTTACGCCATCCAGATCCAACTCTGCCGTTCGTACTGGAAGTAGATGCATCGGAAACAGCCACTGGGGCTATTCTCTCTCAAAGACAAGGACCCAAGGCCCTCCTACATCCAGTAGCTTTTGCATCTTGGAAACTAAGTCCACCGGAACGAAACTACGATGTAGGTGACAGGGAATTTTTGGCCATTAAGTGCACCTTGGAGGAGTGGAGATATCTACTGGAGGGTGCATTCCACCCTATAATGATCTTCACAGATCATGAGAATCTAGAGTATCTCAGGACAGCTAAACGGTTGAAAACCAGACAAGCCCATTGGGCCCTTTTCTTCTCTAGATTAAATTTTCATATATCGTACAGACCTGGTTCCAAGAACAGAAAGGCAGATGCACTCTCCCGGATGTTCCCTGAATCTCCTCAAACAGTCGAACCTAGTTGTCTCCTCAAAACTTTTTGTTGACCATTCACGATGACTTAGTAACTTCTATTAAAGCAACATCTAGTCATTGTACCGATCCGGAAGTACGTTCTTTAGAGAAACACGATGACCTTCTTTGGACCCAAGGAAAAATCTTTGTTCCTCTAAAAGTAAGACCTCTGGCTCTAAAGACTTTCCATGATCACAAGCTAGCAGGTCACTTCGGGATAGAAAAGACTGCAGAACTTATCTCTCAATCTTTTTGGTGGCCGGGATGGAGACAGGACTGTCAGGATTACGTCTCCTCTTGTTCTCTTTGTCAGCGCAGTAAGGGTTCAAACAATAAGTCCTGGGGTCTACTTAAACCTCTTTCCATTCCGGAGTGGCCATGGGCAGAAATCGCCATGGACTTCATTGTGGACCTACCCCCTTCTAGGGGATTTACCACTATCCTGGTAGTTGTCAATCGTTTTTCCAAAATGGCACATTTTCTACCCATGGTGGGCCAAAACAGAGATGGAGATCTTTCCAACTGACAATCCATTGACTTATTGGGTCATGAGAACAGACCACTGGCCAGAACTTGCCCAGTATGCTATTGAGCTGTTGGGCTGCCCTGCATCCAGCGTGTTTTCAGAATGGGCATTCAGTGCTGCAGGAGGTTTTGTTACTGATCATAGAACGCGTCTGTCCACAGACTCCATGGACCATTTGACTTTTATAAAAATGAATCAGTCCTGGATTACCAGCTATAAAGCCCTTGATGCCGATGTCACTGATTGAGTCTTTTTGGGATGTGGAATCTCTGCAGGACTTCGAGGCTGCCTAGCTTTGAGGGTGTTCAATCATTTCATCTGGAATAATGTTTTTGGTATAGGTTTCATGGGCACAATTAACACCCAAAGACCAATTTTTCAGCACCTGTTTGACAGGTGCATATCATTGCAATTTTTTTTGCCTTCATCAAGAGCACCTCTATAGGGTACGATAGGAAGGTGCCCCCGACACCCAAAGAGTACTTTTTCTGCACCTGTTTGACAGGTACACATCATTGCATTTTTTTTACAGCAAGGCCAATTCTTGCTTTCATCAAGATTACCTCTATAGGGTTAGGGTGGGAAGGCACCACTGACACCCAAAGACCAATTTTTACGCACCTGTTACTTCTATACAAAGTCAAGGTGACACCAGGATGTATCCAAAAAATCTCTACTCTTGTGTCCAGTGCACTACATTGTGGCCTCATCATACACACAGGCTCCCCAGCTGTTGCTGAGCAAAATAAAGGCAGCTTGCAGGGAAAATTTAAATTTTTTGGCTATATAAATGCAATTATTATGCAATATGCAATTATGGTGCCGCAGATTCTAGACATGGTACAGATCTGTCACTTTACAGGTAGACTAAAGGACCCCCAGGCACTATATTGGAAGGAATTTTTCATTTTTAGGCTTTCACTTTAAAAATCAAAAAATCACTGCTCATTTAAAAATGTTCTTTACAAACTTTTTTGTTATTGATACATGTCCCCCAGGGCAGGACCCATACCCCTATAACCATTGCTTGCCCAATTACTTGCATATAAGCCTTCAAGTCTTGACGTTCAAGTCCCATTTTAATGGGGTTCTTGATTCGGGTCCGAACTTTCACAGTGTTCGGAAGTTCTGGTGCGAACAGGGGTCCTTTCGGCCCATCCCTCCTTAAAGATTGTCAAAAACGTAATTTTACGTGTATCACAGTTGACTGTAAATGTGAGGTTAAATTGATTACAGTTTAGTGTTTCCACAAAAGCTGTTAAATGATCTTTGGTACCAGTTCAAATCAAAAAAAGTCGTAGATTCATCTTTAATTACGACGCCACCGCTGGACCGCTGGAAAAGAAAAAAATGCTCCACCCACAACGATAGCGAACTGCCATCTGCCTGCTTTGCCGTCTGACAGTTCTTATATAGGTAAGGGGTGGGGCCACCTGGTGACGTCCCCTGGTGGCCCTGCCCCATTCTGACATCATGGACTGGTGCATGCTGGGTTGGTGCACCCCTCCCATGTTGAGGGCATGTGGCCTGGTATGGTTCAGGAGAGGGGGTGGACACTCGCTCACCCCCCTCTTTTCCTGACCTGCCAGGCTGCATGCTCAGATAAGGGTCTCGCATGGATTTTGGGGGGACCCCACACTGTTTTTTTTTTACATTTTGGCAGAGCCCAGCACAACCACGTTATTTTTTTTTCTTTTAATTCAATTTTTTTTTTAATTCTGACAGCAGATGCGGGGAGAAGATTCCTGGCCTGCTGTCACAACGGGGGATGCTCTTTTAGTAACATATTACAGTATTTACACCCAGGATAGAGGTGTAACATGTAAAATGTTATGAAATTGATAATAGCCTTTAACCTTAAAGTGATAACCTGTAAAAGCTTTTAAAGCAACATCTATTAACAATTTTGAATACCAAAGTTTGTTGCTGTTTCACGGGCTTCAATTTTAAGACTTGACATATTAGGGAGTTATTTACTCATTGCAAAAGACTCTATTTTACCAAAACATTTAGAAAAAACATTGGGGTTGATTTACTAAAGCTGGAGAGTGCAAAATCCGGTGCATAGAAACCAATCAGCTTCCAGGATTTTTTGTCAAAGCCTAATTAAACAAGCTGAAGTTAGAAGCTGCCTACCATGCACAGTTGCACCAGATTTTGCACTCACATTTTAGTAAATCAACCTCATTGTGTTTGTGTGCAGAAGAAATAATGTCAGTGTATTTTTTTTTTACAAAGAATTTGCCCTTGATAAACATGTGCACTAATATCATTTAACGTAACAAAAATAACAACTATCACCATTTTATTCTCCAGGGTCTTTCAGAAAATATATACTGTTTGGCCAATATGTTTTAGGCTTAATATGTGCATTTCAAAATGTGTGCAATAACAGAAAAAAAATACTGATTGCAAAGTGGTTAAAACTGTACACAGGGTTATGAAAGAGAGTACTATGGGGATATGTTTGTAGCACACCACTGCAATTTCTAGTATAGCGTCGTATGGCACATTATCTCTCCCTGTACAGAAATATTAGCTCTTATAATAGCTTCAGCACTCACTGACAATATGGCTGTTGTAAACCTACCCTTAAAGTTATTTAAAAGGTATATATATATATATATATATATATATATATATATATATGATATTTAAATAAAGGGATGATGGCGCTGTTCAGGGTATTGTGGGGCGAACAGGTAAAATGATTAAATATATGAATATCGGGGGGGGTACGTATGAATGGTAAAAATGAATGTGTATTAGACCAGCAAGTGTATAGAAGTGAAAGAGATATTAAGGCAACTACAAAAAATGAATGCGCAGTACCTCATGTGCAAAAATTACGTGTAACAATTATAAATAACAAGCAAATAAACATAAACATAAGTTGAAAGTGACTCTGTGCTTCAATAATAAATATAATGCATAAATGTAAGTGATATGCAACACTCGATAATATGTGTCCTCCTTCTGATAATAAGTGCAAGTGCATACATAAAAAAAAAATATTATATTATATGTAGATGGATAAAAAAGGATAAATGGATCAAAGGATATATATAAAAAAGGATAAAAAGATAAAAATGTGATGATTGACAATTGTCCCAAGTATAACAAAAGAAGAAAATAAGTGATCAGTGATGTGATCAAAGTGGTGTAGTTCTGGGCTGTCCTTTGAATCTCAGCAAACTTGTAACGGCAAATGGCTTATGGACAAGCAGATGATGGTGACTTTCCTAGTGCTCCCCTCCTTTCGTCGAGTGACCCCCAAAGTGGAAACACTCACCAGAGTGCCTAACCCCTGCAGGGGTAATAGGCATATAATATCCTGAGTATATAGTAAGGCTCCTCCTCTGTGCGGACCGGTTTCCACTGCAAGGTCTCCTCTGTGGGGATGTTCCTCCTCTATCACTCTCCAGGAATGGGGGTAAAAAATCCCCAATTAGGTCCGTATGAATAAAAAATAATAAAAAACACTAATGGTGTAATATTGCTAAAAACTTAGGTTTTTTATTTAGAATGATGTGTACCCAAATAGGGTTAAAAGAACGTATTAACATGCAATAAAATGAAAATTAAAAATGCATATATGATAAAAACAGCAGAGTGCACAGCTTGAGAGCAGAGCGATGAGACACCGCAGAGCCCTGGACTAGCGTGCGTTCCACTGGCGGTGATTCCGAAACCGGAAGCCGCAGACAAGGGGGGGGGGGGAAGTGACGCGTTGTGTACCAAAGGTATCGCCTGACGTACGTTTCGTCAATAGGACATCGCCTCCGACGATGTCCTATTGACGAAACGTACGTCAGGCGATACCTTTGGTACACAACGCGTCACTTCCCCCCCCCCCCTTGTCTGCGGCTTCCGGTTTCGGAATCACCGCCAGTGGAACGCACGCTAGTCCAGGGCTCTGCGGTGTCTCATCGCTCTGCTCTCAAGCTGTGCACTCTGCTGTTTTTATCATATATGCATTTTTAATTTTCATTTTATTGCATGTTAATACGTTCTTTTAACCCTATTTGGGTACACATCATTCTAAATAAAAAACCTAAGTTTTTAGCAATATTACACCATTAGTGTTTTTTATTATTTTTTATTCATACGGACCTAATTGGGGATTTTTTACCCCCATTCCTGGAGAGTGATAGAGGAGGAACATCCCCACAGAGGAGACCTTGCAGTGGAAACCGGTCCGCACAGAGGAGGAGCCTTACTATATACTCAGGATATTATATGCCTATTACCCCTGCAGGGGTTAGGCACTCTGGTGAGTGTTTCCACTTTGGGGGTCACTCGACGAAAGGAGGGGAGCACTAGGAAAGTCACCATCATCTGCTTGTCCATAAGCCATTTGCCGTTACAAGTTTGCTGAGATTCAAAGGACAGCCCAGAACTACACCACTTTGATCACATCACTGATCACTTATTTTCTTCTTTTGTTATACTTGGGACAATTGTCAATCATCACATTTTTATCTTTTTATCCTTTTTTATATATATCCTTTGATCCATTTATCCTTTTTTATCCATCTACATATAATATAATATTTTTTTTTTTTATGTATGCACTTGCACTTATTATCAGAAGGAGGACACATATTATCGAGTGTTGCATATCACTTACATTTATGCATTATATTTATTATTAAAGCACAGAGTCACTTTCAACTTATGTTTATGTTTATTTGCTTGTTATTTATAATTGTTACACGTAATTTTTGCACATGAGGTACTGCGCATTCATTTTTTGTAGTTGCCTTAATATCTCTTTCACTTCTATACACTTGCTGGTCTAATACACATTCATTTTTACCATTCATACGTACCCCCCCGATATTCATATATTTAATCATTTTACCTGTTCGCCCCACAATACCCTGAACAGCGCCATCATCCCTTTATTTAAATATCATTTCTTTACTACACACTAGTGTGTAGTACCTCTTTGGGAGGCTGCAGTTCTAATCCTGAGCGCGGATTCTACATTATATATATTTTTTTTTTATATATATATATATATATATACCCCGGCTCCCTCGTCACTGGCTTTGATTGACAGCACTGGGAGCCAGTGGCTCCCGGTGCCCCAGTAAAGCCAGAGAGTGATTAGGCTTTACAACCACTTTAACCACTTGACATCTGTGCTATGGCCGAATGATGGCCACAGCGCGGATCTGAATCCCTACCCCTTACCATGTGATCAGCTGTCAGCCAATGACAGCTGATCACATGATCAAAACAAAAGCTCGTGATTGTTTTTTTTTCTCCTCACGCTGACAGCGGAGGAGAAAAAAAGAGCTGATCACCTGCTCATCTTAAAGGGACATCGGTCCTGAAAAGGAAGAGGCAATTATGCCTCATGTATGCCATCTCACAGTGCCCACAAGTGCCTCCTATCAATGCCCACAAGTGCCACCTATCAATGCCCACCAGTGCCACCTATCAATGCCCACCAGTGGTGCCAATCAGGGCCACCTAGAAGTGCTGCCTATCAATGTAACCGACCAGTGCCCATCACTGCCACCCATCAGTGCCCATCACTGCCACCTATCGGTGCCCATCAGTGCCGCCTCATCAGCGTACATCAATGACATACAAAAATTACCCGTTTTAAAAATAATTTTAACAAAATTAAAAACATTTTTTTTTTTTTTTTAATTCAGTCTTTTTACATTTTTTTTAACAAAAAAGAAAAATCGCAGAGATGATCAAATACCACCAAAATAAAGCTCTATTTCAGGGGAAAAAATGATAAAAATTTAATTTGGGTACAGTGTTGTATGACCGCACAATTGTCATTCAAAGTGCATCAGCGCTGAAAGCTGAAAATTGGTCTGGATAGGAGGGGGGTTTAAGTGTCCAGTAAGCAAGTGGTTAAATAATGAGAGGAGTGAGATATCCATTCAGTCAGATTATGCGCTCATGTGGCTCATTTGAATAGAGGCAAATGTTTTGTACTACATTATCAGGCTATAGCTCAAAATTAGGCCTAATTGCTAATCCCAGGGATCCTAATCAAACCCAAAATGGAGGCAAACTCAAATCTTATTCTTCAATGCGGGCAGCTTTCTGTACAGAAAAGATAACTTTTTATAGATAACTTCTGAGAGAAACCAGAAGTTTGTCTAACTAACCCGTAGTTCATATTTAAGTTCTTTAATTTACTGCAAAAAAAGCATAAAGAAAAAAAAAATCTGTAACAAACAGTATTTCGGAGTTTAAATCAGTAAACATATTCTGTGTAGATAAAAGTCAGAATTATAATTGTAATTGCATTTATTGTAGGTAAAAGAGCAGCAATTTTGCTTTATTTTACACTCTTAAAATAGAATATTCAATGTTCTTCCCTGTTTAGTAGTTTTTCATTTTGACATACATATTGTTAAAGAAATGTATGGTAATTTACATTTTTATAATAACGATTTATTGCTGCTCATGTGGTTTTTGATATAGTAATTACCTGCCAAAAGTCATCTCAAGCATTTTAATCTTGAATATATAATACACTTCATAAAAATAAAAATTTGAAGGCATGGATGATGAAATTAAAAGTATGTTTTAGAGTGTTTTTTCTTTTTTCCTTTCTTTTGCCCATGTTCTCTTGAACATGCATTGTAAATTAGAATTAGACATGATGAGGCATTTTAAAATATTATAATAGAGGTAAATATAGAAATTGTTTAATTTCCAAGCAGCAAATACAGCAGATTATGCAGCTAATCCAGAAACAAATATTCCCTAATTTTTAAAAACTATCTTTGTTACATTACTCTTTAATACTATTCCTTGTTGTCAATAGTAATAAATAATATATATGTAATTATAGTTAAAACAGGAAGCAGGTGTAGAACACAACCTCTTCAAGCAAGCTCCAGACAACCGTGGTTCTTTTCTGGAGAGTGTAGCATTTATTGGATCCTTGTAAGAGGTGTTGTATTCAACAGAGTAAATACAAAATAATACAATGACCAGAAGCCCTGTGAGTCCCCTCAGAATACTAAGTACCTGTTCATAGTTTATCAAGGATATAGCCACTCCATACATCCAGCATTTATGTCCAATCTATATGTGTACCTACGCGTCTTTCTTATGTGCATGTATCCTTATACCCTATATCCTAGGCCATTCTTCTCTACACCCTCTCCCTCTTAGCAGTTAAATCTTCCCATTAATATACAGGTGTACCAGTCACCAACATTGGATGGGGTTTCTGACTGGCTGACCTGATGATTGCTTTGATGTCATATGAATTAAAAAAAAAAAAAAATGTGCACCCTGCCTCGTGGCAATTAGCTAAATAGGTTTCTTGTGAATAAAATGAATTCCACAACTGTTTCCATTGATGGGGGTTGTGGCCTGAAAAAGAGCTACACGATGAAACAAATCCTCACTGTATACTTCCCACTGTACTCCCCACCACAAGGTTAGCACCCCTGCATTCATGCCCTTTAGAAGGGGAATCAACACATGTGCAGGGGAAATATGGTTTTGATTTACTACATTTTTATTTACTAAAGGCAAGTAGACTATGTCAGCTCGCAAGTGCAGTTGTACTCTGCAAGTGCAGTTGCTCCAGAGCTTAAAAAATAAGGTAAAGGTTCACTCTACAAAAAATACCCAATCACATGCAAGACAATTTAAAAAATAGCTTGCACATGATTGGCTGATGGAAGTCAATAGGGCTCTCTCTCTCTCATTTACTAAGCTCTGGAGCAACTGCACTTGCAAAAGTGCACAGTCTTTTTGCCTTTAGTAACTCAACCCCTATGTCAAAACTGACCTGACCCCTGCAAGAATCAGCCAAAACTGTAAGGTAACAAAATACATTGACAAGGTTTCATTCAAGTACCCATGACATAATGCAGACACCTGACTACAAACTGGTCAGGAAGTTTATCAAAGACCTAGTTAGCATATAAACCACAAATCCTTGCCACTATATGCAATGTAGATATGTTTACAAACCTACCAGTTATACCAATACCCTATTACTTATTACAAACGCTGATGAAAATTGATTAGAAAAACCAACATATTTCATACAATTAATTAGAAGGTTTACATTGTGGTTTATGTTTACTGTAGAAATCTTGAATTGTATTGAATCTAGAAGGTGTTGTCCTCATTCTGAAACTGTACAAAATCAATAAAATTGGATTGGACTTTAAATGTACATTCTAGGGTATATTAAACACCTAAACAAAAAAACCCTGAAATGCTCCTATCAAGACTGGCAGGAACCAGGAGACCAAATGAGTGGCAAAAGGCATACACAGAGTGAGGGCTTCGATAAAAACAGTAATACTTTATTGTGTATACAAAAAAAGAGAAAACAGAGCATCGGTGTGATCACAGATGATCACTGTATATATGTGGATGTTATTTATGTGACATCTGCAGTTGTACCTTCTTATAACTCAACCTGTCACTTGGTGAGTATAAAATGCAGCAACAAAGAAAAATTGAAAAGGCACATGTACACAAAACAAAAATAGGACAACATGAAACAAAGCGTCCGGACGCCGGCAATCTGTGTGTGGAGAACCTGTGTATATTACATGAATATGTGATAGGTATAATTACTAGTATATCAGGGAATCCACACAGAGATTAAATGGGAAGCTCGAGCTGCAGGGACAGGGATGAGGGAGGGAGGGGGGGGGGAGGGGAGAAGGGAAGATGGGAATGGAGCAATGTAGATAAGAGACCCAAGGAAAAAGATGCTTGGAGGTGGAGAACACTGGGAGGTGTTGTAGACAGTCACTCTTTAATTCAGCTGGTAGTAGTGGACACTTGTTGCCGAGTAGAAAAGGTGGAAAATATCCTTCACAGTGTTAAGCAAATGAGGGGAAATAAAGTTCTCCTCTGAATGTTCAAAATTTCCAAATAAAAGGACATCACCAAATAGGTATGATGGATTTCTGATAGAGACAAACAGACAAATGGTGGTATCCGGGAATGGGGTTGCACCCGTGGGAATATATGAATACTTCAATCCGGTATCTATGTGTTTCCAGATATCTGGTCAGAGTTGCATCAGTGTTACGGTTAATTAATTTCAGATGTTCACCAGAGTCCCAGATATTGGTGTGATAGATTCACCGTCTAGTATGGTATCGCTAATTGAATCACTAGGGGTGATTTGGGCTGCAATCAGCTCTCAAAGACAGAGAAGCACATCAATAATGTCCCCTCAATGAATGAAGTATGCTTCTATCCCCATAATAAAAAATAGCGGTACCTGGCGGTGTTCCGGTGCTTGGGTCTATGACCGTTTGTATCAGTTGATGTGGTTGGTTTCAGAGGTAAATAGTCCCACAGGGTGTATCGGTTGTCTCCCGTACCTTGGATGTCCCAACGTCTCCGTGTTTAGAGGCTGATTCCTCGTAGCATCTTCCGTCTGTTCTCCCCGTCTCCCTGCCTCTGCTATGCTGGCTTCCGGGAGGTGTGCCGGCGTCTCGGGACGCGGTGACGTCAACGCGTTTCGCAAGCACGATTGCGTAGCTTCGTCTGGACGTACTGGTGGAGCCTGAGGCGTCCCTTTTTATAGCGCAATGCTACACAGGACTCACACCGTGTTTGGATGTTTCTTAAAGGGACAGGATGTTTGGCGTTATGTGTCCATACACAATTACCAAGATAAAACCATTCAAGAATATTGAATAATAGTTTTCTTTGTTTATTTTTGATTAATGCATAGAGGTTTGATGGCCTAGCAAAAAGTTAGGAAAAAAGGGGGGGGGGGGGGGGGGGGGGGTTTGGGTGGGGGGGGGGGGGGGTGGGGGGGGGGGGGGGGGGGGGGGGGGGGGGGGGGGGGGGGGGGGGGGGGGGGGGGGGGGGGGGGGGGGGGGGGGGGGGGGGGGGGGGGGGGGGGGGGGGGGGGGGGGGGGGGGGGAAGGGGGGGGGGGAGGAGGGGTGGAAAGGGAAAAGAGGATGGAGGGAAAGGGATTATGCATTACAAATAAAGGGGAGACATTTCTCGCATAGTGACAAGGAGGGTCAGTATGTAAGTGGAACCCCATAACAGCAAATATAGGTATTTCGGGTCAACATGGGAGAGTAGGTAGTCTCCAACTTAATTGGCTAACATAAGGAGAAACAGTAAATTTTCTTCAGTGAATTGGCCAGTGTCAATACCTTTAGATAAGGCAGTAAATACTGCATTTGGTATATTACACATGCCCAGTTCACTGGTGCAGAGTCTATATATCAAGACCATAATCAAAAATTGATTTTATCATTCAAATTGAACTGTAAGAGTATGTATAATATAATATACTATTGACACCCCTTCATTTGTTAGGCTTGATAAATTACAGACAGGTGTGCATATGTTATAACATTCGATGACAGCTATGTTTCTCAAGCTTCTGTTGTGGTACATTAGATAGATATATCCCGCCCGTCTAAGACCAGCAATGCCAAAATGATGGTGGTTCTATGGCATGCTATATAGAGTGTGATTAAGGTGCGGATGTTAACAATGAGCAATAGCTATTATAAAATATTTTTATAAAGAATGATAAGTGATATATGAGTATAACATGGTGATGCAATTTAGTCAGGGTCAGAATAGGGGAGTGGTCAAAGGTTTTCCTTGAGGAATGATTGATACCCACCTCTACCTCTTTGCCATCTATCCAGTAATGCCTAGGTAGCGACTAAGTCTAGATCTTTGCACTTCATCTCTAGGTACCTCTCCGGCTTTGACCACTCCCCTATTCTGACCCTGACTAAATTGCATCACCATGTTATACTCATATATCACTTATCATTCTTTATAAAAATATTTTATAATAGCTATTGCTCATTGTTAACATCCGCACCTTAATCACACTCTATATAGCATGCCATAGAACCACCATCATTTTGGCATTGCTGGTCTTAGACGGGCGGGATATATCTATCTAATGTACCACAACAGAAGCTTGAGAAACATAGCTGTCATCGAATGTTATAACATATGCACACCTGTCTGTAATTTATCAAGCCTAACAAATGAAGGGGTGTCAATAGTATATTATATTATACATACTCTTACAGTTCAATTTGAATGATAAAATCAATTTTTGATTATGGTCTTGATATATAGACTCTGCACCAGTGAACTGGGCATGTGTAATATACCAAATGCAGTATTTACTGCCTTATCTAAAGGTATTGACACTGGCCAATTCACTGAAGAAAATTTACTGTTTCTCCTTATGTTAGCCAATTAAGTTGGAGACTACCTACTCTCCCATGTTGACCCGAAATACCTATATTTGCTGTTATGGGGTTCCACTTACATACTGACCCTCCTTGTCACTATGCGAGAAATGTCTCCCCTTTATTTGTAATGCATAATCCCTTTCCCTCCATCCTCTTTTCCCTTTCCACCCCTCCACCCCCCCCCCCCCCCACCCCACCCTCCCCCCCCCCCCGTTCCCCCCCCCCCCCCCCCCCCCTTCAATAACCTACACCCCCCCCCCCCCTTTTTTCCTAACTTTTTGCTAGGCCATCAAACCTCTATGCATTAATCAAAAATAAACAAAGAAAACTATTATTCAATATTCTTGAATGGTTTTATCTTGGTAATTGTGTATGGACACATAACGCCAAACATCCTGTCCCTTTAAGAAACATCCAAACACGGTGTGAGTCCTGTGTAGCATTGCGCTATAAAAAGGGACGCCTCAGGCTCCACCAGTACGTCCAGACGAAGCTACGCAATCGTGCTTGCGAAACGCGTTGACGTCACCGCGTCCCGAGACGCCGGCACACCTCCCGGAAGCCAGCATAGCAGAGGCAGGGAGACGGGGAGAACAGACGGAAGATGCTACGAGGAATCAGCCTCTAAACACGGAGACGTTGGGACATCCAAGGTACGGGAGACAACCGATACACCCTGTGGGACTATTTACCTCTGAAACCAACCACATCAACTGATACAAACGGTCATAGACCCAAGCACCGGAACACCGCCAGGTACCGCTATTTTTTATTATGGGGATAGAAGCATACTTCATTCATTGAGGGGACATTATTGATGTGCTTCTCTGTCTTTGAGAGCTGATTGCAGCCCAAATCACCCCTAGTGATTCAATTAGCGATACCATACTAGACGGTGAATCTATCACACCAATATCTGGGACTCTGGTGAACATCTGAAATTAATTAACCGTAACACTGATGCAACTCTGACCAGATATCTGGAAACACATAGATACCGGATTGAAGTATTCATATATTCCCACGGGTGCAACCCCATTCCCGGATACCACCATTTGTCTGTTTGTCTCTATCAGAAATCCATCATACCTATTTGGTGATGTCCTTTTATTTGGAAATTTTGAACATTCAGAGGAGAACTTTATTTCCCCTCATTTGCTTAACACTGTGAAGGATATTTTCCACCTTTTCTACTCGGCAACAAGTGTCCACTACTACCAGCTGAATTAAAGAGTGACTGTCTACAACACCTCCCAGTGTTCTCCACCTCCAAGCATCTTTTTCCTTGGGTCTCTTATCTACATTGCTCCATTCCCATCTTCCCTTCTCCCCTCCCCCCCCCCTCCCTCCCTCATCCCTGTCCCTGCAGCTCGAGCTTCCCATTTAATCTCTGTGTGGATTCCCTGATATACTAGTAATTATACCTATCACATATTCATGTAATATACACAGGTTCTCCACACACAGATTGCCGGCGTCCGGACGCTTTGTTTCATGTTGTCCTATTTTTGTTTTGTGTACATGTGCCTTTTCAATTTTTCTTTGTTGCTGCATTTTATACTCACCAAGTGACAGGTTGAGTTATAAGAAGGTACAACTGCAGATGTCACATAAATAACATCCACATATATACAGTGATCATCTGTGATCACACCGATGCTCTGTTTTCTCTTTTTTGTTATTAACTATATTAAACACCTACTCATAAGATATATAAAAATTCTAAAAGTTTTATTTCATATCAAAACAGTTAAAACACATATGTTAAAGCGGAGGTCCACCCACCCCACAAAAAATGTAAAGTCAGCAGCTACAAATACTTTAAATATATGGACACTTACCTGTCCAGGGTGCTCGTGATGTCGGAACCCCAGCCTGTCGGGTGCAGCCGCTGCCATTTCCCGTAGCATTTTGGCTTCACGCCCGGTTCCCTAATGCACATGCGCGAAGCGTGCTGCACATTCCAATTGGTCCAGCAGAGGAGAAAGGAGGAGGGGGCCAGACTTTTGATGTACCTTGTCAAAAGCAGGTTCCCCTCCCCTCTCCCCTGAAAGTTGCCACTGGTGGCACCTGAGGGGAGGAGGAGAAAAATACGCGGAAGTACCACTTTTGGAGGGAACTCCGCTTTAAAAACATTCACAAATGCAACAACCATATAGGTCTGTCTTTAAACCTTAATAACCCATGTATTTCCAAAGCGTTTCGCAGGCTGCCCTATTTCATCAGGGCCTTGGATCCATTAGCACTGTATGAGATACTAATATCACCTAGTCTTTTTAGGTCTGTGGGGAACACAACCCAATCCTCCAAGTTCAAAATGCAAATGTTGGATTGATGTTCACTAACACATATCTGATCTATATGGAGCCTAAGTTTCTAGGTCACATAGGTAATGTGTTGTTAAAAGCTGAATAGGTATGCTATCTGGGGAAGTGGTAAGCTGCTTAATATAGACCAATTATCCAACACAGCCTGACATGTAATGGTGATCAGTCCAATGTAGCCATTACTACATGTCGGACTGGGTTGGATAATTGATCTCCATTTATCAGCTTACCACTTTCCCAGATAGCCAGAGGCATACCTATTCAGCTTTCAACAACACATTACATATCTGACCTTAGGCTCCATATGGATCAGATATGTGGTAATGAACATCAATCTACCTTTTTTATTTTGAGCTTGGATCTGTACAACTGATAACCTCTGTGAATAACAATGGGCTTTGGAGGATTGGGTTGTGCTCCCCACCGACCAGGCAGATTAGGTGATATTAGTATCTCACACATTGCAGCTGAAGATTCAAAAAAATTAAGAAAGTTGGAGATTGTGAAGTTGGAGCTTGGCATCCTGAAACTTCAGAGATTGCTGTGTTTAGGGTGGAACATGTAATATGCTCCAGCTCCTGCCTCTTCTACCCTTGATAACCCCCTCCCTGTGACAGCATGTGGAGATCTTCTCCTTGCACAGTCTGAGGTATTTAGGAAGAAGTATGGCAAGTTTTTTGAAGTTGTAATTTTTTGTCACTTTTTTGGGGGAAATTAAGAAATTAACCCCCCTGGCGGTATTCCCGAGTCGGCTCGGGGTGGAATTTCACTACCATTAGCGGTAACGAGCCAGACTCGGGATCGCATTGCAGGATACAGGGAGAGTAACTTACCTTGTCCCCCGGATCCTGCGATGTCTCCCCGCTATGTGTGCGAGCTCCTCCGCTCGATTCACACAGTGCCCGAGTGCCGCTGAGCTCCATTCCCTGTGACGTTACGACGCACGGGAGCGGAGATCAGCACCAAATTCAAAAAAGTAAAAACACACAAAACACATACAGTACTGTAATCTTACAGATTACAGTACTGTATAAAAAAATTACACACCCCCTCTGTCCCTAGTAGTCTGTCCAGTGCCCTGTATGTAGTTTTATATTATAAATAAAAAAAATTCTGCCTGGAATTTGGAGATTGTCCATAGCAACCAAAAAGAGTCCCTTTATGTCAAAAGTGATTTTAGACCACCTAGAAAACAACGATAATAAATTAGAATCACTTGCAGGATTGAGCGATAGTGATTTATGGGGAAATTCGTCATCAAACACTAAATCTAATGACAGCGACAATTCTGCAACTGAGCAAATTTCAGTGTTTTTGATTTGATTACATTATTGAATAATTTTTATAGTTATTTATTATATTATAATTTACGATTTTGTGTTTATCATACCCAGGATGTTTACTAGACTCTGGTTTGGACAGATTTAAGTGAGTTATTCCTAAGAACTGCAGGCCTACAATATTAAACGCCAAATTTCCATGCAAAATAATTGTAGCGCTTTCAGCACCTAAAATCAGAAATAATCATACCGACCGGGAGGTTAAATAAAACATTTTTTCACAATTTGTTCTTACAATCTGTTACCTGTGCAGTACAGCATGGTTATATGACTGGTCTGGCAGTGATCAGGGATACTAACAAGTGACAGTATGTTTACTGTTTTAAAGTAATCATTTTTTTTTATTTAGTTTCTAACATTTTTTCTTTTTCTTTTTTACAATTTTTTTACATGCTTTCATCAGAGTGGTTCAGTACTACTCTGGGTGTGTTTAGGGATTGATGATCACTGTAACAGCAATGTTTTAAACTCTCATGAATGGGCTGCATTCATACCAGCTGTGATTACTATTGTGTGTTGTAATTTGGCCCACAGTTATTACACGGTACATGTGATAGCTGTGGGCCAATCACAGCATTAAAATACTAAGCACAGCTGTTATGAATGAAAGCTCAAAGTGGCTGGGTATCGAGAGCTGCAATAGCGATCATAGGAAGGGTCATGGGAGCGATGTGCTGTGTGTTCACTAGCCACAGATGTACATGTATGTGATTGTTTCTGGCCTTGGCGCCCCACTCACAGTAATTGCTGTGGGTTGGACGGCAAGTGCACATTTATTTTTCCGGCAAAAAGGTGCATTTTGTTTTATTTTTTTTAAGCGGTGAACTTATCCTTCAATCTGCAGGCCACTATTTTTTATCACATTTTCAGAGTCAATTCTCTGTCCTTATAATTCAGCAATTTAATAAGGAATGCTCTGGGAGGTTTCCCCAGAGGTAGAGGGTGAGTATAACCCTTTGTGGCGGCCAAAACTGGAGCGCTAAAATCTGTCAATAACCAGAACAAGAGAAAATGTACAGAATCATTGCCCTTTCAAATATTCCTATAAGTCATGGATAGGGCTATCATGTGTTAGGATCATGGACCCTCCATGCAGCCCACATGCTTGATGGCAGTATGCTCAGAGAGTGCACCCATGCAAGCTACAGCTGACCTACAGTGAAGCTCAGAGATGAGAATCTTGCCAAGCATGGTATACAGGACTCACAAGAATGTTAGGAGTCTAATGCAGCACTGGGGCGCAGGTCTTGCATACAGGCTGGTCATGAAATAGATTATGTCAAATTTATAATCCATGCTCAGATTTTGGAAATGGCAGCAAAGCAGCCTACACTGTATCTTAAGCACTTGTCTACTGGGCACTTAAACCCCTCTCCTGCTCAGACCAATTTTCAGCTTTCAGTGCTCTCACACTTTGAATGACAATTACTCAGTCATGTAATACTTTACCTAATTACATTTTTTGTCCCTTTTAGAGCTTTCTTTTGGTGGTTTTTGATCACCTCTGGGTTTTAAATTTTTTGCGCTATAAATGAAAAAAGACAGAAAAAAATAATAATAATTTTCTTCATTTCTGTGGCAGCCTATCTCATTTCTTCTTGAGACCCTAACAAGCCAGGAAAGTACAAATACCCCCCCCCCCCCCCCAAATAACCCCTTTTTGGAAAGTAGACATTCCAAGGTATTTAGTAAAAGACATGGTGAGTTTTTTTGATTCTTGTTTTTTTCACAAAATTGTCATTGTCCTCCTGAGTATGGTGATACCACATGTGTGGGACTTTTTCACAGCCTAGCCACAGAGGCCCAACATGGAGGGAGCACCATCAGATGTTCTAGGAGCATGCATTACACATCTAACATGTTGACTACACTTTTGAAGGCCCTGGAGCACCAGGACAATGGAAATGCCCACAAAATGACCCCATTTTGGAAATCTAACACCCGACGTATAATCTATGATGCATAATGAGTCTTTTGAACAGTTCATTTTTTTCCAGAAGTTTTTGGAAAATGTGGAATAAAAATGAAAACATATTTTTTACACAAAGTTGTCCATTTATAAGAAATTTCCTTTGCATGTACATAGCAAAAACGATACCCCAAAATACATTCAGCTACTCCTCCTGAGTATAGCGATACCACATGTGTGCCAGCCTGTCCACATACAGAGGCCAAACATGCAAGGAACACCGTCAGGTGTTCTAGGGACACATAGCATGCACATATCAAGAATTACACCCCAAAATACATTCTGCTGATCAAAGGGTAAACAAAAGATTATCTGTGGTTTTAGAAGCGCAATTGTCCTCAGGAGGATAGCTCTGGTCCAGGCAGAAGGTAGTGACTCGGTCAGCAACAGTGAATACAATTGTCTGGGCAACAGGAAGGAATACTGTCCTTGGTCAGTACATGCAGCAGGCACGGATACTGTCCATATACAGTCAAGGGTCAGTGCAGGCAGAGATATTGTCAGCAGTGCCAAAATATTGGTCCTGGTAGTAGGCAGGAACATGGTCCACGAGGTGTGGTCAGTTCATGCGACAGGCAGAGGCATGATTGCAGAAGTCGTAGCAGGCCGCAGGCAGAAGTAGGGCCTCGTTCAGAACAGAATGGGGACAGGGGTAGAGGCTTCTCCCACCCAAATCTCTTTGAAGCTTCCGAGTCTCCAGACCCTAATCTAGGAATGAGAAAACAAAAATAATTGTTTTCTTCATCCAGAAAGACAATTCTAGAGCCCCTCACATATGTGAGACCCCTGTGTTATTAACCCCACTAGTCCAGTAGCAGGGTACAAGATCAGTCTGTCACGTACCTGGTGGTGCGAGCCCGAGATTGCAGGGGGAGGCCTCCCTTGCGTCTCCCACTCCTGGTCCCCTGGTGTGGGAACAGGAGAGCCAGAAGTGAGGAGGAGCACGGGTGCCTGGCAGGATCAACAGACCGGTGGGAAGGAAACAGGTTAGCTGAGCAGGCAGGATCTCTGGGAAGCAGGCTCACAGGTAAACCGGATAGCAGAGCTGGCAGGATCACAGGAAACAGGCTCACAGGTAAACCGGATAGCAGAGCTGGCAGGATCACAGGAAAGCAGGCTCACAGGTAAACTGGATAGCAGAGCTGGCAGGATCACAGGAAGCAGGCTCACAGGTAAACTGGATAGCAGAGCTGGCAGGATCACAGGAAGCAGGCTCACAGGTAAACTGGATAGCAGAGCTGGCAGGATCACAGGAAACAGGCTCACAGGTAAACCGGATAGCAGAGCTGGCAGGATCACAGGAAGCAGGCTCACAGGTAAACTGGATAGCAGAGCTGGCAGGATCACAGGAAACAGGCTCACAGGTAAACCGGATAGCAGAGCTGGCAGGATCACAGGAAGCAGGCTCACAGGTAAACTGGATAGCAGAGCTGGCAGGATCACAGGAAACAGGCTCACAGGTAAACCGGATAGCAGAGCTGGCAGGATCACAGGAAGCAGGCTCACAGGTAAACTGGATAGCAGAGCTGGCAGGATCACAGGAAACAGGCTCACAGGTAAACCGGATAGCAGAGCTGGCAGGATCACAGGAAACAGGCTCACAGGTAAACTGGATAGCAGAGCTGGCAGGATCACAGGAAACAGGCTCACAGGTAAACCGGATAGCAGAGCTGGCAGGATCACAGGGAACAGGCTCACAGGTAAACTGGATAGCAGAGCTGGCAGGATCACAGGAAACAGGCTCACAGGAAAACCGGATAGCAGAGCTGGCAGGATCACAGGAAACAGACTCACAGGTAAACCGGATAGCAGAGCTGACAGGAACTGGACAACGGCTTGGCAAGTAAGTTCACAGGTACACTTGGATAGCAGAGCTGACAGAAACTGGACAACGGCTTGGCAAGTAAGTTCACAGGTACACTTGGATAGCAGAGCTGACAGGAACTGGACAACGGCTTGGCAAGCAGGTTCACAGGTAAGCTGGGATAGCAGAGCTGACAGGAACTGAACACAGGAAACGGAACCACAGACTGGACTGGAACCAGCAGGTGAACAGGCTCGTTACAGAGGGTCAGACTGCAGACTGGACCAAGGCTAAACAAGGAACCAAAGTTCATCAAGAAGTCAGGTAATGAATCTGAACTAGAGCAAGGTACAATGGATCAGGCAGGAGGATGGTCACTGGAAGCCGGGGTCGGGTACAGGCAGAAAGCAGGATAGTCTTTATGGCAAGCCGGGTCAAAGGAACAGGTATAACAGGATCAGGTTTCTTTCACTACACCACAACGCTGTAGAGCAGACAGCAAAGACCGTCTGCTCTAGTCAGGCTTAAATAGGCCGGCTGGTGCTAACTAGGGCGCGCGCCCGTCTCCCTGTGCGCGGTTGTGCACGTGCCCGCGCCCGGGCGCGCATGCGCATGCGCAATGGAATCTGAGGGCCGGGACGGCCCGGGTTTAGATTTCTGGCAGGATCTTCATGACATTGCCCCCCTCCTAGGGGCAACCTCCGGTTCCCCTTCTGGGCAAATCTCTCAGGGTGAGCTCTTTTGAAGGCTTGAACTAGACTCTTAGCATGGATATTACACTCGGGCTCCCAGGAATTTTCTTCAGGACCATATCCCTTCCATTTGATCAAAAACTGGTTCTGATTTCTCCTTTTTCTAACATTTAGTATGGCCTCTACCTCATATTCTTCCTCGCCATCTACCAAAACTGGGTCCGGGGGTACCGTCCTTCTATTGGAAAAGGGGTTGGAAGTGGAGGGTTTTAACAGGGAAACATGAAAGACTGGATGGACCTTGAGGGAATCAGGAAGTTCTAACTCATAGGCTACTTCATTAATCTTTCGTTTGACTGGAAAGGGACCTAAGAACTTAGGGCCCAGTTTCTTTGAGGGACAAGCCAATTTCAGATTCAAGGTGGAGAGCCACACTGTGTCACCCGGTGCCAGTACCAATTCTCCACGCCTCTTTCGGTCAAAGACTGTTTTGTTATGTTCCTGGGTCCGGGCCATGGTGTCCTGCAGGAGTTGGTTATTGGAAGCAAAGAAGTCAATCTTCTCCTGGACTGCGGGCACAGTACATTCAGGAAGGGAATTGGGCAGAAATGAGGGATGAAAGCCATAGTTGGCGAAAAAGGGTGTCTGTTGGGTGGCCGAGTGGATAGCATTGTTATATGCAAACTCGGCAACTGGTAACAGGGAGATCCAATCGTCTTGGGAGAAGGAAGAAAAGCATCGAAGATATTGTTCCAGGGTCTGATTGGTTCTTTCGGTCTGTCCATTGGTTTGAGGGTGATAAGCGGAAGAAAACGATAGCTCAATATTGAGGGCCTTGCAGAGTGATTTCCAAAACCGAGAGGTGAATTGTACCCCTCGGTCGGACACTATGTTGGCTGGTACCCCATGGAGTCTGATGACTTCTCGGATGAACACTTGTGCGGTTTCTGAGGCAGAAGGGGTACCCTTCATGGGAACAAAGTGTGCCATCTTTGACAGACGATCAACTATCACGAAGATCGTAGTGTGGTCCTCTGCTGGGGGCAGTTCCACAATGAAATCTATGGACAGCATTTTCCAGGGGCGATCTGGGACTGGTAATGGCTTGAGTAATCCCCAGGCTTTGGTTCTGTGACTCTTGCTCCGAATACACACAGTGCATGTTTCCACAAATTTCCTGCAGTCTTCCCTTAGCTGAGGCCACCAGAAGGTACGTTGTACCAATTCAGTGGTTTTGGTGACACCAAAGTGTCCGGCAAGCTTGTGATCATGGCACAATTCCAGGACGGTTACCCGCAGACCCTCGGGAATGAAAATCTTATCCCCATGCCACAATAGCCCATCCTTGGCCTGCAACCCAGGACCGGGAGTGGGTATGAGGCCACTGGAGGCCCGCCTGAGCTGGGACAGTAGGTCTTTCTGTAACAGGAGAAAGTTTCCAGGGGCAAGGATAGTGTCTGGAGGGGAACCATCCTGGGATTTGTGATACATACGAGACAGAGCGTCCGGCTTCGCGTTTTTGGAACCCGGACGATATGTCACGTGAAAAGTAAAACGAGAGAAAAATAAGGCCCAACGGGCCTGTCTAGGTTTTAACCTCTTGGCAGTCTTCAGGTACTCTAGATTCTTGTGATCTGTGAAGATCAGGATTGGGTGAGTAGCCCCTTCTAGCAGGTAACGCCATTCCTCGAGGGCGGTCTTTATGGCCAGTAATTCCCGATCCCCCACATCGTAGTTCTTCTCGGCTGGGGACAGTTTCCGTGAGAAGAATGCCACGGGGTGTAGCAGGGCTTTGATGCCCTGTCTCTGGGACAGGATGGCCCCTACAGCTATCTCTGAGGCATCCACTTCGAGGACAAAGGGCAGAGAAGGATCTGGATGCTTCAGGATAGGGGCTGAGGTAAAGAGCCCCTTGAGGGCCTCGAAGGCCCCTTGGGCCTCAGGGGACCAATGAAAACGGGTACCTTGTTTGGTGAGTTGAGTAATGGGTGCCACTATGGCCGAGAATCCCTTGATGAATTTGCGATAAAAATTGGCAAAGCCAATGAATCGCTGGATCCCCTTTTTATCTGCGGGAACTGGCCAGTCCAGGATGGCTGAGATTTTCTGGGGGTCCATCCGGATGCCTCTATTGGAGATGATCAAACCTAGGAAGGGTATGCTTTCTACCTCAAAGAGACATTTTTCTGCCTTGGCATAGAGGCCATGTTGCCGGAGACGACCCAACACACTTTTAACATGTCCACGATGCAGCTCTAGGGAGGAAGAGAAAATTAGTATGTCATCAAGATAAACAACAGCAAAAACATCAAGGAAGTCCCGAAGTACATCATTTATAAAGGCCTGGAAGGTAGCGGGGGCGTTACAGAGTCCAAACGGCATCACCAGGTACTCGAAGTGCCCAAATCGAGACCGAAATGCCGTCTTCCATTCGTCCCCATCCTTTATACGTATCAAATTGTATGCCCCTCTGAGGTCCAGTTTAGAAAAGATGGAGGCCGTGCCAAGCCTCTGAAACAGTTCAGGTACCAGGGGAAGCGGGTAGCGATTTTTGACTGTGACCTCGTTTAGGGCACGGTAGTCCACACAGGGTCTGAGAGAATGGTCCTTCTTTTCTACAAAAAATATTCCAGCACCTGCAGGAGACGTGGATGGGCGGATAAACCCTTTTTTCAGGTTATCATCAATATAGTCCTTTAATTTTCCCTGCTCCACCTCTGTTAACGGGAAAACCCTACCGAAGGGAATCTTGGCCCCGGGAAGGAGTTCAATGGGACAGTCATAGGGCCTATGTGGTGGCAGCACATCTGCCCTTTGTTTACTAAACACATCCAGGTATGCATGGTAGACTTCAGGGATGGACTGACGTAGACCTGCCTCGTTTTTGAGGCAGAGCAGAGCAGAGGGTCCTGCGGGGGCCAAGGAGCCGCAGGACCTTTGGCAGTAGGGAGAAGAAAAGGCCACCTCTCCTGTGGACCAGTTGATGACCGGGTTGTGTGCTTGCAGCCAGGGGATTCCTAGAATGACTGGAAACAAGGGAGAAGAAATTATGTCCAAACATAACAGTTCTTGATGTGACTCTGAGATTACTGTGTGCAATGGGGCAGTCTCCTGAGTCACTGGGCCAGATTTGATGGTGGACCCATCCGCCAGGTGGACAGACAGGCCTTGTTTTCTCAGACGGAGAGGAATTCGATGCCGGAGAGCAAAAGCAGAGTCCATGAAGCAACTGCAGGCACCAGAGTCAATGATAGCTGTGGTTTGTAGGGTCCTTCCTGAGAACTGGAAGGAAACAGAAAGGGCAAGATGAGATGAAACCCCGGTCACAGGATCCACATAACTGGAGAGAATAGTGGGGAACTTACGGAGTTTAGCCGGGCAATTCCGAACATAATGACCAGGCTCTCCACAATACAGGCACAGATTGTTGCTGCGGCGTCTCTGACGTTCAGCTGGGGTGAGAGAAGGCCGCAGGAGTCCAAGTTGCATGGGTTCGGATGCGGAAGAGGCATGAGTAGGTTTAACGGGGGGAGCAGAGCGGAAGTGACTAGGACCCCTGGGGAGCATCCAGGTAGGTCTTGGGGACCCCAAGGTTCGTTCGGCCCTACGTTCCCGTAGGCGCCGGTCAATTTGGATGCTTAGGTCTATGAGGGAATTCAGGGTCTGGGGTACCCCCACTCTGGCGAGCTCGTCCTTGAGTGCGTCTGAGAGGCCCATGCGGAATTGATGACGGAGGGCAGCATCGTTCCAGTCGGTGTCGGCACCCCAACGCCTGAACTCAGCCACATAGTCCTCTGCTAGTCTTCGACCCTGTTGGAGAGAACGTAAGGCGGCCTCCGCAGTGGTTGAAAGTTGGGGGTCCTCATAAAGCTGCGCCATGGCATCAAAAAAGGTGGAGAGACTGGTCAATGCTGCATCCTTTTGTTCCACGAGACGGTGGGCCCAGATTTGGGGATCCCCAGTCAGTAGGGCTACCACAAAACCCACCTTGGTGGTCTCTAAAGAGAAGGTCCTAGGTTGCAGGGCAAAATGGAGTTCACAGGAGTTACGGAAAGTTCTGAAGCTACCACGGGCACCCGTAAATTTCTCTGGAGTAGGTACCTTGGGCTCAGGTGGTAGCATCACTATAGTCTGGGTAGGTGCAGGCCCCGTTGGGGGTGCTGCTGGGTGAGGAGTTCCTTGGGTACTGGATGGACCAGACAGGGCCAGTACCCGTTCCTCCAGCCGGGTATAACCCTGCTGGAGGTTCTTCACCGCTTCGGTCAGACCTGCCAGGTGTTGGCATAGCCCCTCCATGGCGGGGGCTCCCTGCTCGGGCTCAGACATGGCTGTCTGCTACTGTCACGTACCTGGTTGTGCGAGCCCGAGATTGCAGGGGGAGGCCTCCCTTGCGTCTCCCACTCCTGGTCCCCTGGTGTGGGAACAGGAGAGCCAGAAGTGAGGAGGAGCACGGGTGCCTGGCAGGATCAACAGACCGGTGGGAAGGAAACAGGTTAGCTGAGCAGGCAGGATCTCTGGGAAGCAGGCTCACAGGTAAACCGGATAGCAGAGCTGGCAGGATCACAGGAAACAGGCTCACAGGTAAACCGGATAGCAGAGCTGGCAGGATCACAGGAAGCAGGCTCACAGGTAAACTGGATAGCAGAGCTGGCAGGATCACAGGAAACAGGCTCACAGGTAAACCGGATAGCAGAGCTGGCAGGATCACAGGAAGCAGGCTCACAGGTAAACTGGATAGCAGAGCTGGCAGGATCACAGGAAACAGGCTCACAGGTAAACCGGATAGCAGAGCTGGCAGGATCACAGGAAGCAGGCTCACAGGTAAACTGGATAGCAGAGCTGGCAGGATCACAGGAAACAGGCTCACAGGTAAACCGGATAGCAGAGCTGGCAGGATCACAGGAAGCAGGCTCACAGGTAAACTGGATAGCAGAGCTGGCAGGATCACAGGAAACAGGCTCACAGGTAAACCGGATAGCAGAGCTGGCAGGATCACAGGAAACAGGCTCACAGGTAAACTGGATAGCAGAGCTGGCAGGATCACAGGAAACAGGCTCACAGGTAAACCGGATAGCAGAGCTGGCAGGATCACAGGGAACAGGCTCACAGGTAAACCGGATAGCAGAGCTGGCAGGATCACAGGAAACAGGCTCACAGGTCAACCGGATAGCAGAGCTGGCAGGATCACAGGGAACAGGCTCACAGGTAAACTGGATAGCAGAGCTGGCAGGATCACAGGAAACAGGCTCACAGGACAACGGCTTGGCAAGCAGGTTCACAGGTAAGCTTGGATAGCAGAGCTGACAGGAACTGGACAATGGCTTGGCAAGTAAGTTCACAGGTACACTTGGATAGCAGAGCTGACAGGAACTGGACAACGGCTTGGCAAGTAAGTTCACAGGTACACTTGGATAGCAGAGCTGACAGGAACTGGACAACGGCTTGGCAAGCAGGTTCACAGGTAAGCTGGGATAGCAGAGCTGACAGGAACTGAACACAGGAAACGGAACCACAGACTGGACTGGAACCAGCAGGTGAACAGGCTCGTTACAGAGGGTCAGACTGCAGACTGGACCAAGGCTAAACAAGGAACCAAAGTTCATCAAGAAGTCAGGTAATGAATCTGAACTAGAGCAAGGTACAATGGATCAGGCAGGAGGATGGTCACTGGAAGCCGGGGTCGGGTACAGGCAGAAAGCAGGATAGTCTTTATGGCAAGCCGGGTCAAAGGAACAGGTATAACAGGATCAGGTTTCTTTCACTACACCACAACGCTGTAGAGCAGACAGCAAAGACCGTCTGCTCTAGTCAGGCTTAAATAGGCCGGCTGGTGCTAACTAGGGCGCGCGCCCGTCTCCCTGTGCGCGGTTGTGCACGTGCCCGCGCCCGGGCGCGCATGCGCATGCGCAATGGAATCTGAGGGCCGGGACGGCCCGGGTTTAGATTTCTGGCAGGATCTTCAGGTAGAGGTAGGTATAAAAGCGTCAGGCAAAGGCGTGGTCGAATAACAAGCCTGGGTCAGTTCAAGAGTTTACCATACTTCACTAATATTTTATTGAAGTATTGTAAGGGCAGAAACAGTCACCTATGCAGAGGCCTGGTTGGGAAGGGCACCGAAGACAATAAAAAGAGGTGTCTCTTCTAACTTCTCCACTGGTACACACCCTAAATCTCTTCTGATGTCTTTGGCCTGTTGGTTTGGGAGGGATTTTATCGGAAAAATGGCGTTCAGAGAGTCTACTCTAAGAACATTGAAAAAAATGTTTTCTGGTGGGCCGTGTGGGAATATAAGGGCAGTGATAATTTCTTCCTGGTAGCCAAGGAAGGATTGGAGGCTTTCGGTGGAGTTGCGGTAGATTATATAGGAGTTGTATATGGCCAAATTAAAAAACTTGATTGATACTTTTTTTATATTAATGGTATGTTCGTCTTGGGGCAAGATAGGGTTCGAGCATTTGGTCGTTAAAGTCAACTTCCCCCATGAACAAATTGTATTCATGGACACATGTTGGCTTTTGGATGGGGCCATTCCTTCCTTCGTCCCTTCACTTCACTGCCAGAATTTCCTCATTTTGCAGACTCGTCGTCTCCCCTCTTAACTTCATGTTGACAACAAGCTTTTGAGGAAAGCCCTCCCCGTTCTTTCTCACAGTGCCACATGCTGCTGTCTGCCACATGCTGCCTGTCTGGTGAAGGTTGCAGAACAGGGGCAGACTTGTGTAGAAGTTGTCTACATACAAGTGATATCCTTTCTCCAGTAGTAGGTATATGATGTTCCAAACAACTTTCCTGCTTGAGCCTAAGTAGTCTGGGCAATTAGGGGGATGCAGCTGGGTGTCCTTCCCTTCATAAAATATGAAGGCATATGTGTACCGGTGGCTTGGTCACATAATTTGTACAATTTCACCCCATAGCAAGCCCTTTTGCTGGGGATAAATTGCTTGATTCCTAGCCAGCTGCTAAATTTGACTAGTGGCTCATCCACATATATGTGTTGGTCTGGGGTAAACAACTGGGGGAATTGTTCTGAAATTTTTTATAAAGCTTTTAATAATTTGGGTAATTTCGGGGAGAGCACTGGGTATTGTCATTATAATGTAGGAACCTCATTATCATGAGATATCTGTCTCTGGGCATTACTACGGAGAAGATTGGCATGTGGTAGATTGGGTAGGATGATTGTAATACATTTTTTTTGGTGAGTCTTATACAGAATGTGAGGCCAAAAAACCTTAAACTCCTCCACTGTCAGGTTTCTCCACTCAAAGGGATGGGAATAATAGGATGTTGGGTTACTCAAAATAAATTGATGTGCATACAGGTTGCACTGGGCTACAATTGATGCTAACAAGTCCTCTGTAAAAATTAAATAAAAACAATCAATTGGGGAAAAATTCTCTGTGTCCACTTGGACTCCTGGCTGGGCAGTGAAAGGGGGGAATGTTAGCTTCTCCTGAGTTAGTAGGCGGCCACAAGGGATTCTGAAGGGAATAGGGAAGGCTGGCATGGGTCCTAACCCTTTGGGGCTGAGGTGACACCCCACTAGCACTTGGCCTTTCTTGCCGAGGTACTGCGGTGTTGGTGGATGCCACTGCCTTCTCACCAGAATGCTTTTGTTTGGCATGCAGAATATCTTCCTTCACTGAGTCTGTCAGTGTTCCACTGCTGAGGACTGGCTCATAATTGACATCAAACTCAGAATCCAAATTTGAAGACAAATCCTAAGGAAAGAGCTGCCCGTTGCTCTTGTCGGCCACACTAAGAATGCCTCTTCAACAGAAAATGATCTTTTTGATATTGTTGTTGATGGTTTGTGCTGATAAGCCTGCACTGATGGAGCGGCACAGATGTGCACTGATGACCGATGGCACAGATGTGCACTGATCACGGATGGCACAGATGTGGTGGCACAGATGTGCACTGATCACTGATGGCACTGATGACTGATGGCACATATGTGCACTGATGACTGATAGCACAGATGTGGACTGATGACTGATGGCACAGATGTGCACTGATCACTGATGGCACAGATGTGCACTGATCACTGATGGCACTGATGACTGATGGCACAGATGTGCACAGATGTGCACTGATGACTGATGGCACAGATGTGCACTGATGACTGATGGCACAGATGTGCACTGATGACTGATGGCACAGATGTGGCAGCACAGATGTGCACTGATGACTGATGGCACTGATGACTCATGGCACAGATGTGGACTGATCACTGATGGCACAGATGTGCACTGATCACTGATGGCACAGATGTGACGGCACAGATGTGCACTGAAGACACTGATCACGGATGGCACAGATGTGCACTGATGGCACAGATGTGCACTGATGACCGATGGCACAGATGTGGCGGCACATATGTGCACTGATGGCACTGATGACTGTTGGCACAGATGTGCACTGATGACTGATGGCACAGATGTGCACTGATGACTGATGGCACAGATGTGCACTGATGAATGATGGCACAGGTGGCACTGATGGCACTTATGACTGGCACTGATGGTCACTGACCCTGATTGGCACTGTAAGACTGGCACTGACTCTGATGGGCACTGACCCTGATTGGCACTGTTTGGGCACTGGTTGGCACTGGTGTTGGCACTCTATGTGATTATATAGAGATGAAATCACAAGAACTGTAGCTGCAGCACAGGTCGCTCTCCCTCCTCACACGCAGTCTCTGTGTGAGGAGGGAGAGCTGTTAATGAGAGATGATCTCATATGTTTACATTTGAGATCATCTCTCATTGGACATGCCGATCACGTGGTAAATGGCCACTGTGATTGGCCATTTACCATAATCTGTGATTGGCTGTGTCCAAGGGACACAGCCATCACAAGTTTTCCCTGATGGGTGCCCATGAGGGCGTGCGGGGAGTGTGCCAAGGGAACAACATCATATGATAGCGTCCCGGAAATCGGCTATAGCGCGGGGGCAAGGTGGTTAATAAAAAATATGCAAATAATAGAGTACAACGGGGTAAATCACTAAGAGTTAAACACTGCATGATTATTTTAGGTAAAATAACTATAGCATTTTTTAAAGTGATTGTAAATTTTTTTCCCTATAAAAATAACAAACATGTTATACTTACCTGCTCTGTTGCAGTGGTTTTGCACAGAGCATCCCAGATCCTCCTCTTCTCGGGTCCCTCTCCTGTGATTCTGACCCTTCACTCCTGTTCAGTGCCCCACAGCAAGCAGCTTTCTATAGGGGCACCCGAGCTGAGTCACAGCTCCCTGTGTCCATTCAGACAGGGAGCCCCGACCAGGCCCCATACCCTCTCTCCCCTGATTGTCTAGCTGACTTTGACAGAAGCAGGAGCCAATGGCCCCGCTGCTGTGTCTCAGCCAATCAGGAAGGAGACCATCGGAAGGCTACGACACTTGTAGACATTGCTGGATAGAGAGGGACCTCAGATAAGTGTTAGGGGAGCAGAAGGGGGCTGCTGCACACAGAAGGCTTTTTATCTTAATGCATAGAATACATTAAGATAAAAAACCTTCTGACTTCACAACCCCTTTAACTCGTGAATGTGCAATTCACAAAACAGCAACTGTTGAGACAACAAACACATTGATCAAAGTACATAATGTACAATAAAGGGTATATAGTGCAGGAGTCTGTAAAGCTGCCCATAGATGGTTAGTTTTATTTTGTTGAGCCAGTGGGTTCCTCAATCCAAACAAATTAGGTTAATAGAGAAACCCAATCCCCCCCAGGTCAGTCTGTCCCCCAATAAAATCCTTCCCCCCAGGTCAATTGGTCCAACAGTATTAAAAAGATGTATCTCTGCGCTGTGGTGTTAAAGTGAAAAAATGCTATATATATATATATATATATATATATATATATATATATATATATATATATATATATATATATATATATATATATATTATATATATTGTAGCAGAGCATCCCAGAGAGAGCTAGGAGAAGTCTTGTTTGGGGTTTATACGTCACCCAGGCTCCTCTCATAAACATTCAGAAATCTCTGATACATGATCCAGTTCGGATCTAATGCCCCGTACACACGGTCCGATTATCGTACGAAAAAAGTCGCTTTCGGACAGATCGTTCGATAATCTGATCGTTAGTACGCAGCTTTCGACAGCCGATCACGATAGTCCTTCCAACCAAATCCGAAGGGACAAACAGGAAAACTTTGGTTGGACGACAGCCCATCGTACGACAATCGTGTAATCAGTACAGTATTCGTCCGCTAAAAATCTTTCGACAAGCACCACGCATGATCGGAAACACGAAAATAACCCGGAAGGAGACGGGAGAATGTAAACAATGATTTTACCGCGAAAATGCTCCTTTATACGAACAGAAACTCGCCTGTAGCCAATCCTAATATTCCCCAAGAATCAATCAACAAATGATAATATTGTAGTTAAGTAGCAATCATTATTTTCCTTTAACCACCTGATTACTGGACACTTTAAACCCCCTTCCTTTCCAGACCAATCTTCAGCTTTTAGCCTAGTTGCAATTTGAATGACAATTGCGCGGTCATAAAACACTGTAGCCAAAGTAAATTTTTATCATCTTTTCCCCCCAAATAGAGCTATCTTTTGGTGGAATTTGATCACCTCTGTTCTAATTATTATTTATTTAAAAAAAATGTAAAAGACCGAATTTAAAAAACAAAAAATTCTAAAAATATAAAATGGGTAATTCCTGACCGTCATTGATGTACGCTGATGAGGTGGCAGTGACGGGCACCGATAGGTGGCAGTGATGGTCATTGATGGGTGGCAGTGATGGTCACTTATGGTTTACACTGATAGCCAGCACTTTTAGGTGGCACTGATTGGCAGCACTGGTGGGCATTGCTAGGTGGCACTGGTGGTCATTGCAAGGTGGCGCTTGTGGTTATTGCAAGTGTGACCATTGTCCTTTTAAGATCATAAATCATTCATTGCACTGTACTAATTGTTCCCCTAAAAATAAAAAATAATAAAGTTTACAGAATGTTTTCAAAACAGATCAACTTTATTAAAACGTGTCTGATAAAACTGAACAAAATAAATATCAGTGCTTCTACATGTTTACAATATTTTATACATTTGTAATATATAATAAACCTTCTTATAACACAAAATATTAGTATTATGTCAGAACTATGCTACTAAAAACAATTTTTACAACATAAATGCAACATAATGTTGATAACATCCCAAAAAAACTATTTAAAATCTCATCTGAAACTACAGTTGCGTATAATGAAAGTCTTGTGACCAAGGTGGATGTTGACGTTCAGGCTGCATGTATTGCCATTGGGCACCAGGACGATTTGAGCCATGAGCAACATGTTGTGTTGATGGAGATGAATCAGACTCCGTAATACTTGTTTTGCTTGTTAACTCGCCTCTAACACCTTTATTCAGCATCTCAAGCATTAACATTTCTGCAATTTGCCGTTGTTCCCCCGACATGCTTCTCATCTTGTCTGCTGTAATAATGCCCAAAGCATCAAATACGTCAGTTTTCTTTTGGAGAGCAGCACTTGCCTTCGTCAGAAACGATGTAGTGGCATCCTCAAGTCTCCTCCTCTTCTGAGGCCTAGTCACTGGTGTGCTCAAAGTGGACATACTGGTGATGGAAGTTGTCACTGGTGTGTTCGGAGTGGACACATTCAAGTCGTCTTGGGATTCATTTGCCTGTGTTGTTGTCTAGTCAAATAAAGGGAAATTATAGTATTGAAAATAAATACCATGATGTAAGAAAACATTTGAAAAGCCAAATATTTGTTAATACCTGTGTCTGTGGTATGTCCTCTGAATCCTCAAACTGCATGACAGGAGACATTTGATCCAAATCTGCAGAAGTGGATAGTAGAGTACTGGAGGTAGAAGGAAGAGTACATATGGATGATCTTGCATCAACTTGTTCCGTCAGAAACCTCAGGCTTTCAAAGTACCATAGTCTGGGAACATATACATCATCAGCTCCTACTCCAGATCTTTGTGAATCATGAATTTTATTGAGTTCCCTTTTGAAAACAGTCCTGAGGTTTGCAATTTTATTGTGAACATAGTTCAGGTCGGCAGAACTACAAATAGGTTTGCACAGTTCAACTAGTTTATTGAGGGCCTCCTGCCTTTTATTGCGGTTGGGGTACTCCTTTGATTTCACCTTCCACAAGCATGGCATCTGCTTGTACAAATCAATGAACTGTGCCAAGAATTCTGGGCTTGTAAACCTGTCCACCATCTTGCCTGCATAATAAAATGTAAATATTATAATTAATTCCTATCTTGTACATCAGACCTACATATACATTATGCTATCACCTCACAATGCTATCACCTCACAATGCTATCACCCCACAATGCTATCACCCCACAATGCTCTCACCCCACAATGCTATCACCCCACAATGCTATCACCCCACAATGCTATCACCTCACAATGCTATCACCCCACAATGCTATCACCCCACAATGCTATCACCCCACAATGCTCTCACCCCACAATGCTATCACCCCACAATGCTATCACCTCACAATGCTATCACCCCACAATGCTATCACCTCACAATGCTATCACCCCACAATGCTATCACCCCACTATATGCAATAATCCATGGCAATAAACTAGGCCTTGTATGTACCCAAAACGTGAATAAAAAAGTAACATTTTGCAATACAGAAACAAGGATTACAAAAAAACTAAACATACCTACGTTCGTGTGTAAATAGCGTTCGTGCGTGGGGTATAAATCGTGATCTTGGCCTTGTTTCGTGTCAACGAACGTAGGAACGTTCAAACCGTACGTTACGCACTGGTCATGTGAACGTTGCCCCGCCCCTGTTTGATGTGTAAACGTGCAATACTCCCGACGCCTGCGACGCAACCACGAGTTCTCACCGGCAGCATGGAGAAAACGAAGAATGTGGAGGGCAGAAAAGCACATGCTGCAAGAACTGGATACAAGACAAAAGCAACTCCAATGTCAAGAAGTGAGATGGTGGACATGGTCTATATTCTTGAGAAGAATGATTATGATGGCAAACTGGAGAACTATGAAAAGCCCAACAGAAGAAAGGACATGATCTTGGATAAAGTCATTACATTGCTAAACAACAAACATGATGTACAAAGATCCAAGGATCAGTTAAGGAAGCGATGGTCTGACCTAAAGCATCGTGAAAAAGAACCACTTGAAAAAATCCATCAAATGATTAAAAAAAAGTGAGTATGTACATATGTGTGTGTGTGTTTGTGTGTTTGTATGTATGTATGTATCTGTATATATATATCTATATATATATATATATATATATATATATATATATATATAATATAAAGCCTTGTGCAGATGTTTTGTGTGGGTTATGAAAATATCTAATAACCATAAACTAAATATATTGTATGTGATGTGATCCTTATTGCAGGGCAAAAGAAAAAAATCAGATCAAATAAATTACGTCACAGGCGCATGAAAAAACGACTGGAAGAAATCCCCGCAGATCAGAAAATAGCACATGGTGACATATCAAGAGCAAAGCGTAATTAATGAAGGTATGTTATCTAAAAGTTGAATATTAATGCAAACAGCTTCAATGTACATAGTTTGATTTTAAATTAGTCACCTCCTCCAAATAAAATACATGTCATGATATGCTAGTATGTGATAGACCACCGCTAGCGGTCAAAAAGGGCGCTTTGCCGGTGGTATAGCCGCGCTGCCCCATTGATTTCAATGGGTCGGAGCAGTGAATACACCGCTCAAAAGATGCTTCTAGCAGGACTGTTTTTGTCGTGGTCTAGATGCATCATATTCATTAAGGTTAAAAAAAAACAACTATTAGGCAGTGGCCCCCCAGAGCCCCCTGTTTTACTTACCTGAGGCCAGACGCTCTGTCTGAGCTGTCTCGCATTGATTTCGCCCAGCTTTTCTAGGCTCTTCATTGGATGATTGCTAGCAGCACAGACATTGACTCCCGCTGCTGTCAATCACATCCAATTACGCGCCCACCAGGAAGCGGGGCCAAGTCATAAAATTGATGATTATAGCCAACAATTTTATGGCACTGGAGCTCACGCGCAAGCCAACCCCATTTTTGCTGAGTGTTTCTCAGAGGGGGTTAGTGGGGGGAGCCTTGGGACCCCAGAAGAGGACGATCGCGGCCACACAGTGCAAAATGAACTGCATATTGGTGATAAGTATATGTTTTTATTTTTACATATAAAATAATATGCAAACCAGTACAACCCCTTTAATATTATAGGCCGCTTAATAGCATAAGCTTCATAGACTTCTTAAAATATAAGTCATAAACCCATTGTTATTTAATTTTTAATTCTATTTTATTTATGTAAATATATTTTTATCAGTATATCTAACATCAATATGACATCATATGTCCGGTACTATTTATGTGTAAAATAGTTTTTTTATCACATCTCCATTTCCTACTCTGTCATTGAAAGCATTATAGTGGGATATGTTCACGCTCACAGCTTGTAACAGCAATCCAGCAGCTAGATGGATTTGCTTTTACAATACATAAGAATGCTGCATCTATTTTTTTTTACAGGGTACAGAAACAGAAACATATATATAATTTTTTTTTACTTGATAGAGCAAGAAAGCAATATAATAGAAATAGATCAAGAAGATATTGAGGAAGTCATGTTGGAGACTGCAGAAGATAGAACCTATGAACAACCATATGTCCTAGACGAAGATAGTGGTGTGATAACTCTTGAGGATTTGTCCAATCCTGTGGAATCTCCAAAAGGTTTGTATGTTGTTGTTGTTTTAATTTGTGTTATTCAGTGTTCACATGTTTTATGTTCCACAGTGGTATAATACGATTTTATATTTCAGGGAATACAGTATAATATTGCTGTTAATTAATTGAGAATAATTTATGTTTATTTTATTATTTTAAAGGTAATATAAGCAACCTACAGGATTCTGCACAGGACAACAATAGTGATCATTGTGACCCTGAACTACCTGATCTTGTAGAACATAATTCGAATATCAATATTGATACAGCAGTAGAACGGGAAAGCATAGTGGATTTTGTCTCAGCCTCACGTGAGTAGCATGCATGCATATGTGCACACATATTACTGCATTACTTGATGAATAATATGTGCAATGTATTTTTCTACAGACTCAACTTTGGATTCTACAACATTGGCCATGATGTCCAATGACCTGCTGCACTGTTGTGCAGAGGTGCAAAGGATTAAAGATGCTGCGTCCTCCATACTGCCCCAGATGCAGTACCTCATTGATGTGATCGCTAAAGTGCAAACACATCGTTTCTAAGCACTTTCTTTTTAAGTTAAAATTATTTTTATACCTTTTTGATACAGGTTTGTTACTGTTTTTGTCCATATATGTAGAATGTTGTCATACTTTTCTGGACAATGTTTTAAACTTTCTAGGGTAACCATTCTGTCCAATTTTTTTTTTTTTTTTTTGTACGTAGGCCCCTTTCACACTGACCGTTCAGGTCAGTGTCAGATTGGACAGGCTGGAGTGAATGGAGTGACGGATGTCAGCGGTGACCTGTCCGCTGACATTCAACCCTGTGCAATCCACAAAAAGCAGACGGATGGCCCTATGTCCGCATCCGTCGCCATCAAAACGGGTGAGATCTGATGAAAACGGACATGCTGTCTGTTTTCATCCGCTCTCTCAAAAGATACCTGCATTGTTCGACAAGCCGCTGTCCGCTCAGTGAGCAGAGAGGGACCTCTCATTCGCAGGCTCAGCGTAGATCAACAGATAGATCTCCCAATGAGCTTGCGGACAGAGAGGCGCACTTCGTGTAAGTGCATCCTCCTCGTGTGCATGGGGCTTTTTAATCCAAAAGAAGTGAATGGCATAGATGCAGATAAAAAAATTGCAATCACGATCTCTTAAATTGCATGGCTGCCATTTTTTGGTTACACTATTTTTTGTACATAAGATTAAACATTACTATAGTTTATTTAGGAAGGGGACTCCATTTTCTTCTCCTTGAATAAAGAAGTAAACAAATGCAAATATCATGATCCCCAGGTTCCATTGTTTATATTTTGCACTATTCTTAACACTTTCCAAGGAAACTTTGTGTACCTATTTTTCGGAACAGGTGACTCGGTTTTCCTCCACTTCTGCCTAGGTTCACACCATACAGAATTATGTGTAAGCGAGATCTCTCTAGCAGGCATTTCACATTGCCTTCTGTACTTGTCGGTTCTCACACTTGATATGCGAGAACATTGTGAATAAGGTGCCAACTCCGGCCTCGCCCACAGCAGTTCACACTGTCATATGCGAATTGCTGGGGAGTGTCATTATATGTTAATGGCACCCCCATTACAGCTCGCATACCGCACTGTGAACTGATAGTTAAGACATAGATTGGATTGCATATATGATAACACATATGCGATCCAATTTTGGTCCGGACAGAATAATGAGTCCTTTGCGTTTTTGCCCCGAATGTGGTGCGATATCAGCAATACTATCTGTATGGCTGAAATTGCACCGCACAGACATCGCATGTAATGTGAACAGCAGTGGCGCTGCAAATTACATGCAATGTCTATCATCGCAATAGTGTGAACCGGCATAGTTTGTGATTAGAGATGCTACGCTGCTGGGAGAAACTGTGTATTCAAGTGTGAACCCAGCCTGAAAGAAACATAAATGGCACACATGCCAAAATAAGCCAATTATGTTTAAAGCGTGAATGACATTGTTTGTTTCTTTTTCTTTGCACTATTAAACATTTTGAACGAATAGAAAACAAGAGAAGGGGGCGCATGCGCGGCTTTCCGAGATGGCGGACGTGTGACTCCTGAGCTCCGCTCCCGCCCGGTGATCCACGGCCTCCGCACAGCGTCATTAGCCACTAAAAGCTCCGGAGGTGACTCTCCACGACCCCCAGACTCCCCCCAGTCACTGTATGGGGAAAATCGGAGACCAACGAGAGCACTATAGAGCCACAAAACGCCCGCTGCCTCCGTCCAGCATGGACCGCTTCCTTACTAGGCCGACATCCCCGGCCTCGATTTTACACGGAGATCCGGAAGACTTCGTCAGCACACTGATGAATGAGGACGGTTCGCAGCAGCCCTCTCCTCCTCACCCCGATGTACCATCTCAAATGACCCTGACTCCGGAGATGATGGACCTCAAGCTCCAGGCTCTGGCACAGCAGGTAACCAGGGACATAGCCCAGGAAATGGGGAGAATCTCCAGAGAGCTTAGGGGAGAAATAGACGCCCTGGGTGAACGCACAGCCACCATAGAAGCCAAATTTGACGAGACTCTGCACTATATGCAGGTTCTTGAGGAGGAGAATGCTCTCCTCAAGAACTCAGTGTCCCAACTACAACTCCAACAGGAGGACCTTGAGAATAGGGAACGCCGCCAGAACCTTAGGGTCCGTGGAGTTCCAGAATCAATTGCCGACAACAACATCAGGCCCTATTTACTAGGTCTTTTCAACGCTCTTGCCCCTGAGATTGTGGACATTGATTGGCGCCTAGATCGTGCACACAGATCTCTGGCCCCCAAACCCCCAGTGGGGGCCAGACCCCGTGACATAGTGGTACGCTTCCACTACTATGAAAGCAAGGAGACCCTGACCAGGGCCACACGCAACCGATCTGGCATTGATTACAAAGGGGACAAGATTCAGCTTTTCAGTGACCTCTCACCGATTACACTGGCTAAACGACGTTCCCTGAGGCCCATCACCTCTCATCTGCAACTACACAAGATCCCCTATTACTGGGGCTTTCCTTTCCGCCTTAATGTTACCCAAGATGGGGTTCAAAACATCCTCCGAGATCCCCAGGAGGGTGATGCATTTATTAAACGCCTGGGCCTCCCTCCACTTCCACCAGAGGCGGATCAAGCCATCCCAACCACTCCAAGACCACTCTCAGCACCGTCCAAGATCTGGACCCCAGTAAGAGGAAAAGGATCAAAGGCCAACTCCACACCTCAGCGTTCTCAGCGTCCAAGATTCCCCACCTGATCCACCTCTTCGTTTTCCCGGCTGGGATCTCGACATCTGAAACCCCTTGAAGGAGCTCATCAGGGGTATGTTTGTCCCCTCTAAGTTTTTGTTCCCTTTTCCTTTTTTCTTTTTCCCCTCATATGTTTTGCTGCTGCTTTCGTTCCTTTAAGCAGACACCTACCAGACTGGCATAATTACAGTCCATGACGAACATTAACCTGACACCGAATGAGTCTCATTTGCCTACGGCTCCAGTGGACTGCTGCGGCGGGTAGCCACAGGTCCCTCACCATGTTGGAGACTGCCTTGCTCCCCTCCAGTTCCTCAGACCGAGGTCGAGGACCCCTGGGTAGTACACACTACCCAGGCCTATTTTTGTCAGTTTTGATATTTTCAGTTTTTATTTTTTTTTGTTTTTTTGTATTTCTAGACCTTGTAGGTCTTCTTGTTTCCAAGCCACCCAGCTCTTCTAGTCCTTTATTTTGGATCTCACCAGGACAGATCCGGCCAGGTTGTTTTATTTTGTTTTTTTTTATGATGATGATAACTCTTTCTCACTACAGTTACCACTACTATTTTTTTTGTCTGTTTTTTTTCTTTTATACCACTGATCATCCCACCAACGGGTATTATACGGTCAGACTAGGCTCTGACATATGGCTATTCAAAGGGATCCGCTCCCTACAGGACCTCATCCAAGGCGACCACCTCAAACCTTTCCCACTACTTCAGACTGAGTACGACATCCCTATCTCGGAACACTTTAATTATTTGCGTATACACCACTGCCTGCACACTCTATCACTCCCCCTATACACTGTTGATGTTATATCCTGGGACTACCTTACCAACCCCACCTCTAGAACTAGAGGCATATCCCATTTCTATAATCAACTACACAGTAAAACCGACTTTACCAAACTTGACCCTCATCGCAGATGGGAAACAGACCTCGCACTCACATTCTCTCACTCTCAATGGCAAAGTGCACTCAAGTCTATCTACAAATCCACTAAGTGTGCTGCCCTATGGGAACTCACACAGAAAATCTCACTACGGTGGTACCTTACACCATCCAAACTATCCTCCTTTGACCCCCGTAAACCCTCCACCTGCTGGAGGTGCAATTCAAACGTTGGAGATATGCTCCACATTTTCTGGGCCTGCCCCAAACTACAAAACTACTGGACTAACATATTCCAGCTCATCACAAATATTTCCAAACGCGCTACCCCTCCGTCACCGGCACTTGCAATCCTTAATCTAACTATTGAAGACCTTCCCTACCCCTCAAGATACACGACAACACACATTCTTCTTGCTGCAAGACTTAACATCACCAGACACTGGAAATCTGATGCCGCACTGACATTATCCCAAGTCGTTGACTTGGTAACCCTGCATCACAGCTACGAAACAGTGACGACATCCAACAATACTCAATCCATCAAAACAGCCCTCCACTGGCAACCCTGGACTAGCTGGACATCAGCTGCTACTAGTTCTTAATGACTTCAATACATAGACCGACGATTTCCTCTTGACCGAGCAACACTACTGGACCCTCCCTTCCCTTACTTTCACCTAGACTGCCTAATTACATACACCCAACTACTACTGAATTTTTATATCCACACTTGCACCTGTCCACTCCTGTGGCACTAATGAACCCATTTGGGGTGCCACTCGAGCGGCCAGGTTGTTATACTGGAAAATATGCAGCTGGGTTAGTACCCAGGGTTTTGAATACTCCACAGCTAGCTCATGATGTGTATTTATGGCTTTGAAACTACTGACCTATAATGTAAAAGGTTTAAATTCCATCCAAAAAAGATGGTTGGCCTTGAAAGAATTCAGGGCCTCCGGTGCGGATGTAATCCTGGTTCAGGAGACGCATTTCCGCTCCGGGGGATCCCTGAAATTTGCTTCCAGACACTTCCCAGTGTCATTTCTGGCCTCCGATCCATCTGGTAGGGCGGGAGTGGCGGTCCTGATCAAACGCTCCTGTCCCCTCCAGATTAAGTCTACTGAAATAGACCCTCATGGTCGTTATATAATTCTGGAGGGTACTTACCTTACCAGCCCTATAACAATTATGAACGACTATGCCCCTAACACGGGTCAAGTCAAATTTTTGAATGAGACATTTGACAGGCTGCAAAATGTATTACACCCTTTTATGGTAATAGGTGGAGATTTTAACGCTGTTCTCTCGCCCACAAGAGATAAAAAATCCCTGTTCCACTCCGTGCCCTCTTCAGCCCCACGCTCTTTGGCTACTTCATTTCGTAAACTGATCCAGAAACAGCGCCTGTTTGATGTTTGGCGTGTCAAACATCCTACAGGCAGACAATATTCATTTTACTCTCCCCCCCACAAAATGTTTTCTAGGATAGATTACTTCCTGATATCCGCCCCACTGCTTTCTCACTCGGTAGGTTCCGATCTAGGGCCTATCACCTGGTCGGACCACGCCCCCCTTTCATTAGACCTATGTCTCTCCAATGCATTCCCCAAGAATTGTCATTGGAGGCTTAATGAATCTCTATTGAAACAGCCCGCAACTAAAACTAAACTCCTTGAAGCCCTAACAGAATACTTTCAAACAAATACAGGTTCCGTGTCCAGCCCGTCTGTCCTGTGGGAAGCCCACAAAGCTTTTTTTAGAGGACAATGTATCTCTATAGGCTCCCAGAGGAAGAGGGATTCAGCTTCTTTAAGGTCCTCTCTTATCTCAGATTTAGTTAAAGCTGAACGCTCTTTGATTACAGCTCCCTCGGTCGACCAGCTGCGTACGGTTACCTCTCTCCGCAACCGTATAAAGTCCCTAGATAAGTCTAAAATTGATAAATCCCTACTTTGGGCAAAACAAAAATTCTATGAATTCTCCAATAAACCCCACAAGATGTTGGTCTCTAGACTCAACCCTAGGCCACATCTATCCTTCCCGGACCATTTAAAACGCGCGGACGGGACCCCTACCCACTGCCCTCAAACGATGACCCAAGTGTTCGGCGATTTCTATAATAAACTCTATAACTGCCTTACTCCTGATCAACACCCATCATTCGATCAATCAGCCTTTGACACATTTATGGCCGACCTCCAACTCCCCTCCCTTAAGGAAACTGATATACAAATTTTAAATAATCCCATTAATGCAGAAGAAATTGCCTCTACCGTCAAATCCCTCCCAGCCCACAAATCCCCAGGTCCAGATCGCCTCCCATACTCCTACTATAAAACATTTCTCCCGGTCCTCTCATCCTACTTGACAGATCTCTATAATTCACTCCTCTAGGGTCACCATCCCCATCGACATTTCCTACACTCCTACATTACAGTAATACCTAAATCAGACAAAGATCCCTCCCTACCTGACAACTACAGACCAATTGCACTCCTGAACTCCGACTATAAACTGTTTACCAAAATTTTAGCCAACCGCCTATCCCAATTCCTGACGAAACTAATAGACAAAGACCAGGTGGGGTTTGTCCCCTCCAGACATGCTGGGGACAACACCAGACGTACCATTGACCTCATCGACATAATCAACAGAGTTAGAAGACCCGCCTTGATTCTAAGCCTCGACGCCCAAAAGGCCTTTGACAGATTAAGTTGGCCCTATATGTTCGCAACCCTCAGTAAATTTGGCATCAAAGGTCCCTTTATTTCCGCCCTACATACCCTCTACTCTTACCCCTCTTCTCAAGTCCAATTGTCCTCCTTCACATCCAGTCCTTTCTCTATGACCAATGGCACAAGGCAGGGTTGTCCCCTTTCTCCCCTTCTTTTTATCCTATGTCTTGAGCCACTGGCTGAAGCCATTAGATCTCACCCTGACATACATGGGGTCCCCATGAGACAGAGAGAATATAAATTATCACTTTTTGCTGACGACGTTCTTTTGACACTAACTAACCTCCACACCACTCTCCCGTCCCTTCACGCTCTCCTCGCCCAATTTAGCTCCTTATCAGGGTACAAAATAAACGCATCAAAGACAGAAGCACTTCCCCTACATGTTCCCCCCGAGGTCCTCACTTCTCTCATGAACTCATACCCATATCGATGGTGCACCTCCTCTCTCAAGTACCTGGGAATTCAAATTACGCCGTCCTATCCTACCCTCTACTCAGCTAACTACACCCCCATGTTCACGTCCATCAAACAAATGCTTAACAGGTGGAACACCCTCCCCATATCTTGGATAGGAAGGATCAATGTGCTAAAGATGACAGTAATGCCAAAGCTCCTATACCTGTTTGAAACTCTCCCAGTATCTATTCCTTTAGCCCAACTGAAACTCCTTAAACGATGGTTCTTAAATTTCATATGGAAGGAGGGGGCCCACAGAGTAGCCAGTTCAGTCATCTTTTCCCCCAGAGGTCAGGGAGGTATGGGTGCCCCAGACGTCTATAAGTACTACTTGGCTTCCCATCTGCGTACAATGGTAGCATGGTCTAGCTTGCGCCCCCCGAATAGGTGGGTGGAGATAGAGATGGGCTCCTTGTTTCCTAACCATCCCTGCTCTTTGATTTGGTCTCCTTCCCTATCCCTTGATCCCAAGTTACGAGACCTATGTCTGGGCCCCATGTTGTTTTCGCTTAAAATCTGGCGCTCCTCCCGTGACAAATTTTCCCTATCCTCTCCCTGCCCCCCCTCTCAAATGTTCTTTTTAACCCCCTCCTCCCGGATAGCTTATCCCATTCTAGAATGTTCCCGTGGGCAGCCGCAGGCCTTTTCCAGCTCCGACACTTCGTACATCCTGTCACGCGCAAACTCCATACTTTCAGAGTCCTCCAAACTAAACACCAAATCCCTATGCATCTCTCATTCTCATATCTCCAAATAACTCATTACTTAGCCTCCCTCTCACCAACGCTCACCCTGTCAAAACCCACCCTTTTCGAGATTATATGCTCCCAAGGGCTACACCAACGGCAACTTATATCTGATATATACCGCATATTGCAGGAAAACCTCCCACTTTCCACTGACCCCCACTCTTACACGATCAAATGGTCCCAAGTTTTGCAGCAACAACTCTCACCTACGCAGTGGGCGAAAATGTGGTCATCTACCTCCAAAATCTCTCGATGTGTGGCACAAAAAGAGACTGCTTATAAAGGTGTTATTCTTCTGGTACAGGACCCCTGAAATATTACATAGATATGACTCTTCTCTATCTCCTCTGTGCTGGAGATGTGGTAAACTCAGAGGCACTCATTTTCACATCTTTTGGCAGTGTGAAAAGATCACACCCTTCTGGTCTATGGTTTCAACTATATTTCAACAGGTCTTTGACATATCCATTCCACAGGATCCTGTACACCTCCTTCTAGGCCTCCCATTTCCGGGTATGGGTAAGGCCTCCAATAAATTGGCCTCGTTCATTCTACTGGCAGCTAAAAGAGCTATCCCAGCATGCTGGTTATCACCTCCCCCCCCCCCCCCCTCACAGAGTCAATTAATACAGAATATTAGTGAAATTCGCAGAATGGAACACATGACAGCACTGATAGAGGAGGATGCCATGGATAGGTTTACTAAGATCTGGGATCCTTGGGATCACTCAGTATATGGCACCCTCCAGGGGGAATCCCTGACCTGACCCTCTCGCACCCCAGATCTGATTATACCGAACTCCCCTCCCTTCCCCTCCTCCTCTATCGGTACTCAGCCACCTTCTCTTACTCACATATATAGCCGACTAGGCAATCAATGTTGATGTTTGAAATGATAACGATTTCTAGGATGATCACCATATATAGTGGTATACCCGCCTGATACTTACATATCTTACTGTAATACTGGATCTTTGTTTCTTTTGTGTTTATTTGGTTTTCTTTTTCTTTTTTTTTTTTTTTTTTTTTATATATATATCATTATTTTACTTTCCTGGACATTTACCAATACCCGGCCTACGAAATGTTATGTAATGTTAATAACATATACGAATGTGTTTATTTGTTCCTGAAATATTGTACGATAACTATTGTTATGATGTACCTGTTCACTTCTCTTTTCAATAAAAATACAATTTAAAAAAAAAAGAAAACAAGAGAAGTTTTAATATTGCTGCTGCTTAAGTAAGAAATTATATTTCTTTGCATATGTTATGCCAATAATTGCACTTTAATGTTATTGTCTGCTTTATAATAAAGCAAAGATTGTTTGTAAAATTCAGTGTATTTCTTCACTACAGTGAATAATAATAGTAAAATTATATATAATTTTTTTATTTAATCCTTTATAAAATGGCGCATGTAATCAAGTGTAATGATAACAGAATGGTTGAAATATTTACTGTACGTTATAACACAAAGAACTAGCTAAACACAATAACATATAACACATAGGATTTTCAGAAAAGTGGCCAAGTGGTGATTTTAGTTGTCATCCTGCCAGGGAACTGACCCTCTTCCAAAAAAATACTCCATGTAATCCAGTCGGCATTGCCGGGCATTTTGTGTGGGAAGCCTGGGATGTCCACTATTCAGGGGAGTGAGTAACCCCATATGATCATGACTGTCTCCATGAAGACTACTAGCTGGCATTGCTGATGAATGATCTGACTCTCTTTCAAATGGCAAAGATGTCATGTATCCATGGGAATTTCTCCGCAGATAGTTGTGAAGGACACAACAGCACAGAACAAGGGAGTCTATTTTGTATAAAGCCAGGTTTATGGTGGTAAGGAAGATTCGAAATCGATTGGCAAGGATACCGAAGGCATTTTCAACCACCCCGCGTGCCCGTGACAACCTATAATTAAAGATTCTCTGGTCTCTTGTAAGATTTCTCATGGGGAATGGTTTCATTATATGTTCGTTAAGTGCAAATGCATCATCGGCAATGAACACAAAGTTCATGCCTTCAACACTTTCATCACGGGATGGTAGGTTGAGTGTCCCTTCCTTAAGCCGCTTGTAGAACTCCGTTTGGTCAATGATGCTTCCATCGGAGTTCCGACCATTTTTGCCAATATCCAGGTAAAGAAACTCGTAGTTGGCATCAACTATTGCTAACATAACAATACTAAAAAAGCCCTTATAATTGTAGAGGTAAGAGCCTGAATTTGCAGGTGGTAAAATACGGACATGTTTGCCATCGATGGCTCCACCACAATTAGGAAAGTTCCAATGTTGTTGGAAATCATTGGCAACCTCCTTCCACTGCTGTGCATTGGTGGGAAACTGAAAGAAAAGACAACAACCTGTTAACAAAAGTAAAATATTAAGATGGAACGCTACAGTATTAGCAAATATTTTTTTAATTAGTAGTAAGGTTTTCTACTTTGATCCCATGCATTACGCTACATAATATTTTGTGCTGAAGTAGCCACCAAAAGGTTGAGGAGGAGTAGCCAGGAGCCCCTCTGGAACAAATCAGACAAGGAGGCTCAGGGCCAATATGTTCCAAAACCATGCACATAGCGTATGACATGTTGGTTATTATATAACACTTTAACCACTTCAATACCGGCGTATTGGAATATGGTGCCCGCAGATGGCATCTCCCATCCTGGGCGGGCGTCATATGACGTACTCTCATTCCCGGCCGTCTAGGGGGCATGTGCGTGCTGCCGACGGTGCTTGCGCCTGCGGTGTTGCTCGGGACTCAGTGCGCGGGCCTGGCAGCTGCAATGTCCGCCGGGCACCTGCGATTGCCCGGGAACACAGCAGGACCCTGAACAGTGTTAACACACAGATCCACGTCCTGTCAGAGGAGAGGAGACTGATGGTGTGTTCTCAGTACAGAGGAACACCGATCGGTCTCCTCCTCTTCTGGGTGTCCCCTCCCTCTTTAAAATCATTCCCAGGGAACATAATTAACCCCTACCTAGACCCTAGTATTAACCTTTTCCCTGCTAGTCACATTTCCAACACAACGCAAACAAACACATTTTGTTTATAGCGCAAACAATAAAGAACGCAGAGGTGATCAAATACAACCAAAATAAACCTCTATTTGTGTTAACAATAGGACGTCAATTTTGTTTGGGTGCAACGTCGCACAACTGTGCAATTGTCAGAAGCGACGCAGTGCCGAATCACACTGTACCTTAATATATTCTTCCTTTAATGCCACTATAATAGCCTTGCAGGTTTCTGGGATGATTTGTCCAAGTGCTTGGGGAGAAATGCCGATTGAAAATTTCAGGTCTTGAAGACTTCGCCCTGTCGCCAAGTAACGGAGTGTGGTTATTAGCCGTTGTTCAGGGCTAATAGATTCTCGCATTAGTGTATCCTTTTTGATGATCAAGGGTGTGACAGCTTGCAGCAGATTTTGGAAAATGTCATCATTCATCCTTAGAAAATTTCTATAATCATCTGGATTGTTCTCTTGCAACTCTTTGAGAAGAGACATATGGGAGTATTTCTGACGGTCCTGTAGCCATTGCTTGGACCAAGTCCTCCCTTTTTTTTTTTTTTATTTCATAACATTATGGACAGCTAATATCCCCAACATGGCAATTGGAAGTGCTGGGTCCTGCATTACTTCTGTCCGTCCGTTCGTTCAGAGAACGAGCGTGTGTAGTTCCGGAGAGCATATACGCCTGTACACTACAAACGGAGAGGTATGGCAGACACAGGGGTCACACGTATTTACACGTATATGACATCATTTCCGATACGTAGCTACGCACGCCGGAAGTTTTTTTCGGAATCGTACGACGGAAATCGTAACTACATTTAAGCACTTTTTGCACTGTTGTATTCGATATTGGTGTTTAATCAACAGAAATCGTACGATCTGTCGTACGATAATCGGACCGTGTGTACGGGGCATAAGTCCTCTTCCCCAGGCTAATTTAAGATCACCTGAGCAGACAGCCTTTGCTCTCTGCATGGGACACAGACATTGATGGTTTGTGAAGAGCAAAAGGTTGGTAAAAAAACTGATAAGAAGTTTATGCAGAAACTGACAAGCGGTAGGCTTGCTCAGCCTGGTAGTGAGGGCCTGTTTCTGGTATAGTTAGAGCCGAGACACAGCTAGGACTTTTGTTTTGTTATTTCTGTTCTTATATGTTTTCTGGAAGACTGTGCAACACCTGTGTATAGACTTGTATTTAACACAAATAAACACAGCACTGTTTGTCACTACCTCACTGGACGTGGTATCTGTGCCTAAAATAACAGCTCATCTCAGGGAGTGTTGTACCTGCTACCTGTCCCCCAGGTTACATATGGTGGAGTTCAGCGGACAGCTGTAGTAAGTTACTACTTAAAAGGCCAGTACCTAGAGTGACTAAACATGGAGGAAATCCTAAAACAATGAATGATATCCAATGCTTCACAACAGCAAACAAACGCTACACTCAACGCTGCACAACAGCAAGCAAATGCTGCACAGCAGAAAGCAAATGCTGCATTACAGCAAGCCAATGTGATCGCACAGGAGCAATCGCAGAGGCTGTTTGAACAGCTAGCCATTGATGCAAAAGCAGATAGGAAAACCTTGTCTAAGGTTGTGGAGACGCTAGCACAGTGGTCACCTGCTAAAGTTGGTGATGTTGGAGATAAGCCCTCAGCCATCCATGTGGCTCGCTTTCTGTCTAAGATGACTACAGATGATGATCCAGAGGCCTTTCTGCTAACGTTTGAATGGGCCGCTGAGAGGGAAGGTTGGCCTAAAACCCAGTGGGCAGGACTGGTCGCCCCCTTGCTTACTGGGGAATCGCAGAAGGCCTACTATGATTTGGAGTCAGCAGAAGCGGGAGACTATGAAAAGATCAAACAGGAAATACTGGCACGACTTGGTGTCACTTTGGCAGTTCGAGCACAGCGGGTCCACAGCTGGTCCTTCCAAGACGAGAAGCCCCCAAGATCGCAGGTGTTCGACCTGTTCACCTGGTGAGGAAATGGCTACAGCCGGAGTCCCTGTCTGAGCCACAAATAGGTTTTACTGGTCCGGGATACAGAAAGATATTGAGAATTATTGTCAATCCTGTCCTGTGTCAGATGTCAGCCCCCCTATCCCACTTCCGAAGTCCTTCAGTACCCTTGCCTATCATTGAAGTCCCCTTTGAGAGGATTGCCATGGACCTTGTGGGCCCACTCCCCAAGTCTGCCCGGGGTCATCAGCATATCCTCGTAATTATGGATTATGCTACCTGTTACCCCGAAGCAGTTCCCTTACGCACCGCGTCTGCTAAAAACATTGCCAAAGAGCTGTTTATGGTATTCAGTCGGGTTGGCATCCCGAAAGAAGTCCTTACAGACCAGGGCACCCCATTTATGTCGCAAATAACTATGGAGCTGTGCAAGTTATTTAAGGTGACGCAGTTGCGAACCTCAGTGTATCATCCTCAAACAGATGGCTTGGTGGAACGCTTCAATAAGACGTTAAAGAGCATATTAAAAAAGGTTGTTGACAAGGATGGGAAAAACTGGGACTTCCTGATACCATACTTGATGTTTGCCATCAGGGAGGTTCCCCAGTCCTCTACGGGTACCCTCCCTTTGAGTTGCTTTATGGGAGACACCATCGGGGACTCTTAGACATAGCCAAAGAAACTTGGGAGGGGGAGCAGACACCCCATAAAAGTGTCATTGAGCATATTGCTCAAATGCAGGAGAGGATTGCAGCAATCATGCCAATGGTAAAAGAACACTTACTGCAGGCCCAGGCAGCCCAACAGAGAATATACAACAGGGGGGCCCAACTCCGTGTTTTCTCACCTGGTGACAGGGTCCTGGTGTTAGTTCCCACAGTTGAGAGCAAGTTTCTGAAGTAATTGAAAGAGTTGGGGAGGTCAACTACAAGGTTTATCAACCAGGAAAAATGAAGCCCGAACAGGTTTACCATATAAACCCTGGAAGGATAGACTGGCGTTAACTGCGAGGTCCCTCCCAGTAACGCCTAAGGGTACTGAGTCCCCTCTCATCCCTGAGGTCAAGATTCCAGACACCCTGTCATATTCCCAAAAACAGGACACTAGAGAATTCCTGATAAGGAATAGAGAGAAGTTTTCAGAGTTACCTGGCACGACATCAGCAGTTCAGCATGATATTGTTACTGAACCTGGGGTACGTGTCAAGCTCAAAGGACATCAGCAATGAAGTTTAAAAAATGTTGGAGCTAGATGTCATTGAGGAATTCAATAGTGACTGGTCTAGCCCCCTCTTGTTAGTCCCAAAACCAGATGGCACTTGGAGGTTCTGTAACGATTTCAGGAAGCTGAATGCAGTGACAAAGTTTGACACATACCCAATGCCCAGAGTAGACAAACTTATAGACTGACTTGGCAAGGCTCGCTATCTTACCACTTTGGACTTGACAAAAGGGTATTGGCAAATACCCCTGACTGGTAGCGCCAAAGAGGAGACTGCATTTGTGACCCCAGAGGGTTCCTTTCAATATAAAAAAAATGCTGTTTGCTGTTTGGGTTGCAAAATGCCCCCGCAACATTTCAGAGGGCCATGGATAGGACCCTAAAACCCCACCAACGATATGCAACAGCCTATCTAGATGACATAGTGGTACATAGCACTGACTGGGAGTCTCACTTGCCTCGTGTCCAGGCTGTTCTTGATTCCCTCTTCAAAGAAGGTTTTACGGCAAATCCCCAAAAATGTGCCATTGGTCTAGAGGAAGCCAAATATTTGGGCTACACTATTGGCCGTGGTGTCATAAAACCTCAAGTGAGTAAAATAGCAGCCATCCAGGAGTGGCCACGCCCTGCAAACAAAAAGCAGGTCAGGGCCTTTCTTGGTATTGCAGGGTTTTATAGAAGATTTATCCCAAATTTTGCAACTATAGCTGCCCCTCTGACAGACCTTACAAAAGGGAAAGACTCTGTAATGGTGAAATGGTCCTCAGTAGCAGAGGAGTCTTTCCAGGTCCACACAGCCAGTACTGTATTCTCCCGATTTTCTCCAGTGAATTTTTGGTTCAGACGGATGCGTCTGATGTTGGTATCTGGGCAGTAATATCACAGGTACACAATGGGGAAGAACACCCTGTGGTGTACCTAAGCAGAAAGCTCAATGACCATGAGAAAAAATATGCAGTCATTGAAAAGGAATGTTTAGCCATAAAGTGGGCCGTGGACGTGCTCAGGTACTATTTGTTAGGGCGCCAGTTTGACTTAATAACTGACCATGCTCCCCTGAAATGGATGGCCCAAAAGAAGGAGACTAATAGACGGGTGAACCGGTGGTTTTTGGCTCTACAGGATTACTCCTTCACCGTAAAACACAGGCCAGGTGTGGAAATGGTGAATGTAGATGCCCTGTCCCGTGTTCACTCCTGTTGGGCCACAGGTGTTCCAACCCTGGGGTTGTGTCAGGGAAATACCGTACTTCTTCGCCGGGTTCCAAGAATGCGCACGCGCGGTAGAGCGGCTCAGCGAACAGTACAGGTACGCCGGGTAGCGGGTGCGCATGCGCGGGTCCATGGCGCTCGGGTATCTGATGCAGCTCAGCCAGTGCGGCTCACTGCTGTGCGCGGCGCTGACAGAGAACGAGTGCGCATGCGCACTCGTCCGGGTATCCCACCTGACCACTTACCTGGCCTATAAAAGGCTTCCTCTGTCCCTTCACAAATCGCTGGTTTGTTGTCTCTTTCTGAGTCTTGGCTCCAGTCCCTGTATCCAGTATCCTGTATCCAGTACCTTGTATCCAGTACCCCGTATCCTGTACCTGCTTAATTACCTGTGCCTGACCCGGAATCCGCTTGACCACCGCTGCTGTTACCTGTGCTTGACCCTCGGCCTGCTTACTGGACATTCTCTGAGTTACTTACCTGTGTTTGACCCCTGGCCTGCTTCCTGGATACCTCTTCTGCCTGATTACCGGTGCTTGACCCTCGGCCTGCTTACTGGACATTCTCTGAGTTACTTACCTGTGTTTGACCCCTGGCCTGCTTCCTGGATACCTCTTCTGCCTGATTACCTGTGCTTGACCCTCGGCCTGCTTGCTGGACATTCTCTGAGTCACTTACCTGTGTTTGACCCCTGGCCTGCTTCCTGGATACCTCTGCTGCCTGATTACCTGTGCTTGACCCTCGGCTTGCCTTCCGGACTTTCTCTGAGTTTCCTGTGTTCGACCCCCTGCCTTGGGTTTCTGGACTTCCAGTTCTCACATGCACCTAAGGGTTCTCCTCCAGCACACGTTCTGGTATCTGCATAGCCTCTGCCTCATCACGGTCCTGCCAGGTGTCTACTTTCAGTGCAGCATCAGCCTCTCCTGGTCAACGTCGCTACTGCACACCACCTGCAACACACCTGCTGGCAACCCGTGCATCTTTGTGCCCGGTGACCTCTGTATCCACTCCAGAGGCATCGTGCACCTAGTCGCAAGGGGAGCAGCTCTCAGCATTTCGGCCCGGGTGAGTACCTCTGACAGTACAAACCAGCCAATGTCCGAGGCCGACAGAGCTGGTTCACCCCTTGAGGCCCTATGCCAGCAGGTGACAGCCCTTACTCAGGCTGTACAACGCCTCCAGGATGGATACTTCCAGATCGAGGGACGTCTCCAACACCTGACCTTCTCTCCTAATCAAGCAGACCAGTCACCTCCTGCAGCCAGCACCTCCACTCCCTCTCAAGCACCTGGAGGTGCTCTCCCTGCTTACGTCATGTCTAACCCTGATCCCAGGGTCCCCACACCAGAACGTTTCTCCGGGGATCGAAAGAAATTTTGCTCTTTTAAGAACGCCTGTTTACTACACCTGGCCCTGCAACCCAGGAGTTTTCAGTTGGAATCCACCAAGGTGGGTTTCATTATCTCTCTGCTCTCCGATGAACCCCAATCCTGGGCACACCACTTGATGGAACAGAAGAGCCCACAGCTGGATTCTGTAGAGACTTTCTTCTCCGCCATGTCAGAACTCTATGAAGACTCCCAACGCACAGGTACAGCGGAATCCACTCTGCACACCCTATCCCAGGGTAGAAGACCCGTAGAGGACTATATAGTAGATTTTCGTAAATGGGCCGCAGACACAGAGTGGAATGAGTCTGCTCTGAAGTACCAATTCCGTTTGGGACTCTCCGAGGTGTTAAAAGATGAACTGGCCCGGGGAGAGGTTCCAACCACGCTGTCAGACCTCTGCCAACTTGTCACTAAACTATATCGTCAGTTGCGGGAACGACGGGCAGAGAAGCTCCAAAGTCCCCGGCCCACCTGGATGATGCCCGGGTTCCCTTGGCACCTGCTTTTTCTTGGAACTCTTGCTCTTCCCCCCATGGGGAACCCATGCAGTTGGGCCTGGCACGGTCCCCCCTGTCTGCAGAAGAAAGACTTCATCGTCGACAAGCTAACCTCTGTCTCTACTGCGGAGGCACCGGACATTATCTACAGAAGTGCCCAGTGAGACCCAGTAAGTGCCCTCCTCGGTCCCTTTTGAGCTCACACACTACTGGGGTTCCCCGTTCTCATTTAACTGTTCCACTCTCCCTACAGGTGGCGGGAGAAGCTTTCCAGCTGGGAGCCATCCTTGATTCAGGGGCATGCAGTTGCTTCATGGACTTGACCCTGGCACGGCACCTGAATCTTCCTTTGAAAACCAAGAAGCAACCTCTCCAAGTCCAGTTGGCTGATGGCTCTCCACCCTGCTCAGGACCTGTGACCCAGGAGACCAGTCCCATCCTGACCTCCACCCATTCGGGGCACCATGAACTCTTACGCTTCAATATCATTCACTCTCCAATGTTTCCTATCATCCTGGGGTATCCTTGGTTACAGGCCCACAACCCTCGGATTGACTGGAACAGCAGAGAAGTAGTGTTTTCTTCCCCCTACTGCCTGCAGCACTGCTTCCCGGACGTCACCTCAAAACCTCCCACCTGTCTTGTCATGCAACCCAGTCCCAAAGACCTGCAACATGTTCCAGCACCCTACCAGGAATTCATGGATATTTTCGACGAGAAAAAGGCTGAAGTTCTTCCTCCTCACCGTTCATATGACTGTCCAATTGATCTCCTGCCAGGGGCCGAGATCCCCTTCGGAAGAATATTCCCCTTATCAGAGACCGAACTAGAAGCCCTGCGGGTTTATATCGATGAGTGGAAAAAGGCCTTCAGATCAAGATTCGGTCACTTTGAGTACTTGGTCATGCCTCTGTGGGCTCTGCAACGCCCCAGCCACCTTCCAGCATCTTGTTAACGACATCTTCCGTGAGTATCTGGATAACTTCCTCATTGTTTACCTTGACGATATTCTGATTTTCTCCGACTCACTAGAAACCCACCGTCAACATGTCCGGAAGGTCCTTCTCATTCTACGTAAGCATGGACTCTATGTCAAAGGGGAGAAATGCGAGTTTGAGACAGATACCATCCAGTTCATGGGCTTCATCATCACCACCGGAGGAGTTCTGATGGACCCACAAAAGGTGAAGGCAATCCAGGAATGGCCTGCCCCCCCGGACAAAAGGTCAGTTCAACGCTTTATTGGGTTTGCAAACTTCTATAGACGGTTCATTCAGGGGTTTTCTGCCATTGTGTCCCCGATCATTCAACTTACCCGCCAGCAAACCAAATTCCAATGGACTCCCCAAGCGCAAAGCGCATTTGAAAAACTCAAGGAACTTTTTTCATCTGCACCCATCCTGAAGCACCCTGACCCAGAACTCACTTATGTGCTAGAAGTAGACGCTTCCAACTCTGCTACAAAAGCAATCCTGTCACAGAGAAGTGGCCCAAAGGCCTTGCTCCATCCGGTCGCCTTCGCCTCCCGAAAATTGAGTCCCCCAGAAAAGAATTATGACGTAGGCGACCGGGAATTACTTGCGATTAAGTTCGCCCTAGAAGAATGGAGATATCTGCTGGAGGGAGCCTCCCAACCCATTCTCATCTTCACGGATCACCGCAATTTGGAGTACCTCAGGGCAGCTAAGCGCCTAAGGCTGAGACAGGCCCGTTGGGCCTTGTTCTTTTCCCGATTTAACTTTCACATCACTTATCGTCCGGGTCCAAGAATGGCAAGGCTGACGCCTTATCCCGCATGTTTCTGAACACAGAGTCTTCAAAGGAACCTGCCACCATTCTGTCTGCACATAACTTCCTCCATGCCATCCAACCTGACCTAACCGTAGCCCTCAAACAAGCCTCCAATCAATTTTCTGTTCCCTCATTACCTTTTCTTGAAAAGAAACAGGACTTACTTTGGGCCCATGGCCGAATATTTGTTCCCCCTCCAGTCAGGCTCCAAGTTCTGCAGGCCCTCCATGACCACAAGATGTCTGGCCATTTTGGAATGCAAAAGATAGCCGACTTGGTAAGTCGGTCCTACTGGTGGCCAGGCTGGAGAAAGGACTGCCAAAATTATGTGCTTTCCTCTAACACCTGCCAGAGAAACAAGGGGTCCAACATCAAGTCCTGGGGTCTGCTGAGACCTCTACCCGTTCCTGAACGTCCATGGAAAGAGATCTCTATGGATTTTATTGTAGACTTGCCTCCCTCAGATTCCTTTACCACGATTCTGGTCGTGATAGATCGCCTCTCAAAGATGGCCCACTTTTTGCCCATGAAGGGTACCCCTTCTGCTGCCTCCACCACGGACATTATCATCAAGGAAATTGTAAGGCTACACGGGGTACCAGCCAATGTCACCTCAGACCAGGGGGTTCAGTTCACCTCTAAGTTTTGGAGAGACCTCTGCAAATCTCTAGAAATTAAATCTTCCATGTCCTCAGCATACCACCCGCAAACTAATGGCCAGACCGAGCGGACCAATCAGACTCTTGAGCAATATCTGAGATGTTTCTGTTCCTATTCCCAAGACGACTGGTCAGGCCTGTTACCTTACGCAGAGTTTGCTTACAATAACTCCCTACATTCTGCCATTAACCAAACGCCCTTTTGGGCAAACTACGGATATCACCCCTCTTTTCTTCCAGATTCCATTCCAGACGTCCCTACTCCAGCAGCACAGGAACTGGTCAAGCATATCCAGGACAACTTCCTTCAAATCCAACAGGCCATGAAGGAAGTGCAAAGGGGTTTTAGATACAGTACAACCGGGGCAGGAAGGAATGTCCACCGTTCAAGATTGGTGAGAAAGTTTGGTTATCAACTGCTAATTTGAAACTCCCCTGTCCATCCCAGAAACTCGGTCCCAGGTTCATCGGTCCTTTTGAGGTCAAGAGGGTGATCAACCCAGTCGCCTTTGAACTAGACTTACCCAGTTCCTCTAAGATCCATCCAGTATTCCATGCCTCTTTACTGAAACCTGTAATTGCCAATTCTTTCCCTGACAGGCAGATGCCACTTCCTCCACCCATCACCATGCAAGGAGAGGAAGAATTCGAGGTCGAGAAGATCCTGGATTTCCGTAAAAGAAGAGGGCAAGTTCAGTACCTAGTCAAATGGAAGGGTTATCCTCCTGAAGGCTCCTGGGAACCATCTGAAAATATCCATGCCCCCCGATTAATACGAGAATACCACCGAAGACACTCTGAATTGGGCATCCGGAGGCTGCCCTTAGGGGGGGGGGGCACTGTCAGGGAAATACCGTACTTCGTCACCGGGTTCCAAGAATGCGCACACGCGGTAGAGCGGCTCAGCGAACAGTACAGGTACGCCGGGTAGCGGGTGCGCATGCGCGGGTCCATGGCGCTCGGGTATCTGATGCAGCTCAGCCAGTGCGGCTCACCGCTGTGCGCGGCGCTGACAGAGGACGAGTGCGCATGCGCACTCGTCCGGGTATCCACCTGACCACTTACCTGGCCTATAAAAGGTTTCCTCTGTCCCTTCACAAATCGCTGGTTTGTTGTCTCTTTCTGAGTCTTGGGTCCAGTCCCTGTATCCAGTATCCTGTATCCAGTACCTTGTATCCAGTACCCCGTATCCTGTACCTGCTTGATTACCTGTGCCTGACCCGGAATCCGCTTGACCACCGCTGCTGTTACCTGTGCTTGACCCTCGGCCTGCTTACTGGACATTCTCTGAGTTACTTACCTGTGTTTGACCCCTGGTCTGCTTCCTGGATACCTCTTCTGCTTGATTACCGGTGCTTGACCCTCGGCCTGCTTACTGGACATTCTCTGAGTTACTTACCTGTGTTTGACCCCTGGCCTGCTTCCTGGATACCTCTTCTGCCTGATTACCTGTGCTTGACCCTCGGCCTGCTTGCTGGACATTCTCTGAGTCACTTACCTGTGTTTGACCCCTGGCCTGCTTCCTGGATACCTCTGCTGCCTGATTACCTGTGCTTGACCCTCGGCTTGCCTTCCGGACTTTCTCTGAGTTTGCTGTGTTCGACCCCCTGCCTTGGGTTTCTGGACTTTCAGTTCTCACATGCACCTAAGGGTTCTCCTCCAGCACACGTTCTGGTATCTGCATAGCCTCTGCCTCATCACGGTCCTGCCAGGTGTCTACTTCCAGTGCAGCATCAGCCTCTCCTGGTCAACGTCGCTACTGCACACCACCTGCAACACACCTGCTGGCAACCCATGCATCTTTGTGCCCGGTGACCTCTGTATCCACTCCAGAGGCATCGTGCACCTAGTCGCAAGGGGAGCAGCTCTCAGCATTTCGGCCCGGGTGAGTACCTCTGACAGGTTGAAACAAGGGGGGAGGATATGTAGCAGAGCGTCCCAGAGAGAGCTAGGAGAAGTCTTGTTCTGGGTTTATACGTCTCCCAGGCTCCTCTCATACACATTCATAAATCTCTGATACATGATCCAGTTTGGATCTTAGTCCTCTTCCCCAGGCTAATTTAAGCTCACCTGAGCAGACAGCCTTTGCTCTCTGCCTGGGACACAGACATGGATGGTTTGTGAAGAGCAAAAGGTTGGTAAAAAAACTAAGGACTAAGAACTGATAAGAAGTTTATGCAGAAACTGACAAGTGGTAGGCTTGCTCAGCCTGGTAGTGAGGGCCTGTTTCTGGTATAGTTAGAGCCGAGACACGGCTAGGACTTATATGATTTCTGGAAGACTGTGCAGCACCTGTGTATAGACTTGTATTTAACACAAATAAACACAGCACTGTTTGTCACTACCTCACTGGACGTGGTATCTGTGCCTAAAATAACAGCTCATCTCAGGGAGCTTTGTACCTGCTACCTGTCCCCCAGGTTACAATATATATATTATATTATATATATATATACAATATATATATATATAAGTCCAATCTTGAATGGAAGTCAACAATAAAAAACAATTTAGTGAAAAATATAAATTTAAATGCACAGTCCCATGATAGGATCAGCAATATAAACCTATTGGTGAAAACACAATAGTTCAGTGCAAAGGCGTGTACAAAGAATTGGTGGTGACTTGAAAAGTGAAGAGGTGATCCAGTACAGTGCTCCAGAATCATCCACTGCACCCCTGTGAAATGGACACTCACCGGAAAAGCTGGCTGCTGTTACAGCAGCAAACATGCACTCAGTGTAGATCCACCATCTTTTGTGGGGAAGGCTGTTCAGCAACTCGCACCATCCAGCTGTAGCTGTAGTAAATAAAGCTCACCGGAAGCCAAATTAAGCCAGATGTAGCTGTAGTAACTAAAGGTCACCGGAATCCAAATTAAGTCTCCATAGTGTAGTATTTATTAGATTTGTAGCCTAAATAAAATAAATCACAAAAAACATATGACAATGGGTGCCACTGCCAACTCAATATTAGACAGTGGCCTGATGTCAGCACTAGTGTCTCCTCCCCAACACGTTTCATACAATAGGACATTATCAAGGGGTCCTCTAGTGTCAGACATCAAACTAGTTTATATAGCCTCTCAAAACTGCTCAAATCATGGTGTGTCCTTAGAGAATGGACAGATGAGCCCATCCCTCTGGATCCCTAGGATCCACATGGATCCTTATTCCAGGCGACGCAAGCGGCCTCCGGGATCCCTCCTCCCTGCCTTCCCAGTAATGCATATACATATCCTCCCTGCCTTCCCTAAGTAATGCATATACCCCATGCATTACTTATCTCCCCATGGCAGTTCATCTCTCCACGTTGGAGACGCTGAGGGGAGACACATATGTATGCATATAAAGTCAGGTAATACTCTTTATTCTTTGCCATACACTGAGCCTAGGTTTTGATGCATTGCATGTCAGTCTAAAGGCAGGTTCTGTTTCTTTTCTGCTTTTCATTTAGTTTTTTTTTTTTCTTTTCCCTTTCTGGGAATGTCTCCATCTGATTGTGATTAAAGCCCATGTTTATCTTGCCTCACTGCGCTGAGTTTGAATTTCAAGACACAGCGGTATGGCTTATCTCACTTGCCGCCTAATTCCATCATAATAGTATTGACCATCTACGCTTATATGGAGTGGAGCCAGTGACATCAGGAAGTCTATGCAATCTAGGTAAAATCTAGGTAAAATACTCTCAACCAACCTCACACCTCCACCCTTCACCACCCCTTCCCTCTCTCTCTCTCTCCCCCCTATGCTTTCCCATTTTCCCTCCTCCCTCCCTCCCTTCCCTTCCTTTCCCTCCCTCCCCTCCCCCCTCTTTTTTCCCCATCCCGACTCCGTTATTACCTACCCCTTCCCCGTTCATTCCTTCTTCTTTTACCTTTTCTCTCCCTTTCCACCCTTCTGTGCCTCCCTTCCCCCTCCCTCTCCCTTCATCATCCCCTTCCCCTCCTTCTCTCCCCTCCTTCCCCCCTTCCTCTTCCCCTTTTTCCCCACTCCCCCCTTCCCTTGCCATATTCTTCCTCCCGTTTCAATCAATATCACATTTTATCACTACCACTTATGTTTATAAGCATTCACATAAACATAAACATATTTAATATTGCTACTCATATATAGAGATCTGCCCTGATTCCTCTCTGGCAGTGCTTGGTTGGGTATCCCTACGTGCTCCCAAGGCTTATTGTTCCTTCCGGACCGACGCATCATCTGCACAGTCTGAAGGTAAATTAGGGATGAACACATGTAGCCCAATGGACTTTACATCTATTTGTACAAATAGAATATTTATTAGGGTTTTTTTCTATCCCCTCATTGAATCATTCCTGTGTCTATGAGACACCGCTGCACATGTAAAAGCATAATTTGTAACTGCACTTTTGTTAAACCTCTATGATGATGCATTTGCACCTCATTAATAGATGATTACTGATGCCCCACAATGTTGTCTTTTTTGAGATAAAGAAAGGGATTACGCGGTACACCAATAGCGTGGCTTCATCAGTCTTCATCATAGCCATGCTTTTGGCATAACAAATATGGAGTGGAGCCAGTGACATCAGGAAGTTTCAGCATAGAAATAAGCCTGTATGTGTCGGGAGCTTAGCCACACAAGCATGCCTTAATGGGCAAGCACAGGATTATACTTGTAAAATGATACATCTACTGTACAGTGCACCAGTTTAGTGCACAAATATGCTTAAGTGCATTTTTTTTATCTCAATAAAAAATACATATTTTAGCAGAGAAACAGTATGAAGATATGTTTTATCTCTTTTTGAGTGTATTGAGTTATAATAAAATTGCACAGGGTTCATTCATTTAATCTGCAAGTGAAAGATACAAATTTGGAGTGGAGGAGCAAGATAAAGTTTGGGAAGAAAAGATCTCATCAGAGGAGGAAGGAGTAAAGTGGAATTACATATGACCCCAGCAGTGTTGGTCATCTTACTTTAAAAAAGTAATTTAGTTAAGTTACAAATTACTTCTCCCAAAAAGTAATTGCATTAGTAACTCAGTTACTACATTGGAAAAGTAATTAGTTACTCAGCAAAGTAACTGAATTTTTTTTTAAAATATTCTATACGTGTAACTAAGGGGCGGGTCTAGTATTACTGTAACCAAGAGGCGCATTTATTATTGTTATATATCGTGTAACCAAGGGGCTGCTCTATTATTACTCTAACCAAGGGGCAGATCTGTTATAGCGTGTAAGCAAGGGGGGGGTCTATTATTATTATATGGTGTAAGGGGCGGATTTCTACAGAAGAGGGCGAATGTTAAATTAATGGGCAGAGCTCGATATATAACAATAATAATAAATGCGCCCCTTGGTTACAGTAATACTAGACCCGCCCCTTAGTTACACGATAGGCGCCCCTTGCAGAGTAGCACGAGCATCATGAGGGTGCGGCATCGCCTCGTACAATTACACGTTAACTGCGCCTGCGCTGTGTAGAGTTCACTCAGAGCTGTTTAGGTTCGGCAATTTTCGGAAGCCCTTCGTGCTGCGCAAGCGCTGCGCCTGCGCAGTACAGGGGGTCCTTATCCGGCGGGGGAACTTTTTTGGCAGGACACCGGAATTACACTACTGCCATCTAGTGGTGGTAGATGTAATTGGGGTAACTAAGCCAAAGTAATGGGAACTGAGTTACCATGAGGGGAAAAGTAATCAGTTAGATTACTAGTTACCCTCTAAAGTAACTGAGTTACGTAACTCAGTTTATTTTAACTCAGTTACTTACATCACTGGACCCCAGTCTCAAAGGGAAAAGCGTGCTTTGACCTATAATAATCTTTAGGTCAAATTTTAAAGGTGAGCAGTTAATATTGAAGGTGGTGACACATGGATGCCACCACCTCATTAGTGGAGTAAATATTGAACACATGTAGCCCAATGGACTTTACATCTATTTGTACAAATAGAATATTTATTGGGGTTTTTTCTATCCCCTCCTTGAACCATTCCTGTGTCTATGAGACACCTCTGCACATGTAAAAGCATAATTTGGAACTGCACTTTTGTTAATCCTCTATGACGATGAATTTGCACCTCATTAATAGATGATTACTGATGCCCCACAATGTTGTCTTTTTTGAGATAAAGAAAGGGATTACGCGTTACACCAATAGCGTGGCTTCATCAGTCTTCATCATAGCCATGCTTTTGGCATAACGAATATGGAGTGGAGCCAGTGACATCAGGAAGTTTCAGCATAGAAATAAGCCTGTATGTGTCGGGAGCTTAGGCACACAAGCATGCCTTAAGGGGCAAGCACAGGATTATACTTGTAAAATGATACATCTACTGTACAGTGCACTAGTTTAGTGCACAAATATGCATAAGTGCATTTTTTTATCTAAAAAAAAAAATACATATTTTAGCAGAGAAACAGTATGAAGATATGTTTTATCTATTTTTGAGTGTATTGAGTTATAATAAAAGTGCACAGGGTTCATTCATCTAATCTGGAAGTGAAAGATAAAAATTTGGAGTGGAGGAGCAAGATAAAGTTTCTCATCAGAGGAGGAAGGAGTAAAGTGGAATTATATATGACCCCAGTCTCAAAGGGAAAAGCGTGCTTTGACCTATTATAATCTTTAGGTCAAATTTTGAAGGTGAGCAGTTAATATTGAAGGTGGTGGCACATGGATGCCACCACCTCATGAGTGGAGTAAATATTAATCACAGAAGAGTGGAAAAGTAACACAGAAATAACACAAAAAAAAAATTTATTTATGTTAATAATTTCAAAAAACACCAATGGATATGTAATAATCATATCAGAGACAGTGGTGTTTGTCTGTTTTAGTTGCCTTGTTCACTGGTTTTGATTTGGATTATATTGACAAGAATTCTCTTATATTATTGGAGTTGATATTTTCTAGGTCGTGAGAATATTTTTATTTTGTAATATTTTTGTGTTTGTTTGTTGATGTGTATTTATTTGGTAGTAGTCATAGAACAGCTCTACACTATACATCAGGAGTAGGCAACCTTAAACCTTTACAAGGCAGAGATCTACCTGAGCAACATTGAAGAGATGAACCACTCGCCTACTGGACACTTTTACCCTCTTCCTGTCCAGGTAAAAATTTGGATTTCTTTTGGTGGTATTGAATCACTGTTTTTTTTTTTTTTTTTTTTTCTAAATGAACTAATATAGTAGTAATAGTAGTAATAAAGACTTAACATTCGAAAAAAAAAAAAAAAAAACTTTTTCATAGTTTGTATTAGCAAACAGGTAATTTTTCTCCTTCACTGAGCACCAATGGGCACTGATGAGGTGGCACTAATGAGGTGACACTGATGGGCATTGATGGGCACCGATAGGCTGCACTGATGCGCATTAATGAGGCACTGCACACATAATCTGGTATCCACCTGCAGAGAGATCTCCACACCACCATCCCTCATCTGTGGCACAGCTAGCAATCCCTGCTTCTTTGGGCTTCATGTTTCCTGTTATCACCTTCAGGGCACCAAGCACTCATCCGCAAGGAGAGCCCTCTTAGCATTTAGTGCTACTAGCGAGTTGTGCTATAGTGGGCTATTGTGATTCTATTGTGAGTAGAGTTGAGCGGACACCTGGATGTTCGGGTTCGGAAGGTTCAGCCGAACTTCAGAAAAAAGTTTGGGTTCGGGACCGAACTTGACCCGAACTTGACCCCGAACACCGAACCCCATTGAAGTCAATGGGGACCCGAACGGCTATAATAATGTGTCGGCTCCCGTCCCCCTTAATACAGAGAACAGTCATTGAAGTGATTTATTTTTAAAAAGTTAGTCATAAAAAGTGTTTGGGGACCTGGGTCCTGCCCCAGGGGACATGTATCAATGCAAAAAAAAACTTTTAAAAACGGCCGTTTTTTCGGGAGCAGGGATTTTATTAATGATTAAATTGAAACAATAAATGTGTAATATTCCTTTAAATTTCGTACCTGGGGGGTGTCTACAGTATGCATGTAAAGGGGCGCATGTTTCCAGTGTTTAGAACTGTCTCTGCAAAAAGTGTCATTTTTGCAGAAAAGAAAGCTATTTAAAATCACTCGCGGCTAATGTTAATTGTCGGCTCCCGTAATACAGAGAACAGTCATTCATTGAAAGTCATTCATAAAAAAAAGTAATTTATAAAAAATAAAAAAACAAAAAAAAAAAAGCGTAGGGGTCCCCCCAAATTCAAAAACCAGGCCCTTCAGGTCTGGGATGGATATTAAGGGTGATCCCAGCCAAAAAAAAAAAAATGGCGTAGGGTTCCCCTCAAAATCCACCCCAGACCCTTGAGGTCTGGGATGGATTTTAAGGGGAAACCCAGCCAAAAAAAATGGCGTGAGGTCCCACTCAAAATCCATACCAGACCCTTATCCGAGCACGCAACCTGGCAGGCCGCAGGAAAAGAGGGGGGGCGAGAGCGGCCCCCCCTCCCGCCTGAACCGTACCAGGCCACATGCCCTCAACATTGGGAGGATGCTTTGGGGGTCTAAGACCCCCAAAGCCTCTTGTCCCCATGTTGATGAGGACAAGGGCCTCATCCCCACAACCGTGCCCGGTGGTTGTGGGGGTCTGCGGGCGGGGGGCTTATCGGAATCTGGAAGCCCCCTTTAACAAGGGGACCCCCAGATCCCGCCCACCCCCTGTGTGAAATGGTAAGGGGGTACAAAACTACCCCTACCATTTCACCAAAAAAGTGTCAAAAATGGTAAAAAGGACAGGAGACGGTCTTTGACAATTCCTTTATTAAAATCTTCTTTCTTCTTTCTTCTGGTCTTCCTTTCTTCATCTTCTCCTTCCGGCATCTTCTTCTTCCATCTTCCGATCCGCTTCTTCTTGGCCTTCTCGTCCAGCATCGGTGTCTCTTCTGGGCCGCTCCGCGCAATGGGAGGCTCCCGCTGGGTGAGGCTTCTCTTCGGTATCTTCTTCCACGGCGTCGGTCTCTGAGGCTTCTCTCCGGTATCTTCTTCCAGGGCGTCGGTCTTTTCGGTGGCCCCGCCCTCCGTTATAAAAGAACTGTCAGCCCAAGCGAAGCCTCACACACCGGGAGCCTTCCATTGCGAGGAGTGGCCCAAGAAGAGACCGACGCCCTGGAAGAAGATACCGGAGAGAAGCCTCAGAGACCGACGCCGTGGAAGAAGATACCGAAGAGAAGCCTCACCCAGCGGGGGCCTCCCATTGCGCGGAGCGGCCCAGAAGAGACACCGATGCTGGACGAGAAGGCCAAGAAGAAGCGGATCGGAGGAAGAAGAAGATGGAAGAAGAAGATGCCGGAAGGAGAAGATGAAGAAAGGAAGACCAGAAGAAAGAAGAAAGAAGATTTTAATAAAGGAATTGTCAAAGACTGTCTCCTGTCATTTTTACAATTTTTGACACTTTTTTGGGTGAAATGGTAGGGGTACTTTTGTACCCCCTTACCATTTCACACGGGGGGGCGGGATCTAGGGGTCCCCTTGTTAAAGGGGGCTTCCAGATTCCGATAAGCCCCCCGCCCGCAGACCCCCACAACCACCGGGCACGGTTGTGGGGATGAGGCCCTTGTCCTCATCAACATGGGGACAAGAGGCTTTGGGGGTCTTAGACCCCCAAAGCATCCTCCCAATGTTGAGGGCATGTGGCCTGATACGGTTCAGGCGGGAGGGGGGGCGCTCTCGTCCCCCCCTCTTTTCCTGCGGCCCGCCAGGTTGCGTGCTCGGATAAGGGTCTGGTATGGATTTTGAGGGGGACCTCACGCCATTTTTTTTGGCTGGGTTTCCCCTTAAAATCCACCCCAGACCTCAAGGGTCTGGTATGGATTTTGAGGGGGACCCTACGCCATTTTTTTTTTTTTTTTTTGGCTGGGATCCCCCTTAATATCCATCCCAGACCTGAAGGGCCTGGTTATTGAATTTGGGGGGACCCCTACGCTTTTTATTTTTTGTTTTTTTTATTTTTTATCAATGACTTTTTTTTTTATAAATGTCTTTTCAATGAATGACTGTTCTCTGTATTACGGGAGCCGACAATTAACATTAGCCGCGAGTGATTTTAAATAGCCTTCTTTTCTGCAAAAATTACACTTTTTGCAGAGACAGTTCTAAGCACTGGAAACATGCGCCCCTTTACATGCATACTATAGACACCCCCCAGGTACGAAATTTAAAGGAATATTACACTTTTATTGTTTCAATTTAATCATTATTAAAATCACTGCTCCCGAAAAAACGTCCGTTTTTAAAAGTTTTTTTTGCATTGATACATGTCCCCTGGGGCAGGACCCAGGTCCCCAAACACTTTTTATGACTAACTTTTTAAAAATAAATGACTTCAATGACTGTTCTCTGTATTAAAAGCACTCGCGGCTATATGAATATCAATTCATATACCCGCGAGTGCTTTTAAAAGACATTTTTAAAAGCAACATTAAATCCCCGAACACCGGACCCGAACCCGAACATACAGTCAATTGTTCGGGTCCGGGACCTGAACACCCTAAAGTCCGGTACGGACCCGAACATTACAGTTCGGGTTCGCTCAACCCTAATTGTGAGTGTAAAGTATACGTTTAGTGTGACTGTTCATTTTGACTTTAGTGTCATTTTATTTTGTCAGGGCAGGTTCCCTGCAATATATTTCAGTGCGTTGATGCATGTTTACCACAGTATACTGCAATGCGTTATTGCTGAGAGGACTCCCCTTGAGGCTAAGTGCAACACACCCCTGAAGATGGTACAGGGAGTGCGGTGCCCAAAGAAGCATGGTTTGACAGATGCTGCTGTAGTCAGGAGAGCTGATCACCAGGAGATGGCTGTAGCAGACTGGAAGCACTTGAAGTGCAGATGTGCTGAGGTGCTTGGTACAGAGGAAACCGGAAGCCAGGCCAAAAGTCATGTACGGTGGATCAGTCAGGCAGCGGGGACTGGAACAAGCTGGGGTCATACATGGGAGACAGGAGAAATTGAGTCAATGAGCCAAGCCGGGGTCAAACACTGGGAAGCAAGCAGGAGCAGAGTCAAATGTACCAGAGGTCAAACCAGGATATCAGGAAGCAGGGTCAAGGCAAGCCAGGTTGGTAACAGGAAATCCAAGAATTAGGGCTACCGAGGCACAGGAAACACAGGGGGCCAATGATAATCCAGCAACATCATGCTCTTAGCAGCAGGTTTAAATAGACCAGTTGGCGCCAGCATCTCTCACACCATCCGTGCACTATTGCGCTATTGCGCACGCACATACTCCTGTTTGTGCGCGTTTCATGTCTGGGAGGCCAACAAGGAGAGGCAGACGTTCCCGTGGCACTGTGAGGGGTTCAGCAGCATCTGTGTCCACAGACAAAGGTGGACGTGGACTGTCCTCAGGCAGGGCATCATTTCCTCTGTCTACTGAGGTTGCCGGCACTATCCAGCCACAACATGCAGAGGAGGTGCTGGACTGGTTTACTAAACTATCCTCCATCACCCAAGCAGAGACTAGTGCGCAGTCCACCACAGCTGCCAGAGTGGCTTATTCTGCTTCCTTGCCCACAGCTACTCCTGCCATAGCCCCAGCAACAGGCATGGAGGAGTCAGCTGAGTTATTTGAACACAGCGTCAGCCACTTTCTCCTTGTCAATGTCATTACTTGATTCAGATCCTGGTTCTGAGGTTGAGGAAGCCTATAGAGCCTACAGAAAGGGGAGAACACTGGTAAACAACAAATTGGCAGTCATGTTCCCCCAGCTGCAGTGTATTGCCAAGTTGCCTCCAGTGATGATGAGGATGGAGGGGATGATAATGATGAGGTCACTTACATGACTTGGAATAGAGCAGAGGAGGAAAGTGAGGGTGGGGCACAACCCCAATGAGGCAGCCATCATGGAAGAGTAGAGAGCAGCCACCCTATTCCACCAGATTGTGGAGCTGTTATCTCCGCACCCACTTCCCACAGCCCAGCTGTGTGGGCTTTTTTTAGCACATGTGCAGCCGGTCACACTTTTGCAATTTGCAAACTTTGCCTCATGCAGATCAAGCATGTCAAAAACACCAGCCATTTGGGTGCCACATGCTTGACAAGGCATTTAACCTCCAACCACTCAGCACTGCTGGCAAGAGCATCTGAAAGCCACACAAAAGGGATGCAATTATGCTGCTCCTCACTCCTCACCTTTGCGGTCCATCCCCGCTTTACCTCATGACCTCTCAGCAGCCTCCACTGACAGGGATGGTGGTAAAGCGAAGGGTGTCACAGCAGATCCTTGCAGCACGTCTACCAGTAGCACACCACCAGCTGTAGACTATAGCAGGCAAATTTCTCTGCCCCATCTGCTGCAGCAAAAAAAAAAAAGTCACTGCCACTCACAAGCTTGTCAAAGCTGCTGGCTTTACAACTCCTGCCTTTCCGTCTGGCAGATTCTGCCCCCTTCTGTGATTTTGCAAAATGTACTGTACCAAAATGGCAGGTTCGCAATCGCTATTTCTTTTCACGTAAGGCCATTACAATGGACAGGAGCCACACCAGAGCAGGGATTCTTGTAGCTCTGCAGGGGCAGGCCCTGAAGTGATTAACACCATGCCAGCTGGAGCCAAGAATGGTGGTGTGCGATAATGGCACAAACCTCCTGTCCACCTTTAGACAGGGAAAGTTCACACATGTGCCATGATTTGATGGTGCAGCGTTTTTTAAGCAGGTACCCAGGGTTGGAAGATCTTCTAAAGCAGGCTGAAGAGTCTGTAGCCATTTCAGGTGGTCATACACAGCCAGTGCTTAGTTGGCTGAAATTCAGCAGGAATTCCACCTGCCCATAAACTGCTTGATTTGTGACATGCCCATAAGGTGGAACTTGACTTTTGATGCATGCACTGTACTTTTACTAGTTGAGGAGGTGACAAGGATGGTGAGCTGTGACAATGTATGCATCCATGACACAATCCCAGTTGTGTTCCTGCTGTAGCAGACTCTGCATGGCATTATGGACAGGGTACTTGAGGCAGAGCAGCGGGAAGAAGAGGACTTCCTTTCCTCGCCCACTTTATGCAGACACCATTCTTGCAACGCCACACAACACACAAGAGGAGGAGGAGGAGGAGAAGAAAGATTAAAACAGTTTTTGAGGCATTGAAGCAGGGGAAGATATACTTCAAACCTTAACATATGGTTTTCCATCCCCAGAAGAAGGTAGTACGTGTCTAAAAATGGAGGCAGTTCCAGATACTGTAATCCTCAGTGACCCAGAGGAGTCTGCTTCTCATGCCTCTGCAAAGTTGTGGTGCATGGGCTCCCTCATGCTTTAAAGCCTGCAAAAGGACCTGAAAATATGTGGCATCAAGAAGAAAGGATCACTATTGGTTGGCAACCCTCCATGACCACCATTATAAGGGGAAAGTCTTGGAACTCATCCCATCTCCACAGAGGGAGCAGAAGATGAAATCTCTTGAGAACACTTTAACCGCTTCCCGACAGCCTAACGCCTATATACGTCGGCAAAATGGCACGGGCAGGCAAAATCACGTACCTGTACGTGAACGTGCATGTGCCTGCCTGTGGGTCACGCGCGCGCCGCCAGCGGGAGCTCCGTGACCACGGCCGTGGGACCAGCGGACCCGATCGCCGCTGGTATCCCGCGATCGGGTTACGGAGCTAAAGAACGGGGAGAGGTTTGTGTAAACAAACCTCTCCCCGCGCTTCCTATACTGCCTGTCATTAATCGGCTGTTCCCTGTCATCGGGAAAGCCGATCAATGATGTCAGACGTACAGCCACACCCCCCTACTGTAAAAAAAAAACACAACACGTCACACTGACTCCTCCCCGCCCCCTAGTGGTTAACTCCTTCACTGCCACTGTCATTTACACACAACACACAAGAGGAGGAGGAGGAGGAGAAGAAAGATTAAAACAGTTTTTGAGGCATTGAAGCAGGGGAAGATATACTTCAAACCTTAACATATGGTTTTCCATCCCCAGAAGAAGGTAGTACGTGTCTAAAAATGGAGGCAGTTCCAGATACTGTAATCCTCAGTGACCCAGAGGAGTCTGCTTCTCATGCCTCTGCAAAGTTGTGGTGCATGGGCTCCCTCATGCTTTAAAGCCTGCAAAAGGACCTGAAAATATGTGGCATCAAGAAGAAAGGATCACTATTGGTTGGCAACCCTCCATGACCACCATTATAAGGGGAAAGTCTTGGAACTCATCCCATCTCCACAGAGGGAGCAGAAGATGAAATCTCTTGAGAACACTTTAACCGCTTCCCGACAGCCTAACGCCTATATACGTCGGCAAAATGGCACGGGCAGGCAAAATCACGTACCTGTACGTGAACGTGCATGTGCCTGCCTGTGGGTCACGCGCGCGCCGCCAGCGGGAGCTCCGTGACCACGGCCGTGGGACCAGCGGACCCGATCGCCGCTGGTATCCCGCGATCGGGTTACGGAGCTAAAGAACGGGGAGAGGTTTGTGTAAACAAACCTCTCCCCGCGCTTCCTATACTGCCTGTCATTAATCGGCTGTTCCCTGTCATCGGGAAAGCCGATCAATGATGTCAGACGTACAGCCACACCCCCCTACTGTAAAAAAAAACACAACACGTCACACTGACTCCTCCCCGCCCCCTAGTGGTTAACTCCTTCACTGCCACTGTCATTTACACACAACACACAAGAGGAGGAGGAGGAGGAGAAGAAAGATTAAAACAGTTTTTGAGGCATTGAAGCAGGGGAAGATATACTTCAAACCTTAACATATGGTTTTCCATCCCCAGAAGAAGGTAGTACGTGTCTAAAAATGGAGGCAGTTCCAGATACTGTAATCCTCAGTGACCCAGAGGAGTCTGCTTCTCATGCCTCTGCAAAGTTGTGGTGCATGGGCTCCCTCATGCTTTAAAGCCTGCAAAAGGACCTGAAAATATGTGGCATCAAGAAGAAAGGATCACTATTGGTTGGCAACCCTCCATGACCACCATTATAAGGGGAAAGTCTTGGAACTCATCCCATCTCCACAGAGGGAGCAGAAGATGAAATCTCTTGAGAACACTTTAACCGCTTCCCGACAGCCTAACGCCTATATACGTCGGCAAAATGGCACGGGCAGGCAAAATCACGTACCTGTACGTGAACGTGCATGTGCCTGCCTGTGGGTCACGCGCGCGCCGCCAGCGGGAGCTCCGTGACCACGGCCATGGGACCAGCGGACCCGATCGCCGCTGGTATCCCGCGATCGGGTTACGGAGCTAAAGAACGGGGAGAGGTTTGTGTAAACAAACCTCTCCCCGTGCTTCCTATACTGCCTGTCATTAATCGGCTGTTCCCTGTCATCGGGAAAGCCGATCAATGATGTCAGACGTACAGCCACACCCCCCTACTGTAAAAAAAAACACAACACGTCACACTGACTCCTCCCCACCCCCTAGTGGTTAACTCCTTCACTGCCACTGTCATTTACATAGGAATCAGTGCTACTTAAATAGCACTGATTTCTGTATAAATGACAAATGTCCCAAAAATGTGTCAAAAATGTCCCATGTGTCCGCCATAATGTCGCAGTCACAATAAAAATCGCTGATCACCGCCATTACTAGTAAAAAAAAAAAAAATATTAATAAAAATGCTATAAAACTATCCCCTATTTTGTAAACGCTATAACTTTTGCGCAAACTAATCAATAATCGCTAATTGCTATTTTTTTTACCAAAAATATGTAGAAGAATACGTATCGGCCTAAACTGAGGAAAAAAAATGTTTTTTTATATATTTTTTGGGGATAGTTATTATAGCAAAAAGTAAAAAATATTGCATTTTTTTCAAAATTGTCGCTCTATTTTTGTTTATAGCGCAAAAAATAAAAACCGCAGGGGCGATCAAATACCACCAAAAGAAAGCTCTATTTGTGGGAAAAAAAGGACGCCAATTTTGTTTGGGAGCCACGTCGCACGACCGCACAATTGTCAGTTAAAGCGACGCAGTGCCGAATCGCAAAAAGGGGCCTGGTCCTTTGGCTGCCAATTGGTCCGGGGCTGAAGTGGTTAAAGAGGAGTTTGTGTACTGCCTTTCCAGAATCTGGTAGGTTACAGTCTCATGGAAAACATTGTTTTGAGGCTTCTATTGGTCAAAAGAGGAGCGGTGGAGAAGGGGGCCACCTCACTAATGCTTTTAAAAAAAAAAATGTAGTCCTCGGTGCCCAGGGCTGTCAGCTTCCACATTCCATCGGCAGCGTCTGCATCATATGGTGGGAGATTATCTAGGGGCGAAAAAACAGACATGGAGAGCTTTCCAGTTGACGATCCACTGAGTCATGAAAATAGACCACTGGCCAGAACTTGCCCAGTATGCAATAGAGCTGCCGGCTGCCCTGCATCTAGCCTGCTTTCCAAATTCATTCAGTGCTGCCAGAAGTTTTGTGACAGATAAAAGAGCGTGTCTATCCACAGACTCCATGGACTGGCTGACATTTATCAAAATGATTCAGTCCTGGATTAGCAGCAGCTATCAAGCCCCTGATGCCGATGTCACTGCTTAAATTATTTTTGGATCTGGAATCTCTGAAAGACTGTCTAGGCTGTTTGTGGATGTTAATGTCATCTGAAAGAAATATTTTGGTGTAGGTTTCATTTGCACAATTAATATCCAAGGACCAATTTTTGTAAATATTTTATTATATCTTTTTATGTGACAACACTGAAGAAAGACACTTTGCTACAATGTAAAGTAGTGCATTTGCAGCTTGCACAGTGTAAATTTGCTGTCCCCTCAAAATAACTGAACACACAGCCATTAATGTCTAAACCGCTGGCAACAAAAGTGAGTTCACCCCAAGTGAAAATGTCCAAATTGGGCCCAATTAACCATTTTCCCTCCCCGGTATCATGTGACTGTTAGTGTTACAAGATCTCGGGTGTGTTAAATTTGGTGTTATCGCTCTCACTCTCTCATATTGGTCACTGGAAGTTCAACATGACACCTCATGGCAAAGAACTCTTTGAGGATATGAAAAAAAGAACTGTTGCTCTACATAAAGATGGCCTAGGCTATAAGAAGATTGCCAAGACCCTGAAGCTGAGCTGCAGCACGGTGGCCAAGACCATACAGCGGTTAAACAGGACAGGTTCCACTCAGAACAGGCCTCGCCATGGTCGACCAAAGAAGTTGAGTGCACGTGCTCAGTGTCATATCAAGAGGTTGTCTTTGGGAAATAAACGTATGAGTGCTGCCTGCATTGCTGCAGAGGTTAAAGAGGTGGAGGTGATAAATGCTAACAATAAATACTAAAGCCATGTGAAAAAACAAACACAATCAGTCCAAATATCGTGATTACATAATTAGTGATATTAAATGTCCAAAAAATGTGATATTAGATGTCCAGAAAAAAAAAAAGTGCAAAAAAAGGGGATAAACTGTCCAGTGAGATAAACTAACATCCACCGCATTGATTGTGTTTGTTTTTACACCAGTGGCGTAACTAGAACGCTCAGGGCCCCGATGCAAGAAACCATGGAGGGCCCCCGCCCCCGACCTCCGGACAAAGCTCTTTTCTCCGAGCCCGATGGCAGAACACCAGGGCCCGGTCACAAGTGGGTGGCTGCATATAAAGGAACCTAAATATGGGGGTGGCAGCAGGGGCCATGGATAGAATCATGCTATGCATGAATCTATCCATTTGTCATACAGGGAGTGGCTGGAGAGAGGGGGTGGCACCTGTGCGCCCTTTTGGACGCACCGCCACTGATAAACACATGCACATTCACATAAATGCACTCTCACATACATGCACACACACATACATATATGCACGCACACACACACACAGACAGACATACATGCATCATGCACACACACAGACATACATGCGTGCGCACACACACACACATGCATCATGCATTGCACACACATGCATGCACAGACACACACATACATCATGCACACACACAGACATACATGTGCACACACACACACACACACGCATCATGAACACACACATACATGCATCATGCACACACACAGACATACATGTGCACACACACACACATGCATCATGAACACACACAGACATACATGCACACACACACAGACATACACACACACACACACACACACACACACACATGCATCATGAACACACACATACATGCATCATGCACACACACAGACATACATGCGTGCGCACACACACACACACATGCATGCATCATGCATTGCACACACATGCATGCACAGACACACACATACATCATGCGCACACACACAGACATACATGCGCTTGCACACACACACACATGCATCATGAACACACACATGCATCATGAACACACACATGCATCATGCGCACACACATGCATCATGAACACACACATGCATCATGAACACACACATGCATCATGCGCACACACATGCATCATGAACACACACATGCATCATGCGCACACACATGCATCATGAACACACACATGCATCATGCGCACACACATGCATCATGAACACACACATGCATCATGAACACACACATGCATCATGCGCACACACATGCATCATGAACACACACATGCATCATGAACACACACATGCATCATGCATTGCACACACAGACACACACATACATCATGCACACACACACACACACACACATACATCATGCACACACACACACACACACATGTATGATGCACACACATACAGATACAGTAGATAATCTTATATTAAAAAAAAAAAACAAACCAAAAAAACGACAGTCCTCTTACCTTGTCGCTTCCTGCCGGGTACTGCACTGCAGGGGGAGACAAAGAGCACAGCACACACTGTGCTTTGACTTTCACTTTAGCCTAATGTGAGGAGCTCCCTGCACATCGCCGATTACAGTTTAGAATCGGCGATCGGGGGAGCACCTCTCAGCCGCCCCTCCTAGCGAAGTGTACAGGGGGCCCCCAGAGCCCCCTGCAGCAAGGGGCCCTATCGCCATGGCGATCGCAGCGACCCCTATAGTTCCGCCACTGCCATACACTGCTACATTCGTCATTACTCCATTCTTTTATGTAATTATTGAATTTAGCATTTTTAGTTACAAGTGTGTCTTGCCTACAGTTAAGCATGGTGGTGGGAGTGTCATAATCTGGGGCTGCTGACACTGTGGAGCTATAGTTCATTGAGGGAACCATGAATGCCAATATGTATTGTGACATACTATAGTCGAAAACTGAGCCGCAGGGCAGTATTCCAACATGATAATGACCCCAAACACACCTCCAAGATGACCACTGCCTTGCTAAAGAAGATGTGGGTAAAGGTGTGACTGGCCAACCATGTCTGCAAACCTAAACCCTATTGAGCATCTGTGGGGCATCCTCAAATGGAAGGTGGAGGAGTGCAAGGTCTATAACATCCACTAGCTCCGTGATGTCGTTATGGAGGAGTGGAAGAGGACTCCAGTGGCAACCTGTGAAGCTCTGGTAAACTCCATGCCCAAGAGGGTTAAGACAATGCTGGAAAATAGTGGTGGCCACACAAAATATTGACACTTTATTCCCAATTTGGATATCTTCACTTAGGGGTGTACTCACTTTTGTTGCCAGAGGTTTAGACATTAATGGCTGCGTGTTGAGTTATTTTGAGGGGACAGCAAATTTACACACCCCAAGATTGCATACATGGCGCTTCATTTGCGGGCTTTTAACCCCGCCTATTGGCGCAATGCAGAATGCCAAGTAGCTTCCGCCCGTAAAATCACTGTGATTCTACAGGCAGGAGCATTGTTGTTTAAACCCTGAGGTCACTTCCGGGTTTCGTGAAGCAGACGAAAGCCGGAGGTGACGTCGGCAGCTCCGTTCTTTGCATGGAGCGGAGCTGTACGGTAGGAGAGCGCGCCAGGCAGCCCTGATATTCAGTTCACTTACTCAGTGAACAAGAGATCTGTGCACAGTCTGTGCACAGTCACTCGATAGCATCATACTACTGAGCCTCCCTGTCACAGCCATTCAGTCACAGAACATGCAGCTGACACAGCCGATCTCTCCAGGAAACCTGACACTAGGCTAATCTGCCTTTAGCTTCACTGTGCTAGCTGCCCCTGTCCCTGATCCCATCCCACCCACCATCCATCTGTCCCTAATCCATCCCACCCACCATCCCTTTGTCCCTGATCCATCCCACCATCCCTCTGTCCATGATCCATCCCTCTGTCCCTGATCCATCCCACCATCCCTCTGTCCCTGATCTATCCCACCATTCCTCTTTCCCTGATCCATTCCACCCACCATCCCTCTGTCCCTGATCCATCCCACCATTCCTCTGTCCCTGATCCATCCCACCATTCCTCTGTCCCTGATCCATCCCTCTGTCCCTGATCCATCCCACCCACCATCCCTCTGTCCCTGATTCATCCCATCATCCCTCTGTCGCTGATCCATCCCACCCACCCATCCCTCTGTCCCTGATCCATCTTATCATCTCTTTGTCCCTAATCCATCCCACCCACCATCCCTCTGTCCCTGATCCATCCCACCCACTATCCCTCTGTCCCTGATCCATCCCACCATCCCTCTGTCCCTGATCCATCCCACCATCTCTCTGTCCCTGATCCATCCCACTCACCATCCCTCTGTCCCTGATCCATCCCACCATCCCTCTGTCCCTGATCCATCCCACCCACCATTCCTCTGTCCCTGATCCATCCCACCATCCCTCTGTCCCTGATCCATCCCACTCACCATCCATCTGTCCCTGATCCATCCCTCTGTCCCTGATCCATCCCACCCACCATCCCTCTGTCCCTGATCTATCCCACCATTCCTCTGTCCCTGATCCATCCCTCTGTCACTGATCCCACCCACCATCCCTCTGTCCCTGATCCATCCCACCATTCCTCTGCCCCTGATCCATCCCACCCACCATCCCTCTGTCCCTGATCCATCCCACCCACCATCCCTCTGTCCCTGATCCATCCCACCCACCCATCCCTCTGTCCCTCATTCATCCCACTCACCATCCCTCTGTCCCTCATCCATCCCTCTGTCCCTGATCCATCCCACCCACCATTCCTCTGTCCCTCATCCATCCCACCCTCCATCCCTCTGTCCCTCATCCATCCCTCCATCCCTCTGTCCCTGATCCATCCCTCTGTCCCTGATCCATCCCACCATCCCTCTGTCCCTGATCTATCCCACCATTCCTCTGTCCCTGATCCATCCCACCCACCATCCCTCTGTCCCTGATCCATCCCACCATCCCTCTGTCCCTTATCCATCCCACCCACCATCCCTCTGTCCCTGATCCATCCCACCATTCCTCTGTCCCTGATCCATCCCTCTGTCCCTGATCCATCCCACCCACCATCCCTCTGTCCCTGATTCATCCCATCATCCCTCTGTCCCTGATCCATCCCATCATCCCTTTGTCCCTAATCCATCCCACCCACCATCCCTCTGTCCCTGATCCATCCCACCTACTATCCCTCTGTCCCTGATCCATCCCACTCACCATCCCTCTGTCCCTGATCCATCCCTCTGTCCCTGATCCATCCCACCCACCATCCCTCTGTCCCTGATCTATCCCACCATTCCTCTGTCCCTGATCCATCCCTCTGTCCCTGATCCCACCCACCATCCCTCTGTCCCTGATCCATCCCACCATTCCTCTGCCCCTGATCCATCCCACCCACCATCCCTCTGTCCCTGATCCATCCCACCCACCATTCCTCTGTCCCTGATCCATCCCACCATCCCTCTGTCCCTCATCCATCCCACTCACCATCCCTCTGTCCCTGATCCATCCCTCTGTCCCTGATCCATCCCACCCACCATCCCATCCCACCACCATCCCTCTGTCCCTGATCCATCCCACCATCCCTCTGTCCCTGATCCATCCCTCTGTCCCTGATCCCACCCACCATCCCTCTGTCCCTGATCCATCCCACCATTCCTCTGCCTCTGATCCATCCCACCCACCATCCCTCTGTCCCTGATCCATCCCACCCACCATCCCTCTGTCCCTGATCCATCCCACCATCCCATCCCACCCCATCCCTCTGTCCCTGATCACATCCCACCCACCATCCATCTGTCCCTGATCCCACTCCCCCACCATCCCTCTGTCCCTGATCCATCCCTCTGTCCCTGATCCCCATCCCACCCACCATTCCTCTGTCCCTCATCCATGTTTTTAATAAACTGTTCCATTTTCTTTTACATAACAGTACAAAACACACATAAACAAGACCATAAACAATGGTGATGAAGACAAAACTTGTAATAAGAATATGTTATGTTTTCCATAACAACAATTGTTGTCAAATAATTGTGTGACTTTAGTAGATAAAGTAAAACATAATGAATGATTTTGCATGAGCAAGTATCACATTAACGCTTAACCGCTCATGATCCTCCGCCCATCATATCTAATATTGGCTCTCAATCTGGTTTTGGGAATCAGAGTGGTAGCCATTTGGCTCTTGAAGCACCACCCTGTTCCTAATATATCTAGAGATAGGGACTTTCAACTACCTACTGGACAGAAAAGAGGAAGCCTCTTGTGAATAAATGTTGTTTGCACATAAAGTACACTCATGTTTTTATCTATATATTTTTTTTTTATATATTTTATTTGTTTTTATGAGATTTTTATTTCTAGATATAATCCTGTGATAAACAATCCTTGGAGAAAGTTTTGATGTATTATTTTGAACAGTTTCTATAATAGGCTGGTTCTCAACTTATGTACTATTATATATGGTAGTAATACTCACTTTTATATATCACATGATGCATGCTCCTTACATGATTTTTTTTTTAAAATAACATTGAACCTTTTGAGAATGAGGGGGATATGGAGAGGAGATAAGTGGAGATAAGCAGAGAGGGATAACATTAGTTTCCAGTCTCCCTGCTGCCCACCAATTAGATAGAAACTCCAGCCTTGCTAGTGGAACTCCCAGCTAACTTAAAGCTGGACTCAAGGAATACTAAAACTCCTCCCTTGCAGGTGATTGCACCCACAATGCAAAGGTTAACTGATCCTTTGAATCTAGTGATTTGGGAAAAGCGCACTTTACTTACCTGAACCTCTGCTCCTGCAGGCTTCCCTAGGCTCCTCTGCACTGCTAGATGAGTCCATACAGTCTCTTTTTTGCTGCACTCTGGTTGTTCAAGGTCCACTGATATCATCAAAACCAATACAGGGTCCATAGCCCTAACTGGAAATAAAGACATCAAGGAACAGTCAAACCCTGGAGCATGGGGGAGCTCCATCTGGCAGCATAGCAAAAGATCAGGTGGGTAACCACCCCCTAGACAGAAATGAGCATTTAACCATTGCAGTGCTGGCACAGCCTCACTGCAAGAGAGGAGTTTTAGTTTTACTTACACTGAGCTTCAAAAATATTCAGATAGTACCTTGTCTTGGGGAATGAAGCATTCAGTGGTTCTCCAAAGCTCCCAAGCTGAGCCGTGGAGGTTAATAATGTTATTAAATCAAGCTGTAAAATATTCCATGTTTTGTACCCATTTGATACTTTTTTTATAGTCTAGATTTGGGAAGGGGCAGGGAAGGAGTTAACACTAGGGGCAATCAAGGGGTTAACTGTGTTCCCTGGGTGTGTTCTAACTGTAGGGGGGATGGGACTGACTAGGGGAGGAGAGAGATTGGTGTTCATACCTAGTATAAACACACAATCTCTCTCCTCTCCCCTGAGAGAACCGGGATTTGTGCCATACCGCCGAGCGCACGCATCGGCTCCGGAGACACGCACCGGGCTGTGCCCGTGCCTACTGTCGCGTCTTAAAGGAGTGACATACAGCTACAGCGATTTGCCCAGCTGAGCCAACCTGGTGCAGTATAACTGCAGCGGGTTGTCAGCTAGTGGTCAAAATTAAAGTTTCTTCTCAAGTGCAATTAGTGCAAAGTCCATCAGGCGGCACAGTGGTGTAGTGGTTAGCACTCTCACCTAGCAGTAAGAAGGGTCGCTGGTTCGAATCCCAACCACGACACTTCCTGCCTGGAGTTTGCATGTTCTCCCTGTGCTTGCGTGGGTTTCCTCCGGGTACTCCGGTTTCCTCCCACAATCCAAAGACATGCAGGTAGGTTAATTGGCTTCTGTCCAAAAATTGGCCCTAGTATATGAATGGGGACCTTGGATTGTGGGCTCCTTGAGGGTAGGGACTGATGTGAGTGTGCAATGTACAGGGATGGGGACAATTGTAGACACTTGCTCAGGTTGAACTGGATGGACTGATGTCTTTATTCAACCTTACTAACTATGAAACTATGAAACTATGAATAATATAATAAATATTGAAGCTTGCTTGTCTGTTTGTTAGGAACTCTTATTTGGTTAATATGTGGAATTTTGGGTAATACCTGGGCTAATCTGTTCACCATAATTTAATAAATATCTTATAATAAATAAATATTCATCATTGCAAAGGGCATGGGGCAGTAACTTGTACACAATGGGGTTTATTTACTACAGGCAAATCCACTTGAAAGTGCACTTGGAAGTGCAGTCGCTGTAGATCCATGGGGGACATGCAAGGAAAATAAAAACCAGCATTTTTGCTTATACATGATTGCATGAAAAGGGGCTTCCCTTGATTTCAGATCTTCCCCTCAGATTTACAGCAACTGCACTTCCAAGTGCACTTTCAAGTGCACTTGTAGTGAAGAGTGGATTTGCCTTTAGTAAATCAACCCCAATGTTATATATTTATCTTTTTAAGGGATTACTGTATCATGGAAATATAATGTCAGGGAATTCAATATATAGTTTGTTAGTTTGTATGTAGTCCTGATAATTTACTATTAGGGCAAGTAAGTATACATTTGTTTATCTATTCCAAATGTATGACTGTTTTAAGACTATCTAGGGTTTCTGGCTGTTATTTTAGGCATATTGCATTGGTGTAGCTATTCTGTCAAGTAAATATGTAAAGTTGTATCTATTATATCAAAGCCAGTGTCTGTGAGATTATATAATTAGTTATAAAATTCCCAGAATATTTCAGCAATTTTCAAGGTCGTTGGTATTCTATTTCATTAGCATTTCATTTTGTAAAAATCTTTTTGGCCACAATTTAGATTTTCATTTAAATACCAAAATAAATGTGCTTTATTCCTTCTTTTATGTTTTCGTTTTTGATAGAGCATTTTTTAAAATTTGTGCATAAGTAGATTTTGAAAAGGTCCATGTGTATGTATTATTTGACATATGTTGTTGGATAACAAATAGTTTTTAGAGTAAGTAGCTTATTTTTCAAAAGTTGAATGCAAGTTGTTTTATCACGTTTAACTACTTGCCTACCAGGCACAAACACCTCCTTCCTGACCAAGCCATTTTTCAGCTTTCAGCGCTGTCGCATTTTGAATGACAACTGCGCGGTCATGCAACGCTGTACCCAAATAAATTTTTTATCATTTTTTCCCCACAAATAGAGCTTTATTTTGGTGGTATTTGATCACCTCTGCGGTTTTTATTTCTTGTGCTATAAACAAAAGAAGAGCGACAAGTTTGAAAAAACATAATATTTTTTACATTTTATTATAATAAATATCCAATTTCTTTTTTTTTTTAAACAATTTTTTTCCTCAGTTTAGGCCGATACGTATTCTTCTACATATTTTTGGTAAAAAAAATCGCAATAAGCACAAAAGTTTGCACAAAAGTTATAGCGTCTACAAAATAGGGGATAGATTTATAGCATTTTTATTATTATTTTTTTTTTACTAGTAATGGCGGCGATCTGCGATTTTTATCGTGACTGCGACATTGCGGCGGACACTTCGGACACTTTTGACACATTTTTGGGACCATTCACATTTATACAGCGATCCGTGCTATAAAAATGCATTGATTACTGTATAAATGTGACTGGCAGGGAAGGGGTTAACACTAGGGGGCGCTGCAGGGGTTAATATGTACCCTATCTTGGTGATTCTTACTGTGGGGGGAGGGGACTGACTGGGGGAGGGGACCGATCGGTGTCCCTATGTACAAGGGACACACCATCGGTCTCCTCTCCTCTGACAGGACGTGGATGAGTGTGTTTACACACACCCATCCACGTCCTGCTCGATTACCGGGCAATTGCGGGTGCCTGGCGGTCATCGCGACCGCCGGGCACGCGCGCCGGGGCCCCAGCTACGCGGCGGGCACGCGCGCGCCTCCCGCGGCGCGCGCACGCGCCCCCCAGTGGCCAAAAAGTGAGCGCCGTCATATGACGGCGGCCCGCCACAGTAGCTGCACCGTCCCGCCGTCATTTGACAGTGGGCGGTCAGCTAGTGGTTAACCACTTCAGCTCCGAAAATTTTACCTCCCCTTCATGACCAGGCCATTTTTTGCGATACAGCACTGCGTTATTTTAACTGACAATTGCACGGTCGTGCGATGCTGTACACAAACAAAATAGTTTTTTTCCCCACAAATAGAGCTTTCTTTTGGTGGTAATTGATCACCTCTGCAGTTCTTATTTTTTTGCGCTATAAACAAAAAAACAGACAATTAAAAAAAAAATATCCTGAGGAAGTCGCAAGGTACGTGACATAATGTGTAGGACATAACCGGAAGTAGTTACAGCAGACCGGAAGTAGATGCCACGGACCGGAAGTAACGTATAAGGTGGCGTGGGATTCCGTTTTACTCTGTGTTTGGCCTAGTTTCTGCTATTTTGATGTAAGCAGCAACTTTTAATCAATAAAATAGGTTGTATGTTTGGTAATGCACAGAGGCTTATTTATTTTTACATGTGGCTCTAAATATTGGATGCAAGTTGCCACTTATTTCCCATACTTAATGTTCATCGTCTAACTGGCTGACCCACATCCATGGAAGCAGGGACATGATTGAACAGATGTAATAAGGCATTTTACTATGAGGTAAGAGCATTGAGAGCACATTAGTGGAACCATAGTTAACAAATTACCGCTGGGAATTTGTCGCAAAGAATATATGGATTTCCTACACTGAACAACTGCACTGAACTTTTGTTGCACTTGCACTTGATTATTGTATTTGCACTTTATATATTGAACTGCTCTTTATATACTGGACTGCACTTTACTTACTGGATTGCATTGGATGCACTCAATTAACAATTATTTTATGGTTATTTTTGAAGAATTATCTGCACGTGGATAGTATCATTAATTTTTATTTTATTTTTATCACATGATGTTATATCCACCACTCATATCAACACAATTAGAACAACCCATACAGCCTTGATAGAATTACCAATATGGGGAAATAGAAGGCAAAGAATCCCCCCCACAACCGATGATTAATCTGGTGTGGGGGTGTGGGGGTTGGGCGTGTTGGGCATCCAACCAGGTCCCCCAAAGTCACCTGACACACAGGGCAGGCATCCACCTTTACAAAGTGTACTCCAAAAGGAGTATCTTAAGTATAGCTACAGTATGTAACATGATAAAAAATCTTGTTACATTTTTTTAAAGTTGTCCAAAAAACAACAAAACCTGCATTATTTTAAATCTCCACACTATTACCAAAAAGAAACATTTACATCAAACACTCTGTTTTCTCAGAAATAAATCCATCCAAAATCAGTCCAAAGCTAAGAACCTAATTTAAGCAAGGATATTGGGTTGCCCTCAATTCATAAATCCATCTGGATTCCCGTTGTAGGATGGCTCTATTACAGTCATCCCTCTGACATGTAACTGGCTAAATACACTGGGTCTATGCACATAATTGACAATGGCAAGACTCCGGCAATGTCCTGTGGGTCAATAAATGTAAAGCATTGTATGATTTTTTTGTACCATGATTATTACAAGTTTCTATGTGCATAATGGCTTGGTATACTGTCATGGGAGTCTGTGCTTGCTTGCTCTGGAAACCCGTTTACAGTTCAAAAAAGCATTTTGATGATTAAAAAAAAAAAAAAAAAAAAAAATGTTAATCTAGAGATACATTTTAACAGAAAAAAAATGGCCATGCACTAGTAGAATTTCAACCACATTGACAAGAAAATTTGAAGAAACAGGATGGAATTTTTTTCTCAAATGAATTAATTAAACAGTGTATGTGATTTTAATTTAGGAAACAACATTCATTCAAAAATTTTATGTTAAAAGCAAACACAATTTTCAAACAACATTCATCCAGCCATGCAATCAAAATGTACAAAGACTGTTTAGCATTTAAACATCTATTAGTGTTTGACCAGCTTAAGGCTGCATATGAATATTGGCAAGTAGAAATAATATAAGTAATAAAACTATTGCATATTTTACTTAAAGTGGTGGGACACCCTGAAAATGAAAACTTGAAAAAATGTTAGTAACAATTTAAATTTTTTACTTACAATTTTTTTTTACTTACCAGAAATGGCTGTTGCTAGGCAGATCGTCCTAATCTGCCTCCTCCAGCACCGCGGTGATCTTCTTCCGTCTTCAGGTGAATGGGGCGCGGTGTGTTATGGGAACTGTGTCCCACAACACACCGCGTTCCCCATTCACAAATAAGACTCGCGTGTGCGCAGTAGGCCGCGTGCTGATCCCCCCAGCCACGCACCAGTGATGGACATGAGCTGGTCTGGGTGCCACCCTGCTGTAAACATGGTGCCTCCTCCTCCTCCATCTCCTCCTCATCCTCCACCTCGTCATCCTCCAGAACTGTGCCCTTGCTGCCAGACAATTGTGTACCTGGCGCTTGTTGGTGCAGGAACCCACCCTCGTAGCCACTTGTAAATGACTGCCCTGAAAGCCTTGGAAATGAACCCTCTTCCTCCTCCTCCTCATCCTGTGGCACATCCTCTTCCATCATCGCCTGAAGAGTTTTTTCAAGGAGGCATAGAACTGGGATAGTAACGCTGAGAATGGCGTCATCGGCACTGGCCATGTTGGTGGAGTACTCGAAACAGCGCAACAAGGCACACAGGTCTCGCATGGAGGCCCAGTTATTGGCAGTGAAGTGGTGCTGTTCTGCAGAGCGACTCACGCATGCGTGCTGCAGCTGAAACTCCACTATCGCCTGCTGATGCTCGCACAGTCTGGCAAGCATGTGCAAGGTGGCGTTCCACCTTGTGGGCACGTCACATATGAGACGGTGAGCGGGAAGGCCGAAGTTACGCTGCAGCGCTGACAGGCGAGCAGCAGCAGGGTGAGAACGGCCCGCACTTTCTGCAGCAGCTCTGGCATATAGGGGTACTTCTTAAGGAACCTCTGGACCACCAAGTTCAGCACATGCGCCAGGCAAGGGATGTGCGTCAAACCGGCAAGGCCCAGAGCTGCTACGAGATTTTGACCATTATCGCACACCACCAGGCCGGGCTTGAGGCTCACTGCCACCAACCACTCATCGGTCTGTTGTTCCATGTCCCTCCACAACTCCTGCGTGGTGTGGGTTTTTTCCCCCAAACAGGAAAGTTTTAAAACTGCCTGCTGTCGTTTAGCCCTGGCTGTGCTGAAGTTGGTGGTGAAGGTGTTACGCTGACCGGATGAGGAGGCGGTAGAGGATGAGGAGGCGGAGTAGGAGGAGTTAGCAACAGGAGGCAAACTGAAGTGCCCTGCAATCCTCGGTGGTGGAAGGACATGCGCCAAACTGCTATCCGCCTCAGGCCCAGCCGCCACTACATTTACCCAGTGTGCTGTTGTGGAGATATAACGTCCCTGACCGTGCTTACTGGTCCACGCATCCGTAGTTAGGTGGACCTTGCCACAGATGGCGTTGCGCAGTGCACACCTGATTTTGTCCCCCACTTGGTTGTGCAGGGAAGGAATAGCTCGTCTGGAAAAGTAGTGGCGGCTGGGCACGACGTACTGTGGGACAGCCAATGACATCAGCCTTTGAAAACTCTGCGTCTCCACCAGACGGAATGACAGCATTTCAAAGGCGAGCAATTTTGAAATGCTGGCATTCAGGGACAGGGATCGCGGGTGGCTAGGGAGGTACTTCCTCTTCCGCTCCAGTGTTTAGGAAATAGAGAGCTGAAAGCTTCCATGGGACATTGTGGAGATGGTTGGTGACCCAGGTGGTAGTATTGCTGGCAGTTCCTCTGTTTGCGGGTTGGCAGGTGTCACTGTCACTACAGAGGTGGATGAAGAGGCCAAGACTGCAGCAGAAGAGGAAGCAGGAGGAGCCAGAGACCTTTCTTGGTTTTTGCGGTGTCTACTCCACTGCATCTCGTGCTTTGCACTTAGATGACTGGTCATGCAGGTTGTGCTCAGGTTGAGAACGTTTATGCCTCGCTTCAAGCTCTGATTGCACAGCGTGCAAACCACTCGTGTCTTCTCATCAGGACATTGTCTGAAGAACTGCCACGCTAGGGAACTCCTTGCACCTGGCTTTGGTGTGCTCGGTCCCTTGCTGCGTTGGGCAGTAGCAGACGTACTGTCTAGGGGACGGCGCTCCGCTTTTGCACCCTGCTCCCTCTTCTGCTGTGCTGGTGGCTCTGTGCGACCACCACCTCTTCCTCTGAACTACACTGGTCACCTGCATGATGTTGATTCCATGTGTGGTCAAGGACCTCATCATCCTCCACATCATCTTCCACCCAAAATTCACACCTGCCCTCCTTGTCGGTCTGCACAATGGCGAAAGCAGCAGCAGTTGGCACCTGTGTTTCGTCATCATCCGAGACGTGCTGCGATGGTCCTCCCATGTACTCATCATGAAACATAAGTGGTTGGGCATCGGTGCACACAATCTCTTCCACTTCTGGGGCAGGGCTAGGTGGATGGCCCTGGGAAACCCTGCTAACAGAATCATCAAAAAGCAGAAGAGACTGCTGCATGATTTGGGGCTCAGACTGATTGGCTGATTTGCAAGTGGGTGAGGTGAAAGACTGATGGGCATCGGCTGCAGGTGCCAACTCTGAACTTTCATCAGGAGACTGGGTGGGAGACAATGTGAAGGAACCGGAGGCACTGTCAGCAGCAACCCAATCTACTATCGCCTGTACTTGTCCTGGCCTCGACATTCGTACAGCCTCATTAGGTGCGCCAAAATACTGCTGCAGGCTCTGCCGCCTACTCGCACCTGAGGAAGGTGTTTCACTAGTGCGTGTAGCTGGCACAGATCGACCACGTCCTCTCCCTGCAACAGGAGCGCCACCAGCAGCACCACGACCCGGGCCACGTCCCCTTTTTGATGATCTCCTCATATTTTCAAAATTTATGATCTCGCCCTAAATGGGTGTTTTTGTATATAGCAGAATACACGTACAGTGTCTAAAGCGTTTATGAAAACGCAGAAAATGCTATTGGGAAGAAAAAAACACAGCAAAATTATATTTTTTTGCAATGTTTTTACAATATCAGAATAAACGGATAGTGTCTAAAGCGTTTATGAAAACGCAGAAAATGATATTTGGAAAAAAAAACACTGCAAAATTAAATTTTTTTGCAATATCAGAATACACGGACAGTATGTAAAGCGTTTATGAAAACGCAGAAAATGCTATTGGGAAGAAAAAAAACACTGCAAAATTAAATTTTTTTGCAATGTTTTTGCAATATCAGAATACACGGACAGTATGTAAAGCGTTTATGAAAACGCAGAAAATGCTATTGGGAAGAAAAAAAACACAGCAAAATTAAATTTTTTTGCAATGTTTTTGCAATATCAGAATACACGGTTAGTGTCTACAGCGTGTATGTATGAACACGCAGAAAATGCTATTGGGAAAAAAAATAGCAAAATTTAATTTTTATGCAATGTTTTTCAAATAGCAGAATACACACAGACTATGGTGTATCTCTTAGTATATGCAGTGTTGGTCCTAATGTTGCACTGAGCTTGCAGGTAAAACTTTTATATTTTGTCTGGCACTGGCCTCATGGCACTGTTAAAAGACAGGGTACAATTGATTTAGGAATCTCTTCAATAATTATCTCTGCCTCTTTCTTTTGCTTAATAAAGAAACTCCCTACTCTAGCTATCTAGATCGCTCACTGATCTAACTAATTAGAATAAAATTCAAGGAATGTGGACTGACTTTAGCACACAAACTCCTAAAATCATCTCTCTGCAGCACAGGAACCTGTCTAACAGTGTCTGTCTATAGCAGAATGACGCTGTGTGCTGTGTGTGTACTATATATAGAGACTGGGTCACATGCTGCACTGGCCAATCACAGCCATGCCATTAGTAGGCATGGCTGTGATGGCTCCTAAGGGCACACTAGTGAAACGATCGTCGATTGGCTGCCCTAAAGCTGTTAAAAAGGTCCCAATACAGCGCCGAACACTGGACCCGAACGTACAATAGTTCGGGTTCGGGTTCGGGTTCGGGTCCCGTACACCCAAAAGTCCGGTGCGGACCCGAACTTTACAGTTCGGGTTCGCTCAACCCTATTTGAGAGCCAATTGAAGTGGATAAAATTAAAAACCAACAACAAAGTGTCAACGTAATAGTTTTACACTTTGCTGAAATTAAAAACATGCCCGTGCTGCTAATTCAAATTGTAACGTTTTCTATAAAATATTTGATTACATGCTATAAAACCATTTTTACCAAAAGCCTCAGAAGCAGAAAAATTAAATGCTCATATATTAACATTTCCCAATTTTAAATAGTTTCACAGTAAATAGTAAATGCAAATCGTACTAATCTCTACCTGCTGGTTATGTGATGCAGAAGTAATTTATTGATATGCATAGGCCAGCAAGGTTAAGCTGCTTTAACGCAATCATTGATTTTCTTTTAGCCACCATGCAGTGTGTTCAAATTTTACTTCTTGAACACTTCCAAATATTACTTTGAGTTATGTTAGGAAACTTTTTTCTTGTATATAGGATTAAATGGAACAGTTTGAATTTATGATCAATCTTATTTTTATTATAAATTAGTTATACACACAACAAAAAAAAAAAGAACAAGGACAAGTTCGATCAGTTACATTGTCACTCAAAAATAATAACAATTCCTTAAACCAGCTTAAATCCTGTAGGTGTCTTTGCTCATAACTAACAACGATTCATCATACACACCAGTGTAAATAAACCAACCGAACACCACCACACACAAAAAAGGAAAAAACAAAAAAAAAAAACAAAAAAAAAAAAGGGGATGGGGAGGGAGCAACGCTTAAACATATACAATCCCCATCCCCCTCCTCTCCTCCTCCCCCTCCCCTCTCCCTACCTCCTTGTGACGAAGCTCTTACCACTGTTACCACAGTCCGTATTATCTAATTTGATACCATTCCCTCTCTGTTTCCTAAATTATCTGTGTTTCTCTATAGATCCTCCATGGGGCCCATATCCGCGTCCATTCCTCCAGTGTGTCTGATTCGTGTGCTAAAAGTTTTTCTAAACTTTCAATATTGTCCATTTCCATAGCCCATTCCATTATTGATGGAGACTGAGATGAACGCCAGTGCCTCGGTATTACCAGTCTTGCAGCTGTCAACCAGTGACAGAGAAGGCTTTTTTTGATAGTCTTATATGAACCTGGTAAGATAGAGAGAAGGGTAATTTGTGGCGTATTCAGTATTACCTCCCCTGTAATTATAGTATACATTTGTATGACCTTTTCCCAGAAGCTGTATATTTGGGGGCATTCCCACCAGATATGGAACAGTGAGCCCTTATCCGTGCGACATCGCCAGCACATGTCCGATTTATCCGGATATATATGCTGTAGTGCTACTGGACTCCAGTACCACCTTGAGAGAATCTTATAACTCGTTTCTTGTGCTTTGATTGCTGCTGATAGACAATGAGTTAAATTAAATTACTTCTCCCATTCTTTAACCTCTATTTGAACATTGATCTCCTTCTCCCATTTTTTTATAAATTCCGGTGGCTCAGAGTACTGTTTTGAAATAAGCGTCTTATATATTGAGAACGTGTTTTGGTTTGGATACTTGTAACAGAAGGCTTTCAACTTGTGTTAACTCTCTGTATAGAGATCTATTTAAGGGAATAGATGACAAAAATGATGTTAATTGCCAGTATTCCAACTTTTGTATACCTGATGGTTGTTGCGTGGGAAATAAATTTTGTAAGGGAGGGACTCTTCCTTGATAAAGAGTCTGACCCAATCTTGGGTGAGACTCTTTATTCCAAATTAGAAAGTGTGTACGATTTATTGCCGGCGGGAAGTTAGGGTTGCCAAATAACGGGGTCATTGGTCCGACAAAGGAGGATAATTCTAACCGTACAACTGTTTTTATCCAGGTTTTCAATAGATGGGATGTGAGGGGGGGCATATTTTTTTTGTAGCTCTAGACCTATATTTCTGCTAGATAGATCTAGCCAAGGTATCACCTTAAGGTCCAGTTGGTTCAACCCCTGCTCTATTGATACCCATTGTTTAATTTCTGAATGATGAAACCAATTCACTAATCTAATCAAAACTGCCGAAGCGTAGTAGTAGTATAAATCAGGTGCACCTGCTCCTCCTTTATTTTTTGGGGCTATTAATAGCTTCTTATGTAATCTAGGTTTCTTGTATCCCCAGATACATTTTGTAAAGGCTACTTGTAACGTTGAGAAAAAAGATCTAGGAATGGGCACAGGGATAGTTTGAAAGAGGTATAAGAAGCGTGGTATTATATCCATTTTTAGTATATTAATCCTCCCGAACCATGAGTGTTGTTTAGCGTCATATTTTTTCAAATCTAGTAAGGTGCGCTGCAAAAGAGGAATATAATTCATTTGATATAGATGGGTCGGGTCAGAGGGAATCTTAATACCTAAGTATTTCAGTGCTGATGAGCAAATTTTTAACGAAAAGTTGTTTCTTATAGCCGTAATTTGTTGTGATGTAAGTGATACATTAAGGATTTTTGATTTCTGGATATTTACTTTAAAGTTACTCAGGGTTCCAAAACGCTGGAATTCAGATATTATAGAAGGTAGTGAGGTATGGGGATTAGTAACATAAAGTAATAGATCGTCAGCAAATAGGGCTAGCTTTACTTCATTTTGTTTAATCTTTATGCCGGTTATGGATGGGTTCCGTCTAATTGCTGTTGCCAAGAACTCCATCACTATAACATAGAGTAACGGGGAAAGTGGGCATCCCTGGCGTGTGCCATTTTGTATATTAAAACTCGATGTTAATGATCCATTAATCTTTATCCTAGCCGCTGAGCCGATATAGAGCACCATAATCTTATTAAATACATTTTCCCCCATACCCGTTTGTATTAATGCTTGTTTGAGAAAGGACCATCCTACCCGATCAAATGCCTTTTCTGCATCGACTGAAAAAAGGCATACTGGTATTTTAGCTGTTTTGATGTGATTCATTAGTAAAAAAGTTTTAATCGTATTGTCGCGCGCTTCTCTTTCTTGGACAAATCCTACCTGGTCTGTGTGTACTAGACCAGGGAGGAGAGGTTGGAGACGGAGCGCTATCAATTTAGCGTAAATTTTTATATCTACCCCAATCAGAGATATCGGTCGATAACTAGAGCATAGTGTTGGGTCCTTATCTGGTTTTGGAATCAGAGTTATATGTGATTCCAAAGACTGTTTTGGGAATTGATTATTTGAGGAAATAGAATTAAATACCTGAAGCATAAATGGGAATAGCTGTTCTTTATAAGTTTTATAGAATTTTGGAGTGAATCCGTCCGGGCCTGGACTTTTATCTGTTGGTATATTATCAATTACATCTAATAATTCCTTTTGTGAGAAAGGGGAGTCCAGAAAGATCTTATTTCCATTATCTATTATCGGAATTGCATTTTCTTGTACATAGGATTTAATATCTTTCTCTTCTAACGAAGTCAGTGGGACCAAATTATATAAAGCCGAGAAATATGCCTTAAAGATTTGTTGGAGGGTTTGTGGGTCCGATGTAGGCTCTCCCGATGTTTTTTTTATACATGATATAAAAGTTTGGGAAGGACGTGGATGCAGTTTATTAGCTAACAATCTCCCACATTTATTCTCATATCTATACCTACCCAAGGCTCGCCTTTGTTGGTATGAGCCTTGATAGGTATCAAAAATCTGTAGTAAAGATGATCTTGTGTGAGATATGTCAGCTAATAATTCTGCCGATGGATGAATTTTATGTTGGGTTTCTAGCGAGCTAAGTTTTAACGTAATAGTTTCAATATTTTTAGACTTTTCTCTCTTGATGCGTGAACCGTGTTGAATAAACACCCCCCGGAGTACCGCTTTAAGGGCTTCCCATTTAAAAGGGAGTGCAGTTTCGTCTTGTTCATGGTCTGTAATAAAGTTGTCAATTGCAGCTATAATTGCCCTATGGCAAGTTAGGTCTGTCATGAGTTTATCGTTCAGGCGCCAGGACCAATTTGTCCCCTGCGTTTGAGGAGGGGTTATTGTTAAGAATACTGGAGAGTGGTCGGACCAAATAAATGATCCTATTTCCATTTGCGGGGACCATTCTAATACTTTAGGACCTGTTAAAAAGTAATCTAGCCTACTATATGTCTTATGGGCTAAGGAGAGATAAGTATAGTTACGTTCCTTAGGATTTAAGATCCGCCATAAGTCAAGTAGCATGTGTTCAGAAAGTTTTTTTTTAAGAACTCTCAGGCAAGGGTATGAAGTTGATCTTTGGGCTGAGGTATCTAGTATAGGATCCAAAGCAAGATTGAAATCTCCCCCTACAAGGACAGTACCTTCTGCAAAATCTGCTAGAAGATTAAGGTACCTCGAAATTATTATAGATTGATCTTGGTTTGGGATATAGAAATTTGCAATTGTGAAAGTTTTGTTCCATATTTTAATTTTTAGGAAGAGATATCTACCGTTTAGATCCGCTTTATGATTCAAGTAATGTATCGGCAAATGTTTGTGAAAAGCAATGGATACCCCTCTTGCTTTGGAACTCGGCATAGTACTATGATACCAATGAGAGTAATGTTTACGTGAACACACTGGAATGCTGCCTGTGCGGAAATGAGTCTCCTGGAGTAATATAATGTCCACCTTTGCTTTATGCATACTGTAGAAAATTTGACCTCTTTTTGATTTATTATTCAATCCTTTGGCATTATAAGTGCAGAGCTTCAACACACCTGGCGAGGAGAAATTTGCTGCCATTCTAAAAGGAGGGGCGATTAAAGGAGAGAGGGAGGCGGCAGAAAGGGAGGAGAGGGGGAGGGAGAGAAAAAAAAAAACTCACAAGTATAATTTGAGAGGATCCCTCTCGCAGATCCCTGAGCTACTCTGGGAACTGCACACTATTAACTCTTCGGGAAACAGAAAAAAAAAAAAAAAAAAAGAGATCCCCTAAGATTTAGGATTTTATCCAAAAAACAAAAACTCCAAGCCCTACCAGAGGGCTGGGGTACCTATTAAGGGGAAAAACTTGGCTGGCACAGAGGGTGCCTCACCGCAGTGAGTCTGGACTTTCAATCAATTATAATAAAGTTGATGGCCTATATATTTGGGTATATCTATAAACCACCCCCGCCCACCCCCTCTCCCCTCCCTCACATTCAGTTCAAACGTTTCATAGACTATATACCTCCCAATGCATTAATAATACAAAAAAAAAAAAAAAAAAAAAAAAGAAGAAGAAGAAGAAGAAGAAGAAGAAAAAAAAACAATTAAATAAATAAAAAAAAACTTTAGTTGAATACAAATACAGTTAATCTACACTATAATCACATCTATATTCAGAACTATAAACTATAAGCTATATATCGTAGACCTTTAACCTTCAGCCCTGTATCCAGGGCTCTAGTTGATATCACCCCTCGTGTATCTCTTGCTTTAAAGTCGCATGTTAATCTACATACAAAATCGCTCAGTGTATTTTAATCTCCAGAGGTTTATAATAGCCCAGGTCCTACTAATCCGGAGTTATAATTCTATTTTAGTTATGACTCCTATGATCGGAGTATTGACTACTATAAAGGGAGGGAGAAGATAGAATAGAGAACAAGAGTATAGGAGGGAATAAGAAGAGGAGGGAAGAGGGGAGAGCAAGAAAAAAGAGAAAGGTGTGACAACTACCAAAGAAAAAGAGAAAGAATGAGAAAAAAAGAAAAAAAAAAAAAAAAAGGTACGAGCGAGAGTAAGAGAGAGAGAAAGGCGGGACCCCAATGACAAAACTCTATGGCCGAGCCATTCTATAGGCAGTTCTTATTCTCTTGCATTAATTAGCCAATTAGTCTTTGTTATTGTCTGGCTGTTTTGTTGCTTCATCCCCCCGACGTTCAGTCCTTCTAAACGGTGTATATGTCTGGGGCCAAATTATTGGCGGGAGGTCTGGCAGTCCCATAGCGGATTGTATTGTCAGAATGTCTGATGGGTCACGTAGATTAAGCCACCTGCCCTCTTTTTTAATTTGCAGTTGAAAGGGAAAGTTCCAGCGATAAACAATGTTGCGATCTTGCAGCATTTTAACCACTTGCCGACCGCCCCATGTAGATATACGTCGGCAGAATGGCACGTACAGGCAGAACCACGTACCTGTACGTGCCATTCTTTAGGCGGTTGGGGGGTCCGATCGGACCCCCCTCCGCCGGCGGGGACGGTCGGCATCGCTTCAGGAGCGATCCGGGACGAGGGACGGCCAGTGGTTTCTGGCCACCCCCTCGCGATCGCTCCTGGCGAATGAAAAGCTTCCCCTTCCTGTCTATTGTATAGACAGGAAGGCGGAAGTGATGTCACGCTCGGTGCGCCGGTCTATGTGACCGGAGACGCCGAGCGGCGAACATGTTAAGGTCAGTGCACAACACTACACTGACACCAGTACAGTTAGGCACACAAAACACCCCCCTGTCACCCCCTGATCACCCCCCAGATCACCCCCTCCCCCCCCAGTCACAGTGTCACTAATTGCAGTGATCATTTATTTACTGATCACTGCATTTAGTGTCAGTGTGACTGTAATAACTGTCAGGGCAGTTAGTTTTAGGTCCTAGTAGCCCCCTACCCCCCCCTAAAGGTTTAACCCCCTGATTGCCCCTAGTTAACCCCTTCACCCCTTTTGCCAGTGTCACTAAGCGATCGTTTTTCTGATCGCTGCATTGTGTCGCTAGGTAACCATTTTTTTTTTATTTAACCGCCATGTTTTATATAGGTTCATAAATAGTTTTATAGGTCAGGTACCCCCATATTACAACCTAAATAAAGGTTTTAACCCCCTGATTGCCCCTAGTTAACCCTTTCACCAGTAATCACCGTATAACTGTCACTGGTGACGCTGGTTAGTTATTTCGTTATTTAGGTTCCCCGTCAGGTTTTTATATAGCGTCAGGTACCCCCATATATTACCTAATAAAGGTTTAACCCCCTGATTGCCCCTAGTTACCCTTTCACCCCCTTTTGCAGTGTCACTAAGCGATCGTTTTTCTGATCGCTGCATTAGTGTCGCTAGGTAACCAGTTTTTTTTTAGGTTAACCGCCATGTTTATATAGGTTCATAAATAGGTTTATAGGTCAGGTACCCCCATATTACAACCTAAATAAAGGTTTTAACCCCCTGATTGCCCCTAGAGTTAACCCTTTCACCAGTGATCACCGTATAAAATGTCACTGGTGACGCTGGTTAGCCAGTTAGTTATTTCGTTATTTAGGTTCCCCGTCAGGTTTTTATATAGCGTCAGGTACCCCCATATATTACCTAATAAAGGTTTAACCCCCTGATTGCCCCTAGTTAACCCTTTCACCCCCTTTTGCCAGTGTCACTAAGCGATCGTTTTTCTGATCCCTGCATTAGTGTCGCTAGGTAACCAGTTTTTTTTTTGTATTACTGTTACGGGTGACGCTGGTTAGTTAGCTTGTTTTTTATACTGTCAGGGCACCCGCCATTTATTACCCAATAACGGTTTAACCCCCTGATCGCCCGGCGGGTGATATCAATTAGGTTTTAGGGTCAAATAAGGTCTGCGTCGCCCCAGGTTAGTGCCAGTACCGCAAACACCCACGCGCAAAGCATACACCTCCCTTAGTGGTATAGTATCTGAACAGATCAATATCTGATCTGATCAGATCTATACTAGCGTCCCAGCAGTTTAGGGTTCCAAAAAAACGCATTGTTAGCGGGATCAGCCCAGATACCTGCTAGCACCTGCGTTTTTCCCCCTCCGCCCAGCCCAGCCCACCCAAGTGCAGTATCGATCGATCACTGTCACTTACAAAACACTAAGCACACATAACTGCAGTGTTCGCAGAGTCAGGCCTGATCCCTGCGATCGCTAACATTTTTTTTGTGGTAGCGTTTTGATTCAGTCGCTAACAGTCAGGAGCTTTTTTACCTGTGAATCTCAAAAAAATAAAAAAAACAAAAATAGTTGTCGTTTTATTGTTCTCTCTCTCTCTCTATTGTTGCTCTTTTTTTACTCCATTCTATTCTGCAATGTTTTATTATGTTTTATCATGTTTTATCATGCTTGCTTTTCAGGTATGTAATTTTGTTTACTGTGTTTTAGTGTTAAGCATTTTTTTGTTTTCAGGTGCGCCATTCAGTTGCAGCGCGGATTTATTTATCTTGACAGCAACAGCGTTTGCTCCCACGATACATAAAGCCGCGACTCCAACGCTGTAGGAGGTGATTTCACCACCACAGTTAAAAAAAAGAGCATATGTGCCGAAGCATGGGGGCAGCAGGGGGGGCGGAGGAGCGATTGGCTCCTAATGCCACGTACATACGGTCGAAATTCCGACCGTGTGTACACGGCATAACTTTTGCGGGAGGATGCCCCCATGCATCGGCATATATAAATGGTGCATGTATGCCCATCATTAGAAGTGGGTGGATGAAGGGAGGTATTCTAATGGTGGGCATACCCACCAATCAATCTCTTTTTTTCGTTCAGCCAAGAGGCTGCATGAAAAAAAAAAAAAGATTACAATATATGTCCAGTATGTTGCTGGACTTTGAATGGTTATACCAGAATGATGCCTGCAGGTTTAGGTATCATCTTGGTATCATTCTTTTCAGCCAGTGATCGGCTTTCATGTAAAAGCAATTCTAGCGGTAATTAGCCTCTAGACTGCTTTTACAAGCAGTAGGAGGGAATGTCCCCCCTCCCGGATATAAACCGCGCCATTGGGAAATTGGGAAAGCATTTTATCACACCAATCTTGGTGTGGTCAGATGCTTTGAGGGCAGAGGAAAGATCTAGGGTCTAATAGACCCCAATTTTTTTCAAAAAAAGAGTACCTGTCACTGCCTATTGCTATCATAGGGGATATTTACATTCCCTGAGATAACAATAAAAATCATAACAAAGAAAAAAAATGGAAGGAACAGTTTAAAAATAGAATAAAAAAGCTAAATAAATAAAAAAAAAACTAAAAAAAAAAAAAAAAAAAGCACCCCTGCCCCCCTTCTCTTGCGCAAAGGCGTACACAAGCGTTGGTCTGGCGTCATATGTAAACAGCAATTGCAGCATGCATGTGAGGTATCACCGCGAAGGTCAGATCGAGGGCAGTAATTTTAGCAGTAGACCTCCTCCGTGAATCTAATGTGGTATCATGTAAAGGCTTTTAAAGGCTTTTAAAAATGTATGTAGTTTGTCGCCACTGCGTGTTTGTGCGCAATTTTAAAGCATGTCGTGTTTTGGTATCCATGTACTCGGCCTAAGATCATATTTTTTATTTCATCAAAAATTTGAGCAATATAGTGTGTTTTAGTGCATTAAAATAAAAAAAAGTGTATTTTTTCCACAAAAAATGCGTTTGAAAAATCGCTGCGCAAATACTGTGTGGAAAAAAAAAATGCAACACCCACCATTTTAATCTGTAGGGCCTTTGCTTTAATAATATATATAGTGTTTGGGGGTTCAACGTAATTTTCTTGCAAAAAAAAAATATGTTTTCATGTAAACAAAAAGTGTCAGAAAGGGCTTTGTCTTCAAGTGGTTAGAAGAGTGGGTGACGTGTGACATAGGCTTCTAAATGTTGTGCATAAAATGCCAGGACAGTTCAAACCCCCCCCAAATGACCCCATTTTGGAAAGTAGACACCCCAAGCTATTTGCTGAGAGCAATGTTGAGCCCATTAAATATTTTTTTTTTTGTCCCAAGAGATTGAATAATGAAAAAAAAAAATATATATATAATTTTTTTTACAAAAAGTTGTCACTAAATGATATATTGCTCAAACATGTCATGGGCATATGTGGAAATACACCCCAAAATACATTCTGTTGCTTCTCCTGAGTACGGGGATACCACATGTGTGGGACTTTTTGGGAGCCTAGCTGCGTACGGAACCCCAAAAACCAAGCACCGCCTTCAGGCTTTCTAAGGGAGTAATTTTTTTATTTCACTTCTCACTGCCAATCACAGTTTCGGAGGCCATGGAATGCCCAGATGGCATAAAACCCCCCAAAATGACCCCATTTTGGAAAGTAGACACCCCAAGCTATTTGCTGAGAGGTATTGTGAGTATTTTGCAGATGTCGCTTTTTGTCACAAAGTTTTGAAAATTGAAAAAAGAAAAAAAAAATTTTTTTTTCTTTACTTTCTTCATTTTCAAAAACAAATGAGAGCTGTAAAATACTCACCATGCCTCTCAACAAATAGCTTGGGGTGTCTACTTTCCAAAATGGGTCATTTGGGGGGTTTTGTGCTATTTTGGCATTTTATGGCCTTCGAAACTGTGATAGGTAGTGAGGAGTGAAATCAAAAATTTGCACCCTTAGAAATCCTGAAGGCGGTGCTTGGGTTTCGGGGCCCCGTACGCGGCTAGGCTCCCAAAAAGTCCCACACATGTGGTATCCCCATACTCAGGAGAAGCAGCAAAATGTATTTTGGGGTGCAATTCCACATATAACTATGGCATGTGTGAGCAATATATAATTTAGTGACAACTTTTTGAAGAAAAAAAAAATTATTTTTTATTTTTGTCTTTATTCAATCACTTGGGACTAAAAAAAAAAAAAATATTCAATGGGCTCAACATGCCTCTCAGCAAATAGCTTGGGGTGTCTACTTTCCAAAATGGGGTCATTTGGGGGGGTTTTGTACTTCTCTGCCATTTTAGCACCTCAAGAAATGAAATAGGCAGTCATAAATTAAAAGCGGTGTAAATTCCAGAAAATGTACTCTAGTTTGTAGACGCTATAACTTTTGCGCAAACCAATAAATATACGCTTATTGGCATTTTTTTTACTAAAGACATGTGGCTGAATACATTTTGGCCCAAATGTTTGACTAAAATTGAGTTTATTAGATTTTTTTTATAACAAAAAGTAGAAAATCTCTTTTTTTTTCAAAATTTTCGCTCTTTTTCCGTTTATATCGCAAAAAATAAAAATCACAGAGGCAATCAAATACCATCAAAAGAAAGCTCTATTTGTGGGAAGAAAAGGACGCAAATTTCGTTTCGTTACAAAATTGCATGACCGCACAATTACCAGTTAAAGTAGTGCAGTGCGAAATTGAAAAAAGACCTCTGGTCCTTAAGCTGACAATTGGTCGGGGCTGAAGTGGTTAAGTAATGGCCTTAACGCCTTCCTCTTCTCCAGTGTAAATGGGCATAAATCATGTAATAATTGAATAAGGTTGTCTTTAACTTTAATTTGACCCTTCTCTCTAGACTTCCTCATAATTTCCTCTTTGTCTCTAAAAAAATGTACACGGCAAATAATGTCCCTTGGTTTGTCTGGATCTGTGTTACGTGGTCCTAGAGACCGGTGCACTCTGTCTAACTCTAGAGTTGGTTCTTCTGGTCTCGTCAGTAGCGATGTAAAAATGTTGTTAACCGTTAGAGCTAGTTCTTCTGCCCCCACTGTCTCGGGCAATCCCCTGATCCTAATATTGTTTCGTCTATTACGGTTGTCTTGATTCTCCATTAGCTGGAACAGTGTGTATATTTGAGATTCTTGGACATCTATACGTTTTTCCTGAATATGCACATGATCTGCTAGCACATCTACTGTTTGCTCCACCTCTGCTATTTTCAGCCCCGTGGCCTGTAGTTCTGTGTTGACAGTGTGAAGTTCTTTATGGAAACCGTGTTCTAAGCGTTGTACAAACGCCTCCATCTCATTGCGAGTTGGTAGGGCTCTAAGATAGTCCCATAGGTCACCCACCTCCGATCCTGTTTCTTTGCTTGTAGTGGCACCTAATCCCTCCCCTACTGTGTCCATGTGTCCCCCCTCACTAGTATTAAGGGTGGGTGAATGGTTTATTGCAGCGTCTAACCCCTCCACATTCACATTCACATTTCTGTTTATTGTACCTGATACAGCCGATTCTGTAGTGTCTGTAGAGACTGTGAGATCGTGAGGTTCAGGTTGTGCACTCCCATCTGTAGATCCAGAAGATTTTGGCCCGGCGTACTGGGCACCTAGGGAAACCATATCAGCTGTCCATTCTTCCTTGGTGTTGACGTTCTTGATGACCCCTTTCTCCCCTTTCTCCCCCATTTCAATGGCCGATAGCATCATCAGTGACAACGATGGCAACAAAGGCACTGACACTGGAGACTGTAATGGTGGTGGGGGCAATGGCAAAGGTTCTGATGGTATAGGTGATTCCTGTATAGGTATAGATTCGATTGCGAATTCCAATGAAGGTACGGGTGTAAGTTTGGATACAGGTATAATTGCTAGTGCAGGTACGGGTGCAGGTATAGGTACAGGTATAGGTGCAGGTAAAGGTGCCGGTGCCAACAAAGGAAAAACAAAAGCTACTGATGGTGCTGACAGTACAGGTGCAGGTGGTAGTGCAGGTGGTAGTACTGCTGATGGTACTGGTAATACTGGAATTACTGGTGTTACTGGGGGTGTAGCGAGTGGAGGTATAGAGAACAGTTGCTCAATGCTTGCTATATTGGCAATCTCGCTACTCACTAATTGCTGCGCTGGACTAGCCACTGGACTATCCGGACTAGCTCTGCTGCTGGTAGCCAAGCATGGGTAGTCGCTGACAACGATACCTCTAGAGGCTCCTGGCCTCAGTTCCGTCACAGACACAGTTTTGGGAGTTTTGAAAGTTTTAGAGGTGTGGGAGCGAGTCCGTCCTCCAACTGGGAAGAACTCTGCTATCCCTTGCTGACCCTTTGCTGGGTGGGCAGAATGAGCTGTAGGCTGGTGGGCTGTATAGGGACCATGCGCCGAAGGTGTACACGCTGCTCCTCTCCTCCTCCGTCCCATGGGATATCCCTGGCTCAACGTGAGAGGCAATCGGCTACAGACCAGCGGAGAACCAGCAGGTAATCAGTGGAGAAATCATACTATTAAGTTTTCATGCTTTTTCATGCTTTCGTGCTTCCAGGTATATAGTGAACAGAGGACGCAGGACAATATGACCAGACCAACTCAGACCAAGTGAGTACAACAAGTATACCGTACCAGAACCAGATAATGGTACAGGATAGCCGGGAGATAGCCGGGAGATAAACCGCCTGCTGAATCCTGCCGCTGCCTGGAGCTGCCTGGAGCCTCGGTCCTGGCTCTGGCCCGGGTCCGGCGATCCTGACGATCCCACGGTCAGCCCTCCCGAGCTGTGATAACAATGTGAAATGAAGGCACAGCAAGCGTCAGCGTCAGCGGTATCAGCGGTCAGCCAGCTTCACTAAGCGCCAGGTGAACATCAAAGCCATCACAATCCACAGCTGAGTCCAGATCACTGCGGGAGCCCGGAGCCTGACTAGCACGCTCTCTCCTCCATGCTCAGCCACTCCCCAAAAAAGGGATGTTGATGTTATAAAAACAGTTTGAATTTAAAACATTAAATATAGCAATGCAAAGTTTTTGACTAAATTAGTCAAAAAGAAAAGTGATTAAAGGTGATTCACAAATGGTTAGGAACTTATGGTTTCTTTGCTTATCAAAGTATTTTGGGGAACTGATCCTTTAAACTGTCACTACATTCTGGAACTTAACTACAGTATATGCCAACTATAACTTGTTAATCCATGTCTTTACGGACCTCGTTTGTGCACTGGTGCACAGTCATGTTGGAACAGGAAGGGGCCATCCCCAAACTGTTCCCACAAAATTGGGAGCATGAAATTGTCCAACATGTCTTGGTTTGATGATGCCTTAAGAGTTCCCTTCATTGGAATTAAGGGGCCAAGTCCAACCCTGAAAAACAACCCTACACTATAACCCCCCCTCCACAAAATGATTTAGATCATAGGGATGAGCCCGAACGGGTGAACATCGGGTGTTCGCCTGTTTGCCAAACAGCAAACAATTTGCGGTGTTCATGGCAAATTCGAAAGCTATTAAAGTCTTTGGGACACTAACATGAAAATCTAAAGTGCTAATTTTAAAAGCTTATTTGCATGGTATTGTCATAAAAAGTGTTGGGGACCTGGGTCCTGTCCCAGGGGACATGTATCAATGCAAAAAGTTTTTTTAAAAACTGAAGTTTTTTCGGGAGCAGTGATTTTTTTAATGCTTAAAGTGAAACAATAAAAATAAAAATATTCCTTTAAATATCGTGCCTGGGGGGTGTCTATAGTATGCCTGTAAAATGGCACATTTTTCCCGTGTTTAGAACAGTACCACAGCAAAATGACATTTCTATAGGAAAAATTGTCATTTAAAACTGATAGCGACTGTAATGAATTGTTGGATCAGTTAGACCAGTGCACAACACAAGGTCCATAAAGATATGGATGAGTGAGTTTGGGGTGGAGGAACTTGACTGACCACAACCTGATAGAAAACCTTTGGGATGAATTAGAGTACAGACTGTGATCCAGATCTTCTAATTCACATCAGTGCCTGCCCTCACAAATGCACTTCTGGAAGAATGGTCAAACATTCCCATAGACACACTCATAAACTTTGTGCGCAGCCTTCCCAGAAGAGTTGACGCTTTTCTAGCTACAAAGGGTGGGCCAACTCAATATTGAATCCTACAGGCTGGGATGCCATTAAAGTATAAGGGCATATAAAGGCAGTTGTCCCAATACTTTTGGTAATATAGTGCACACATATATATATATATATATATATACAGTGGTGTGAAAAAGTGTTTGCCCCCTTCCTCATTTCCTGTTCCTTTGCATGTTTGTCACACTTAAGTGTTTCGGAACATCAAACCAATTTAAACAATAGTCAAGGACAACACAAGTAAACACAAAATGCAATTTGTAAATGAAGGTGTTTATTATTAAAGGTGAAAAAAAATCCAAACCATCATGGCCCTGTGTGAAAAAGTGATTGCCCCCCTTGTTAAAACATACTATAACTGTGGTTGTCCACACCTGAGTTCAATTTCTCTAGCCACACCCAGGCCTGATTATTGCCACACCTGTTCACAATCAAGGCATCACTTAAATAGGAGCTGCTTGACACAGTAAGGTCCACCAGAAGATCCTTAAAAGCTACACATCATGCCGAGACCCAAAGAAATTCAGGAACAATTGAGAAAGAAAGTAATTGAGATCTATCAGTCTGGAAAGGGTTATAAAGCCATTTCCAAAGCTTTGGGAATCCAGCGAACCACAGTGAGAGCCATTATCCACAAATGGCGAAGACATGGAACAGTGGTGAGCCTTCCCAGGAGTGGCCGGCCGCCCAAAATTACCCCAAGAGCGCAGCGACGACTCATCCAAGAGGTCACAAAAGACCCCACAACAACGTCCAAGGAACTGCAGGCCTCACTTGCCTCAGTTAAGGTCAGTGTTCATGCCTCCACCATCAGGAAAAGACTGGGCAAAAATGGCCTGCATGGCAGAGTTCCAAGGAGAAAACCACTGCTGAGCAAAAAGAACATCAAAGCTCGTCTCAATTTCTCCACAACACATCTGGATGATCCCCAAGACTTTTGGGACAACATTCTGTGGACCGATGAGACAAAAGTGGAACTCTTTGGAAGGTGTGTGTCCAAGTATATCTGGCGTAGAAGGAACACTGCATTTCAGAAAAAGAACATTATACCAACAGTAAAATATGGTGGTGGTAGTGTGATGGTCTGGGGCTGTTTTGCTGCTTCAGGACCTGGAAGACTTGCCGTGATAAAAGGAACTATGAATTCTGCTGTCTACCAAGAGATCCTGAAGGAGAATGTCCGACCATCTGTTCGTGTACTCAAGCTGAAACGAACTTGGGTTCTGCAGCAGGACAATGATCCTAAACACACCAGCAAGTCCACCACCGAATGGCTGAAGAAAAACAAAATGAAGACTTTGGAGTGGCCTAGCCAAAGTCCTGACCTGAATCCTATTGAGATGTTGTGGTATGACCTTAAAAAGGCCGTTCATGCTCGAAAACCCTCTAATGTAACTGAATTAGGACAATTCTGCAAAGATGAGTGGGCCAAATTCCTCCAGGATGCTGTAAAAGCCTCATTGCACGTTATCGCAAACGCTTGGTTGCAGTTGTTGCTGCTAAGGGTGGCCCAACCAGTTATTAGGTTTAGGGGGCAATCACTTTTTCACACAGGGCCATGATGGTTTGGATTTTTTTTCACCTTTAATAATAAACACCTTCATTTACAAATTGCATTTTGTGTTTACTTGTGTTGTCCTTGACTATTGTTTAAATTGGTTTGATGTTCCGAAACACTTAAGTGTGACAAACATGCAAAGGAACAGGAAATGAGGAAGGGGGCAAACACTTTTTCACACCACTGTATATATATATATATATATATATATATATATATATATATATATATATATATATACATTTTTACTTTTAACAGTTTAAAAACAAATGCGTAGAGTTCCCCTTCAAAATACATACAAGACCCTTTGAGGCTGGTATGGGTTTTAGAGGGGTACATCATGTAAAAAAATGCGGGAGGTCCCCAAGGAAATCTTTACTAAACATTCTGGGTCTGGTATGAATGTTTAGAGGATGCAAAAAAAAATTCATGGGGATCTCTTTAAAAACCCATACAGGACCCTAATCTCAGTATATATTTTTTAATAAAGGACTGGTCCCAAGCCGTGTCTTGTGTTTTTTTTACCATTTTCACACTTTTTTTGTGAAACGGTATTGGTACATTTGTACCCCATCACCCAGTGGGGAGGCTGGGAACTGTGGGTCCCCTTGTTAAAGGGGGCTTCCAGATTCTGATAAGCCTGCCGCCCGCAGACCCCCACAACCACGGGCAAGGGTTGTAGGGATGAGGCCCTTGTCCCCATCAACATGGGGACAAGGTGTTTTGGGGGGTACCCCAAAGCACCCTCCCCATGTTGAGGGCATGTGGCCTGGTACGGTTCAGGGGGGGGCGCTTTTTCATCCCCCCTCTTTTCCTGCGGCCTGCCAGGTTGCGTGCTCAGATAAGGGTCTGGTATGGATTTTTGGGGGGCCCCACGCAATTTTTTTTCAATTTTGGCTCGGGGTTCTCCTTAATATTCATACACGAAGGTCTGGTAATTGACTGTGGGGGAATCCCAATGCCGTTTTTTACTATGACTTTTATGTGTATTGCCAGGACTGACTATTCATTATAGCCGCGAGTAGTTTTAATTTCCTTTTAATCCTTTAGAAATGTTATTTTGCTCTCGGACTGTTATAAACACGGGGAAACATGTGCCACTTTACATGCATACAATAGACACCTCCAGGTACAAAATTTGAAGGAATATTTCACTTTTATTGTTTCACTTTAAGCATTATTAAAATCGCTTTTAGTTAAAAGTTTTAAAACGTTTTTTGCATTGATACATGTCCCCTGGGGCAGGACCCAGGTCCCCAAACACTTTTTATGACAATACCATGCATATAAGCCTTCAAAATTAGCACTTTTGATTTCTCCCATAGACTTTTAAAGGGTGTTCCACCGGCTTTCGAATTTGCCGCGAACACCCCAAATTGTTCACTATTCGGCGAACAGGCGAACACCCGATGTTCGAGTTGAACTTACATAGTACAATGTTGAATATTGCTTTGAATATAATTAGAATTTTGTATCATGTGAAATGTGTGTCTCTTGTAAGCTATGCTTGCAGAGTATTGTTGGATTTTCTTAAGGGTCTTATGTCTTTTGTCACCAGCACTTAAAGCTGAAGTTCCATTTTTGGGTGGAACTCTGCTTTAAGTTCTTTCATTAGGCTTATAAACTTAAAGTAGCTGCTCCCATTCTGTTTACTTAGTGTCCTTTAGTCTTTTTTGGGACCCTTTGCCATTGTTCTTCTCCATTGACCATGCTGGGATATCTGCTATTTGTAATTCCAGCCTTTTTCAAGTAGTTTACTCTAAACTCCTCGGATAAGGGTATGGTATGGATTTTTTGGGGGGGCCCACGCAATTTTTTTCAATTTTGGCGCGGGGTTCCCCTTAATATCCATACCAGACCTGAAGGGCCTGGTATGGAATTTAGGGGGGAACCCCCGCACATTTTTTTTTTAGTTTCAATAAATTTTTATTTAGATAACAAATTTGAAAGATTTAACAACGGTATTAAACATGAAAGAAGGTACAGTCATATCAGGTAGTAATCAGAACACAGAGATATATCTTTGCCATTACAATAACTACGATTACGATTATTTTGACTTATTCAGTTTTAAAGCAGAAGTATGTATATATATACTGAGCTGCAAGATAGAGTCACGCTAGTGGTGTAATCAGAGACATATAGCTCAGCTCCCCCGGTGCCCCATTTGGGAACACTCTGCACCAAGTGGGCGGCCGCACATCTTCACTTGTTACTTATTTACCTCTAATCCTACATCTCTTGCAGTGTCTTACTGGTATTTCAGTTAAAACTGCAGCATTCTGTTTCTATAGTTAGCCTCATTGTGTATTTGACCATATAGAAAGCAGAGGATTAGAAGTAGGTGGTTTTAGTTAGAGAGAACAGGTCTCTACGTGTGATGTATTTGAGAGGGAGAATTAAGAGTAAGAAGAGAGAAAGGGGAAGAATAGAAAGGAATAGAAAAGTAGTGGTCATAGGATGTGGCTGCATCCCTACATGATATGTAGTTATTTCATTTTAATTTATACTTTGATGTGCATCTAGATATTATTGGAGATATTCAAGTGGTATCCTAACGGTGGTACCACTCAATCCATGGTTTCCAAATCTGACTTTTGGAACATTAGTTTGTATGAAATATGTAAGTTTGTGGTTCTAACCACGTCTTTAAGGATAGGGATTTATTTTTTTAGCCATTGTCTCGTAATTTCTAAATGAGCGCTGGTGAGGATCTGGGTAGTTACACTTCTCACAGAATGAGGCAGCGCATCTATCCCCAAAGACAGTAAAGCCATGCCAGCATTGCTAGGGCATGAAAGTTTGGTAATGTTGTCAATAGTGCGAAAAACGCTAGACCAATATTTTCGTAACCTGGGGCAAGACCAAAGTATATGCGTAATGGAACCCTCTGTCCGCAACCTCTCCAGCATAATGGAGACATATTAGGGTTGAATCCCGACAATCGTGCAGGGGTTAAGTACCAACTTAAATAGATCTTTTGGTATAATTCCCATAGATTTACACTCCTAGTGGCTTTATATATAGACGAAATAGCCTGTTGCCATTGTTCAATAGTGTATGACATATTAAGATCGAATTCCCAAGTTCTCATGGAAGGGGATTTGATACAAATCGATTTCAGATGTAGAAGATCGTAGAATAGAGATATACCCTTAATGGAGGTCGTAGGATTAGTTAAATATAAGTAGACTTTCCATGGGATCTTTGAATTAATATTTGTAATGGAGGTTAGTAAGTGTGAGACTTGTAGATATGCGTACTGGTCTTTGGGATCTAAGTCATGTTCAATTTGAATTGCTCTAAAAGTCTTCAACTCAGGACCTATATACAGGTCTTCAGTTGAGCTAATTCCCTTGCGTTCCCAATGCTTGATATGTAGATCTGGTATCAATAATGCTAGGCTCGTGATAGGCAGAGGGATGGATTTCATAGGCATGTCAGTCATAGGTGAGTTTAAAAGTAGTTTCCATGCTTGTATAGAGGCTTCCATTGTAGGTGAGAACTTGGAGGAGGAGTAGGGCATGCGTTCGCTAATTAACAGTAAGTCGTACAATCTGTGATTAGGGGATTGGAACGATTCCAATTGTTGCCACCTTGTTGTATGGTTTCCAGGAAACCAGGATTTTAGTTGCGCCAAAATTGCTGCATAGTAGTAGTCTTTCATTAGAACATGCCCCACTCCTCCTGTCTTTCTGGATTTAATTAGTTTATGGAACGCACATTTGGCTTTCTTTCCCTGCCAGAGGAATCCATTAATCATGGACTGTGCTCTGGCAAAGAACTTGTCTGGTACTGGTCGCATTTTTTTTTTATTTGAATGTTTTTCATTTTAATTTTTCCAGCCTTTTGCAAGAAGTTTACTCTAAACCATTGTTTTACATTCCTCGCTTCATTCATTCCTGTCACCCTTGTACCCACTGGCCCTTTGTTATCTCTCTGTGGCTGGGCTCTCTGGGCTTCCTTCTTGTGTCATATACTTTTTAATTGTGCCTGTGTTTACACTTGTGTTGTTTTTTTTTTTACCCTACTTCCTTTCGCTGGTTTACCTTTCATTTTAAATGTCTGCCTAGACCTAATTTAAGCCGTTGAAGTCACTTCTATGTTGTCTATCTGAAAGATATCCAGGATACCAGTTATGTTTTATGTGTGTTATGTCAGTTATGTCACTTTGATGTTCATGTACTTTGTATAGGAGAGTTCTTATGCTATTGAGTTTGCTTTAAAGCCTGTCTTGCATTCAGTCTCCCTCTGTTTTGGAGATTTATATGAGCAGCAGGCTAGTCAGCAACCTTTGGCCAGTTTTTTTTTTTTTTTTTAAATCAATTTGACAGTAGCAGGTAGGATAGATAGTAAAGTAGATTTGAGGAGTGTGGAGTTAAAATGGATTTCGAATCGAACATCGTCCGTTCATCTGTTCGTCAAAACCAGAACTTTGTGGGCCATTCGCATCAAATTTGTGTGATACGAACTGCCCACAATGCACTGCGCCAGTCGCAGTGCATTGCTGGCTGATGATTGGCCAAGCATGCACTGTGACCCCACATGCTTGGCCAATCACAGTGCCGGCAGCGAGGAGAGGCATAATTGGCCACAGGCAGGATGCCTGTGGCCAATTATAGCTCAGGGGGGTTTAGTACACGCCCGACACTATATAAGGCCGCCAGTGTGGCGGCCTTGTGTAGTGTTGTGCGGTGTTCATAGAGAGCAGGATAGGCAGGGACAGTGTCAGCTGTGCTTTATACTTCTTTAGATAGCGCTGTTACAGTGAGTGTAGTGTTCAGGGAGAGATCAGGATAGGCAGGGACAGTGTCAGCTTTGCTTTGCATCCTAACCTAGCGCTGTTACAGTGGGTGTAGTGTGCCTCCTGCACACTGCACAGCATACACCTGAATCTACCCCCTCATTGCTGGTGTTGTGTAGTTGATTTGTGCAACACAGGCATCTGCCTAACATTCAGTCAGTGTAGTGTGCCTCCTGCACACTGCGCAGCATACACCTGAATCTACCCCCTCATTGCTGGTGTTGTGTCGTTTTTTTTGTGCAACACAGGCATCTGCCTAATATTCAGTCATGTCATTTACACAGGAATCAGTGCATTTAAATAGCACTGATTGCTGTATAAATGACAATGGTCCCAAAAATGTGTCAAAAATGTCCGATGTGTCCGCCATAATGTCGCAGTCACAATAAAAATCGCTGACCGCCGCCATTACTAGTTAAAAAAAATATTAATAAAAATGCTATAAAACTATCCCCTATTTTGTAAACGCTATAACTTTTGCGCAAACCAATCAATAATCGCTAATTGCGTTTTTTTTTTTACCAAAAATATGTAGAAGAATACGTATCGGCCTAAATTAAGGGGAAAAAATGTTTTTTTATATATTTTTGGGGGATATTTATTATAGCAAAAAGTAAAAAATATTGCATTTTTTTTCAAAATTTACGCTCTATTTTTGTTTATAGCGCAAAAAATAAAAACCGCAGAGGTGATCAAATACCACAAGAAAGCTCTATTTGTGGGAAAAAGAGGATGCCAATTTTGTTTGGGAGCCACGTCGCATGACCGCGCAATTGTCAGTTAAAGCGACGCAGTGTTGAATCGCAAAAAGGGGCCTGGTCCTTTGGCTGCAAAATGGACCGGGGCTTAAGTGGTTAAATGGCTTTTTTTCCTTTACAAATTTAATTTTGTGCAGGGACAGTTCTAAACATGGGAAACACATGCCACTTCACAGGCATACTTTAGACACCCCCCAGGTACGATATTTAAAGGAATATTTCACTTTTTTTGTTCACTTTATGCATCATTAAAATGAGTGCTCCAGAAAAAACTTCAGTTTTTAAAACTTCTTTTTGCATTGATACATGTCCCCTGGGCAGGACCCGGGTCCCCAAACCGTTTTTAGGACAATAACATGCATATTGGCCATTATAAATAGCATTTTAGATTGAGAACGTTCATGTCCATTGTAACTAATAGGGTTCTAACGTTCGTGCGAACTTTCGGTCCGTTTGCAGGTTCTGGTGCGAACCGGGGGGTGTTCGACTCATCCTTAGTCAGGAACGGTGGGATTAAGATTGTGAAGTAGAGTGGGGCATGCTTACCACCTTTGTATAGGAGAGTCCTAATGCTTTTGAGGTTTGCTTAGAGCCTGTCTCGCATTCAGTTTCCCTCTATTATTAGGATTTACATGAGCAGCAGCCTAGTCAGCAACCTTTGGCTCTTCCTCCCATATATCATTCCTTCTATAACAATCTCTATGTACAGCCTTACACAGCCCCCAGGCTATTGCCAAATACTGTCATTTCTAGTACTGTCCTCCTGCTTCCACCTTCTCTCCTTCACCTCTCTCCTCCTCTGGTTCGGTGCGTGGGTGACAGCCCATGAGTGTAGTGGTGTTAGTGGAGGTGTTTTATCCTTGTTTCTCCTTTCTCCGGTCGGTAGTTCCTCCAACAACCCCCCATTCATCTGGTTCTCCCCCTATGGCTCGGCTTAAATCTAGCTTATGTAGATCATGTCGGCTGTCTTATCCTTACCCACAGCTCAGCTTGAATAGGCTGTGTAGGCTTTGTAGTCTATGTGGGCTGTCTAAATCGACAGCTCGGTTACTGTGTAGCTGGTGGACGCTGCCCTGGCTGTCTGCTTCCTAGTACTTCAGCTGCAGCATGTATCCGGCTCAGCGTGTCTCCTCACTATGCAGGATCTGGATCAGGTCTCTCCCCTCTCACTCAGAGAAGGGTTGGCTGATTGGCTTCCTCCAGGGCTTGCTGGGGTGGTTAGTAAGTGGGTTGGGGGTAAGTAAGGTAGACAGTCTTCCCATGACTGGGTATCCTTGGAGTCACTATTACCTACTCCTTGCTGGCACCAAGTTCAGGTCCGTTCCCCCATGATTCGGCTCTCATTTGGGGTGTAATTCTAAGTATGCCTATGATGTGTGTTAAAAATATCTTATTAATTCACAACTTTGTATAAAAAAAATATAATTTTCTTTCCTGCATTTTCCAAATACTTGAGACAAAACATTACATTTTCAAAAATTGCATTATGTCTCCTAGAAAATACATTGGAGTGTTTGCTTTCTAAAATTGGGTCATTTTGTGGGTATTTCCACTGTCGTGGTGCTCCAAAGCCTCTAGAAATGTGATAGGTAGTCAGGAAATTAGATGGGTTATATACTTGTAATTTATGCTCTTTGAGAGCCCAAAGGTGCTCCTTGGATTTTGGACCCCTTTATGCATCTAGGCTGTGAAAAATTCTCACACATGTGTTATCCCATACTTAAAAGACATAGCAGAATGTTTTTTGGGTTGTAATTATATGTATGCTTATGCTGTGTGTGAGACATAAAGTTGTGTCCAAAAGTTTGCCTACCCTGGCAGAAATTGTGAAATGTTGAAATTAATATTGAAATTATGACTGATCATGCCAAAGAACTATCTTTTATTTAAGGATAGTGATCATATAATGCCATTTAGTATCACACAGTTGTTTGGCTCCTTTTTAAATCATAATGATAACAGAAATGGACCAAGGCCAAAGGTTTACAGACATACAAGGTGACACATCTGTGACTTTTTAAATTGCAATTAATTTGTTTGTGTATGAATTGTCAATTAGTTTGTTAGCTCTGTGATTTCTGTTATCATTATGATTTAAAAAGGAGCCAAACAACTATGTGATAATAGTCATATTTTTAATATTAATGCCAAAATGTCACAATTTCTGCCATGGTATGCAAACTTTTGAGAATAACTGTTACTTGTTAAAATGACAACTATGGGAAAACAACACATTTTATTTAATTTTGCATTTTCCAAAAAACGTCAAAAAACCCATGCCTCGAAATAACTAAACAGCATGGCATGTCTACTTTCCAAAAGGGGTGACTTGGGGGGTATTTGTACTATCCTGGCATTTTAAGGCCTCAAGAAATTAGATAGAGAGTCAGTAAATCAGGACTGATTAATTTTCAAATATACTGTATATATACATTGTGCTGAATTGAATTTCCCATGATAGAAAGCATTGCGTCTGCAGCATGTATACAACCCCTCTGGTTGTATGATAGACTTAGATGGGTGGTTGGAGTGGTGGTAAAACCATCTGTTTTGAGCATCCCTTCCCCTACCTGGCAACCTGTCTGTAAGAGGCCATAAAGATATCTAATGCTGAAGAATGTTGTCAGTTAACTTAGCAATATTCTGTATGCAGATAAGTTGTTTTCATAATTGCAAAGTTGAAATCACTAGCAATTTTACTTTACTTGTTTTGCAGAAAGAAACTATTTTATTTGGTTTTAGCTGTAAACTTGTCCTATAAATATTCGCTAAGTGCTTAATGGTTTGTAACCGTAATTATTTTTGTGTGCCAACATTAAACTTTAAAAAGTTTAATTTGGAGACCATTTGGAAAACTTATCCTTTTAACAATCTCATAAATAGATATGTCATGAAGCATAGTTCAAATAAACTCTCATAGTGCACACAAATTAAAGTCAAAATAAGCAGCACTTTTTAACAAATACTGTATATTGTGTTCAGATGTGTTATTACCCAATATTTTCACGTAAAACTGAATTACATACACATATAAAAACTTTTAAATTTAAAAATAAGGTAAGCACATGAACCGTCTTGATATCTGCCTCCTATAATACTCTGTACAGTAGAACTCAGATTAAGAGAAGAAGCTATTCAGTTAGCACACATTTGCTGCATGCATGTTCTAGTAGTGAACTTGTTAACAGGTAAAAGGGAGAGGAGAGTTATGACCTCATAAATCAATCATTCCTTTACTATCCAATTGCTGGGTAGGGTAGGTGGTGTTCAAGCTGCGTTACCGTATTTATCGGCGTATAACACGCACTTTTTTCCCTTTAAAATCAGGGGAAAATCGTGGGTGCGTGTTATACGCCGATCTCCGCCGATTCCCCGCTGATTTTAAGGAAACGAGCGAGCGGAGCCGAGATACACAAAGCTGAAGTACACTCGGCTAGTCTCGGCCCCTCTCGCAGTCCCGCCCACCTACACTGATCGCGAGAGGAGCGATCGCCACTGACATACAGACAGCCGAGTGTACTTCGGCTAATCTCGGCTCCTCTCGCAGTCCCGCACCTGACTGTGAGCAGAGCTGAGTCTAGCGAAGTACACACGGCTTTCTGTATGTCAGTGGCGCTCGCTCCTCTCTGAGCAGGACTGTGAGCAGAGCCGAGTAAAGCCGAAGTATATCGGCGCCAAATTTAAATCAGGCAAATGCTGCAAAGAGACTGGCAAGGCTGCAAAGGCACTGGGCAAGGCTGCAAAGGTACTGAGCAAGGCTGCAGATGGACACTGGGCAAGGCTATAATGATGGACAAGGCTGCAGATGGACACTGATAAAGCTGCATTGATGGGCATTTTAATGTAAGTTTTTTTCCTTAAACTTCACTCCTAAAAATTTTTTTCCTTAAAATTCCCTCCTAAACTTGGGGTGCGTGTTATACGCCGGCACGTGTTATACGCCGGCACGTGTTATACGCCGATAAATACGGTAATTAACAGCAGTGAGGAAAAGAGAGGCCAACGAACATGCTGTGTTGTTTGGCAGTATTATAGAAATCTCACAACTGGCTGCATAAAATTTCAAATCCTTAAGCAGGCAAAACAGCTTCCATATGTGTATTTTACCATATACGAAGCAATCTTGTATCCCAGACTAACTACAGGCAATGTCACTGCCCTTAGCGCACATGTATAAGAAAATTCATATATAAATAAAACAGCTGCTGCTAATAAAGTCCAAAGAAATAACCACAAAATGCCGTGTCCACCAAAGAGGAATTAAGCAAATAGCAGAGCTTAAACTAGTGTAAAGAAATTAACAATAAACTATCTATGCACCAGGTGATTCCAGAAAATAGATGAATATAAAATCTCATATAAGGCAGGAAATGAAGATCAATGCTTCTCCAAAGATCCCCTCACCACACCTTGTGGGGTACACCGGCTCCCTGTAGGTATTACACTCACCAGATCAAAGTTTAAAGATCGCCTTAAAATCAGCCTCTTTTTCCCACAGGGATTAGCTGTATTTAGGAATTCCTCTGGAGGAATTGAGGTCACTGATGACGAGTGGAGGCTCCTCTTATGCAACAATCTCCTGATGTAGCGCATTCCTGTGCAGAAAGTTGTACTTACCATGATCTGCCGGTCAGAGGAGAACTCCTAAATACAGCTAATCCCTGTGGGAGAAAGAGGCTGATTTCAAGGCGATCTTTAAAATTTGATCTAGCATATGTGTATTTTACTTAAATAATAAAAATTTTGTCCTGACACATTCTTTACCCCCCTCCCCTCCATTTTTTTTTGTGGGGTGAGATATGCCTTTTGTCAATGTAGCCTTGATTAAGAGAGAAGATTTTTTTGTGGATATGGTGATATATGGGGCTCGTCCATTAATGGTTATTTGTGTTCACATAGATGAGTGCACCTGTATCGCATATCTGAGAGATAGACAATTTCATAGGGTAGAAGATAGCCCATATCCTCAGTAAGACAGTATTTACTAGCATAGCTTCTCTTTTTCTGATCATATTAATTTTATATGTGGCCAAAAGGGATGAGTCGAACACCCCCCAGTTTGGTTCGCCCAAGAACATGCAAACAGACAAAAAAATTACATTTATAAAGGAAAAAAATTCATTTAAAATAGCTTGCAGCTGTAAAGTATTGTTGGGTCCCGGCAATATACATAAAAAGTCATTGAAAAAAATGGTGTGGGTTCCCCTCAGTTCATTACCAGGCCCTTCAGGTCTGGTATTCTGGTATGGATATTAAGGGGAACTCCATGCCAAATTAAAAGAAAATGGCGTAGGGGTCCCCCCAAAATCCATACCAGGCCCTTATCTGAGCATGCAACCCCCCCTCCTGAACCGTACCAGGCCCCATGCCCTCAACATGGGGAGAGTGCTTTGAGGTCCTCCCCAAAGCATCTTGTCCCCATGTTGATGGGGACAAGAGCCTAATTCCCACAATCCTTGCCCGGTGGTTGTGGGGGTCTGTGGGCAGGGGCTTATCAGAATCTGGAAGCCCCCTTTAACAAGGGGGCCCCCATATCTCCTCCCCATGTTGAGGGCATGTGGCCTGGTATGGATCTCGCCCCCCCTTTTCTTGCGGCCTGCCAGGTTGCATGCTTGGATAAGGGTCTGGTAAAGATTTTGGGGGGACCCCGTGCCATTTGAAAAAAAATACCAGAAGGGCCTGGCGTGGATTTTGGGGGGACCCCCACACCAGTTTTTTTTTTTACATTTTGGTGCAGGGTTCCCCTTAACACTGTGTTATATAAACTACACTGCCTGCATTGACTGAATATAGAGTATACACTAAAAATCTAGTATACGCTAAATGCAGAGTGTGTGTATATAAAGTGAGTACACCCCTCACATTTTTGTAATTTTTTTATTATATCTTTTATTGTGACAACACTGAAGAAATGACACTTTGCTACAATGTAAAGTAGTGAGTCTACAGCTTGTATAACAGTGTAAATTTGCTGTCCCCTGAAAATAACTCAACACACAGCCATTAATGTCTAAACCGCTGGTAACAAAAGTGAGTACACCCCTAAGTGAAAATGTCCAAATTGGGGCCAATTAGCCATTTTCCCTCCCTGATGTCATGTGATTCATTAGTGTTACAAGGTCTCATGTGTGAATGGGGAGCAGGAGTGTTGAATTTGATGTTATCGCTTTCACTCTCTCATACTGGTCACTGGAAGTTCAACATGGCATCCCATGGCAAATAACTCTCTGAGGATATGAAAAAAAAAGAATTATTGCTCTACATAAAGAAGACCTAGGGTATAGGAAGATTGTCAAGGCCCTGAAACTGAGCTGCAGCACGGTGGCCAAGACCATACAGCGGTTTAACAGGACAGGTTCCATTTAGAACAGGCCTCGCCATGGTCGACCAAAGAAGTTGAGTGCATGTGCTCAGCATCATATCCAGAGGTTGTCTTTGGGAAATAGACGTATGAGTGTTGCCAGCATTGCTGCAGAGGTTGAAGGGGTGTGGGGTCAGCCTGTCAGTGCTCAGACCATACGCCGCACACTGTATCAAATTGGTCTGCATGGCTGTCGTTCCAGAAGGAAGCTTCTTCTAAAGATGATGCACAATAAAGCCTGCAAACAGTTTTCTGAAGACAACAGACTGGGGACATGAATTACTGGAACCATGTTCTGTGGTCTGATGAGACCAATATAAACTTATTTGGTTCAAATGGTGTCAAGCATGTGTGGTGGCAACCAGGTAAGGAGTACAAAGTGTTTCTTGCCTACAGTCATGCATCGTGGTTGGACTGTCATGCGTCTGGGGCTGCATGAGTGCTGCCGGCACTAGGAAATTACAGTTCATGTTGCCAGTGGTTTAGACATTAATGGCTGTGTGTTGAGTTATTTTGATGGGACAGCAAATTGAACACTGTTATACAAGCTGTACACTCACTACTTCAGTGTTGTCATATGAAAAGATATAATAAAATATTTACAAAAATGTAAAGGGTGCACTCATTTCTGTGAGATACTGTGTATGTATATATATATATATATATATATATATATGTGTATATGGTTGAAGCCCTATGGCCGATACGTGTCTGAAGAGGAATAACTTAACCAATAAGATCTATAACATGAAAAGGGGGACCTGAAGTGTGCCTTGGTCTATGGACGGTACGCCAAGAATAAGGGGGCATACCCTGATTAGAAATGAGTATCTGATGAGGGGGAATGGGAGGGTGGGTATCGCGCACTGGAACCGACGAAGACCACAGGCGAGTGGGCCGGTTAAATACCCTCCCGGGCTCCTCCCATAAATTCAGGCCACCATGTTGGCCTTCCACTTATGGTTGAAGCCCTATGGCCGATACGTGTCTGAAGAGGAATAACTTAACCAATAAGATCTATAACATGAAAAGGGGGACCTGAAGTGTGCCTTGGTCTATGGACGGTACGCCAAGAATAAGGGGGCAAAAACTGAGGTAGGGTTTGAAGATGTTTATTGACTTTTAGCATTGTCTACTGCGTGAGTTGGGCGAAGGCCCGTGACATTTCCGCCTGTGGGTCATGTACAGTGGTGTGAAAAAGTGTTTGCCCCCTTCCTCATTTCCTGTTCCTTTGCATGTTTGTCACACTTATGTGTTTCGGAACATCAAACCAATTTAAACAATAGTCAAGGACAACACAAGTAAACACTAAATGCAATTTGTAAATGAAGGTGTTTATTATTAAAGGTGAAAAAAAATCCAAACCATCATGGCCCTGTGTGAAAAAGTGATTGCCCCCTAAACCTAATAACTGGTTGGGCCACCCTTAGCAGCAACAACTGCAACCAAGCGTTTGCGATAACGTGCAATGAGGCTTTTACAGCGTCCTGGAGGAATTTTGGCCCACTCATCTTTGCAGAATTGTCCTAATTCAGTTACATTAGAGGGTTTTCGAGCATGAACGGCCATTTTAAGGTCATACCACAACATCTCAATAGGATTCAGGTCAGGACTTTGGCTAGGCCACTCCAAAGTCTTCGTTTTGTTTTTCTTCAGCCATTCGGTGGTGGACTTGCTGGTGTGTTTAGGATCATTGTCCTGCTGCAGAACCCAAGTTTGTTTCAGCTTGAGTACATGAACAGATGGTCGGACATTCTCCTTCAGGATCTCTTGGTAGACAGCAGAATTCATAGTTCCTTTTATCACGGCAAGTCTTCCAGGTCCTGAAGCAGCAAAACAGCCCCAGACCATCACACTACCACCACCATATTTTACTGTTGGTATAATGTTCTTTTTCTGAAATGCAGTGTTCCTTCTACGCCAGATATACTTGGACACACACCTTCCAAAGAGTTCCACTTTTGTCTCATCGGTCCACAGAATGTTGTCCCAAAAGTCTTGGGGATCATCAAGATGTGTTGTGGAGAAATTGAGACGAGCTTTGATGTTCTTTTTGCTCAGCAGTGGTTTTCTCCTTGGAACTCTGCCATGCAGGCCATTTTTGCCCAGTCTTTTCCTGATGGTGGAGGCATGAACGCTGACCTTAACTGAGGCAAGTGAGGCCTGCAGTTCCTTGGACGTTGTTGTGGGGTCTTTTGTGACCTCTTGGATGAGTCGTCGCTGCGCTCTTGGGTAATTTTGGGCGGCCGGCCACTCGTGGGAAGGTTCACCACTGTTCCATGTCTTCGCCATTTGTGGATAATGGCTCTCACTGTGGTTCGCTGGATTCCCAAAGCTTTGGAAATGGCTTTATAACCCTTTCCAGCCTGATAGATCTCAATTACTTTCTTTCTCAATTGTTCCTGAATTTCTTTGGGTCTCGGCATGATGTGTAGCTTTTAAGGATCTTCTGGTGGACCTTACTGTGTCAAGCAGCTCCTATTTAAGTGATGCCTTGATTGTGAACAGGTGTGGCAATAATCAGGCCTGGGTGTGGCTAGAGAAAGGTGTGGACAACCACAGTTATAGTATGTTTTAACAAGGGGGGCAATCACTTTTTCACACAGGGCCATGATGGTTTGGATTTTTTTTCACCTTTAATAATAAACACCTTCATTTACAAATTGCATTTTGTGTTTACTTGTGTTGTCCTTGACTATTGTTTAAATTGGTTTGATGTTCCGAAACACTTAAGTGTGATAAACATGCAAAGGAACAGGAAATGAGGAAGGGGGCAAACACTTTTTCACACCACTGTATATACCGGGTGAAGCAGGCTGACTTCCATCTGCCGAGTCTCTGGATGATGTGGCCTGGGACCCCATGCTGTGAGGCGGTTGAGGCGGCCCGATCCGAAAAGAGTGACCGGAGTATTCGCAGGGGTTGAGGCGTAGGTTGCGGAGGAGAATCCTTACATGTGTCATGAACTGGCAGGTGCTTAGGGGTTTGACTGGAAAAGGCAGAAGGGGATCGGTGTCCCTTTGTTCTGGCAGGAGTGAGAGCAGGCGGTTGAGAACCGTCACTGGGCACCAGGCATTGCCGGTTCTGTATAGATGGATGTCCACCCCGTGGCCAGCTTGCTGAGTCTTGGAGACGCTGAGGTGGAGCACGAAGTGGTCTTGATGGCGAACTAGGTGGCGTCTGCACAGGGTTTGGCTGGTCGAGCTGTTACAGGTGAATTCGCTGGGACGTAGGAACCCATAGTAGGCCAGGTAGATGGCGGCTTGTATGACCTGGCTGAGGAGGACACCAAAGGGGGAACTAGCGAGTATGGCGGACATCTCGCGGAAGATGGCACTCGTGATGGGGCGACGTCTGGTTCTGTTTGCTGGTTGCTGCTTCTGGACGCCGCGTAGGACGGCTCGGATGGCGTGGGTCGAGAAGAAAAAATATTAAGAAAAAATTTCCCAACCATAGTGTGCCCAGACACTTTGAGAGATATCACAATAGTGATCCTTCACTGTGCAAGTTCTATGGAATAGATAGAGTATCAAGACATTGGAGAGGGACGGATATGACAATGCCTGCAATGAAGGCTTGGGCCGTCTCTGGTGCTGAAGGAGTCCCCTTCATGGGGATAAAGTGGGCCATTTTGGACAGCCGGTCCACTACCACAAAGATGGCCGTATGGCCTTCGGAGGGGGGAAGTTCCACAATGAAGTCCATGGTTATTAGCTTCCACGGCCTTTCCGGAGCGGGTAGGGGTTTGAGTAGCCCCCAAGATTTGGTCCTGCAGCTCTTGTTGCGGGTGCACACTGTACATGATTCCACATACCTTTGGCAGTCTTTTGCCAGTTGGGGCCACCAGAAAGTGCGCTGGACCAGGTCCGTGGTCTTGGCTATGCCGAAATGTCCGGCCAGTACATGGTCATGACATAGCCCAAGTATAGTGACCGGAGACTTTCTGGAACGAAGATCTTACCACCGGACCAGAATAGGCCATCTTTGGCGGAGACTCCTGGCCTAGCAGGCGGCGGGTCCTCCTTGGACGCCTGCTTGATCCGGCTTAACAGGTCTTCATGGAGAAGTAGGAAGTTCTCAGCGGTTAGGATGGTGTCAGGTGGATTAGGCTCCTTAGGATCGATGAACATCCGTGATAAGGCATCAGGTTTGGTATTTTTGGAGCCCGGCCTGTAGGTAACATGAAAGGCGAACCGGGAGAAGAACAGTGCCCACCTGGCTTGTCGTGGCTTTAGTCTCTTGGCGGCCTTCAGATACTCCAGGTTCTTGTGGTCTGTATATATGAGAATTGGGTGGGCCGCCCCTTCCAACAAGTACCTCCATTCCTCCAGTGCCGCCTTGATTGCCAACAGTTCTCGGTCGCCTACGTCGTAGTTCCGCTCAGGAGGTGTCAATTTACGGGAAAAGAACCCAACGGGGAACAGGAGGGCCTTGGGGCCTTGCCTCTGTGATAGTATCGCCCCGACTGCGATTTCCGATGCGTCCACCTCCAAGACAAATGGGAGAGCCGGGTCGGGGTGCTTTAGGATGGAGGCGGAAGTAAAGAGTTTTTTAAGGGCGACAAAGGCGGCCTGGGCCTCGGTTGTCCATTGGAACCGAATTCCTTGTCGGGTTAATTGTGTGATGGGGGAGATGATGGCCGAGAAACCCTTAATAAATTTCCGATAGAAGTTAGAGAAACCCACAAACCGCTGTACCCCTTTTTTATCCACCGGTGCAGGCCAGTCTAGAATAGCGGAGATTTTCTGGGGGTCCATCTTAATGCCTTCGATGGAGATGATGAGCCCCAGGAACTGTATGCTCTGTTGTTCAAACTCGCACTTCTCGGGTTTAGCATACAGACCATGTTGCCGCAGTCGCCCCAACACGCATCTGACGTGTTGTTGGTGACTGTCCAGGGAAGAAGAAAAGATTAAGATGTCATCTAGGTAGATGATCACAAACAGGTCTAAGTAGTCTCGAAAAATGTCATTAATGAAATGTTGGAACGTGGCAGGGGCGTTACAGAGTCCGAAGGGCATCACAAGGTATTCAAAGTGCCCGAATCGTGTACGGAAGGCAGTCTTCCATTCATCGCCCTTTCGGATGCGTACCAGATTATACGCCCCGCGGAGGTCCAACTTGGTGAAGATGACCGCTGCCCCCAGCCTCTGGAACAACTCGGGGACTAACGGCAAGGGGTAACGATTTTTGATGGTCACCTTATTCAATTCTCTGTAATCGACACATGGCCGGAGGGAATGATCCTTTTTCTCAACGAAGAAGATGCCGGCTCCGGCAGGTGACGTAGAGGAACGGATAAAGCCCTTTCGCAAGTTGTCATCAATGTAGTCTTTAAGGGCGGAGAGCTCCAGCTCGGATAGGGGGAAGATCCTCCCAAAGGGAACTTCAGCTCCAGGGAGAAGCTCGATGGGACAATCGTAGACCCGATGAGGAGGAAGGGTCTCTGCCCCTTTTTTGCTGAAGACATCCAAAAAAGAGTGATAGGCCTTGGGAACCAGCTGATGGGTCTCGTTGTCCAAACACATTAGGGTAGTTGACTGAGCGTCAGTCCGTGGAAGGCAATGTTGGGAGCAGTAAGGAGAGGAGAAGGTAATCTCCTTGGTGGACCAGTCAATGCAGGGGTTATGGGCGCGGAGCCAAGGCATGCCCAAAATGACCGGGAACAGTGGGGAAGAAATAATGTCCAGACTCAGTAACTCCTGATGGAGATGGTTTATGCATGCCGGAAGAGGTTGCGTTTCTAGGGTGACAGGCCCGGATCTAATGGCTGAACCATCGGCCAGGTGTATCTGTAGTCCTTGGGCCTTGTTCCGTAAGGGGATGCTATGGGCAGTAGCAAAGTCTGAGTCCATGAAGCAACTGCAGGCTCCAGAGTCAATAATGGCGGGGACCATAATGTTCTTTCCGGGAAGCTGTAACAAAATAGAGAGAGCAAGGTGAGAAGAGGCGTCGGTAACGGCCATTATCTGGTCAACTGAAGGAGGGCGCCACTTACGGGTCTTGGCTGGACAGGTTCGCACATAGTGCCCTGGCTCCCCGCAGTATAGACACAAATTGTCCCGACGGCGTCTCAGCCGTTCTTCAGGAGTGAGAGCAGGGCGAAGCACACCCAACTGCATGGGCTCAGTTCCTTCGGTGGAGGCAGAGGGTCGACCCGGCGGTGGACCTCTAGGAAAGTAGGGTACCTTTGGCAGCATCCAAGAGGGACGAGGTGGAACAGAGGCCCTCTCAGACCGTCGTTCGCGTAGGCGCCTGTCGATCTGTATGGCCTGGTTGATGAGCTCCTCAAGAGTTGGAGGAACCCCAACCCTAGCAAGTTCATCCTTGAGGGGATCTGACAACCCCAACCGAAACTGGTAGCGGAGGGCCGCATCATTCCAGCTGGTATCAGCACTCCATCTCCTGAATTCAGCAACATAGTCCTCGGCGGGCCTACGCCCTTGGAGTAGAGCATGGAGGGCAGTCTCAGCCGTGGCACAGAGTTGCGGGTCCTCATACATTCGGGCCATTTCATCAAAGAAGGTATTTAGATGAGCAAGTTCCGCGGCCTCCTGTTTAAGCAGATGGTGGGCCCAGAGCTGGGGGTCGTTCTGGAGCAGGGAGATCACAAAGCCCACTTTGGTGGACTCCAAAGAAAATGTTCGGGGCTGTAGTGCAAAAAACAGTTCACATGCACTACGAAAAGTCCTGAACTTGCTACGCTCACCGGAGAACCTCTCAGGTGTGGGTACTCGAGGTTCCGGGGGAAGCATCACGACAGTCGGTGGAGTAGGCTGGCTAGTGGTGAGGCCTGGGGATCCCTGAGTAAGGACATGTTTTTCAAGTCGGGTATAACCTTCCTGTAGGTTAGTGACCGCTTGTGCAAGGCCTGCTAGGTGTAGGCAGAGTTCTTCCATAGGAGAGGCTCCCTGCTCAGACTCGGTCATGGCTGCCTGATACTGTCACGTACCTAGTGGCGAGTCTGGATTGCAGTGGGAGACCTCTCTTACGTCCCAGACTTGCGGCCCCTGGAGATGGGGACAGGGGGCGCAGAAGTCAGAGGAGGCACGAGTGTCTGGAAGGAACAGCAGCTGTAGGTGGGCCTCAGGACTAGACCAGCGAAGACAGGAACCAGCAGACAGCAGGTGACAGGAACCAGCAGACGGCAGGTGACAGGAACCAGCAGACAGCAGGTGACAGGAACCAGCAGGCAGTAGGTAGCAGGAACCAGCAGACAACAGGTGACAGGAACCAGCAGACAACAGGTGACAGGAACCAGCAGACCACAGGAACTGGCAGGTATGCAGCGGACCACAGGAACCAGCAGGCAACAGGAACTGGCAGGTATGCAGCGGACCACAGGAACCAGCAGGCAACAGGAACTGGCAGGTATGCAGCGGACTACAGGAACCAGCAGACAACAGGAACTGGCAGGTATGCAGCGGACTACAGGAACCAGCAGACAACAGGAACTGGCAGGGGTGCAGCGGACTACAGGAACCAGCAGACAACAGGAACTGGCAGGTATGCAGCGGACTACAGGAACCAGCAGACAACAGGAACTGGCAGGTATGCAGCGGACTACAGGAACCAGCAGGCAACAGGAACTGGCAGGTATGCAGCGGACTACAGGAACCAGCAGACAACAGGAACTGGCAGGTATGCAGCGGACTACAGGAACCAGCAGACAACAGGAACTGGCAGGTATGCAGCAGACTACAGGACAGGTGCACAGGTAGGTCAGACAAGCCGGGTTTGGTAACAGAGGACACACTGCGGATAAGCCAGGGATAAGCCAGAGAATGGTCGTGGGTAAGCCGGGATCGGGGCAGGCAGGAGGCAGAGCAGGTAAGTAGACAAGCCGGGTCACAGGTGCAGATACAGAGAAGTACAGGACTAACACACGGAACGCTGTAGATCAGGCAGCAAGGATTGCATGGAGATGGCTGGCTTAAATAGCCCGCCTGGCGCCAGTAACCGTGCGCGCGCCCGTCCGAGACCGCGCGCGCGCACCCGCTCGATTCCGCGCATGCGCAGTAGCCCGCGCACCTGTTCGAGCCCGCACACGCAATCGCAGCGGTGGAGAACCACTAGGCCCAGCAGAGCTTTCCTTACAGGATGGGATAAATAGCTCAATCTCAGTTTTTGCGGACGACACAAAATTAAGTAGATAAATAACTTCACATCAGGATATAGAAATTTTACAGAAAGACCTGAACAAAATAATGGAGTGGGCTAATACATGGCAAATGAGGTTTAATGTGGAGAAATGTAAAGTAATGCACTTGGGTGCAAAAAACATAAATGCAAACTCACTATGGGGAGAACTTCTGGGGGAATCAAGGATGGAGAAAGATCTGGGGGTCCTAGTAGATGATAGATTGAGCAATAGCATGCAATGTCAAGCTGCAGCTACCAAAGCTGGCAGAATATTAGCATGCATAAAAAAGGGATATACTCCAGAGATAAAACAATAATCCTACTACTTTTTAAAACTCTGGTTAGACCACATCTTGAGTACTCTGTCCAGTTCTGGTCACAAGTCCTCAGAAGGGATGTGCTGGGTCCAAAGAAGGTGTCAGAGCTGGGCTCAGCCCTTCTTTCTCTGAGCTGGCCGCTGAGCTGTCAGCTAATTACCAGATCCTTTCTCTCCACAGTGACTCACCTGTTGATATCCTGCTCATCAGTCCTGCCTACTTAAGCAGTCCAGCCCAGATGATCTCTGTCTTCGCCTTGGTCACATCTCTAGAGACTTCTGGCTCCAGATCCTGCTTGCTGTTCTACTACGCTCATCTCTGGCTCCCTGATGTTTTGGCTTGTCTGACTATCTGTTCCGGTTCCTGAACTCTGGCTTTGTTTTGACTATGATTACTCTGTTTACCTTTTTTTATTATTATTAAACAACAACAAAACTAATAAGGGGACTGAAGGACCCCAATTTCAAGGAACGACTGCAAGCACTAAATTTATTTTAGGCTGAAAAAAACGATGCTTGAGAGGAGATATGATAAGAATTTACAAATACCTCATTGGTGATCCCAGCATAGGAAAAAACTATTCAGTCTCAAGGGGTGTAAAAGGACACAGGCCACACAATGAGGTTGGAGGAGAAGAGGTTTAACCTTAAACTGCGCAGGGGGTTCTGTGCATCAGAACACAACTTACAGGGATATGGGAAATGACACACGTACACCTACACAGGTTGAACTGGATTGACTATTGTCTTTATTCTACTTTACTTACTATGTAACTATGTAACAGCTATAAAAAATGTATCTAAAAGTTTATTTTTATATAAGCTTTAAAAAAAACTATACCTGTAAATAAATAAAAATTATTGTAAATAATAGCATAATCCTGTTATTAAACCAATAACCAGACTATATATTAAATGTGCTTTTATGTATCATGCCTAATAAACAGTAAAATAAATAGGTATTACATTTTTGGCGACTGTTAAAAAGATCCCAATAAATAAAGTTCATGTCTAGATAGTAACCAGCTCCTTCGAAAAAAACCATGCGATAGCAAAATTTTAAGTGCCTTTATAAGAGTGTAGTGTGTCATGTATAACTAGTACAACAATGATGGCAACAGAGATGGCAGATAACCTTCTAGATGTATAGGGCATCCCATTTAATCACTGACTCCTCCAAAGGATAGCATGCATACATTTTGACAATATGCTATCAGTGACTTTAAAAACTGACCAGGAATGAAAAGTCTTTATAAAAAATACCCTAACATTGTTTGTATCTCTAGTTGAAGAGACTGTAATGCCACGTACACACGGTCAGAATTTCCGATGGAAACAGTCCGATGGGAGCTCTTCATCGGATTTTCCGACCATGTGTATGCCCATCTGTCTTTTTCTGTCGGCATTTCTGACGGACTTTGGATTGAGAGCCTGTTCTTAATTTTTCCAACGGAAAACCTTTCTATCAGATTTTTCAATCGTGTGTATGCAATTCCGACACGCAAAATTCCGTGTCGGAATTTCAGAAGACGAATCTGGAAATCTGGACCCAATGTCCACCAACAAAAGGTATCACTGACCATTGACCACCAAGGTAAGGGGGTACAGACCCCTGGCCACTAGGGATGGGCAAACGGTTTGGCCCAAGCATAAGTTCAGGCTGAGCTTGCGCCGTTTGGACGTTCGGCGGACAGCCGAACAAACAGGTTGGCTGAAGCAGTGAAAGCTTCAGCCAATCACGGCACAGAGCACTGTCAGAGTCATGATTGGACACTGTCATCATGACTTTATCCAATCATGGCTCATTCCTGCCCCACAGTATAAAAGTTTTATTTCAATGGCAGCCATTTTCAGTGTGATTTTGGCATGGAGATAGAACAGGGCTCTGTTCAGTGCTATTAGTTAGTTAGGGTGCTACACTGTGCTATTTTGCTTCAATTGACACTGTAGAATATTAGTTTAGTGTCAGTCTAAGGATAGTGTGAGTGTAGTGAGGAGGACCATCATTCAGCTTTGCATAGTGTGCAGCTAGAGTAGGGACAGCTCATATAGTTTCAGTGTAGTGTAGTGAGACCGTGTCAGTAATGGGAGTGGGGACAGTTCAGATAGCGCTAGTGTTGGGGTCACATTGACTTTAATGGGGTTCATTATTCGGGTCCGAACTTTTGCGGTGTTCAAAAGCTCTGGTGCGAATTGAACAGGGGTTCATTCGGCCAATCACTACTGACCACCAACATTTGAGGGAACACTTACCACTGTACTTTTCATGTTATTTTGTACATTAAATAGCCCTGACTGATACACCATATATGCTACGTTGCACACTGCATATTCTTAAACTTTTGCATATGCTATGTTGTATGCTGCATAGTCCAGACCCTAAGTAGTCCTCAATCGTTTCAATTAAACTCTTCTTTAAGGTAGGATCAGACTAGGCACTAGCTCTACCTATACTATCTACTATAGTATACTATCTATATCTATACTCTGTGTGCAGAAAAGCATGTTACGTTTTTATATTTTTTTATGTTCCTAAAGTTTATGTACCTCTGTGAGACTGTCGCTTGTGGCACAGTATTCAATTTTGTGTGTGTTAACTGCATTTTGTGGATGGATGGACTGCAGTGTGTGTATGTTCAGGCTTTTATAGCTGGACATTTTATTGCTGTGCTGAATCAATTGATTGATTGATAGGTCAGTACCCGTATTTCTACTTTGGCATTATGGGACTGGTTGGAGAGATATCATTTGTTAGACATCCTGACAGCAGAGTGTATTCTTGTCAATCAGATTTGCAAAAAACTCTATCTCGACTGGACATGTGTTTCACTACACTGGATACCTTGATGTAGATATACAATATATGCCTAAAGCCATCTCATGCCATTCTCTTTTAAAAGGTGACACACAATCTAGGCACTCGCACTTGGTGTATAAGCCCCTTTTGGCTTAATGATCCCATGGTTTGACAGGTGCATATCATTGTAATTTTTTACAGCAAGGCCAATTCTTGCTTTCATCAAGAGTCCCTCTATAGGGTTACGATGGGAAGGCGCCACCGACACCCAAAGACAAATTTTTACGCTTCCGTTAATTCTATCCAAAGTGAAAGTGACACCAGAATGTGTCCAAAAAATCTCTAATATTGTTCCCAGTGCACTACATTGTAGCCTAATCGTACACACGGTCGCTGAGCAAAATAAAGGCAGCTTGCAGGAAATTCATTTTTTTTTTGGCTTAATGAATGCAATTATTTCTGCAGCAGATACTAGGCATGACACTCGCACTCGGTGTATGAGCCCCTTTTGGCTTAATGATCCCATGGTACCATATAAATGCCAAGATGACATGAAGCTGTATTAGCAGTAAAAAGGTCAGTAGGTCCCCAAAAGGTGTTAAATGGGATGCCTTTAAAGTCCCTATGTGAGGTTCTTACATAGCTGGTGTTTCAGAACTCAAAAAAGCTTTCTACCTCGGGTCAGAAGGTATTTGATGCAGAAGCCCAATATGTCTCCACCCCGACCCACAAAATTGACCCTCACAAACAAAACGCAAAAGAAACTGTTATATAAGGCACAAAATATTTTTGAATCGGGGGATAAAAATAGCTCCTGGCCTTCCTAGTCAAGCCTACTCATGAGCCCATGGGGATGGGGACAAGGGCCTTATCCCTACAACCTTGGCCGGTGGTTGTGGGGGTCTGTGGGGGGGCTTATCAGAATCTGGAAGCCCCCTTTAATAAAGAGTTCCCCAGATCCTGCCCCCACCCTATGTGAATGAGTAATGAGTACAGAGTACCCCTACTTATTCACCAAAAAATGTGTAGTGTAAAAAAAAAGACATTAGGCAGTTTTTGACAAGTCCTTTATTTAAAAAATAAAAAAAAATTCCCCCTGGTGTAGGTTCATCGTCAATCAAAATGCCCGATGCCATAGACGACCCGAAAAAAGAAAAAAAAAAAGTCAGCTGTCCCTGGCTGAAGATGTCACAAGGGAGCTGGGGTCACTTGGGGATGTCACCCGGTGACCTCACCCCTTAGTTATTTAAGAACCATCAGATAGTGGAGCTGTAAAAAGGTATGAGCCTTTGGCGGGAGCGGACCCTTTTTTTTGGGTCAGCAGTGACAGCAGGCATCATGATTGACAATGGATTTACACTGGGGGACATTTTTTGTTATTTTTATTTTTTAAATAAATGACTTGTTGAAAACTGTCTTATGTGCCCCATAGGATTCATATATTCACAAAGGGGGGCCAAGATCTGGAGGCCAACTGTCCGCAGACCCCCACAACCCCCGGCCGGGGTTGTGGGGAAGAGGCCCTTGTCCCCATCAACATGGATACAAGGTGCTTTGGGGGAGGCAGAGCCCCCTCTGTCCCCAAAGCACCCTCTCCCATGTTGAGGGGATGTGGCTGGTATGGTTCAGGAGGGGGGGACGCTCGCTTATCCCCTCCCTTTCCTGACCTGCTGGGCTGCATGCACGCAATTATTTTTTATGTTTTGGTGTGGGATTCCCCTCAAAAATTATACCAGATCCGAAGTACATGATATGCATTGGGGGGACACCACACCAATTTTTTATTGCCAGCAATACGTTTTTATAGATTCAGCTGTGAGTGGGGAACACCGCTGACAGCTGATAACTCATCGGTTGTTAAGGATTAAGTGGCCGCCCACTCCTTAATAGCCATGTTGTTTACTGCCTGTTAAGGGCGTGGGCGGCCGCCGCTCATTAACAATGACTATTTATTAATGTTAAAAAATACACCAGCTAGTGCCAGCCATTAAATTACCACATGTTTTCACTACTGCTGAGCAGTATTTTACCGCATTTTTAAGGGGAGACATACCACTTTGTAAATAAAGCCCACTGACTCTGTTCTTCAAACATCCACCAATTGTATTTTAGATACCTTTCTTCAGTTTTATGCCGATCTCAACAGGTCTCAAATACAATGTGAGTTGTCAGACCTTTCAGACTATTTACAATATATACCATTACCTTCCTTGTCTGTTACTGATAGAGCACTCCTAGATGACCAAATTACTTGTGAAGAGTAATGCCAAACATAAGATTCCAGGCTTGGATGGCCTCCTGATTGAGTGGTATTTGGCACATAAGGAATATTTGATTCCCCGATTGTTGGTTTTATATACTTCTATTTTTAAAGAAAGGATATTACCCCCTCTATGAGAGAGGCCCTACTAGTCTTGATCCCTAAGCCTGACAAATATTTACTTCCAAAATCCCTAATTAATACTGATCTTAAAATCCTTTCAAAAATGTTAGCTCTCAGGTTAAATAAAGTTATTGCCTCACTGGTAAAATCGGACCAAACAGAATTCATCCCTGAAAGTTCCACCATTAATAATAATCAAATACTTTTTACTAATCTGCAGGTCCCCAACCCCTCTCAGACCCCTAGAGCCCTTATAGCCTTGGATACTCAAAAGGCATTTGATTCTTTAGAATGGCCTTCTAATTCAGGTTCTACGTATGTTTGGATTTGGTGATAATTTCACCAACTCTTAGCACAGCTGCGCATCAACAACCACATATCTTCCTCAGTCATTATACAACGGGGCATTAGACAGGACTGCCCTCTTTCACCCTTGTTATTTGCCCTAACAATTGAGCCTCTAGCAGAACTCATTCGCAGGTCCACTCTGTTGAAGGGTATTCAGAACGGTATGTTGGAAGAATGAGTCTTACTATATGCTGATGACATGCTAATATATCTCTCTTATGCATAGCAGTCCATTTTTGAAGTCTTAAGAATTGTTCAGCATTTAGGGTTCAAAGTCAATTGGTCAAAATCACATATATTCTCATTGGACCTGGAACTCTCCCTCACTCCTCTGCCAGATTGCCCACTACGAACCACAGATACGTTTTGTTATCTAGGAGTAGAGATTCAATTGCCACTGTCCAAATACTTTGAAAATAACTTACTACTGTGGATCTCCTCTTTTTGTACTAACACATCTCATTGGCTCAAATTTTCTCTTACTCTGGTTGGCAGAGTGAATCTATTTAAAATGATTTTCATCCTAAAATTTTTATCCAAATAACCAACCTACGTGACTAAAAGGGTATTCAGGGAAATTGATTCAGTTCTCTCCACATTCCTTTGGCACCTTAAATCAGCCAGACACTCATTAGAGACTCTGCAGCTTCCCGCTACTTAGGGACTTTTATGTTACCCAATCTTCATCTCTATTATTCTGCCGTTCAGTTAGTCTATATTCATTGGTGGCTTTTCCCTCAGCTGAATAATGTGGCTACTGCAGTGAAGACTGCGGTAGTTTCCTCATACGAGACACTGGCGAACCTTATTTTTAGGTGTACACTTTTCACGACAGAGGGTACTAATATTACTCAGGGAGCGTGGCCGGCAGCTGAAGGAGATGACTGTGTAAGGAGAGAGCTCAGAGTCTTCCAGCTCTCCCAGCCTGCAAACAGCAAAGCGGACCAAAGATAGCGGTATACCTTGGTCCCTGAGAACCCCGCCGACGTCCCAGCAGCCATGGGTAAGCGAAAACCCAGGGGAGGCCCCGGCAAATTGATGAACTTTTTTACATCGGCTAGCACGCCAAAGTCCCAAGATGGCGCCGCTGCCCTCACACAGCAGCGAGGGGATGAGAGGAGCAGAAATAACACTGCTTCCATTTCACCCAGCCACAGCAGCCGCTCCTCCTCATGCAATACCCTGCTGCACAGCCCACAAAAAGCAGCATCTAAACGCTCCTCTGCTCACACTTATGCAGGGGATAGGAAGGGTGGTAACATGTCCCAAGACAGTACTACTGAATTCTATGAGCAAATTCATGAATTCCCAACTACTGGGCAACCCTTTAGTGACAAATGCTGGTATCCATGTGGGATTCTATGCATAGGGATCTCATGGAATGCATCTCGCAAAAGAAATGTGAAGTCTGAAATTAAGTCTGATATAGCTGAAGTGGGGGACCATGTCAGCCATGTGGAAAACAAAATGGCAGAATTTGCGTCAGCTTGTGACGAATTAGTGGACGCGCATAATGATAAAGATAAAGAAATGGAGGCAATGAAAAACTAAATGGCGGACCTGGAGGACAGGTCCTGCAGAAATAATATTAAACTCTGTGGAGTGGCGGAATCCATGCCCCCCTCTGACCTCTGGCATTATGTGCAGCAGCTAATAAATAACTTGCTCTCTGACACACCTGGTGAATTCATTGTAGATTGGGCTCATAGACTACATAAGCCACAACATCTTCCAGACAAAATCCCACGAGACATCATAGCCCGCATACACTTTTTCCACGTAAAGGACAACCTGATGCGGTTTGCAAGATAACACTCTCCATTGCCAAATCCATATTCAGGAATCGCCATATATACTGACTTTTCCCAACACACCATGCTGGCATGCAAGAAGCTAGTGCTGCTTACTAAACTACTGTGAAACAACCACCTTGCATACTGTTGGGGTTTTCTGACCAAACTACTCGTAATTAAGGACGGTCGCACCTATGCTATCAAATCCTTGGAGAAGGGTCTTCGTCTCACCAAAAAATGGGGTCTACTCCCATGTGAAGAGGAGGCCGCACAAACTACCACCATTCCCGGGTGCATTTCACCAGAATGGTGACAAGTAGACGCAACCTGAACCCATTCTCGCAGCTTCCACTTCATGGACCCAGGAAGGTTAACTGCTTCTTAATGCAAGGGTTAAAGCTGGATACTAAGACCTAAACCCCCCCTGTTGCTCTTATGTAAAAATTCTCGCACGTTGAGGTTTACTTTCTCATTTTTTTATGTTACCTTTGTTGTTTTGTTATTGACATTTTTTTGTTTTTCCTTTCCTTGTTCCACCACCTGCAGTCCTACACAGAAAACTTGATGACATCTCTCTGGAATCTGCTCATTGTTGTCCTCCACTACACAAACTTCCTTGCATCTACTCCAAAGACATCACATCTCCACCTAAAGGTACCCGTATCTATGAGCTTCCACGATTGACCCTTAAGCTACCTTTGCACAGCATTTCCCCTTTAATGGACCATGGTCCTTAATTTTGTCTCCATACATTCCTGGTTCGGGAGATGCAACCTGGTAAAAATGAGTATCTTACCCAAATTTCTATACCTATTCCAGGCCCTACCAATTGGAATACCCCCCACGTACTTCCGTCAATACAGGCTGTACTTACCCGCTTTGTATGGGCCCATAAAAAACCGAGGCTGCCACGCACCTTGCTCACGGCACCAAAACAACATGGGGGTCTGGCACTGCCAGACATGAAAAAATACTACCAAGCCATTCATTTAGGTAGAGTAGTAGACTGGAGACAACACCAGGACGGTAAACTGTGGGCCCAGATAGAACAACGTCATTCCCACACATCCTTAGGGACGGCAATATGGTGCTACGATGCCCTATCCTCAGGGATAAAGTCCCACCCACTGATTGGGAACACCATGAAGCAATGTAGACGGGCGCTTCTTCAAAATGCTCAAACGACCAAGACATCCCCTATGACGCCTATTCTGGACAACCCTAGCTTTCCCCCAGGAAACTCCCCGACAAGCTTTCAAAACTTGCGACGCAATGACCAAGGGCTGGTGGAGAGATTTGTGTTACAGGATAGGTGGCCCACTATTGGAGAACTGACGGACCAGAGGGGTAGGTTTGGTTTACCCTTTTGGAACGCAGTGCAGATACACCATTTCCTACACAGTATCCCGGATCCACACCTATACAACAGACCGAAGACCTCGTTTGAAGAAATCCTGGCGGGCAGGGAACCCATGACACAGGTCTTATCACAGATGTACGCTATCCTGAATACGCCCTCTCAGCAACCAAATTTGAAATGCATAGAAAAGTGGGAATCAGAACTACAATGTACCTTTACTGACACCCAGAGACAGAACATGACCAGTTTGGCCCTAAAATCATCCCTTTGCACTAAAATGCAAGAATCCAACTTTTAGATCCTGACAAGGTGGTACCTAACGCCTAAGCGACTACATAAGATTTTTCCTGAAACTTCAGAACTTTGTTGGCGATGCCAAAGGGAGAAGGGCACTGTTCTGGTCATGCTCTAAGTTAACGACTTTTTGGAATGTGGTTCGCACCACATCTCAGAAATTCACTGAATACCAAATCCCTGACGACCCAGCATTCTTTCTACTGCATGTTTCATCCATACCCCCTAAAAGATATAAGAAGTCCATATTGAGACACCTTACTAATGCAGCAAAGTCCTGCATTCCGGCATTATGGAAGCAACAGAACCCACCGACTGCAGCAATGTGACTGCGGAAGGTGGAAGACCTTATCCTGACATCCCAAGATAAACAAGAAAATTATAGGAAAACATGGGCATTATGGAACATGTTTATCCTTTCAGATGAGGGAACATTTCTCCTAGGAACTTGAGATGATACGAGCTGACACCAACTAGAGACCAAGCGACTAAATAGTCGCCAGTATACCGGGATTCACCCCCCCCATATTCCATCCCCCCACTCCTTGCTTGGCCCCCCCCTCCTTTTCCCCGACTGCTAGTTTCTGAACTAAACTTATTCCTACTTCTCTCTTCTTTCTCTCCTCTTGCTCTCCTTTCTCTTTATACAATCTTATTGCCCACAAAAGAACCTCCCGGTTTAGATCATTATAGTAGATCCCGCACTCAATGACAGTTCACGTGTACATGAGAAACAGAAACCAACTGTAAATAATGAGAATAAGAGATAAAAAGGGATATACGGGTTGCTACAAATCTCTGTTGATAACTGTGATATTGTTTTGGGAGGCTGCGACCTTCTACGTGACTATGTGACTGTATGTTCTGTTGAGGCTTCGGCCTCCTTTCTTGTTTGAAAATTAATAAAATTTATATTTGAAAAAAAAAATTGTGTCCATGGGCCATGTGGCAACAGGCAAAATCCCTAAAAGGTGATGTCCTGTGCATACAGGAGACTCACTTTGCACAGCAGAAACAGCCTTTGTGCACAAACTATTCCCCCCAGATTTTCACAGCATCCAGTCCAGCCCTGTTAGCCATACTATTGCCTTTCACCTCCATGACATGCTCAAGGACAAGGAGGGGAGATTTTTTTTATACTTGTTTGTGAACTGAACAATGTCATGTACACTTTAGTCAACCTTTATGCTCCTAATTGTGGACAATTGCCCTTTCTATATGCCCTTAACCACCTGATTACTGGGCACTTAAACCCCCCTCGTGACCAGACCAATTTTCAGCTTTCGGCGCTGACGCACTTTGAATGACAATTGCACGGTCATACAACACTGTACCCAAATTACATTTTTATAATTTTCTTCCCACAAATAGAGCTTTCTTTTGGTGGTATTTAATCACAGCTGGGGTTTTTATTTTTTGCTAAAAAAATAAAATAAAAAAAATCATGTTTAATAGTTTGTTATAAAATTTTGCAAACAGGTAATTTTTCTGCTTCATTGATATGCGCTGATGAGGCAGCACTGGTGGGCACTGATAGGCTACACTGGTAGGCACTGATAGGCTGCACTGGTGGGCACAGATAAGGTGGCACTGGTGGGCACAGATAAGTCGGTACTGGTGGGCACAGCAAAGATGGCACTGATGGGCACGGATGGGTGGCACGGATGGGTGGCACCAATGGGCACTGATGGATGGCACTGATAGATGGCACTGATGGGCACTGATAGATGGCACTGATGGGCACTGATAGGTGGCACTGATGGGCACTGGTAGGTGACACTGATGAGCACTGGTAGGTGACACTGATGTGCAGCACTGTAAAGGCACATTGTGGGCACTGGCACTGTGGGCACTGACAGATGGCACTGTGGGCACTGACAGGTGGCACTGTGGGCACTGACAGGTGGAGCTAGTGGGCACTGGTAGGCGGCACTTTTATTAGGGCAAAGGTGGGCACCATGGACCCTGGGCACATTGCAGTGAGAGGGACTGATGTCCCTCTCACTGCCGCCAGTGATCGGCTTTTTTTTTCTCCTCGCGCTGTCAGTGCGAGGAGGAAAAAAAGCTGATTACCGGCTCTGTTATTATCACATGATCAGGTGTCATTGGCTGACAGCTGATCACGTGGTAAGGGGTCGGGATCGACCCCTTACTCGGATCTGTGATCCAGCGAGTCTCACAGACTCGCTGATCACAGAGCGCGCCAAGCTCGCCCGTCAGGGGGCACGCAGGGCGCTCATTGCCGGGACGACGTCTCCCGGCATCTTAGATCCGCAATGTAGCTGTCATTTGGCTATAGCGTGGATCCCAGGTGGTTAAAAAGAAAGTTGACAACATTAAGAAAGGTTTATTGCTGTACTGCAGAGACTTCAACTGTGTACCCAACAAACTTATCCCCCCCACAGTGAACTTCAACCTTTTTTATATTCATCTGACATGTATGATATATGGCGTTGTGTTAATTCTGGGGAAAAAGATTTCACTTACTATTCTGCCCCTCACAAATCATATTCAAGAATTGATTTATTTGTTTCTGATTTTTCACTTTCAAAAAAATGTTTTGTCAGCCAATATTCACTCAATCACATGGTCTGATATTGCACCGGTCTACCTGTGCCTGACACCTCTATTTTCTCTCTGTGGTGCGCCTATAAAGCGTACAGCAGAGGCTTGCTACTTCAGGCAGAGTCAAGAGGAAAAAAGCGGAAATTGCAGGTATTGACTTCACTATTGACTAAACATAGCCCCCCAAAGCACCTTGTCCCCATGTTGATGGGGACAAGGGCCTCATCCCCACAACCCTTTCCCGGTGGTTGTGGGGGTCTGTGGGCAGGGGGCTTATCAGAATGTGGAAGCCCCCTTTAACAAGGGGATCCCCAGATCCCGGCCTCCCCCCGGTGTGAACTGGTAACGGGTACATTGTATCCGTACCATTTCACAAAAAAAGTGTCAAAATGTTAAAAAAAAACAAAGACACAGCTTGGAACAAGTCCTTTATTAAAAAATAAAAAAATAAAAATGTCCCACGATGTCCATTGCTGTATGCTGTACTTTTCTTGTGAAGTTCACTTCATTTGTTCAGGCTTTATTTCACCATTCCCCTTTAAGCCACTTATGCCGTGTGCACACGACCGTATTTTCCGACAGACTAGGTCTGACAGTTTTTCCAACGGACTTTCGGCAGACTTCCGACGGACTTCCCGAACTAACGGACTTGGACACACACAATCACACCAAAGTCCGACGGATTTGAACGTGATGCTTTACGAGTACGACTGGACTAGAATAAGGAAGTTCATAGCCAGTAGCCAATAGCTGCCCTAGCGTCGGTTTTCGTCCGTCGGACTAGCATACAGACGAACAGATTTCTCGATAGGAACTGGTTTTGAAATTTGAAACATGTTCTATTTCTAAAGTCCGTCTGATTTTTCAACAGCAAAGGTCCGATGAAGCCCACACACTATCGAATTGTCCGGCGGATTCGTTCTGTCGGACCTTTGCTGTCGAAAAGTCCGGTCGTGTGTACACGGCATTACACTCGTGATTTGACCGCACCCTGTTTCAGCCTGTCCAGAGTCCCATCTCCCACCTTTTAAATCTCTTGTGAATTTCCATGGTGGGATTTCATTGATGGAGCTTCTAGTTCAGTCCTAAAATGTAATGGAATTGCTTTTCCTCCTGCAGCAGAGTCTTGGTCTATATAATACGTTACACATAGAAGCTTATTTACTAAAACTGGAGAGTGCATAATCTGGTGCAGCTCTGCATAGAAACCAATCAGCTTCCAGGTTTTTTTGGTCAAAGCTTAATTGAACAAGCTGAAGTTAGAAGCTGATTTGCCACTATGCAGAGCTGCACCAGATATTGCACGCTCTAGTTTAATAAATTAACCCATAATGTAAAATAAGTGAAAAGTCTATCTGGAAGACTGGGGCAAGGTAAGATTTGGAAACCTGCAGAAAAGTACAGTAATTGTATTACTACAATAACCTAAAGATATAAGGAGCCAATAGGATAGTCAACGTGTGCATCAACTTAAAACTAAAATATCACCTTTGGACTGATCCTTTAATTTAAAATAGCTGCTAGCAAAAGTGGTTTTCAACTGGGATTCTGCTGTATAAATCACTGTACTTATACATTTTCCACAACACGCAGATACATTTATAACACTATGGTGTCCTTTTATGAAAGTGCGGTAAAATACCGCTATTTAGTTCTCAGGCATTCTCAGAGGAGATCGCTCTCCCCTGAGTGCCTGTTTATGATGGTCTGTAGATCGCTTCTCATGTTGAGCTGAGAAGCGATCTACAAACGCCGGGAACTCCTCAGAACTTCTCCTCACACTGTAATCTCGCGAGATGTAGCGGGATTACAGTGTGAGGAGATTTAAAATACAAAAGTTGTACACTAATCACCACACATTATTTCCCAACATATTAATAAAATAATAAAGTTAAATTCCCCCTACACAATACACATTAACCTAATTATTAAAAAACATTGTTTTTATCAATATTTAAATATCATACATGTGCCTATTTAAATGTTAATGGTGTATAGTAAATTAATGTAATCCACATATGTAATGAAGCTATACACCATTCATATGAATGTAAAATACGTTTATAATCATTAAAAAATAATTTTAATAAAGTATACAAGTATAAATATTTATTAATAAATTAAAATAAAATATATTTAATAACTGATAAACCCCTGTCCTCCTCTAAGTCGTATGGTGGCGTCACTGCGTGCCCTCCCAGACCAGTTTCGACAAATGTGTCTTTCTCAATGGGAAAGACACATTTGTCGAAACTGGTCTGGGAGGGCACGCAGTGACGCCACCATACGACTTAGAGGAGGACGGCTCCCACAATTGCCGGCCGGCATTTTTTATATGCACCTATAACATTTGGATAAATGTAAGTGCTTCTTATTTGTTTTAATAAATTGTTTACTATCGGATTTACGCTATGGGTTGCCTCTTTTCCTTCGTTTCCCATATGGACCCCATGTGAACAAGTGGTCCCCTATATCCCTATCACTTGGAGTATCGACAGTTACTACAGGAAACAGGAGGAATCGCAGCCATTGGTCGTCTAGTATCTTAGCAGAGCCTTCATACCTCTGCTCTCTGGTAAGCAGCCAGTGTATAGGGGTGGCGGGCACTGTGTTCACCATTGCCGTCATTTCCAAGTCACCGGGGTGCCTTATCTGTCTACTTTTCAACACCAGGATCATCTCCTTTACCACCATTTTTCCCGATATGTCTTTATCTGGACATTGTTGAACAGCTCGTTCTTTCGTTCCTATCACTATTTTTAGGACATTGTGCTGCTAGAGACTGTTAACCTTAAGGGGACTTCAGGGTTCCTGAGGGCGGTGCAAGTTCTTATTATTAAGGACACTATCTTGTAGGCACATTTTATTGGTTAATCCACGCTAGCCATTATTATTTTTTCCTCTTTGGCGCAGCTTTTTTCTTTACATATATATATATATATATTATATATATATATATGTGTGTTTATTTCAATGTGTATGTGTCTATCTATCTATCTATCTATCTATCTATCTATCTATATATATATAAATACACACTTTAGATTGCTAACCTGCTAGTTTTGGGGTGTGTAATGGTGGGGATGATGTTCTCTCACTGTATGGCTGCTCCTGAGTGAAAGAGGGAAGTCAAAAGACTTCCTGCTTTCTCCAGAATACTGAGGCAGCTTCGCGCTTCTCTCTCTGATTCTCCACCTCTGAGATGGTGAATCAGAAAGTGAGAATCCTGTCACAGATCGCCAGTGAGGTGCTGAGATCGCACCTTCATACACTGGCCGTTTCTGTGACAGTCAGTTACAGATTCTCACTGTGCTAAGATAATCAGTGGAGAACATGTTCTCATCTGATTACATCAGTTTCATAAAATGGTAATGACCTGAGATCAGCTGTGAGACTTGGGATCGCAGCTGATCTCAGTTTCATAAAAGGAGACCTATATTAGGATAGGAGTACACCTTTTTAAGACCCTTTCTTTAAAAAAATAGTCTGTATAGTTAACTTTTTCCAGGCAACATTGGTCTAGTCCATTGATGTCCCAAGTCCTCTTAACTCTCTTTTTCCTCCAGCTGTGGATGGATCCTGAATGCTACAAAGAACCCTGTACAGCATTCTCCTCGCCCAGGGTAGCAGGCAGCGCAATGGCACCCTGGGCTTACAGCAATACACAGGCATCATTTAACCCAGAGTATGAATTATCAGAAGAGTTTAAGAAGGATCGATCTTTTTGTTTTATGACCAAGCTGAAATTGCACACAAATCATACAAAAGAATAAGCATAATATGTACGTTAGCAAAACAATTGTCCACTGTACTAAGAGCCCAGGTTATGGGGGAAGTTATCCAGTAAATTAAAGTAAATTAATGTAAAATATATATATTTTTTCTACTTCCTTTGCAAGAAAAATGTATTTGAAACATCTATAATACAAGAGACATATATTGGTTGAAGTCATAATGACAGAGATGCAGGCAACATATCAATTCATTACATGATTCAGTTTCTCAGCAGTATTCTGTAAATTAGAAATAACTAATGAACGGGTGGAGGATTTGTAATTAGGTGACATCATTTCATCAGTAATTGTTTTGTCAATATCTTTTTTTGCCATTAGCTGTATAGTGATGATTTCAAAGCACTGTCACGCTGTTCAGGAAAAGTATGGATTTATTGTTTTTTTTGCAGACTCTTCAATCTACTCATATAATTTATTCCTTACGTTGCAAGAGTATAGATGACAGTAACTTGAACAAGTTAGCAGAACTGCAACTAGATAGCGCTAATGTCAATGGTTCAATAGTTGTATATGCAGTATAACTCTAGCATGATCTATATTTGAGAAATGCAAGTTATTTTAAACACATTCATTTTGCCCTTTAGCAGTTTAGTGATTGCATAGGAGAAATATTATAAGGAAAATATTATGCAGGAACTGTGGATAAAATAGAACTTATAGACCTATGATGGTTGTGCATGGAAAAAGTGTTTTATTACAAAGGTTGCTAATCTGTAATAAAACCTCTCTTCTCTGTATAGCATAGGCTGCAGCTGATCTGACATATCATGTTTATCATCAAGTATACATCTTTGTAGAAGATTTTGATGGTTAAGATATAGCAGGCTTCCAGTCTCCAGTGGCTTAAAGAACCCATTAACAGCGTCTGTCTATACAATGTATAGAGTAAAGAGGTAGTGCTGCGCTGTATATTAAGCTAAAAGAGACTGAATTTAAAATGCTGATATAAGGTGCTTAAAAGAGCAGGTTTGCTTGTGTTAGCAAGTGACAATCATCTTATTGCTGTGACAAAAGTGTGTGGTGTGCATAAATAAATTAGGTAAATACCATAAACCAAAGGTGGTGTTAGTTTCATACATAAAAATCCATAAAATGAAATAAAATAAAATCGCTCCAATAAAATCGCATAAAAGTCGCATTAAGAAATCGCATTTAAAACGTGGGTTCAAGTGCGTTTTAAAAAATAGGATTCACATAGGTAAACATATTATATGCATAGATCAATTCATTGAGTAATTCAGTGCCAACAAAGCGGTGTAGTATAAGTGGTAAATAATAAAGTGCTAAAAGTCCGTGAAGTGAACCCTCTATCTGTTAGGGCTATGGTGCAGGTTGTTGTGACACTGGTTGTCAATCCAGAATTTGGTGAAGTGATATCAGTGCTGGTGGTCGCTCTCAAATGAGTTGTGCCAGATAATAATAGGTGACTTCTGCTCTTCTGTGGGGTATGGTACAGGTGTCCCCTTACCTTACTGCTGTAAGGTAACAGCGTGTGTGTATATATTGGCTCCCAAAGGGCCTCTGCTTTCTCTGGATGGCGTCTCCCTCAGGTTCCAGGTGGGGTGCGTCTCCTTAATGGGCGCCCCTTTTTCGCTCTGGTGTCAGTGTGTGTACCTCACAGACAAGTAAAAGGGGATGCTCGATAGTGTAGTACGTTTTTTAAAGCATACATTTATTTCAAATGGTAACAAAATAAAACTCACATTTGGATGTATACAAAGTGCATGTAAAAACGAGCAGCGAGCTCGTACCTCACTTCTGGTATCTCTGAACTCTGAATCTCCCGACACCTGTTCGTCATGATCACGTGACTTCATCAGGGGATGTTGTGAGATACAAGAAGTGTCCTTATATTTGCTGCTTAATTCCTATTGTTGGCGGCCATTTTTTCGAAGCAACGTCCGCCGGAAGTTCTCCGGCGGCCATTTTCCAGTGTATTCGGTCGCCGGAAGTAAGCCGGCGGCCATTTTGTTGTAAGTTTCCGGTCATTTGGATGTCAACATCCGTTCGGCGGCCATATTTTCTTCTAACTGGTCGCCGGAAATGGCTGAGCGGCCATCTTTTTGGAAGGGGGTATGGTTCTATACTATAAACATCCGGTTCCGGCGGTGTTTACTTGGAAGTAGATAGGAACAGGGATAAAGGCAATAATCAGGGCTTGAAGGCACATCGTAGTGTGCAATAGTGCTATAGGGGTGCTTTTTATGCCATAAATGAATGTTTTTGGTATTTTAAAATCCAAATTGGAAGAACATAGATGTATAATAAAATAAAAGCAATTAAAAGAGGGTGATTTTTTAAAACAATGCTATTAAAAGAGGAATGTGGAAATATTAATATAACCTGTGAATAAAATTCTGGTGTCTGTTTCTCGTTGCATTTCTTCAATTAAAATGCATCTAATATTGCCGGAAATGATGTAGCTTGCTCATATTTGAAGGTATCATATACATATATATAAAAGCATCATAAAATCCATCATAAATTTCCGGAGGAGTAGGCAAGGTGATTTAAAAAAGTGACAGTTAGGTGAGTGCAGCAAAGTAATAAGAAAAAAATAGAATAGTAAAAATGTAAAATTACTAATAAAACAATTCAGGTCGAAGTCTATATTGAGTCCCCGGGGTGTAAAGGTATCTAACGTGTGTATCCATTTTGATTCTAATTGGCTAATGGTTCTAACTTTGTGTCCACCCCGCCAATGTCTCTTGTAGGCTTCGATCCCCCAAAATTTCAGCTGTGATGGGTCTTTGTTATGGTGTGTCGCAAAATGCCTGGACACGCTATGCTTATCGAAGCCTTTCTGAATATTTTGTACGTGTTCTTTTATTCGGATTCTTAGTAGCCTCTTAGTACGGCCTATATATTGGAGCCCGCAGTCACACTCTAATGCATAAACGGCTCCCTCTGTGTTGCAACAAATAAAGTGTTTAATCTCATATATGTTTCCTGTACTTGTTGCGGTAAAATCTTCCTTTTTTACATTAGGACGTTTCGTTCTCATGCAGGCAAAACACAGTTTACAGGGAAAGAACCCTTTGCCAGTAAAAAAAGATAGGCCTCCTCTGTTTGGGGGTCTGGGATATTCTTTACAATCTTGTCTCGGAGGGTTGGGGCTCTCTTATAAATACATTTTGGGAGTGGGGGAAGTATTTCTTGTAATTGTTTGTCTGCTAAAAGTATGTTCCAGTTGCGTTTAATAATCATTTCCACTTGTTTGTTCTGTACATTGTAGTCGAGGATTATCGGTACTGTATCTTTGGTGGTTTCGCATTTTGGTTTATCTTTGATTAAAACTTTGCGGTCCATGTCTGCAACTTCTGCGATTTTCTTCTGGATGTACTCCTTATCGTATCCCTTCTCAATAAATCTTTGTCTCATATTGTTTGCTTGATCTTCGAAGGTTTCCCTATGGGTGTAATTCCTTCTCAAACGCATTAGTTGGCCCTTAGGTATATTATAAAGCCAGTTTCTGTGGTGGCAGCTTTTGAGAGGCAAGTAGCTATTTCTATCCACGTTTTTAAAGTGTGTTCTGGAGAGGAGTGTGTTGTCTTCTTGTGTGATCTCTAGATCCAAAAATGTTATCTTCTCTTTACTTATTTCCCATGAGAGTTGTATATTTCTGTTGTTTACATTTAGTTCTTCCAGAAAAGTTAACAGTGTCTCCTTGTCTCCTTGCCATACTATCACAATATCATCTATATATCTTCTGTATGTGTGTAGGCCTTCAGGGGTATTAGAAAAGACTTGTTCTTCTTCCCATCTTGCCATAAAAAGTCCGGCCACGCTTGGTGTGAATTTTGCTCCCATGGCAACTCCTGTTTTCTGGAAATAGTAGTTGCGATTGTACCAGAAGAAACTATTCTTTAGGCAGAAGTCCCCATTTGACAGCCTTGCATGCCTGGTGGTGCATGATGATGGTGTAGAGTGAAGAGACGTCTGCCGTTGCCAACCACCAGGGTTGGTTGCCTTTGGGGACATCTTCCAAGATTTGTAGCATTTGTTTGGTGTCTCTCAGATATGCTTTGATTTTTTGTACAGCTGGCTGTAGGAAATGATCTATATATTGGGCCATTCTCGCTGTGAGTGAATCGATCCCATTCACTATTGGTCTTGGTGGTGGGTTTGTACTGTCTTTGTGGATCTTTGGAAGACAGTAGATAATGGGCGTTCGGCAGGATTCCGGAATAAGATATTTGGCCTCTTTTTTGTTTAGGATGTTCCTTTTTAGACCTAGGTGCTTTCCTGCACTTAAAAACTGGATTACTGGGGAGGCGTTTATAGGTTTCTTCATCTTCCAGCATGGAATTCATGCAAGTGTTATATTGTTCTTTCGAAAGAATTACAAGGTTCTTTCTTTTGGTTAACTTCCGTATTCCACTCTTTATATGTTTGGGTTCTTCTTGCTTCTTGATCTTAAGTCCTTTTAATTTATCCAGGACCACTCTTTTGAATACTTCTATATTATATATATATATATATATATATATATATATATATATATATATATATATGTCTATACAATGTACTCATATTTCTCTGATGCTTACTAATAGGTAGATATTAGAAGCTGTTATTTGTTTATAATACAAGATAAAAAAAATACTGAAGTAAACAGCTACTCTTCAGGAATTCATAAGACAGCAGAGTCATGGAAGTTTATAGAAGGTACTGTTTGTATCTTAGCTGACAACATAACAACAACATAACTTCAAACCCCACGACAGTTTCTGTGAAAACTTATGAATGTTAATCCTTATGAAATTAACAGAGTTATATAGAATATCTAAAATAAATATTCTGTAGAAAACGAGTTCTTCTTAACAGGAAAAATGACTTTATTTGATCTTAGAACAAACATATTACAGCGCACACATGCAAAACTGACATTTACCTCCAGCAAGGCTATTTAAAAGCACCTAGACAGACATTTTCAAAAAACATTATCAAAAAATATGGGGATTTGGTCACACCATATTGCTATATGGTGCTTAAGCCCACTTACTGCGACAAAGTACCCCATGATTAGTGGGTCCTACACTATCCATAGATCGGGAGATCCTGCTTCTCTGAACCAAGGGAGCTATACTCCTCTATATGGGAGAACATGAGGTCTCCACCCATGATACAGGTGGTCATGGGGTACTTTGTCGCAGTAAGTGGGCTTAAGCACCATATAGCAATATGGTGTGACCAAATCCCCATATTTTTTGATAATGTTTTTTGAAAATGTCTGTCTAGGTGCTTTTAAATAGCCTTGCTGGAGGTAAATGTCAGTTTTGCATGTGTGCGCTGTAATATGTTTGTTCTGTTGTATGGTCTTATGGCAGCACCATCTTTATGCATTTTTTAGGGTGTGCCCCCCAAATATCTCTTTTGTCTATTGTATGGATTTTGACCAAATCCTTTTGGGTGGAGCACCCCACTCAGTAAGTACCTCAATTAGTGACCACCTGTATCATGGGTGGAGACCTCATGTTCTCCCATATAGAGGAGTATAGCTCCCTTGGTTCAGAGAAGCAGGATCTCCCGATCTATGGATAGTGTAGGACCCACTAATCATGGGGTACTTTGTCGCAGTAAGTGGGCTTAAGCACCATATAGCAATATGGTGTGACCAAATCCCCATATTTTTTGATAATGTTTTTTGAAAATGTCTGTCTAGGTGCTTTTAAATAGCCTTGCTGGAGGTAAATGTCAGTTTTGCATGTGTGCGCTGTAATATGTTCGTTCTGTTGTATGGTCTTATGGCAGCACCATCTTTATGCATTTTTTAGGGTGTGCCCCCCAAATATCTCTTTTGTTTATTTGATCTTAAACACAAAATTATTATTCCTTTATATACTTTATATACAAAGGTGTACTGATGAAGGCTTCTGGCTTTCTGTTAATTGTGTGGTGGAACTGTTTAACTGTACACTGTGTAAAGTTTACCTCTCACCAACTTATATTCAACTCTCCAATTCCAACCATTCATCTAGCTTCAAAATAATCTATTTAACTGCAGCTGTTACGATTGTCCAATGCAGATCTTGATTTCTGCCTGCTCTTCTGAAAGATCTTTTGCACCTGTTAACTTTACACACATTGCTGAGTTGATAGTGACAAGAAATGTAACCCTGTGAGTAGGCATGGGAAGGGGAATATCAATGATAGGTTCAAAAATGCAGTTTTTGAAGTGCTGCTGAGAAACAGATTCAAATTCTATGGATCGACAGGTGAGTGCCCAGGGGGAACCACATGAAAGACATTGAGGGTCATTCACTAAGAAGAAGGCACTAATCGTACTAATAATGCAAAGTCATTAATTGAACGTACAAACCAGCGCACATTGAATCACAAATAGCCATAATAAATACCTGCATATGGAAACTGCAACTGCCGCTAGGGTAACTGCGGTTTTCTCATTGATAATAGCGCAATACAATTGGTAAATTTCATCTCATTGGATGTGTCTTGTTAGGCAATTAGTAGGTGTTCTCAGTTAATTAACCCTTTTGATGCTAATCTCATTCCTATCACTTCTAATATATCTTTTAAATGTGTTTTTTTCTTTTTTTTACCCAAATCTTTCAATACATTACAAAGAACAGAGAAGTGTTTCTAAACCCAATAAATTAATATTTTCAGATCTTGATCTTTAAAGTTGACCATACACTGCAATCAGTTAGATCTTAAATTATTAAGATTTAGTGCAAGAGCCTGTTTGATTTCCTATAATTTGAATTAATTGTTCAAGTGCGTCTTCCTATTACCTATTTTGCCTAAATATCGAGTTGTACAGAGATTTGGCCAATCAGATTGCATAGTGCATGACCATCTTAAGTGCCAAATTAGGAATGTAGATGTGCCATGACCCACTTGTATTTTCCAAATTATATTTCTTGGGCATTATACAAGGCACATGAGAAACCACCTTTTTTCAAGACATGCTAGAGTGATCAGGAATCCTCAAACTACGGTTCTCCAGCTGTTTTGGAACTACACATCCCATGAGGCATTGTAAAACTCTGACATTTACAGACATGACTAGGCATGATGGGAATTGTAGTTCCTGAACAACTGGAGGGCCATAGTTTAAAGACCCCTGTGTTAGCCAATTATTATGCCTCCAGAATTGGGAGTGTCGCATTTCTCTCTGCTGGTGGACACAAGAACCTACATCTATATAGATACATACATATATATATATATATATATATATATATATATATATATATATATATATATATATATACACTCTCACTGAAGCAGGAAGCAATATACATTGGCCTGGAAGTGAATCTATACACAGGAAGTAGGTGTATGTTTTGAGGCCAAACCATTTAGACATACACACATGGCCCACACAAACCACCCCATGTAAAAATAAATACAAAATGATCTTAATTTTCAAATAAGGATCATCTCTTCCTCAGAGAACAGTGAGCAGGGCATGGTGGTGGGAATAAATTCACAGCAGGACAAGAAACTTCCTAGAGGGGCGTGATGTCATTCCGCCACTTCTGGAACCAGATATGCGTCATGGGTACATACCTCCACCCAGAGCCGATCCGCCCTATATGCACACTATGCAAGCTGCATAGGGCCCTGCCCTGTGGGGGGCCCCCAAGACCCAGCATCCCCCCTGCACCTCTGGCTGGCTGTTTAGTGTGCAGTGGGGAGAGGTAGAAGGCGGCCATTGGCAGCTCTATGGTGCCTGAGTGGGCGGCAGGATCTCCCTGGGGCTTGTAGTGCTCTCAGTGTATACAGTGGAGAGGAGAAGGGAGGTGCCTCTGACCCGGGCAGGTATCAGTTTCACTTTCACTCTGCTTGAACACTGTTGCTGATGCCCGGGTCAAAGGCCCCTCCCCTCTCCACTGTATACACTCGGAGATAGAACTTCTAGCCCCAGGGAGATCCCGCTGCCTGTGGACACCATAGAGCTGCCGATCTCCGCCTCCCACCTCCACCAGCCAGGTACATTGGAACCTCTGCAAGTGGCGGAGTCAGCTGTTTGGGGACCTTGATGTAAGTGGGGGGGCTTTCTGGGGACACTAATGTAAGGAAGGGGTCCTCTGGGGACACTGATGTAAGAGGGGGGCCTCTGGGGACACTAATGTAAGAGGGGGGCTCTCTGGGGACACTGATGTAAGGACGGGGCCCTCTGGGGACACTAATGTAAGAGGGGGGGCTCTCTGGGGACCCTGGTGTAAGGGGGGGGCTCTCTAAGGACACTAATGTAAGAGGGGGGCTCTCTGGAGACACTAATGTAAGGATGGGGCCCCCTGGGGACACTGATGTAAGAGAGACTGTGTGGCAATGGCAAATGGTTTACATAGCTCACGGCATCACAGGTCAGGTAGAGGGCCCCTTAGCAGAATTTTGCTTAGGGCCACAGGGAGGTCAGGATCAGCACTGCCTCCACGCACACAGCAGTTTTGCATCTCACATACACAGCGGTCGTGCATCTAGATGCTTTTGGGGCATCTAGATGCTTTTGGCGCATCTAGCTGCAGGAACCCAATTTTTATGGAAATTAATAATAAAGCAGATGCAGTTTTCCATGACTGGACTAACAAATGTTTCTAGTGAAAGGCAACTGGTGTTTTCTATTAAATAAGGTCTAAATGGGCTATTGACAAAGTTAAACTAAATTAAATACTTTCTTATTTTTGCTTGGGGATAGAGTGCAGAGGGATTAGAAGTCTTGTCAGTTTTTGAGGATGTCTGCACCCCTGATAGGGTGAAGACACCTCCCAAATTTTGACAGTTTCTCCTTCAAATTTATTCACTTCCTGTTACATAGCCAAACAGGAAGTGAGGCTAAATACCAATATCTTTCCTTTTGGACACACAGGTCGCTCTAAATAATTTTCCCATTAGGTAAATTGCACTCTAGCAGTTTTGCTGTGTACACCCCAAATTATTAGGTATCTTGGACTTTGGAGTTTATTTACTAAAGGCAAATCCACTTTGCACTAGAAGTGCACTTGAAAGTGCAGTTGCTGGAGATCCAAGGGGGACATGCAATGAAAATTAAAAAAAACAGCATTTGGGGTGTACACAACAAAGTGCTAGAGTGCAATTTGCCTAATGGGGACACTAGTTAGATTGACCTGTGTGTCCCCAAGGAAAGACATTGGTAGGGTTTTACCCTCACTTCTTGTTTGGCTATGTGACAGGAAGGGAAGACGATTTTCAGAAAAGGGACACAAAGCCCAACCTAAAAAGGACAAGCAGGGGTTCTAACACTCACTTGGTTTCCCTCAAATCCACACTAGAATAGTATTGTCTTGAGCTAGATTTTAGCTTGGTGCTCTAATCAGTGGTTCTCAACCCTGTCCTCAAGTCCATGTTTGCAGGTTTGCCTTCATCTTGTACAGGTGCTTTAAATCAGAGTCAATGGCTTTGTATTTTAGCTAAGATAAATTCTCAAAACATGTCCTGTCGGGGGTGTTTGAGGACTAAGGCTGAGACCCGCTGTGCTAATGTAATACTTACCTTTCCATAATTTTCCTTTACTGGTGCCTATCCATGGCAGCATATGCACAATCCATGCATATGCTGCCACGAAGGCACCAGGAAAGTAGCTTTTAGACAAATTTTAGACACCTTTTTTTGTTTTGCCATGCCAATCAGTCTAGTTAAGCTGCAGCTGGGATATCTGTTTAAAATTGTTTAGGGAGGAGAGTGTAAAATGCATTACTTGGATTGAGCATGCATCTGCAAAATAATTATTAACAAAACACATAAAACATAAAAACTTGCTAAAAATGTTATTGGTCAACAAAACAGGACTTGGAAAAGAGCAAGGAAAGCAAAAAACACATGTATGTTAATTTGAGACACTAACAGAATATGGTTTTAAGGTCAGTCCATTTTGCAGAGGAAATTAACAGGAGTTAAAAGGACTGCACCTACAAACGGAGAGTCTCTTAAGGATTTAAACATTTATTAGTCACAACATCTTGAGGAAGATTTTGCAAAACAATGAAGCACAGACAATTAAATCAAAGTGAAACTAATAACCTACAAACAACACACATTGACAACATCAAAAATATTTCAGGGAAGTATATCCCCCCCCCCCCAAATAAACAAAAGTAAAAAATGCTTGCTCTAAAACACATCTGTTTTGCAAAGACATAACAAACAAAATACAAAGAGAGAATACATGTGTTGCAAACTCTATAAGGACACCCAAATGTACTCTCTTGACAGACACACACACTTTTCAGGGCAAGGTAAAGAAAGCTATCTGCAAGCTTTATATAACATAAGTTTGTGTGCTAATGAGGCAATTGAATACACATGCACAGTCCATGAAACACACAAAATGCAAGTTCACCCAGTGTAGAGACATTACTTCAAAGTGAGTACACCTGTTAAGGATGTTCTTAAATTACTTAGCTCATGGCTGTCAGCATGAACTCTAAACGCTCCATGACAAGTGGGTATCAGTGTGGAAGGAAACCGGATCCTTTCTCATGAGCTAAATATTTTACGAAGACACCCCTACGAGGCAATCCGGACTTCCCACCGGGAGAATCACGCCGCTTCCTACAGGACGAATGGCCACACAAAGACCTTTTAGCGCACCAAATGGTCAAAGGGGGCCGAATCCGACCTCTAGTGGACTTAGTCTCCATGTCACAGACCCAAACATTCCCCTTCTGGACGTATAGACAGATAAGGAATTTCCTCCTGACGCGAAACCCCCTCTCCACGTGGCAGAGAAATCTCACGCAATTTGAGACCCTCTGTACCCAGACTTCCCCACAGAGACACGTTATTTCCTACCTCTACTCGATTCTGCAAGAATCGCCAACCTACAAACAAGAAACAGACATCGCACGCACCTCTTGGGAGAGAGACTTACAATTATCTCTATCAGATGACGAATGGGCAGAAATATACACATACGCACACAAAAGCTCGTTAAATGTAGCTCTCCAAGAGAATAGCTATAAAATTATCACCAAATGGTACAGGACCCCTGAACGCCTACACAAATTCTCTCCCTCAATCACAAATAAATGCTGGAGGTGCAACTCCGCAGTAGGCTCGATGCTTCACATCTGGTGGGAATGTACGCTCATTCAACCTTTCTGGAAGGAGGTACACTCTATTATAGAACAAGTTACAACTTATACTCTAGACTTCAGGCCCGAACAATACTTACTACACCACTCATCCCTCTCCAAACGTTCTTATTATAAATCGTTGGCAATGCACATGGTCAGTGCCGCAAGGCTTTGCATCCCAGCACACTGGCAGTCCACCAACACCCCTTCCATTAGGGAATGGTTACGCAGAATCTCTAAGATAGAGGGAATGGAGGAGCTGATTCACATCTCGCAAGAGAGAGTAGATAAATTCACCACAACCTGGGTGTGCTGGATACACTTCAAATCAACAGAAAACTACAAAACCATAATTCCCTTGCAATAGAAACGGCCTTATAGGCCGACCCCCATGACCTCGGGTTTCCTCCCACAACTGGGTGGACTCCCTGGGACCTGGAGACGACCCCCAACATACCTGGTTTCCCCATCCCTCCCCTCCCCCCCCCTATCTTCACCCTCTCCCTCCTCTTCCCCCCTACCTCTCTAACCCCCTCTCTTCTTCGTCTTCTCTCATTTCTTTCCCCCCTCCAGCACCTCTCCGAATGACCTGGAATATTTAGGTTATGCTCGGTTTTACCCGACCATAATATATAGGGGTTCTTCCGACCACTGCCTGTACAAGGTTAAATTTACACTGACGCCAGGTTGGGACCTGCTGATGATGGCCCCACTGGCATAATTTATTTCCCACACAGGTACCGTGCTCCTGTCTATATATTTCCCTCTCTGTTATTGCCTTCGTTCAGTTTAGCCATGTTTGGATATACCCTATATACCAAATACAGGTACCGAAGATTACATGGTCTTGCATATATTGTTATTGTTATTACTCTTGAGATCCCCATATAACTGCACCTGTACGTATTTATGTGCAAAACCTGTCAATTGTTGATTACCTGTACCTGTTAATTCTTTTTGAATAAAAACTTGGATAAAAAATATTTTACAAAATAGAATTATGGCCATGGCAGGTTGTAATTTAGGGCTTGTCAGAGGAAACAAGGTTTTGGAAAAAAAATCAAACATTTATCTACAGTATGAGATCCTTACACACAGGTAAATTCCTCCACTAGAATTGTCATTTGTCTATTTATTAAGAAAGAAATCACCAGATCCCTGGTGAGAATGGCACACTTTTAATAAAAGACTGAATATAGGGCTGTATAGTTTAAAATATTTGGGAAGTGTAAATATTCCCTATAAAGAGATATGGGACTAGTGAGTGCGTATGAAATTCGACCGGGTGTGGGCTTCATCGGACCTTTGCTGTCGAAAAATCAGACAGACTTTAGATTTAGATGTAAGATTTAGATGATAACATGTTTCAAATCTTTCCAACGGACTCGAGTCCAGTCGAAAAATCAGTTTGTCTGTATGCTAGTCCGATGGACGAAAACCGACGCTAGGACAGCTATTAGCTACTGGCTATGAACTTCCTTATTCTAGTCCGGTCATACGTCATCACGGTCAAATCCGTCGGACTTTGGTGTGATTGTGTGTAGACAAGTCCGATTCAACGGATGCAACGTAAGTCCGCCGAAAGTCCGTCGAAAAGTCAGACGGAATTCAGTCCATCTAAAAGTCCGGTCGTGTGTACACGGCATAAGAGTTCAAGCCAGTAAGAGCCTATATAGTCTCTTTAAGCCTGGGATTTGGAATGACTGTGGTAAAATCCTCCTGAAATAGAATGGGGGAGGGAGCCATGCCAAGGAGGAATCTATAGAAACATGTGACACTAGAGGAATTCAGGTGAATTTTAAATCTCATGAAGTCCTTGTTGATTCTGTTACTTTGCCTGTAATATCTGAGGCTGGTCTTCAATACCAACCAAGCCAAGATGTGTCTTCCAAAACGATGTAAACTAAAACTTAAGGTTTGTCTACTGCACTCCTATCCATTCATCACTGCATGTAAGTTTTGGGTTTCATGTTATCAGCCTTTGAAGAGATTCCTTATGCATAACACCAGCCACACCATAAATTTGTAGCACAAGATCTTGTTACAGTGCCACTAGACTCCTCTGTCTCTGGACAGGAAGATTAAGGTAAATCGACTATCAAGGTCATCTTGTGTGGTTACTCAGTTTTGGCTTCTCTTTCTGCTAGCTAAGACATCAGTTCTCTCTCTCAGTGGCGGCTGGTGCTCAAATTTTTTTAGGGGGGGGCAAACAAACAGCCTCACTGTGCCATCAAACGCTGCCACTGTGCCCATTAAATGCTGCCACTGTGCCCATTAAATGCTGCCACTGTGCCCATTAAACGCAGCTACTGTGCCCATCTAACACTGCCACTGTGCCCCAAGTGCTGCCATTGTGCCTCAAATGCTGCCACTGTGCCCATTAAATGCTGCCACTGTGCTCCAAACACTGCCACTGTGCCCCAAGTGCTGCCACTGTGCCCATCTAACGCTGCCACTGTGCCCCAAGTGCTGTCACTGTGCCCATCTAACGCTGCCACTGTGCCCCAAGTGCTGTCACTGTGCCCATCTAACGCTGCCACTGTGCCCCAAGTGCTGTCACTGTGCCCATTAAATTCTGCCAATGTGCCCTCTGCCCACCCTCTACCGGCACTTACCTTTTCTCAGTGTGCAGCTGGTGACGGCGTCAGGCGGCGAGCAGTGTCTCCTCATTGCGACCCGATATCTTCTCCCGCGCCCCTCCTGTCTTCTGCAATGATTGGACGCCTAGGTGTCCAATCACAGCGCCTGTGACTTCAGGCAATCAGGTGACAGGTAACACAGACCCGGCAACCTAATTGGCTGAGAGGCGGGTCAGTGTTAGGGAAGCGATGTATTCGCTTCTGTAACACAACACTGTGTAAACAGCGAACGCACAGCATTGTGCCCGCTGTTTACACTTATGGAAGCCTATTAGAGCCCACCACTCTAATCAGGTCGCCTATTAGAGCTGACAGCTCTAATACGTCTTTTTTAAAAACACCCCCCCCCCCGCTGTAATTCAGATGCCCGGCGCCCGACAAGGGGCCGGACACCTGAATAGGGGGCGGCAGCGGTGACAATAGATATTGCAATGCATGAATCTATCTATTGGTGATAGAGCGGTGCAGGAGAATGGGGGCGGCGCTCCTGCACCCTCTATGCACGCACCGCCACTGCTCTCTGTGTGCTAGAAAGTAGTAACTGTTGATGGCAGCCAGAATGGCTAGAGAGGAGTACAAGGACTCCAGTCCACACAGGGTTATTGTGGCTCATGGTTCCCAGCTCACATCAAAGAGCTGGAACTTTGAGTGGTCGAGTGGGCTCACTGCATGCACCTGGAGGGACATCCTGTGTGGGTGAAGTCAGACAATGCCACAGCATTAGCTTATATAAACTATCAAGAGAGGACCTAGAATGTGATAGTAGTGCAGGGAGTTTCTCACATCCTGATTTGGTCAGAGAGCCCAGTGCTGGCTCTGTTTGCAGTACACATGGTGTAGAAAACTTGCAATCAGATTGCCCCATTCAAAATGTTCTTGGAGAGTGGGCCCTTCACCCCATAAGTCTTCAAACAAATCTGCCAGCTATAGGGAAGGCCAGATTTAAATCTTTTTGTGTTGCACCTCAAAAAGTAAACAGGTATGTAGCCAGGACATAGGACCCTTGGGCAGATGTATGCACTGATGGATCTTTGGGATCCATACGCTCTGATATATGCATGCCCAGTGGTAAAACTTTTGATCCCATACGACTTCTAGATAGTCCCATCACACACACAGAGCTATATGATCCTGGTGGCTCTGTATTGGCCTTGCAGGTTATAGTACCTGGAAAACTAGTGTGTTAGTGGCATCACACAGAGCTCCTCTATTTTCTTTTTTTTGGATAACTTTTTAGGGATGATGTACAGTCCCAACAAGCCAGTGGACTTGTACGTGGCTGGGAGGAGGTGGCTGGCGATCATGTCATCCTCAGTGACCCAGAAGACTCCGGGACCGAATGCCTCAGCTAACCTACGCTGCATGGCCTCCCTGATCCTGCAAAGCCTGCGGAAGGATCCTCGTGTTCTTCGGATCAAGGAGAGGGACCATTACTGGCTGGCCACTCTCCTTGATCCGCGGTACAAGGGTAGGTTGCGGACCTTATCTTGCCGTCGCAGAGGGAGCAGAGGATGAGACATCTCAGGGAGGCCTTGCAGAAAGGTCTGTGCAACGCGTTCCCAGAAACTGGGAGGCTACAAACTCCTGGTCCTGGGCGACGAGTTGCTGAGGCTTCGGTCAGTGGCAGAAGGAGCGGTGGGGAAGGTGGACGTCTGACCGATGCGTTCAGACAATTTTTTAGTCCGCAGCCCAAGGTATGATCGGTTCCAGCAACCATCGCCAGCGTCTGATATACATGGTGCAGGAATACCTTGGGGCAAGGTCAGACTTGGACACCTTTCCCACCGAAAAATCCTCTGGCTTACTGGGTCCTGAGGATGGATCACTGGCCAGAGCTTGCACAGTATGCAATTGAGCTACTGGCCTGTCCTGCCTCCAGCGTTCTTTCCGAACGCACATTCAGTGCTGCTGGAGGATTTGTGACTGATCATAGGGTGCGCCTGTCCACCGCCTCGGTTGATCGACTGACATTCATCAAAATGAATCAGTCTTGGATCACCACCAGCTACCAGGCACCTGAGGCGGATATAACCGAATAATTTTTAATGTCACATCCTTCAAGACTGCCTATGCTGATGCTGAGTGACTGTCCTCTTATGTTCACTGACTATCCTCTTCCTCCTCCTCAATGATCCATGCCACAGCACCAGTGCCTAAGGCACAATTTTTTTCAGCCCCTGTTTAACAGGGGCGTGTACTTACAATTTTTAAAAAAATGCTTCGCAACACGTGTGACTGCTGTGCTCCAAGTACAGTCTCTGTGAGGGCCGTGTTGCAGTGTTGTGGCACCAGCACCAGTGCCTAAGCACAATTTTTCAGCCCCTGTTTTAACAGGGGCGTGTACTTACAATTTTTTAAAAAAATGCTTCGCAACACGTGTGACTGCTGTGCTCCAAGTACAGTCTCTGTGAGGGCCGTGTTGCAGTGTTGTGGCACCAGCACCAGTGCCTAAGGCACAATTTTTCAGCCCCTGTTTAACAGGGGCGTGTACTTACAATTTTTTTTAAAAAATGCTTCGCAACACGTGTGACTGCTGTGCTCCAAGTACAGTCTCTGTGAGGGCCGTGTTGCAGTGTTGTGGCACCAGCACCAGTGCCTAAGGCACAATTTTTCAGCCCCTGTTTAACAGGGGCGTGTACTTACAATTTTTTAAAAAAATGCTTCGCAACACGTGTGACTGCTGTGCTCCAAGTACAGTCTCTGTGAGGGCCGTGTTGCAGTGTTGTGGCACCAGCACCAGTGCCTAAGGCACAATTTTTCAGCCCCTGTTTAACAGGGGCGTGTACTTACAATTTTTTAAAAAAATGCTTCGCAACACGTGAGACTGCTGTGCTCCAAGTACAGTCTCTGTGAGGGTTGCAGTGTTGTGGCACCAGCACCAGTGCCTAAGGCACAATTTTTCAGCCCCTGTTTAACAGGGGCGGGTAATTACAAATCTTGATCTAATAGTTCACAGCAGGGCCCATTCCTGCGCCCACCAAGAGTAACTATGAGGGCCTACAGTCTTGTGGCAACACCGTCCACCACCACCGCCAAAGGCCCAATTTTTCTGCCCTGTTCATCAGGTGCTTGCAATTACAAATCTTGATCTAATACTCACAGCAGGGCCCATTCTGCGCCCACCAAGAGTAACTGTGAGAGCTTACAGTCTTGTGGCAAAACCGTCCACCACCACCACCACCACCACCACCAAAGGCCCAATTTTTCTGCCCTGTTCAACAGGTGCATGCAATTATAAATCTTGATCCAATAACTCACAGCAGGCCCATTCCTGTGACCACCAGTCTCGTGGCTACACCAACATCTAATAGGGCAAATTTCTGCAGAGTATATACGGCAGGCCCCTACTTTCAAACATCCAACTTACAAACGACTCCTACTTGCAAACGGAAAGAGAAAACAGGAAGTGAGAGGAAATCTACCCCTAGGAAGGGAAATTCTATCCTGTTAGATTTATTTTGGGAAAAAAGTATCTCCTCTTTACTGATGCTTTATCACCAATCCTTGTTTCAATTAAAACCCCACTTTTCCAAAAACATTTGTCATTGGGACGGAAAGTGAGGTGACATGTTCTGAACAGATGTGCAAAGACAGCAAATGTTACAGGGGTGATAACCCCTCCCTATGTTCTCCAAAAAGCTTAAAAATAGATTTTTTTGGGATGAGCTACACTTCATAATGTACCTGTTCAGATTCTACTTAAGATCAAACCTAAAGCCGCAAGTGGTTTTAAATGGCTTCTTTTTTTCCTTTACAAATGTCATTTTGTGCAAGGACAGTTCTAAACACGGGAAACACATGCCACTTCACAGGCATACTTTGGACACCCCCCAGGTACCATATTTAAAGGAAAATGTCACTTTTTTTTTTTTCACTTTATGCATCATTAAAATGACTGTTTTATGACATTAACATGCATATTGGCCGTTGTAATTAGCATATGTGAATAAGACATTAACGAAGGTTCTGGTTCGAACCGAACCCGGGGGTATTCGGCTCATCCCTACTAAACTGAATAGAATTATTTTGATCCTGGTGGCTCTGTATTGGCCTTGCAGGTTATAGTACCTGGATTTCATTAATTTGGTAGTGGATAATCCTTTTATAGCACAAGAACACCTGTTGTCACAAGGGCTTCTTCACCACCCAGCTTTACAACTTAAAATATTTATTAGCAAGCTTAACAACATAATAGGGTGATGTGAGTCTTAAGTGTTAGGCCCCTTTCACACCAGTGGACTGATCGAGTCTACAGGGCAGTGGATGTCAGTGGACATGAATCTGCTGTCACCGGCTGGCTTGTGATCCAGACCGCTAAGAACAGACGAATGGGGATCCAGTCTGTTTTCATTTGACCTCCCCATAGAGAGCAGCAGACCCCACTGAGCAGGTGTATCTGCTTGGATGGGTTACACCCCATGTGAAAGGGGCCTTATACCCTTTCTCCTTCTCTGTTGCCCATCTCCAGACTTTTTTCAAATGGGGAGTGTAGCAACGGTTGGCCTTAAAATACAACCAAAGGCTTTTTTTTAATTTTGGATAAAGTGGAGAGCGATTAGAGCACCTATTAGGTTCCTTATTGCTGTCTGTGCCCCCATTAAGGAGATTCACCCTCTCTGTCCTGTTTACCATTATCATTGAAAGTATATGAAAATCTAACATTTTGGGTTATCCCTAGAAAAGTAATAGAGGGGAAATTTTCCAATGGGAACACTAGTTTTGGTGACCTGGGTGGGAGGGGTGCAATGGATTCCCTTAATTTAAATGGATTCACTGTCAGTTCCTGTTTTGGCTATGGGACAGAAACTGAAAGAAAATCTACCCAATGGGACACAGAATGTAAATAAATCTGATGGAGGGTAAAATTCTCCCTCACTCTATACAAAATGAGCCCTATGAGGAAGTCACTGTATCACGTGACAAAACACATCAGGGGCAGAGCCACATGATGTCGTCATGCCCCGGAAGTTGCGGAGCAGCCATCTTGATATCCTTGCTTAAGGTGGCAATGTACATATATTTCATATAGGCAATTACATCTTGTGCACTGGATTTTACAATGCACCTTGCTTGTGAGTGTTTTTTCATCTCTTACTGAATAAAATGTTTATGAGAATTTACTGCACTATTGTTTTGTTTTATTTTTTCTGCTGAGTGGGATATGTTCTGAGGCATTGTTTGGAAAGAAAGTTTTACCCACCATTTGGAGGATCGCTGCAAAATTATACACCCAAGTGTATGGAACAGCTTTGTTTGACCTTACCAATGTGTAGGTCAGCTGTGGAGGTAAGAGGCAGCTGAGACTGGTGGTGATTACAAAGAATTGGAGCACATCTGGGTCTATGTTGTCTTTTTGCACAATAGAATTTTGAGCACGCACGCATTTCAAACGATGAACATTAATGTGTAATTAGTGTGGACTTCATCACATTTATTCACTCGTTTTTATATATAATATTTTTATTATTATTTATTGATGTTATTATTTGATTATGATGAATTGTGTTTATGTATGGTGAGAGATTGATCACGTATATATGATGTTTTTTTCTGTGTGGTTTTATATCGTATGATTGACATTTATATTTGTATCTAATATTTTTTCGAGAGAGGTATTGCGCTGCACTTTTTTGTTTTTTAATACACATGCTTGGTGCGGGAACACATGTTCACGTTTGTTTCACATAGAATCGTACACCAATATTATTATTTAGTTATATATTTTTTGTATGAGTAGCGTGGTTATTTTATTGTAGTAGTTAAAGAAATAACATTACTTTCTTTGGATGTAGTTAGGGAAATTATGATGTGTTTGAATGTCCACGTTTCGCTGATCAGAGTCCCAGTTTGTGTATGTAGAGGGTCCATGTAAAGGCCTTTCAGCATTGACTGCATCTATCTCAAGTTAGATCTGACAAACTATTTATTATAATGTAATTTAATATAATGTATTTATTCACAAATCAATTAAACATTTTTTGCAATATAAGCGGAAAAAAAGAGCGGAAATCTTGAAAAAAAATTATATTTTCTAATTTCTGTTTTAAAATAAATCCAATAAAATCAAATTTTGTCATAAATTTAAGCCAAAATGTATTCTGCTACATGTCTTTGGTAAAAAAAATCCCGTTAAGTGTATAATAATTGGTTTGTGTGATCACGGACAGATGTACGCAATGATCACTGACATATGTGCGCAGATGATCATGGACATATGTGTGCAGATGAACATTAGGACATATGATTTTAGTGTTACATATGTGGGGACAGGTGTTTTTACTGTGTGGGGACATGTTTGTGGGGACAGTGTTTTGGGGACACTATTTAGGGGACACTGTGTGTGTTTACATTGTGTGGGGACACTGTGCCATGATCAGTGTGTAAAAAGCTGTAAAAACAGCTCATACTCACTGATCACAGGCTGGCTGCAGCGATCTGCTCCCCTCTCCTCACTGACAACTTCCGTGTGAGGAGAGGAGAGCCGATTGCCTAGCATCCAGTTCTCTGTTTACATCACATGATGGCTCTGATTGGACACAGCCGTAATGTGATCAGGAGGGCCAATCACAGAGCCCTCCTGCTGATTGGAGATGCGCCGTGTCAGGGTGACACGAGCGCATTGGGATTGCGCCGTTGCGAGGGCACGCACACGTTCATGTGATCCCCCTCCTTCTGAGGGACGTTCCTGAACGTCCACTCAGAAGGAGGAAGCGCCCACCCAGCCGTATATGTGCAGTGGCTGGGTGGGAAGTGGTTAAACTCAGTACAAAAAATCATTATCACAATTATTCTCATTATTCCTTTACTAAATCAACTTAATTGAGTCACCATTTCTGCTTTTCCAGAAGTTGATCCAGAAGTTAGATGCGGCTGTTGAATGTCCTAATCTGTAAGTTTTGGCCATCACTAAAGCACTAAAGCTCACTAAACCAAAAATTATCATCAGTTAGATAGACAGACAATTTCGCAAATAGATCACATATTTAGAAGCTTTAAATTAAATAGAGACATATATTATTTAAATTTCCATTACATTTCATTGTACATATTGTGAGATTGTATTTCTTATAAAATTATGAAGAGGAATACAAAATTAATCCATGATCTATTTAAGGATTTAAAAGTGCTCTGCTTGCAAAAATGTTATACTATTACAAGATGCATAAGCAAACATAACCTAATTATTTAGCTAAATGTAATTGTCCTTTTACAGGCCTGCAAGATTGAGGGAACCAATGCATATTTCCTTTACACAAATTAAGCAAATACGCTTAACATCGAAGATAATTATTTTAGAGTCTAACCTAACAGAATTGCTATCTGTAAAAATATATAATATGACATTGTTTGCAAACATTTCTAAGGTAAAATAAAATGGTCTTTAAAATAGAAAACTGGATAGTTGTACATATTTTCAAATATGGTAATACTGACTATAAATTAAAAAAAAAAAGGCTATGGCTTAGTAGAAACTGTTAAAAGTTGAATTATCCAGCTTGATAGTTGAGTGAAAAATCTGCCTGGAGTCTACAAGTGCTTTTACTACTTGTGTAGAACAGCTACCGTAAAGGCAAATACCCTCAAACACCTCAGATTTTAAGCTCTTAAACTCGTAAACTGGCACATTATATTTCATTTTTTGTGCTGCACTATCTTCCTGATATATACCCAGATGGAGAATGCACATGTGCTTCTGCTGCAATACTTATATAAAGCTTAACTCAAAGCTATCCCTTGCAGTACTTTTACACTGCCACTAGACCTTACCGGTCTTCTGGTTTGAAAGATGGCCAGTGCCACCCGACCCACTTCCTGTGAGCCCTTGTTTTCTCACCCTCTGATGTGGTGTCATCAAGCAGCCTGGGTTCACAGTACCCCTGGCTGAGCAGCATTTACATGTCATTACCTGAGCTGGTATGTGTAAGTGATCCTTCCTTCTGAATTACTCAGCATTCAGGTAATGACATGTAATTGCTGCTCAGCCAGGGGTACTGTGAACCCAGGCTGCTTGATGACACCACATAAGAGGGTGAGAAAACAAGGGCTCACAGGAAGTGGGTCGGGTGGCACTGGCCATCTTTCAAACCAGAAGACCGATAAGGTCTAGTGGCAGGGTAAAAGTACTGCAAGGGATAGCTTTGAGTTAAGCTTTATATAAGTATTGCAGCAGAAGCACATGTGCATTCTCCATCTGGGTATATATCAGGAAGATAGTGCAGCACAAAAAATGAAATATACTGTGCCAGTTTACGAGTTTAAGAGCTTAAAATCTGAGGTGTTTGAGGGTATTTGCCTTTATGGTAGCTGTTCTACACAAGTAGTAAAAGCACTTGTAGACTCCAGGCAGATTTTTTACTCAACTATCAAACTGGATAATTCAACTTTTAACAGTTTCTACTAAGCCATAGCCTTTTTTTTTAATTTATAGTCAGTATTACCATATTTGAAAATATGTACAACTTAAGAACATGTTCCTAAGTGACGAGGCTTGTCGATATACACGGACCACCTGTTAGTGTGGTTCAGGTATATCGACGACGTCTTCGCCATTTGGCACGGCCACCAGGAACTGCTCAATTTATGTCTTGCCAGAATGAATCGCAATTAATTTAACCTTACCTTTACCATGTCCTCTAGTATCAGTAGCATCTCATTTCTTGATGTCGAAATATCTCAAAATGTGGATGGCACTCTCAACAGCAGTCTGTAGGGCAAAGCCACTTCAGGAAATACTATATTACTCTAGTTTTCATCCTGAGACTTTAATCAGATCCATACCTTACAGTCAATATTTAACAGTTAGACGGAACTGTAATAGTGATGATGTCTTCCTCACTGAGGCTGGCAAATTGCGTGATAGACTGCTACTGAAGGGATACTCTCATACATCGCTCAAGAAGGCGTTTAGACGTTCTACACTACATACTAGACAGGATTTGTTGTATTCTCAGAAACCTCTTAATCAAGAGAACCCTTTTAGAATTATAACCAAATACTGCAATCAGCATGTAGAAATTAGGAAAATTGTCTCAAAGTTTTGGCATGTTCTTACAATGGACCCAAATTTGAGTCGATTGCTTCCTGAGACACCCCTTTTCGCCTTGTATTTACATTGTCCTTTTCCCTTTCTTTCTCTCCTTCTCTTGCTTTGGGCCATTTGAGATTGTTCACAGTATATATCAAAATTCTTTTCAATGTGTTTATGATATGGTTCAGGTCTATACATGTTACTTCCTATGATGTGTTTTCTAATGTAAAATTTTTTACGTGCAGTCCTTCGCACATCCCCTCCACAGTTAATCATATGGCTGCCCCCTTTTCTCAAACATGTGCTGGGAATTGGGACATAGAGCTTGGAACTAGCTGCCATATGCAACTTGATCCAGCACGATCACATCTATTGTTCTATATAGATATATGGATCATTAATACTTCCAGGTTCTGGCTGTGGTTCTTATTTGCCTCTTATACAGATTCATCTGTTATCTCTGTGGGGCTTTATTTTGCCATATACATTATGTATGCTAGCCTACCATGTGCACCCGGCACGGCTAAGCGTTTCCCCTTTGGAGGCTCTTTTGGGAAAGAGCTATGCGCTTTATCATCTGTCTGGCTCCGTTCCCATTTGCACCCAGGATGACCTCTCTGTCCTGGGCTGCGCAGCCATTACGGTGGGACATTGACGCGCTGTGTGCCTCTGCGGCACGTGTGCGGGACCTCATTGCGCACCATATGGATCAAGTGGTACATGCATGTGGCGCCGTTCGCACGTGCACCGTGGGGAGGCGTGGTGCGTCCACTGCCCAGGGGGCCCGTTTGGTAATTTGGGAGGAAGACAGCTACACACAGCTGATTCACATTCAGCACAGGGTCGGTGGTAGCTGTGGGGCTATTTAAGCCTCCACCTCATTTGTAGGCAGATAGGGCTATCGATGGGATGTCCTGGGAGAAGCTGCTGATGGACCAGATTCATTGTGAGTAGGCCACTGGGACAACACTGCTTTTTGGCATTTGACTTATAAACATTACACATGTTTGACTGGAGATGATTGTATCTCTCTAATATAGATTCTATATATTTCTCCTTTTTCTCTTGTTCCTTGGGTTACCCACCTGTTGATTCCTACCAGTGACTATCTTACTGAATTGGTCTATGCCTTCCACGCTCCCACTGGCCCCTCTGCCTGCAATTGATGTCACTTCTCCATATAGGTATGTTATCTTTTCTGGGGTTCAGCCAATGGGGATATAAGTATAATATTCCTATGTCCCTCCCTTACTCCTTCCTTTAGAATGGATTTAACATTATCTTTATGTGTCTGTTTGTGCTCTTCCTTCCAGATTTTCTGCCATTGGGGCCTCAATACACATGGTATTTTTCGGCTGTATCTGGGTCTGGAGATTCAAGCTGAGTTTGGTGTGATTGGGGATCATATCCCCTTACAACACTCGGTATCTTTTTTGCATCCTTATTAATTTTAAATTGAAGCAATAAACAATGTGGAAGTGGTGTTCGGGGAACTGTACGCTGGACACTGTAAGGTGTCATTCCTTTGTCCTTTGTCTTTTCATCAATGCTGATTTTCTGATATATATGCAAATGACCAGGATGTAAGTCTTGAATACTTTCAGCATTCTGTATGTGTGTATTTGGCAATACTTGTTAATGTTTATATATCACTGATTATTTAGCATTTGAATTCTATAGATATATTTCCTATGAAAATCCCTGATGGAGACAGCATTTATCTCTGAAACGCGTTAGATTCAGGAAGCTGTATCTTTTTTTGCATCTTTTGTATTTATAAATCCACATTTATGTGCAATATTCTATATGAGTTTTTCAATAAATACTTGATATTTTTCAAATACTGTTTGTTTGAGTGATAGTGCCACCCGTAGGGAATTCCTCTTTGTTCCTTGATACATTTGGGATGTGGCACACCTTTTTTGAGTTCTCCTTATCAGAAACCTTTTTCAGATATACATATAGACACTACATCAGAAACAAAGAGAAGAGAATCCCCCCTGAAAAAATTCCTTCCCTCAAACGACCTATTCAATGTATGGAGATGTCATCACAGATCTGAAAGGGACTATACCTATTTCTCCCCTCAGCATAAGTCTTATTCAGGAATAGACATGTTTATTACTGATAAATTACTATTACAAAAAATTAGTGCATCTGTAATCCACACCACAACATGGTCAGACCACACTTCTGTCACAATAACCATTTTAAAGATTACACACATCAAATAAATTCATTTCTCTGGTGTGCGAACAATTCTATAATACAGCATCCAAATTACACAACAGAGATTACAGACCAATTATCTGAATTCTTCAAACACAATAGTGGCTCAGCGGACAACTCCAACATGGTGTGGAACTCGCACAAAGCTTTCATACGTGGTGTATTACTGAAATTAAGCTCCCACTATAAGAAGAAGAGGGCGCAGCATATTGACACCCTAGTATCTCCAATTGCTACTATAGAAAACCATCATAAGGCCAATCCTCACCCCACACACTCAGCAAAACTGATGTCCTTACGAAAAGAACTAAGGTCACTTCTCCCCCACTCTTTTGAACATATACAACACAAACTAAAGGCCTCATCGTACTCCACCTCAAACAAACCAGGGAAAATACTGGCACAGCACACTAAAGGGAGAAAGCTCAAAACCAAGATAACACACTTATATCACCCACACACTAAAGATAAACTAACTAACCCCAAGATATAGCAAATGCATTCAGCTCCTACTAAAGAGATCTCTACAGACCCCTCTACATTCCAACCATCCAGGGAAGACATAAATACATTTTTACAAAAAGTCAAACTCCCAACATTAACAGATTGCCAACTGTCCTACCTAAATGACCCCTTCACAGAAAAAAATTCACTCAACAATTATCTCACTCTCTGCAGGGAAGGCACCAGGCCCCAACGGTCTGACAGGAGAATACTATAAACAATTTTCCAGGCACTTAACACCTCATCTAACAAACCTCTTCAACAACGCTGCCTCCTCTTCTAAGTTCACATCTGAATCATTGAATGCATTGATCATAACGCTTCCGAAACCAGGCAAGGAGCCGATCGCACCCCAAATTTTTTTCCCAATTTCCCTACTAAATCTAGACCTAAAAATATACAACAAAACAATAGCCACACATCTGTTAGATATTATGCCCTACCATATTTATAAAGACCAATCAGAATTTACCAAAAGGAGACAGGTGTTGGACGCCACTAGAAGAATGATCAATGTGATAAACCATGCTGAGACCAGCGGAATGTCTTCTCTGCTTCTATCCTTGGATGCAGAGAAGGCATTCGACAGAGTCCACTGGTCATACCTACAGATTGGCTTTAAAGGCAATATTCTTAAGGCCATTATGACACTCTACACCACTCCATCAGCACAAGTATTCTCAGCAGATATGCTCTCCCAACCATTCCCCATAACCAATGGAACACGCCAAGGTTGCTCACTATCCCCAGTTATTTTTAATCTCATTATGGAACCCTTGGCAGAACATATTTGATCAAACCCCTTAATCTCGGGCCTAACAATAGGTAGAACTTCTCATAAGATCAGTCTATTTGCAGATAACGTCATTTTAATTCTTACGAATCTGGCTTCCTCCCTGGCAGAGGTACAAAAATGCTGAACTGGTTTAGTAAGATTTCCTACCATAAAGTAAATACAACCAAATCACATATCCTAGACCTAAGGCTCAACGCCACTACAAAAAATCTACTATAGCTACAATATCCATTCACATGGGCAGACAAAAGCATTATATATCTAGGAGTTCAATTAATAAAAACGATAAAAAAAATATTTTCAAGCAACTTTAAACCATTCCTCACCAAACTACACACAGACTTTCAATCTCTAACGAAACAAAAATTAACGTGGTCAGGGAGACTGGCAGCATTCAAAATTATACACCTACCGCAAATACTCTACCTATTCAGAACCCCCCCCCCCCCCCCCCCCCCCATCACAATACCCTTGTCCTTCTTTAAATCCCTCAAAACCATATTCAACAAATGTATCTGGAAGGGCAGAAAACCCAGATGCGCACACTCGAAACTCATTAAATACAAATTAGCATGGGGTACGGGACCCATAGACTTTACAGACTACTATTTAGCATCCATACTGGCTCAGCTACCAGAATGGTTCCAACCCCACGCAAACACACTATATAGAAAACACATCACTCTTACTCCAGAACCTACAAAAGTGGTTATTGAGCACACCCTTAGGATCCAACATTCCGACAGCAATTTCCCCTACAATGAAGGCCTCAGCCCACACATGGAAAAAGTTGATACAAAATGACAACAACGACCCCGCCATCTCCACACCAATATTCCCAATTGAAGTTCTTCATCATCTATCCCCAGACATATCTTTAAACCATTGGGCACAAAAGGGCATCAAATCCATACAACACTTATTCTAAAGGTCCCAACTAAAAAGCTTCTCTCAACTACAGTGAGAAGTCAATCTATCCCCATCAGACCTCTTCACCTACACCCAAGTACAACACTGCCTTTACGCAATACCACAATCTCTGTATGCCATACCTCCAAAAGCATGGGAATTCTTAACAAACTCTACCTCAAAATCGAAGGGGATATCCCTTTTCTACAATATTCTCCTTCAAAAATGCTTATTCACGAAATCTTCACCTCACATCTACTGGGAGGCAGACCTAGGCAAACACTATACTGAACAACAATGGCAACAACTAAATGCTTTGCTCTATGGGCGGTGGTATACCTGAAGGGTTCCACATGTACTGTTACTTTAAGGCTGGCTCCACCCAGGAGTGATGACAAGGGTCAAGGGGTATAGTAGTCATCTTAGAGCACATGTAAGGAAGCATAATAGGATGTACCTGTCCTGAGATGCATGTTGGAGTTTACAGTGACCTGAAATAAACATCAGTTGTTCCAGACCAGAGTCTAGTGTCTATCACAACAAGGGAGACTTACTACACATACTGTGGTCATGCAACTGCATTCAGTCATATTGGAACACCATCTTTCAAATCCTAACAGACCTCACTACTGAATCTAAATATTGAGACCATCCCTACAACCTTTAGATATGTTACAACACATATTCTGCTAGCAGCCAAACTAAGTTTAACGAAACTCTGGAAAACCGACCAGTTCCCATCCATTGTGCACACACTTGATCTAGTAAACCTGGACCTTCAGTAATAAAACGAGGATGGCCTCCAGCAGAGGTCTATTCGCTAAAACACAAAAAGACTGGAATCCATGGTCACAATGGTCTAGAGCAGCGTGGTATATATAATAAAATATTCTATAAACCTTCAAGAATAGTCACGAATGAGCTATACGGTACGTAATAGATGTTAGAGACTTTCTACTCAGCCTTATGAGAGTAATTTGTTACACAAAATATTGAACGGAGCACATATTATAATACTTACTGATGATTCTACCCCTCCCTCGGGTTACAAAAGAGGTCCCAATTGGAGTACCGGAGGGAGGGGACATCAAGATCTCAAAAGTTCAACACAGTTGATTCTGCAAGTTGCGTTATATCCAGTTACCAATCTTCTGTTATATTACAATATTTGCATACATATGTTTCATTATATGTACGACTTACTGTACGACGAACAATGTTCACATTGTTATATATATGTTGATGTGAAAAATCAATAAAATCTTATTAAAGAAAACAAAGAAAACAAAAAAATAATTGGTCTTTGAGAATGACTGCTGCCTTCCCTGGGATCTCTCAGACATAATGCTCTTCTGCAGTGGCGGCTGGTGCTCAAAATTTTTTGTGGGGCGCAAACAAGCTGACAAATTTTGAAAAATACTGAAAAATAAACATAAAATGCAGCCACTGTGCCATCAAATGCAGTTACTGTGCCCATCATATGCAGCCACTGTGCCCCATAAAATGAAGCCACTGTGCCATCAATTGCAGCCACTGTGCCTATCAAATGCAGCCGCTGTGCCCATAAAATTGCAGCCACTGTGCCCATAAAATTGCAGCCACTGTGCCCATCAAATGCAGCCACTGTGCCCATCAAATGCAGCCACTGTGCCCATCAAATGCAGCCACTGTGCCCCATAAAATGAAGCCACTGTGCCATCAAATGAAGCCACTGTGCCTTCAATTGCAGCCACTGTACCCATCAAATGTAGCCACTGTGCCCATAAAAATGCAGCCACTGTGCCCCATAAAATGCAGCCACTGTGCCCATCAAATGCAGCCACTGTTCCCATCATGTGCAGCTCCTGTACCCATCATATGCAGCCTTTGTGCCCATCATATGCAGCCTGTGCCCATCATATGTAGCCTCTGTGTCCATCATATGCAGCCTGTGCCCATCATACAGCCTCTTTGCCCATCATATGCAGCCTTTGTTCCCACTAGGGGTGCAACGAATCAAAAAACTCACGGATCGGATCGTTCCTCGGATCAGAGTCACGGATCGGATCAATTTTCGGATCAGCAAAAAAAAAAAAAAAAAAAAACAAGACAAACATAAAAGTTTTATCTTTTTGTTTATTAACACTATTAAATTTACTTGAAAATATATAAAATCAAGTTTAAAGTGCACAAGGCATAATATCTTTTTTTTAATTTTAACATAATGAAAAACAACTTAGTGCAACATAAAAGGCATATCTCCTTCCTTTAAACATGGACCAATGGGCAATGAGCCAAAAACAACTGAACTTAAAGTGCAACAGAAGGCAGGTCATCTTCCTTTTAACATGGATAGTGAAAGCCTAGTATGGATTGTCCACATCATCAAAGAAGAATAAAATAAAGCGCTTATAATTTTAAATTCTTTTTCAAAAAGACAAGGATGTCTACATTGTCTGGGGAGAGTGTGGACCTCGTTGCAGTCACGATGTCCCCTGCTGTTGAGAACACTCTCTCGGAAGGCACTGAAGAGCCTGGCACAGCGAGATAGCATCTTGCCATCTTGGCAATATGAGGGTATTTACACTCGTTGCATTTCCACCATGTCAGCGGGTCACCATCCACTGTAATGCCGCTTGCTGCCATCAGGTAGGATGCCACCTCCTCTTTGATGATGTCAGCAGGAGTCTTATTGTCTTTGCTGGCAAAGGTCTCTCCAAAAAGCTCTGCCATCGCCGACTTCTTTTGTGGAGGAGATGAGTCCAAGTTTGCTCCTGTTGGCTCTGCAGCTTGACCCTGCGGAAAAAAAAAAATATTTAATAATTAAACCTATTTATTTTCACGTTTCATAGACATGAAAAATGTAGCAATATTATTGCCACATTTTTCATGTCTATGAAACATGAAAATAATAACATTTAATAAATGCCATTATTATGAAAATAAAAAATGTATTTAGATTTATAATTTTTCAAAAATATTATTTTTCTTTACCTCATCACAGTCTTCAGTTCCCAGACTTCTCACAATCTCACTGGTGAGGTCACTGTATGTCCTCTGGCGTAGGGCAGGGTCCATGTGAGACAGGGACTTGAACCTTGGATCCAGGGCAGTAGATCTATGAAGGTAGTCCTGTAGAGTAGGGGGTAAAGTGTATCTGGGCTGCAGGTCCTCTCTAATGGCAGTCTTGACATCTCGAGTGATGGTGCTGTCTTCCACACTTGGAGCCATGGATTGTAGAATCCTTGTTTTCAGCGGCATGATCATCGATACAGATGGTGAACTTTCAGTGCTCAGCAGAGCTGTAACGGTTTTGAGGGGTTTAAGCACCTGGAGGACCTCCTCTGCCACTCTCACATCATCATCGGACAGGGTAATGATGTCTTTCACAGTTTTCTTAAGGGTCTTATCGGTCAATGCAGAGTATATAGGTGCCTGCTGTTCCAGATAACGCTCCAGCATATCATAAGTGGAGTTCCACCTTGTTGGGACATCATGTATGAGCTTATGAGTTGGCAGCTTTAGCATTTCTTGCTTTGTTTTAAGCACATGAGCTGCTGTTGTGCTTCGGTGGAAGTAGGAAACCACCTTCCTGATCCTCCCAAGGAGGCGGTCCATCCTATTTACTGAAATTCCCTTCTGCGATGCCAAATTCACTACATGTGCAAAGCACCCTATCTGTGGGCCCAGTCCTGCCTCATTCACTGCATTTATTTGATTTTTGGCATTATCAGTTGTGACTGGGATATTAGTATTGGGCCTCTTCATCTTCCATTCCTCTACTGCTTGTGTCAGTACCTGCGCAAGATGAGTGCTTGTGTGACTCTCGTAGAGGGGGCGTGTCTGCAGCACCGGACTTCTCATCTCCCAGTCTGCTGTGATGAAGTGAGCGGTTATCGTCACATAGCTCTCCGTTCCTCTGGACATCCACCCGTCTGTCGTGAGCGCAACAGAGGTTGCTCGGGATAGCTCATCCACAACTTTTTTCTTCTCCTGCTCATAAAGATCTGGCACAATCTTTGTGCTGAAGTGGGTGCGCGACGGGATGTCGTAACGTGGCTCAAGCACTTTCAGCATGTGTTTAAAGCCCTCGTTTTGCACAACTGAATATGGCCTCATGTCTGCACCTATAAATACACCGATAGCTTTTGTGATGGCTTTAGCAAGGGGCTGCTTAAATGCTGCGGCGATAAGCGGTTGTTGAGCAGCTTTCGTTTTCACTCCTGTCAGTGAAACACCGGGGTGATGTCGCTTCAAATGCGTGGCCATGCTTGATGTGTTTCCACTGTCATATGACTTTCTTGTGCCACAGTGCCTACACACCGTCACGGTTTTATCCACTGACCTCTTTCCTTCATCATCATATTTGACAGGGAATCCAAAATGCTCCCATACAGGGGATTTAAATGACGTGGGGCGTTCAAGCTCCTCCGTTCCTCCGCTCGCCATGACCACACTGTATGTGTGTGGACTGATTCCTTCCCCAAAGTAGAGGCAGGATGTGGAGGCGATTTGGTGGCCTGGAGGACGTTCCAGGGGAGGACGGAATACTGGGCACAGTGGGCAGTCGGTCGCCCGACTCGCCAGTCAGGGAAGGCAGGGGAGCTCACCTGGAAAAAAGGAAAGAAACTGCGCTAAGACGGTGACCTAGAAGCGATCTTGTGCGGCCAACCACAAAAACCGTCTAAAACTCAGTGGAAGCAGCAATCCTTCTGCACAAAACCCCAATACAGCGAATAAAATATAGAAAAAATAGGATCGTGCTAAACTTAATATTACAATAGGGAACGACGTAAACACATGAATTGGTGTAAAGACATTCCAAGGTATTTAGTAATAGGCATGGTGAGCTTTTTGAGGTTGTCATTTTTTCCCACAATTCTTTGCAAAATTAATTATTTTTTTTTTTTTCTACAAATTTGTCATTGTAATAGGTTATTTCTCTCACATGGCATGTGTATACCACAAATGACACCCCAAAATAAATTCTGCTACTCCTGATTATTACGATACCACATGTGTGGGACTTTTACACAGCCTGGCCACATAGAGAGGCCCAAAAGGCAGGGAGCGCCATCACATGTTCTAGGGGCATAAATTACACATCTAAATTGTTGACTACCTATACCTAGTACACTTTTGAAGGCCCTGGAGCACCAGGACAATGACACTTGACACTGACGTGGCACTGATGACAGATGGTACTAATACGGGGCACTGATGACACGTGACACTGATGACAGATGGCACTAATATGTGGCACTGATGAGAGATGGCACTTATACATGCCACTGATATCACGTGGCACTAATACGTGGCACTGATGACACATGACACTGATGACAGATGGCACTGATACGTGGCATTGATGACAGGTGACACTGATAATAACAGATGGCACGTGACACTGACAGGTGGCGCTGATGACAGATGGCACTAATACGTGACACTGATGACAGATGGCACTAATGTGGCACTGATGACAGATGGAAATATGTGGCACTGACGACAGATGGCACTGACTACAGATGAGATGGCACTGGGGATGGCACTGGGCACAGATGGCATTGGGGACAGATGGTTATGGCAATTGGCATTGGGGACAGATTGCAGTGGTGGCAGTGGGCACAGTCAGATGGCATTTCATTTTTTTTTTTTTTTTAAACTTATGGCGCTGCAGCCGTTCATCTCCTCCTCCTCACATGCTGTCTCTGTGTGAGGAGGGGCAGCGGCGCTGAGAGATGATCTCATATGTTTACATATGAGATCATCTCTCATTGGCCAGGGCGATCACGCTGTAAACGGCCGCTGTGATTGGCCGTTTACAGCGATCTGTGATTGGCCGCGTCCGAGGGACACAGTCAACACAGAATTTCCCTGCTGCGCGCTCGTGAGCGCGCACAGGGAACGAGGAAAGGGGAGGCCGCCATATGACGTCCTCCTGGGATTTCACATCCGCGCTGTGGCCGTCATTCGGCCACGGCCGGATGTGAAGTGGTTAAACAATGTCCCCCCCCAATAAAATGCAGCTTATTACAAGCATAAAAAACATAGTCAGCAATGCATATCAGATATCGCTGATGATTTGTGCCAAGCTCACCACCGATCAAAGTTCCTCCAAACAGACCGCTGTGATGAGTCTCGGGATGACACTGATCGTGTCGTGCTGATGGGTTGCGACATGATTAGCGTCATCCCGGGACTCATCACAGCAGTCTGTTTGGAGGAACTTTGATCTGTGGTGAGCTTGGCACAAATCATCAGTAATAAATAATATGCTGACTATTTTTTTTAATGGGCTGCATTTTATTGGGGGGGGGGGGGGATCGTTTAGTAGTGGGGAAGTGGTGTGGTACCTGCTTTTAGAAGTTGCAGAATTGGCCAGACAAGGAATCCAGCATGACTGCTCCGGAATCCAGTCACATGGGCTCCTGTGGCATGTGGAATGAATGAACTTGCGGCTGGGGGTGACGTCAGCGCGCAGTGCGCAGCCCGTCGCCGCCGGGTGTACCAAGATGGCCGCCCGCTCCATAGTTAGGCCGAAGCCGCGGCCTTTCCTAAAGGCCGCGGCCGCGGACCGCTCCGCGGATCGCGAGGAGTGCCGATCCGGACAGGCCGATCCGGACAGGCCGATCCGTACGGATCACGGATCGGTCACGATCCGTTGCACCCCTAGTTCCCACCATATGCAGCTTGTGCCCATCATATGCAGCCTCTGTGCCCATCATATGCAGCTTGTGCCCATCATATGTAGCCTCTGTGCCCATCATATGTAGCCTCTGTGCCCATCATATGCAGCCTTTGCGCCCATCATATGTAGCCTGTGCTCATCATATGTAACCTCTGTGCCCATCATATGTAGCCTGTGTGCCCATCATATGCAGCCTCTGTGACCCCCCCACTCGCCGTCTGACCCGGCACACACTTACCTTATCCTGGTGGCGGATGATGGCGGCAAACTGTGGGACATGCAGCAGGTGACGGTGGCTAGCTCCTGTGTCCTCCGTGGCTCTCTGTCCTCTTGTTCTTCCATTCCATTAGGCATCTGATCAGGACGCCTGTGCCTTCAGCCAATCAGGTGACGGATATTAGATCCAAGCCTCCTAATTGGTTGAGAGGTGGTTCAGTGTTAGCAAAGCAAATATTAATTCGCTTTGCTAACACACCTGGGTGAACTGCGAGTGCAGGCTCTATGCTCGCAGTTCACCTTTTTTGATGCCTATGGCTCTAATCAGGTGCTTCCAAAAAACACCCCTGCTGCTGGAATTCAGGCGCCTGCCATCTGAAATAGGGCCGGACACCTGAATAGGGGGTGGCTACAGCGGCCATGGATGGATTTGAGCAATGTATTAATCTATCTATTTTACATAGAGGGGGTGGCTGGAGAGAGGGGGCGGCGCCCGTGCGCCCTTAATGGACATATCGCCATTGCTCTCCTCTATTTCTTTCTGAATATGCCAAGGTCCTAGTCATCTCTTTTGTATGTTCATGAATGGAAGTAGGATCTTACTGACCCACTAAAACAGGTGGATCAGAGTAGTGAAACTACAGTGGTGTGAAAAAGTGTTTGCCCCCTTCCTCATTTCCTGTTCCTTTGCATGTTTGTCACACTTAAGTGTTTCGGAACATCAAACCAATTTAAACAATAGTCAAGGACAACACAAGTAAACACAAAATGCAATTTGTAAATGAAGGTGTTTATTATTAAAGGTGAAAAAAAATCCAAACCATCATGGCCCTGTGTGAAAAAGTGATTGCCCCCCTTGTTAAAACATACTATAACTGTGGTTGTCCACACCTGAGTTCAATTTCTCTAGCCACACCCAGGCCTGATTATTGCCACACCTGTTCACAATCAAGGCATCCCTTAAATAGGAGCTGCTTGACACAGTAAGGTCCACCAGAAGATCCTTAAAAGCTACACATCATGCCGAGACCCAAAGAAATTCAGGAACAATTGAGAAAGAAAGTAATTGAGATCTATCAGTCTGGAAAGGGTTATAAAGCCATTTCCAAAGCTTTGGGAATCCAGCGAACCACAGCGAGAGCCATTATCCACAAATGGCGAAGACATGGAACAGTGGTGAACCTTCCCAGGAGTGGCCGGCCGCCCAAAATTACCCCCAAGAGCGCAGCGACGACTCATCCAAGAGGTCACAAAAGACCCCACAACAACGTCCAAGGAACTGCAGGCCTCACTTGCCTCAGTTAAGGTCAGCGTTCATGCCTCCACCATCAGTAAAAGACTGGGCAAAAATGGCCTGCATGGCAGAGTTCCAAGGAGAAAACCACTGCTGAGCAAAAAGAACATCAAAGCTCGTCTCAATTTCTCCACAACACATCTTGATGATCCCCAAGACTTTTGGGACAACATTCTGTGGACCGATGAGACAAAAGTGGAACTCTTTGGAAGGTGTGTGTCCAAGTATATCTGGCGTAGAAGGAACACTGCATTTCAGAAAAAGAACATTATACCAACAGTAAAATATGGTGGTGGTAGTGTGATGGTCTGGGGCTGTTTTGCTGCTTCAGGACCTGGAAGACTTGCTGTGATAAAAGGAACTATGAATTCTGCTGTCTACCAAGAGATCCTGAAGGAGAATGTCCGACCATCTGTTCGTGTACTCAAGCTGAAACGAACTTGGGTTCTGCAGCAGGACAATGATCCTAAACACACCAGCAAGTCCACCACCGAATGGCTGAAGAAAAACAAAATGAAGACTTTGGAGTGGCCTAGCCAAAGTCCTGACCTGAATCCTATTGAGATGTTGTGGTATGACCTTAAAAAGGCCGTTCATGCTCGAAAACCCTCTAATGTAACTGAATTAGGACAATTCTGCAAAGATGAGTGGGCCAAAATTCCTCCAGGACGCTGTAAAAGCCTCATTGCACGTTATCGCAAACGCTTGGTTGCAGTTGTTGCTGCTAAGGGTGGCCCAACCAGTTATTAGGTTTAGGGGGCAATCACTTTTTCACACAGGGCCATGATGGTTTGGATTTTTTTTCACCTTTAATAATAAACACCTTCATTTACAAATTGCATTTTGTGTTTACTTGTGTTGTCCTTGACTATTGTTTAAATTGGTTTGATGTTCCGAAACACTTAAGTGTGACAAACATGCAAAGGAACAGGAAATGAGGAAGGGGGCAAACACTTTTTCACACCACTGTAAATTTAGTACAACCATTCTTGAAGCCACTCATAAGGACTCCTACAGTGGTAATGGGTACCAGCTTGAATAGCTAATACTGTTTGTGGGTTTGTAGTTAATGTGGTGGCATACTACACATTTGGTGGTCCTGTTCAAAGCAGATGCAATTTTTCTAGAATGTTTGGCCTCCTTCAAACCTTGTTGCACATGTTAGTTCTAGTAGTTCTAAAGGACCCACAGGTGGCTTTTCTCCATCATATGATTCTATGTCTCTTTTAATTTCACCAAAAATTGTCTACTTATTTGTTTTTAAATGCTAAACAGATCATAGCCAAAGCCTGGAAGAAACCTATAGTTCAGTTTCAAGAAGTTACGAAATGTATGAATATAATGGTGGTTTATCCACTGTCTGTGGCATTTTTTTGCGGCGCCGTGCGCCGTGATATGACGCTCAGGCATCTGGGACACGAGGGGCCGAGGGGAAGTGATGTCAGTGCCTGGGCACTGAAGGTGGCAGACTATGAGGGACCCCCTAGCAACAGGCATTTAGAGGTGAGTAAAACATTTTTTTTTCCAATAATTTTTTTTATAATTTTTTTTATGATTTTCAAGCACATTTTTTTTTTTTGGTGGCAACACCACTTTAAGTTAGAAACTGATTGGCTACCATTGTTGTGGAAATTCTTATTAATGTATGTTGTCAGATGTCTCCCAGTGTCAGTTTTGCTGTAATACGCTAATGTGAGTGTATTCGCACATACAGACGTTGGTGGAAGACCATTGACTGCGGAAACCTTCCCGTGGACACGGCAGATCTGTTTGCTCTTTTAGGGATTTTCGTTTATGCCTCACCAAGAGACTGACCACCTCATGGCGATTGCATTAGTGCTCCTAGTAAACAGATCTGCTTACATGGGAACCATAGCATAACCATACAAAAAACATGACATGACTTTGTATGAACACGGGCTCATCCAACCGTTTTGAGCACCACATCCCAGGTTTAAATAAATTAAGGCACTGGTAGATTGGGAATTTAGAGGTGCAATATCATTAGTCAAATATATTGTATAAAAAATTATTTTATTTTGAACAACAAAAACAAGAATTAGTTCATTAAAATATACAAGAGAGAAGGAAATACATAATGGCTAATACAGTAAATTGTACGTTTTTGAACAATGCAGCAGAGTGACACTTCCCAACATGCTTCACCCATATATCTGGCTTCCTCAGGGGATGCTGTCCATTTGCACAGTACGATGTCTTCTAATAAAGAACAATAGAATATTTTAGATTGATTCAAAAAACATATATATAAATATACACAGTTTTACATCTATTATTTTTAATTATGCACATGCGTCTTCCCTATCAGGCCATCACTGCTTACCAATATTTCCTAGAAGGGGACCAAAAAGCTGCCGGGATGGTTAAATGTTCAGCTGCGTCAAAGGTGGCCACAGATGGCAAATAAAGCTAAAAAGGAGGAAAAGAAATAATAAATGCCCTATGGATGCTGGGTGGAATGATGGATTGTCACTCCCAGCAAACAAGACAAAGAGTTAAGTAATAAATGCAGGATAAGGAAAAATTGGCGCTACCTAAGGTTCCAAGTGTAAGGTACTAAAGGGTTAATAAACAGAGGAGAGTAGAAGTGTGCACCTATATGCCTGGCGACACCACCATATTCTCCCCACCTAAACAGTGTATAATAAACTATGGTGAAAAGGGTAGGGGGGGCAAGCCCTTGGTAAAAAAGGGTATCCACCCCTGGCTTCCCAAACCCCAATAAACACTGGGCAGTTGTGTAAGTAAATGTGTGATAAAAATATGCAATATAAAAATGCAAGCAGTAAAAAGCACGGGGGGAGGAGAGATAATGACTATCCAAGAAGCCTAGGTCCTCTGCCCACCCGTTGTGCCCAAAAAAGCAATCAAAAATATATTAATAATATACACCTTAATCAATAGGTTGATACCATAACAGCCTAATGTAGGTGTGTGAAATAGATAGGAAATACTAGTATAAAGAGTGGCAAATATAGTGTAAATACACAAAAAATGTCAAAGACCAATAAAAAATGGTTATTTATATATATATATATATATATAACAGTCCCAGTGAAAAAATTAATAAATCATATAAAAAAATATAAAGAATTAATATGGCCCAGAAAAACGGCCCAGGTGAATATATAAGTCCAGTTCCAAATAAGCCAAAATATAAATATAAATAACGCTGTGTCAAATAATCTTGCAGCAGTAATTCAAACGGTGACTTTTGTGCTCCAGCAGTGATGGTGACTTTGGTGCTGCCCCCTCTGGCTCCCTCACTCACCAGATTTATGTACCCCTGCAGGGGTAAACAGCTTTACAGGTGTCTATATCAGGTGCTCCTCTGGTCCCACACTGGAAGATGTCCTGACCGATTGCTTCCTCCGATGGGTACACCCAAACTCCCCTTGTGTAGTGTTAGAGAGCCTCAGCAGATGGGAGGGGATGGCATCCAGCAATCCCCAGATGGTATGGGGGATAAGCCTCTGTACCGTGTTGCTCAGTTGTCTGCAGATCCCCTGATATTCTGGATTTAGTTGTTGATTTGTATCATTTTTTGTAACACTCTGTATATCCTGCTGATAGATTCTGTCCCTTCCACAGTAACACCCTGCCATTAGGTGTATTTTACCTGCAGGTAAGCCTTATTATAGTTTACAGTGAACCTTGCGCTATGAATAAGTGATAAAAAAATATATAAGTGAAAGATAATGTTTAAGCGAAAAAAATCCTTAGGTGTATATATAAGCTACTCCCCTCAATTGTAGATAAGCTAACTTAAATAATCAGTGACAGTGGTAGGGGGCACTAGTGGGTTAATTTGTTCAACTAACAAGCAATTCTTATTCAACATTGACACCCATATAGCATAGTTGCCAACATTTCAAAAATATTTTCAGGGACACTTTTTTTACAAGTGCTATATTTAGAGTAGCTGACATCCCCTATGTTCCTCTATACATCACAATAGTAATTACAAAATAAGTACTAATAATGGGGCAGAACAAATATGAGGACTGAGATTTCCTTTAGTTGAACTAACAAAAGTGTGCCCATTCTGGAGCTGGTAACATTGAGTATATTCAGTATAATTTTAAAGAACTGTTTTTGTGGGTAAGAGGCATAGGGGAGGAGTATGGATGGTATAAAAGTGGGAAGTATGTGCAGGTGAGGGAGAGGAATGTGGAAGGTCTAACACTGGGCACTATGTACATGAGAGGAGTGCAGAGGGTATGGCAGAAGGCACTATGTACAGCAGAGGAATGTGAAGGGTATGACAGTGGGCAGTATGCACAGCAGAGGAGTGTGGAGGGTATGCCAGTAGGCACTATGTACAGCAAAGGAGAGTGAAGGGTATGACAGTAGGCACTATGTACAGGAGAGGAGTATGGATGGTAAGACAGTGAGTAGTATGTACAGGAGAGGAGTGTGGAGGGTATGACAGTGGGCACTATGTATAGGAGAGAAGTGTGGAGGGTATGACAGTAGGCACTATGTACAGGAGAGGAGTATGGAGGGTATGACAGTGAGTAGTATGTACAGGAGAGGAGTGTGGAGGGTATGACAGTGGGCACTATGTATAGGAGAGAAGTGTTGGGGGTATGACAGTGGGCACTATGTATAGGAGAGGAGTGTGGAGGGTATGACAGAGAGCGGTATGTACAGGAGAGGAGTGTGGTGGGTATGACGGTGGGCACTATGTATAGGAGAGGAGTGTGGAGGGTATGACAGTGAGCCGTATGTACAGGAGAGGAGTGTGGAGGGTACGACAGTGGCCATTATGTACAGGAGAGAAGTGTATGACAGTGAGCACTATGTACAGGAGAGGAGTGTGTAGGATATGACAGCGGACGCTATGTATAGGAGAGAAGTGTGGAGGGTATGACAGTGAGCAGTATGTACAGGAGAGAAGTGTGGAGAGTATGACAGTGGGCACTATGTATAGGAGAGGAGGATGAAGTAATCAGGGAAGGAAAAATGTAAAGGTTTGTGGAAGGATGTGTAGGGGCTGTGTAGTGGTTAAGCGGGCCATACATGGATTGAAATTACACCAATTAAGCAGAGACCAGCCATAGTTGATCTATGTATGGGCTAGCTGGTTTTACACAAGTCAACCTATTAACCGACTTGAGTACAACCAGCCTGTCAGGTTTTCCTCAAAACAATCAGTGCTGCCAGCTATAGTTAGCAACACTTATCATTGTATTCACTGGCAGAACTCAATAACACTGCAGGAGTTATTCCCCCATTCACAGGTCAGCTGGTAAGAGGGTGTGTGGGGACAGGCTGGGGATAGCTACTAGTCAGTGGCTGGGTAGGCAATGGTTAGTATCAGAGCCAGATACACACAGGTAACATATGCCACGATCGTTAGAGCGAGAGCAATAATTCTAGCACTAGACCTCCTCTATAACTCTAAACATGTAACCTGTAAAAAAAACTTAAAAGCATCGCTTGGTACACAAAAAAAATCGTGCTAACTTTAGTTTTTTTTAATGAATGAAACAGTTTGTTTCCAAAAAAAAAACGTTGGAAAAATTGTTTTGCGCAAATATCGTGTAACATTGCAAAGACCACCATTTTATTCCATAGGGTGTCTGCTAAAACAATATATATAATGCTTGAGGGTTCTGAGTAATTTTCTAGCAAAAAAAAAATGATGACTTTTACATGTAGGAGAGAAGTGTCAGAATTGGCCTGGGTTAATTACCATAAGTAATATACAAATAATTATTATAAGCACTGTGAGTTCATCCTCAGTCTGCTGCAGAGTGCTCCAGCTTGTATTTAAACTGGCCGCTCTGTATGTAGCTTCTGACTAGCCCTGTATCTCCGGAACCATAGATGAAAGCAGCCCCATATTTTAACCAGTGCTGGAGTAGGTCTTTAGCTACCTACCCCCCATTGTGGGGTCTCTGTGACTCCGGATCGCCGAGCTACAACCCTCAAAGTCGATCTTTTTTTTTTTTTTTCTTTTTTCTTTTTTTGGGCAAATGGGCCTATCTTGAGAAAGGGGCCTGGAGCTGCAGCTCCAATAGCCCCTATGTTAATCTGGCCCTGTCCATAGGATCGGTGTCACTGAGGGGGCTGTGGAGCGGATCGGCCAGTGTGGACCTGTCAGTAAGGCTTATTCTGTTCTTAGATAAAGTGAGAGGCTGGGGGATCTATTTTCCACGCACACTGGAGATTGACTGAACGTTGTCACTGAAATGTTTAGATAAATTTCATCTCACATTGAAAGAGATTGCCACAATCGTATCGCACTGTGTATGGGACCTTTTTCCACAAATTCTTGGATTCTTTTCTTTATTTGATGATCATTTTATTTAAGCATTAAACACTTTGTTGGATTATTCTGGACTATTAATACACGTCCTATTCTGCATTACTGCTGTTTTTGCACATTATTGCTGTTTTTTGCACATTGAGTTATTTTTTGGCACAATTTATTGTTGCTGTTTTTTTCTACATTTGCACAGATACTCTATTTTTTGCATTTTTTTTGATATTGCTAGCTTCATTTGCACTATTTACAAACTGTTGCACTTTTTTCATTATTTTGCGTTTTTGCACATTATTTTGATATTTTGCACAGATGGTTGCACTTTCATATTATTGTTTTATCACATAATTCTTTTGCACTATATTTTTAGGATTTTTAGTAAGTGATTTTTTATTATTGGTTAATATTGCATATTTATTATATATTCCTATAAATAATTTTTCTCTTGATGCTGTTTTTGTGATAATTTTCGCATTATCGTATTTCCATGGCCTGGATGCAACATTGAATTTTCAGCTTTTTATACTCTGTTTTGGAGATTATTATTTGGAGGAAGGATTTTCATTAATTGTCATAGCATTGGTTCTTTAATCTTTGGCTATACAATGTTGATGAGACATTAATTTAAGGACGCATTTTTTCCTTTGGATTTATTCTTATTTGTTACTTCCAAAGGTTTATTAACTTTTGTGGTTTTATTGATTTTATGTTTGGTAAGCGCTACATCATTACCCCTTTATTAATACTTCTTTTGGTGTGAGAACACTCTTATGTTGGCAGCTACTTTGTTCGTTTTTTTTTTCCCTGTGGTTTGCGCATTAGTCTGCCCCTTAATCAATCTTTACTTATGAATTCCCAGAAACCCCCCTTGGACTGTGGGAACTTCCTTGTAGCTTCAACAGTTACATGAAACATCTCATCCTCAATGGATGGGAAATTTGCTTAATCGTTTCATAAGCTCAAGCCCCCACCGTGTACAAGCAATTCCCTTCCAGCTGTCCCTGTCATTCTTACCTTCTCTCGCACCATCAGGTCCTCACAATCAGCCGCGACATAAGATGCTTGGACGTGTTTCACCAGCACACATGAACCACTTGCATTAGGGGAATTACCTAATAAGCTGTAGATCTGCATTAATACCAAACTAAAGTTGAAGCACACTTGTGGGTTACCTAGTTATCCCGATACCAAAGCTGGCAAGAACCAGAGCTATTGTTAAAATTATAATAAAGTTTACCCTTTAGACAAGTATCGTTAAATTCTATTGACAAGTGTGTTTGGATTTTACTAGTTTGTCAAAACTCCTCACACCAATATGAACATCACATATAGCATGTACCACTGGCACTAGAGCTCGTGGAGACTCAGAGTAGAACCCACCATGGGTCCTGTTCGCTTTCTTAGCTAGTTGGAAAATGCACTTTAAAAATATAAATAAACAAAGATACTCCTCATCCTTTGGTTTAGTTGAGCAGCTTCCTGCAGTGGCTGGCCTGGTCTTATCCCTCAAGCTTCTTTACAATGACCCAGTCACCTGGTTAGAAACAATGTAAACTGGCTATTGTGTCAGGGTCCAGGAGGGACTCATAAACCCTGTAGTGGACCTTTTGAAGTTCATGTTACAGTGACTGTACCCACCCCATCAGCAGAGAATGGTGACAGCTGCAGAGGAAAGTACAACTCTGGTCTCGGTTGACTTCCAAACAAACCTCATATGGCAATAACCTAGACATGTGGGAACTTAATGACTGTGGTCACTGCATCTTACCATCTGGGGTGTAATACCTGGAACCATTGAAAACAAGATTCCTATGAGAGCGTCCTTCATCAGACTGTTGATTCAAATTCCATCAAAGGAAAAAAGTTGTGGAACCTGTCGTTCCTACTAGGTCACAAACTTGGCTAGAATTAGAGCGGCTAGTATTATTGGTTTGAAAATTGTGATTCTCACTATTATCATCCCCCCTTTTCCTCCTCATTACAAACTGGAGGAAGACACGCAAGTTTAGAATGGTGCAGAAAAGAAACAATGAAACAGTGAAATAGCCTATGATACTTTTACCTTCTTAGGTCGTGTGTATTTATACATGTGTACAGCTATCTACATACACCTGCTTTCTATGTACATTCACTTTCAGAAACTCCTTGCACCTGAAAAGATACTTATGAACAAAAGTTATTACTCCTTCATATCCTTATCTTTCATATTTAAAGAAACATTTGTGTACATTGGTAAATTGTCACTGACATTCCTCAAAACCGATAATAACTAAACCCTCTGTAACCCTTACTTTCACGTTCTTACTAAAATACAACACCTGCGACACGTAAGAGGGCCGTCGCTGTAGGTTCAAACATATTCTAGTTACTACATACAAACAATGAGAAGACTAAAACATGAGACAAACATTTAGATACAAATGTGGGGGAGATATTTCATAGTTCCCAAACCAAAAATCAATAAACAAAACAACCAGATGGACTGCTACCTTCACTCTTTTAGTAATAGAAAAAAAATGCAATGGGAGAAACACGAGAGCATCTCGGAATCTTGTATGGACCAGTCACACAAAGTCCAAAAACAGGCATGATAATTTTTAAACACACAAACGTGTACTACACATCCATCAACTCAATCATCATTACATATTCCTGAAGTCATAGCTGAACTACTTCCAAAGTATTTTTATTCTGGGATCTCGTACCTCCAGACATCAAAAGTACCTTCCAAAGAATACACCTTCATGTACCCTCTGACCATATCTGCCAATCTTTAAGGGGTCTAATGGCCTTAGCCCCATACCCAGATTTCATGTATTATGCAGCTGTCTGACTGGGGTGCATGGATGACCCATTGCCCATGACGATTCAAAACACTTTTTTGGTGGACTCTGCGTCCAGAGAACTGTGCGCTTTATTTTCAGAGCGGTTATTGTTTGCGCCTTTATCACTATAACTGGCCCCCGCATTCCCGATTATTGTACACGGCCTGAGTGGGGCTGCTAGCGTACTACTCCTCACATTTACATGCTCTTCAACCGGTTATTGGCAGCCCTATAAATGTGTTGTCAGACAAACTACAAAAACACCATGAAAATCCTCTGCTTATTCAAAACAATATTATGGCTTCTATCTGTACCTAGATATTACAACAATAACTTGGATGCCTCCTGTTTGCTCTCTACCCAAAACTGTATTACAGTATAAAACTTCACAAAACAACTGGAATTAAATTTAAAACACTCTTTCAAAAGCCAAAGTATTTTCCATTGTCCTTCCAAGCACAAGTTAAAAAGAAAAAAAAAGCCCCTCTCACCAACTTCCTGTTGTATATCACATAATATAAATGAATAGGAAGAGGGAGGTGGAGGGGAAGCCCAGTCTCATACCATGTCCATCAAAAAAAAATGTCTATGGCGTAACAAAGCCAAAAACTGAAACTCCTGCAAAAAGTTGTGTGAAGGAGGCCAACCAAAGCCTTTCCCTTCCACTGCAGGCCACAAACAATCAAAAACAACACACACAGTTTTAAAAGTACAAAAACTGAAAAGATTGAATTCACTTAAAAGGAAACGGTGCCTTAAACTGCGCCTCTACAAACCAAAATAGCAATTCCACCCAAACACAGCGGATACAAAATGGCAGCCGGGACAAATGAAAATTAAGACATGGCCACATGGTGACTACAAGAATGGAAAATGGCAGACGAAAGCCAGGCCACAACAAAATGGTGCCATTAACACATGAAATGAATGCCCCGTGCACACGATCGGACATTGATCGGACATTCCGACAACAAAATCCATAGATTTTTTCTGACGGATGTTGGCTCAAACTTGTCTTGCATACACACGGTCACACAAAGTTGGTCTTCGGAAATTCTGAACGTCAAGAATGCGGTGACGAACAACACATATGACGAGCCGAGAAAAATGAAGTTTAATAGCTAGTGCTGCTCTTCTGCTTGATTCAGAGCATGCGGCGAACTTTGTGCGTCGGAATTGTGTACACACGATCGGAATTCCCGACAACAGATCTTGTTGTCGGAACATTTGAGCACCAGCTCTCAAATTTTGTGTGACAGAAATTCCAATGGAAAATGTCCGATGGAGCCTGCACACGGTCGGAATTTCCGACAAAAAGTTCCCATCAAACATTTTCCGTCAGTAGTGGCACAGTGGTGTAGTGGTTAGCACTCTCACCTAGCAGTAAGAAGGGTCGCTGATTCGAATCCCAACCACGACACCACCTACCTGGAGTTTGCATGTTCTCCCTGTGCCTGCGTGGGTTTCCTCCGGGTACTCCGGTTTCCTCCCACATTCCAAAAACATGCAGGTAGGTTAATTGGCTTCCCTAGTATATGAATGGGGACCTTAGATTGTGGGCTCCTTGAGGGTAGGGACCAATGTGAGTGTGCAATGTACAGGGATAGGGACAATTGTAGACGCTCACTCAGGTTGAACTGGATGGACTGATGTCTTTATTCAACCTTACTAACTATGAAACTATGAAAATCTGACCGTGTGTACAGGGCATTAGTAGTTAATCTCACCAAAATTGAGATTTCTTTGCTAGAAACATAAGCTTCTCTAAAACAACCAGATTAAAAACCTAAATGATTCTACTGGAAATGGAATTCAGTAGACTTAAATCAGCAGAAACAAAAAAGGCAGTTGCAGCAATCAAAAATCGGTCCACGACAAAATGGTGAATGAAATCCGGACTACAGAAAAATGCCCGACATTAACAAATGAAAAACAACACAAAACAGGATTTCTCCCTACAAAAATTGACTATACAATTGAGACACCAATATTAACACTTATCCTTAGACAAACACTTTATGCTATATCAATTAGGACCCATGTTAAAATATAGGCATATTTAACTAAACAATATATCCAAAAACGCCAAAGTTACATAAAACATGAAATAACACGCCTTAAACATATACTCTTGTCCCAAATACAACACAATATTTGGCTCTGAGAGTTAGAAGGTCAACAGAACTCCCCCCATGCTATTACTTAGAAACCTTAGACCCCCACAGGGTGTAAACAGCTTCTATTGTGATGTCCCAACAATGCATGGCCACTTGGATATGCGGCAAGCATTTCAACTTAAAACCAAAGCCTTTAAAAATATTTTTACACTTATGGGAACATGAGTCTTGGTCCCATACAAAGGTAAAAATCACAATTCAACCATTTCTATTTCTCATATACATCACAAACATATTACACAGCATACAGTACACCGCCTGCTCAGTCATACACAGCATTCACTTTAGGTTTGTATTAAATTGGACCTATAGAGGATTTAAATATAGGTGCTTCCCCAATTAATAGACCTTCTTACAATGACAAAAATATAACCTACAATAAAAGTCCCGTCATTATACAGAAAGCGACAAAAAAACATTTTATTTTTTACAGGTTCTTTGCAAGGCAGCTCTTACCTCATTCAGCGCACAGAGAATCAAGATCCCGAACACTTCAAAAACTTGAAGTATGGTTGTCTTACCATAGGCCGGCCTTTGCTGGTCTGGTTCTGGAGGTCTCTTCCCCCTCGAGGTCCACTGAATTAGGAAGATCTGTTGGCTTACTTTCTGGCTCACCATGATGTCAGGGAAAATTTAAGCTTCTCCCTATAAGCAAATCATTTCTTTGAAAATGTCTTTCTTTCTTTCTTTCTTAAAAGCCCAAATACAGCTCTCTCATATAATGCCAGAAAGGCTCGCCTTTCTTTCTCTCCAAGTAACACAAACAGATGCTGGTATCACCTCAAGCTCAGTATATCCTGCACCAGGTAGCTAAGCTGCTTTTATTTATACTAAACACATGGATAACAAAAGAGGCTGTTGACTTCAGAATCAGCCAACCATACACTTGTATTCATTCAAAATAACCAATGACACACATGCATATATTCAAATAGAAATGCAGTAGTGATGTGTGCAGACGGTGGTGTGCAAAACCAATGTGACAAGCACATGGTTTCGAACACAACCGTGTCATTACATTACAGTGGGCCATAATTTTGTATGGTTATACTATGGTTCCCATAGACGCTGACCTGCTCACCTAGGAGTTTGAATGCAATCGCCATGGAGTGGCCAGTCCCTTGGTGAGGCATAAACAAACATCATTAAAAGAGAAAACAGATCAGCCGTTTCCACTGGAAGGTTTCAGCATCCAATGGTCTTCCACCAGGTCTGTATGTGACACTGGGGGGCATCTGACAACATACATTAATAAACATTTCCACAACAAACCGCTTTAAGAGCATTGATGATCACTCTGGGGGTCGGGAAGTAGTACTCATTACTGCTAGATAAAAATGTGCACAGCAAATACAGCCTCACTGTGCCCATCAAATACAGCCTCACTATGCCCATCAAATGCATTCTCACTGTGCCAATCAATTGCAGCCTCACTGTGCCCATCAATTGCAGCCACACTGTGTCCATCAATTGCAGCCTCACTGTGCCCATCATATGCAGCCTCACTGTGCCCATCAATTGCAGCCTTACTGTGCCAATCAATTGCAGTCTCACTGTGCCCATCATATGCAGCCTCACTGTGCCAATCATATGCAGCCTCACTGTGCCCATCAATTGCAGCCTCACTGTGCCCATCAATTGCAGCCTCACTGTGCCCATCAATGCAGCCTCACTGTGCCCATCAATTTCAGCCTCACTGTGCCTGTCACAGTAGGCCAATCACATCCACATTTCAAGTAAAAGAAAATAAAGCCACTTAACATAGGTTGTCCTCATTAAAGCCCCCTTTTACATCAGATGTCCCATTAAGAGTCCCCCTTTACATCAGGTGCCCCGCCTTTACATCAGATGTCCCAATCAGGTGCCCCACCATTACATCAGATGTCACAATCAGATGTCCCAATCAGAGTCCCCCTTTACAACAGGTGTCCCCAGGCATAAACAAACATCCTTAACCGCTTAAGGACCGCCTCACGCCGATATACGTTGGCAGAATGGCACGGCTGGGCACAACCACGTACAGTGGGGATCGAAAGTTTGGGCACCCCAGGTAAAAATGTGTATTAATGTGCATAACGAAGCCAAGGAAAGATGGAAAAATCTCCAAATGGCATCAAATTACAGATTAGGCGTTCTTATAATATGTAAAGAAAAAGTTCGATTTTATTTCCATCATTTACACTTTCAGAATTACAGAAAACAAAAAAATGGCGTCTGCAAAAGTTTGGGCACCCTGCAAAATTTATAGCATTTGCAAAGCTGAGACCTGCCAGTGTCATGGATTGTTCTCAATCATCGTCTGGGAAGACCAGGTGATGTCAATCTCAAAGGTTTTAAATGGCCAGACTCATCTGACCTTGCCCCAACAATCAGCACCATGGGTTCTTCTAAGCAGTTTTCTAGAAAACTGAAACTGAAAATAGTTGACGCTCACAAAGCTGGAGAAGGCTATAAGAAGATAGCAAAGCGTTTTCAGATGTCAATATCCTCTGTTCGGAATGTAATTAAGAAATGGCAGTCATCAGGAACAGTGGAAGTTAAAGCAAGATCTGAAAGACCAAGAAAAATATCAGACAGAACAGCTCGCAGGATTGTGAGAAAAGCAATTCGAAACCCACGTTTGACTGCACGATCCCTCCAGAAAGATCTGGCAGACACTGGAGTTGTGGTACACTATTCCACTATAAAGAGATACTTGTAAAAATATGGTCTTCATGGAAGAGTCATCAGAAGAAAACCTGTTGTACATCCTCACCACAAAAATCAGTGTTTGAACTTTGCAAATGAACATATAGACAAGCCTGAGGCATTTTGGAAACAAGTTCTGTGGACCGATGAGGTTAAAATAGAACTTTTTGGCCGTAATGAGCAAAGGTACGTTTGGAGAAGAAAGGGCACAGAATTTAATGAAAAGAACCTCTGTCCAACTGTTAAGCATGGGGGTGGATCAATCATGCTTTGGGGTTGTATTGCAGCCAGTGGCACAGGGAACATTTCACGAGTAGAAGGAAAAATGGATTCAATAAAATTTCAGCAAATTTTGGATGGTAACTTGATGCCATCTGTGAAAAAGCTGAAGTTAAAGAGAGGATGGCTTCTACAAATGGATAATGATCCTAAACACACCTCAAAATCCACGGGGATTACATTAAGAGGCGTAAACTGAAGATTTTGCCATGGCCTTCACAATCTCCTGACCTCAACATTATTGAAAATCTATGGATAGACCTTAAAAGAGCAGTGCATGACAGACAGCCCAGAAATCTCAAAGAACTGGAAGACTTTTGTAAGGAAGAATGGGCAAAGATACCTCAAACAAGAATTGAAAGACTCTTGGCTGGCTACAAAAAGCGTTTACAATCTATGATACTTGCCAAAGGGGGCAGTACAAGATATTAACTCTGCAGGGTGCCCAAACTTTTGCAGACGCCATTTTTTAGTTTTCTGTAATTTTGAAAGTGTAAATGATGGAAATAAAATCTAACTTTTTTTGACATATTATAAGAATGTCTAATCTGTAATTTGATGTCATTTGGAGATTTTTCCATCTTTCCTAGGCTTTGTTATGCACATTAACCACTTGACAACCGGCCCATAGCCGAAAAACAGCTACAGGGCGGTTGCTTAACTCTGGGAGGGCGTACAGTAACGTCCTCCCAGAATTCCCCTCTTGCGCGCCCCCGCACGCGAGGACATCCGTGATCGCCGGGTCGCGAGGACCCGGCGGATCACGGTAAACGGACGCTCATCGCGGCCGTTTACCACGTGATCGCTCCGTCAAATGACGGAGCGATCACATGTAAGCAAACCGGCGTCATTTGATGACGCCGGTTCCTCTCCCCTCCTCTCTCTGTACCGATCGGTACAGTGTGAGAGGAGAGGGGGAGGGATCGGTGGCAGCAGTGCTGTGGGCGGGATCTGTAGTGCCCACAGCCTGCTCTGCCACCACCGATCCATCCATCCATGCTCAGCCATCCCTCCATACCCTGCAATACACAGCAATAGCCTGCAGTGTATTGCAGGGTATGGAGGGATGGCTGAGCATGGATGGATACCCTGCGATACTCTGCCATACCCTGCGATACCCTGCCATACCCTGCGATACTCTGCCATACCCTGCGATACTCTGCCATACCCTGCGATACCCTGCCATACCCTGCGATACCCTGCCATACCCTGCGATACCCTGCCATACCCTGCCATACCGTGCCATACCCTGCGATACTCTGCCATACCCTGCCATACCCTGCCATACTCTACAATACCCAGCGATACCCAACAATACCCAGCGATACCCAACAATACTCTGCGATACCCAGCCACACCCTGCCATACCCTGCCATACCCTGCGATACTCTGCCATACCCAGCGATACTCTGCCATACCCAGCGATACTCTGCCATACCCAGCGATACCCTGCCATACCCTGCCATACCCCGCGATACTCTGCCATACCCTGTGATACTCTGCAATACCATGCTATACCCTGCAATACCCTCCGATATTCTGCGATACCATGCGATACTCGCTACGATCGAAGCCAGGATCGTTTTTTTCTTTTATTTCAGGATTTCCAGCCTAGAAGTGAGATGTGGGGTCTTATTGACCCCATATCTCACTGTAAAGAGGACCTGTCATGCCATATTCCTATTACAAGGGATGTTTACATTCCTTGTAATAGGAATAAAAGTGATCAAAAAAATTTTTGGGGGAAAAAAGTGTCAAACTAAAATAAATAAAGTAAAATGAACAATAAAAAAAAAATAAAAAATTTAAAGCGCCCCTGTCCCCGTGTGCTCGCATGCAGAAGCGAACGCATACGTAAGTACCGCCCACATATGAAAACGGTGTTCAAACCACACATGTGAGGTATCCCTGCGAACGTTGGAGCGAGAACAATAATTTTGGCCCTAGACCTCCTCTGTAACTCAAAACATGTAACCAGTAAAAAAATTGAAAGCGCCGCCTATGGGGATTTTTAAGTAGCGAAGTTTGGCGCCATTCCACGAGCGTGTGCAATTTTGAAGGGTGACATGTTAGGTATCTATTTACTCGGCGTAACTTCATCTTTCACATTATTAAAAAACATTGGGCTAAATTTACAGTTTTGTTATTTGTAAAGCACAAAACTTTTTTTTCACAAAAAAACGCGTTCGAAAAATTGCTGCGCAAGTACCGTGCTAGATAAAAAGTTGCAAAGTCGCCATTGCATTCTCTAGGGTCTTTGCTAAAAAAACATATATAATGTTTTGGGGTTCTATGTAATTTTCTAGCAAATAAATGATGATTTTTACATGTAGGAGAGAAATGTCAGAATTGTCCTGGGTGCTCCAGAACACCTGATGGCACTCCCTGCATGTTGGGCCTCTGTATGTGGCCACGCTGTGTAAAAGTCTCACACATGTGGTATCGCCATACTCGGGAGCAATAGCAGAATGTGTTTTGGGGTGTAATTTGTGGTATGCTGTGTGTGAGAAATAACCTGCTAATATGACAATTTTGTGAAAAAAAAAAAAAAAAAGAAAAAAAAATCTTGATTTTGCAAAGAATTGTGGGAAAAAATTACAACTTCAAAAAACTCACCATGCCTCTTTCCAAATACCTTGGAATGTCTTCTTTCCAAAAAAGGGGTCATTTGGGGGGTATTTGTACTTTTATGGCATGTTAGGGTCTCAAGAAATGAGATAGGCCGTCAGTACTTCAGGTGTGATCAATTTTCAGATATTGGCACCATAGCTTGTGGACTCTATAACTTTCACAAAGACCAAATAATATACCCCAATTTGTACTTATTTTTACCAAAGATATGTAGCAGTATAAATTTTGGCCAAAATTTATCAAGAAAAATTACAAATTTGCTAAATTTTATAACAGAAACGAAGAAAAATAAATTTTTTTACCGAATTTTCAGTATTTTTTCTTTTATAGCGCAAAAAATAAAAAACCCAACGGTGATTAAATACCACCAAAAGAAAGCTCTATTTGTGTGAAAAAAAGGACAAAAATTTCATATGGGTACAGTGTTGTATGACTGAGTAATTGTCATTCAAAATGTGAGAGCACCAAAAGCTGAAAATTGGTCTGGTTATTAAGGGTGTTTAAGTGCCCAGTGGTCAAGTGGTTAATACACATTTTTACCTGGGGTGCCCAAACTTTCGATCCCCACTGTACCTGTACGTGGCCCTTTAAGAGCCCAGCCATGCAACCCCTCACAGATACTGTACTTGGAGCACAGCAATCAGACCTGTGCAACGCGTTCCCAGAGACTGAGAGGTTACAAAATCCTGGTCCTGGACGACGAGTTGTTGAGGCTTCGGTCAGTAGCAGAAGGAGCAGTGGGGAAGGTGGACGTCTGACCGATGCGTTCAGACAATTTTTTATTCCGCAGCCCCAAGGTATGATCGGTTCCAGCAACCATCGCCAGCGTCTGATATACATGGTGCAGGAATACCTAGGGGCAAGGTCAAAATGGAAACCTTTCCCATCGAAAATCCTCTGGCTTTCTGGGTCTTGAGGATGGATCACTGGCCAGAGCTTGCACAGTATGCAATTGAGCTACTGGCCTGTCCTGCATCCAGCGTTCTTTCGGAACGCACATTCAGTGCTGCTGGAGGCTTTGTCACCGATCACAGGGTGCGCCTGGCCACCGACTCGGTTGATCGACTGACCTTCATAAAGATGAATCAGTCTTGGATCACCACCAGCTACCAGGCACCTGAAGCTGATATAACAGAATAATTTATTTTGAAATGTGAGGGGTTGCAGTGTTGTGCTACCAGCACCAGTGCCTAAGGCCCAATTTTTCAGCCCCTGTTTAACAGGGGCGTGTAATTACAATTTTTTATGCAATGCTTTGCAACAGGTCTGATTGCTGTGCTCCAAGTACAGTATCTGTGAGGGGTTGCAGTGTTGTGGCACCAGCACCAGTGCCTAAGGCACAATTTTTCAGCCCCTGTTTAACAGGGGCGTGTAATTACAATTTTTTATGCAATGCTTTGCAACAGGTCTGATTGCTGTGCTCCAAGTACAGTATCTGTGAGGGGTTGCAGTGTTGTGGCACCAACACCAGTGCCTAAGGCCCAATTTTTCAGCCCCTGTTTAACAGGGGCGTGTAATTACAAATCTTGATCTAATAATTCACAGCAGGGCCCATTCCTGCGCCCACCAAGAGTAACTGTGAGGGCTTACAGTGTTGTGGCAACACCGTCCACCACCATCAAGTGCACAATTTTTCTGCCCCTGTTCAACAGGTGCATGCAATTACAATTCTTGATCTAATAATTCACAGCAGGGCCCATTCCTGTGCCCACCAACAGTAACTGTGAGGGCTTACAGTGTTGCGGCAACACCGTCCACCACCACCACCACCACCAAAGGCCCAATTTTTCCTAACACTGTTGAACAATGGCATGTAATTACAATTCCTGATATAATAGTTCACAGCAGGGCGTTCCAGCGCCCACCAAGAGTAGCTGTGAGGGCTTACAGTGTTGTGGCAACACCAACATCTAATGGGGCAAATTTCTGCAGAGTGTATACGGCAGGCCCCTACTTTCAAACATCCAACTTAGACACGACTCCTATCTCCTCTCTACTGATGCTTTATCACCAAAAATCACTTAAAAATTTTTTTGGATGGAGCTACACTTAAAAATGTACCTGTTCAAAATTACAAACAGATTCTACTTAAGAACAAACCTTCAGTCCCTTTCTTGTTTGCACCGCCTGTATACTGCTGTTCAGAGTATATAGGGTTGTAGGTATAGGGTTTTATTTTGGGTGCGGGTTCCCCTTAATATCCATACAAGACTCAAAGGGGCTGGTAATGGGCTGGGGGGGGGGGGGGGGGGGTGATGGGGTAGCCATGCCATTTTTCTCAAATATTTTCATCCATATTGCCAGGACAAGACATGACATTAAAGCCGCAAGCAGTTTTAAATTTCTTTTTTTTCTCCTTTACAAATGTCATTTTTTGCAGGGACAGTTCTAAACACGGGAAACACATGCCACTTCACAGGCATACTTTAGACACCCCCCCAGGTACCATATTTATATTTTATAGGAATATTTCACTTTTTTTTCACTTTATGCATCATTAAAATGACTGCTCCCGAAAAAACGTCAGTTTTTAAAACTTCTTTTTGCATTGATACATGTCCCCTGTGGCAGGACCCAGGTCCCCAAACCTGTTTTATGACATTAACATGCATATTGGCCCTTATAATTAGCACTTTAGATTTCGAACATTCGCGTCCATTGTAACTAATATTGTTCTAACGTTCACGCGAACTTTCGGTCCGTTCGAAGTTTCTGGTGCGAACCGAACCCGGGGGTGTTCGGCTCATCCCTAGTACCTAGCCAAATGTGTTCTACTTACCTCATACTGTTTTAGATGCATCACCATGTTATACTGTTTATTTTTATGAAGACAACAAAATACATCTTTGACTATGTATTTGTATCTCTGTATTACATTTAAATATGCTTGTTCACTTTTATTTACAATAAAAACTTTATGTAATAAAAAAACATATATTCACAACAAATAGTCTCCATCTGTTGTTTCCTAACATGTTTCACCTACACATGGCTTCTTCAAGAGAAATGTTGCTCAACAGCTATAGTGGGTGGCAGGCCTGCACATGCTTGCTTCCGGTGGTAAAGCATCTGCATCCTACCAGTACTGTCAGATGCTGAAAGGGCGAGAGGGATTTATGGCCGGCCTGACCGCTGGGCATCTTTCTGGAGCCATGCGGTTGCCACTGCTTATTTTTACCATTAAACCCACTGGTGAGAATATTATATTGTTAATTCCATTTAGTATACTTAATGATCAGATTGTTCAGCCTCCTTTAACCATAAAGTATCTATCTTGGGAACTCCTGGTCATAGTATTAGCCCCATGAGGCACCTAGTGATGGTGTGTTCAGATTATTCTAATGCCCCGTACACACGGTCGGAAAATCCGACCACAAAATCCATCTGATTTTTTCAGATGGATTTTGTCCGACACTGGTGTTGCATACACACGGTCGGACAAAGTTGTCGGAAAATCCGATCATTCTGAACGTGGTGACGTTTGTTGTCTACGACGGGACTACGTAGAGGCTAGTAGCCAATAGCTTGGGTCTTGTAATGTGATCTGAGCATGCGTGGCACTTTGTCCGTCGGAATTCGCTACACACGATCAGAAAAAGTCCAATAGGACTTTGTTGTCGGAAAATTTGAAAGCAGGAGATAAAACTTTGTCCGTCAGAAAATCCGACAGAAAAAGTCCGATGGAGCCTACACACGGTCGGAATTTCCGACAACATTGTCCGATAGGACATTTTCTGTCGGAAAATCCGACCGTGTGTACGGGGCATAAGAGGCACTAGTGACTTTTGCTTTTTGTTCCCAGATGGGATTGTTGCCTTTTTTTTATTTTTGGCAGTCCCCCCACCTTGTTGGAGTGGGTTGGGTACTGACAGATTGGTGCCCCCTGGTGTTCATGTGTTTAAATAACTCTATGTAAGTATAAACCCCAAATAAGTCTTTTATATTTAATTCCTTCGTTTTCCTTTTTCTTTTTTATAGCTTTGTTCTTTTGTCTCTCCTGGAGTCACAAAATGACCACCTGTTAAGTTACTACCTCTGGCACCTCACCATTAATTAATATATTTAAAGAACTCAATAAGAGCGCAATAATACCTGCCTATTTGTTGAATTGTAAAAAAACGGGTAAGCACTTTGTTGATAGACATAGTTATGATCATGAATGTACTGTATATGTTCTTGTATTCATACAGCCGGAGCTGTTAAGTGCTATTTCTCCTGAAGAAGTCATATGTAGGTAAAACATGTTGAGAAACAACATCACTGTTGGTGCCAAAAAAAGGACGAGGCTGTTTGTTTTTAATGATGTTCTTTTAAAGAAAATGAATACAATTGTATACAATTTTTTATGTATTAAAATGCTCTTTTGAATTGTGATTTTTGCACCTTGAGCACTGGTTCACATTGGTGCAATTTGGCATGCAATATGATATGTCAAATCGGCGGCAATTGCCGGCAATGGCCCCATCCTAATCCAATTTCCAAAAGTAGTTTCTGTACTACTTTTGGCGATTTCGGGGTGCGATTTCTATTGATATCTGTGCAGAAACCCATACAAATGTCTCTGAAATCGCAGCTGAAATCAGGACTAACAGCTGAACTTGCACAATTTCATTCCCGCACTCAGTATGAACCTAGGCTTAAAATCCTTTTGCGCTTATTGTAAGTTTTAACATAAGGATTTGGTGCAAATTCAATATCTGCCTCCTACCCACATATTCAGAAAAAAAAAATTACTTTTTTTAATCTTTTTAGCCATATAAAATGGATTCATGCATATTTGTCTCTATAAATATGAATCTAACAATCTACAGCATACAAATATATAAAACAGTTTAAGTTCAGTTAATCTATTATCCTAATTTATTTTTTATAATCTGCCTTTTTTTTTTTTTTATACATTTTACTATATCAACTGTTTCATACATTTGCATTAATAATAAATTAATTTGTGTTGATTATGCTTTATGATGCACATTTTTGTTGCATAAATAGGAATTCTGGTTCAAGCTGGATTGGTTTGACAACAAACTAGAGATTTATACATTTCCTTAAATATTTTGTTATTAGTAATTAGTAATACAGTGAAATCTATTGTGTTCTGTGGGGAAACTATGGGAATCCAGCCCATCCCCCTCAGTTATTACCTTTTGTATATCTTGACCCTCTTCATTAGATTGTAAGCTCTACAAGCAGGACTCTCTTATTCCTACTGTATTAAATGTATTGTAATTGTACTGTCTGCTCTTATGTTGTAAAGCTCTACATACACTGCTGGCGCTATATAAATCCTGTATTATAATAATAATAATAATAATAATAAAAATAAATTCATAAAGCCATGTTTGTTACTGCTAATGATACTATTTTTATTCACAAATTTTTGGATATGATCCCTTATCATTCCTTCCAATAGTTTACATGCTATTACTGTTAGGCTGACTGGTCTGTAGTTTCTGGGAAAATATCTCGGGCCCTTTTTAAATATTGGTAATATGTTTGCTTGTCACCATCAGCTGGTACCATTCCAGCCAGCCAGTAAGGTGTTTTTAAAATATAAGAATAAAAGTTTAACTATAACATGGCTAAGTTCTTTGAGAACTCTTGGGTATAAGCCATCCAGTCCTGGTGATTTGTTCACATTAAGTTTTTATAGTCTTTTTTAAACACTGGTCTCTGTCAGCCACAAGGATACATTCACTACAATGTTATGAACATTACTGTCTTATTTAATATACCCCTTCCATTTTATTCATATAAACCGAGGAGAAGAATGTATTTATGACAATTGCCTTCTCCCTTTCACTTGTGGCAAACGTCCCCTAATTATCTTTTTAGCAAGGCCAATGTGTTCTGACCTCGCCTGTCTACTATTACTATATATGAAAAACCTTTTTGGATTTTTTTTTACTTTGCTCAGCAGTGTGTTACTTATTTTAGTTGCACTGTTCTTGCTCTTGTACTTCCTATTGTATTCTGTGTAGTTTTGCAATGCTGATGGTGGCACTTCAGCCTTTTACCTTTTGCAATGTCACTTTACTAAGTTCTTTGAGAACTCTTGGGTATAAGCCATCCAGTCCTGGTGATTTGTTCACATTAAGTTTTTATAGTCTTTTTTAAACACTGGTCTCTGTCAGCCACAAGGATACATTCACTACAATGTTATGAACATTACTGTCTTATTTAATATACCCCTTCCATTTTATTCATATAAACCAAGGAGAAGAATGTATTTATGACAATTGCCTTCTCCCTTTCACTTGTGGCAAACTTCCCCTAATTATCTTTTTAGCAAGGCCAATGTGTTCTGACCTCGCCTGTCTACTATTACTATATATGAAAAACCTTTTTGGATTTTTTTTACTTTGCTCAGCAGTGTGTCACTTATTTTAGTTGCACTGATCTTGCTCTTGTACTTCCTATTGTATTCTGTGTAGTTTTGCAATGCTGATGGTGGCACTTCAGCCTTTTACCTTTTGCAATGTCACTTTACACTAGTGTTTAGCCAGCCAGGTTTGACTTTTGTTCTTCAGTGTTCTTTGTTGCAAGAATTTGATTCCATTTAGTGTTATGTAGTATAAAGTGCAGCTTACTGTGTTATAGCAGTATTCAATCCCAAAGCAAACATTTATTATACTGCAGCTTACAAATTCCTAGATGTGATGGCCCATTAGTTTCCCTTTTTAGTATTTTTTCCTTTATTTTCATTAGGTTATGCATCCAGCAAGTCTGTTGTTTTTTCAACAGAACAAGCTCTCTTGCAAATGTAGCAGTTAGACTGTTGAGACAAACCATTTACCACTGGCAGGGATGCTTACAATGATCAGTTATTTTTTATTTATGTAAAATTTTTGTCTCAAAATAAAAAAAAGACTGTTGCTGTAACTTCGGTGTGAACTATAGTTTGGCTTCAAGTTGTTAGTGTATCTAAATCTTTCTACTAGTACATCTACCCCCCCCCCCCCCCCCAGACTGACAGTGCTGCCACCACATTTAACTATTGGTAAGCTGCCTAATATAACATTTTTGGGGTTAAATACCTCTTTAAAAAATGTAATGTTCTTGCCCTACCCTCGTGCCTCCTTTTCCTATAATTTATGGCAAAGCGATTTACTCTGTGATCACTCTTTCCTACAATATTCCTTACTTTCACATCCACAATCAGCTCTGTGTTGTTTGTAATTAGAAGGTCCAGCACAGCATCACTTCTGGTGAAATGAAAATTATGAAATTGTCATGCATCATGTTCAGGAAATGACACAACCTAAGTAGAGTGAGTAGTTCTGTCTGCTCAGTCAACATCAGCAGGATAGTTACAGTCCTCCATGATTATAACATTGCCCTGGCTCTCTACCATTCCTAGCTGTGAAAGATTGGTCTCTTCCTCATTCTTAACATAATGGGGCCTATAGCATGCATCCACAATTAATTTACTGCAAAAGATGGTTGAGAGGGTCCAAAATGTTATACAGCACCTCTTCCCAGTAGAATAGTATGGGTACATAGGAGGAGTAGAACAAGGGATTATGACGGTGCCAAATAAATGTTTGTCAACAATTCAATGCATTTTTCAAAAGGTTTTTTTTATTAGAAAATATTATAAAAAAAAAAAAAGTTTTTTAACAAATTTCAAGTTCTATGATTTTTTAGAATGAAAGTAGTGCTCAAAGCCCCCTATGACAACATATTATCAATAATAGTGTAGAGAGTTAACAATAAAGGTATGCATGTCAGTATTTTAAATACATTCAATCAGTGGGTTTAATACAACCAAGAGTCCAGATCAACATATTACTCAATTGATGATGCAGGCCATGGGTTTGCCGACATGTTTCGCCATTCTGATGGCTTCTTCAGGGTAGGCCTGCTAGTCATTTAGTTTGTCTGAATATTAAACAATAAATACATATAAGTTTATATTGAAAAAACACAGTTTAATTATTAGAGCAAAACATTTCGCGAGAGTGGACACCCTAAATTCTGTCCATCTCATGCGCTATGTGCCGAATTCCAAAGCCCAGCAAAGAGCATACTGTTCAGCAATCTTGGTTTTAGTGACATATTTCCCTATCAGTCCTTCTGATAATGGAGTACCCTACCTCCACCTATCGTTGTCTGTAACCTTGTCCCCATCCTCATTGGAGTAGTCATTGCTTTAGCAGCTAGGGGAGGTAGTGTGCTTTAGCAATGCCACTCCTGACCTGATATCCCCAACATGACACAACCAAGTGTATTTATTGTGATGTATTAACTCAGAACTAGCCTCTCTAATACTTGTGCCTCTAGCTGTAACCCAACTACTTACCTCTGGCATATGCACCTTCAGATCACTACCCTCCTCTATACTGGCCCCAGTCAGCACCTGATGGGTAGGATCCACACTCCTATCCAGGTTGCTGATGCTTCGCAGTGTTGCCAGCTTTTTCTTTAGATCCAGAATCTGGGCTTCCAAATGAACAACCTGCTCACATCTCACACAGCAGTATTCACCTTTAAACAGTTGTTCAAGGATCATATACATGGATCAAGATGTGCACTGGGTCGCATCACTATTCTTGTAGGACACATTACCACTAATATTATGGAGATAATGAAAAATAAATATATATTTATTTTATTTAATTGAATTAAGTTTATTCTAATCACTTATTTATTTTCCCCAACTGTTTGAAAAGTAACATAAGTAACAGAAACCCCCACTTAGTACTCACATTGACCCCAACCCCAGTGCTCCCAATAACTCTACCAATAACTAGACATGTGCAACTTGTTTAGTTCCAAATTAGTTTTTTAACGAAATTTGACAAATTCGTTAATTTCCGAATTTCCACAAATTTGCTAATTTCCGAATTTCCACAAATCTGTTAATTTCCGAAACCACTTAACCACTGCAATACCGAGCTATAGTCATATGACGTTCGCAGATGGGATCTCCCATCCTGGGCGGGTATCATATGACGTCCTTGGCTTCTTGCCGCTCCTGCAGGCCCCCGAGGGCTCGCAGCGTGGCAATCGTGGATTAGGTGTGTCCCTCAGACACAGCCCATCTCACCTCGTGCAGAGCGGCGATCGGGGATGAGGCTTGTCACCCTGACACAGCCCAACCCCGATCGCAGTAAAGAGGCAATGAAATTGTCTTTTTACCACATGACCGGCAGTGTCCAATCACAGCAGGTCACAGAATGTAAACAAACCACGGTAACGAGATGTTACCGGTTCTCCTCACACACCGAGCGTGTGTGAGAAGGAGATTGCGGTAACATCTCGTTACTGCTTAGTGTACACCAACACACACTGATTACCCCCCAATAAAGAGGACCTGTCACCAGCCATCAAAGTACCTGTCACCAGCCATCAAAGTACCTGTCATCACCCATCAAAGTACCGGTCACAGCCCATCTGAGTACCCGAGTACCTGTCACAGCCCATCTGAGTACCCGAGTACCTGTCACAGCCCATCTGAGTACCCATGTACCTGAGTACCTGTCACAGCCCATCTGAGTATTTACTGAGTACCTGTCACAGCCCATCTGAGTACCCGAGTACCTGTCACATTCCATCTGAGTACCTGAGTACCTGAGTACCTGCCACAGTCCATCTGAGTACCCGAGTACCTGTCACAGCCCATCTGAGTACCTGAGTTCCTGTCACAGCCCATCTGAGTCCCCGAGTACCTATCACAGTTCATCTGAGTACCAGAGTACCTGTCACAGTCCATCCGAGTACCCGAGTACCTGGGTACCTTTTTACAGTTCATCTGAGTACCCAAGTACCTGTCCTCGATCCATCCGATTAGCCACGCACTCTGCTGTGGTGTGTGTAAGATGCTCTCCTGAGAATACATTCTCGAGTGGTGGTTCCCACTGCGGTCTCAAGCTGTATAGCCATATAGTAGGGTAGCGGTGACAATGGCGGTAATAGCTGCACTCACTTTGGGCTGGTAGGCCTTGGGCAATTCAGGCAGGTCTAAATAAAGAAAAGAAATTTCAGGTCGGACCTTATACACTTTAGAGAGGCTGGGTTGGATGGACTTCTCCTTCTATTTACACCACAGCTTTATCCCAGTCCCTACAGCTTTGACTATAACAGCTTGTGATACTAACAGCAGACTTACATATCTTATGCTGATATAGCTACAGACTCTCACATGGCTATTTAGCAGCCCATGGGCACATCATACTATCCCAGGAGATGAACATTTTTATTTTTCCTTTTACTCCAGTCTATTGTCTCCATATGGCCACATATGGTATTATATGTTAAATACATTATTTTGTTTTTGGTTTTTATACTATGGTTCATGGAACTGTATTTGAGATCTACAGACCTGTAGAGCTCCAGCACCTTATTCATCCATTGTGGTTTTATGATGGGGTGCTAGCTCCTCAAGGTACAGGCAGGTCCTATTCCTTATATTTTATATACATTATTTTTGGGAGTAGGGGGCTCTTGGGGATTTTTTCTGCATTTTATATGCTGATAAACTCTTTGTAGAGGTAACTCATAAGGGTGTGTTTATCTTTCCTTTTTTTTTTTTCTGACATTTGAATTGTTGATTACACCCCCTTCACATTACTATAGGGGAATACCTCTCTCTTTTGTTTTATGGTGCAGAGCTCCCAGGACCATTTTTCTCTTTTTTTTGTTATATGATACCACTGATAGAAAAAAAGGGGGTACTCCTGCGCTATCACTAAAGGTGAAGATAGAAATAAATAGTGCAACTGCTGCAAACACCAATAGGTGAATCCGGGACTAAAAATTGTACAATAACTGTGAATGGTGCTGTGCTGTTGTAAACAAGATGATAAAAAAAATATATATATGTATATACTAATAAGTATTAAAATAAACACAAGCTAGCAATCCAACTCTAGTATCAAATGTGTATAACTAAAGTGCAACGGTGAAATATTCAAATTGAACACAAGATGGCAGTAGAGCTCCAAAGTCCACTGCATGTAACTTCTTAAGGTACAACAGTGAAATAAAACATCTAGTGCAAGTATGCAAAAACACTAAATCAAACAGTGCTTGATAGATGCATAAAGTGCAATAGTAGATAATCTCTGTATTCAGTAAAAGTGAAACGTGATGTTGAAATCTTAATCATGCGAACTACAAAATGTGTGGTGGGTATCTCTTCTTTCCATGCAGTGACGCCTCTAAAGGGAGTGGCCTCTTATCTTACAGTGGTAACAGCTTGAAAACATAGCAATTGTCAGATTTCCTCTGTGGGTCCTTTCATGGGCGTTTGTTGGTTCCTATAACCTGGGGGGTCCTCCTTGTATTGGTACAGCAATCTGTAATATGGATGATGACTCCACTGTATAACACTTCCACATACACCTCAGCAGGATAAAGAGGAGGGAGAGGAATGCCCAAATAGTGTAGTATGTCATGTAAAAAATGTATTTAATAAAAACACAGTACAAGGTAACACTCATATTTGACTATGGTAAAGCAAGCAAATCTCCACGAGCACCGAGATCGTCACCTGTGTCACTTTCAGTTGTGCCTGTCAGCAAATCCCTGCATGTATCGTCACGGGTCACATGACTTCAACAGTGGTTCCCTGATTGAGCTCTACTGCCATCTTGTGTATAATTTGAATATTTCACCGTTACACTTTAGAACTTATACACATTTGATACTGGAGTTGGATTGCTAGCTTGTGTTTATTTTAATATTTATTAGTGTGTATTTTTTTTTTAGTTTATCATCTTGTTTATAACAGCGCAGCACCATTCACAGTTATGATACCACTGATGTCACTGTCATCACATGGTGAAACATGACAGAAGTTGTGGCTCAGTAGTGAGAAGATAACAGGAACAAACCATGGTCAGCAAGAGCCAAGAAAGATGGTACAAATACAGCAGGCAAAGACAGAGTCAATGACAGGCAGGATCAGCAACAATGACATACAGAATTTTTAGTTGGATAACAAGTCAAGGTTGATACACGAGCAGGGCAGCAGACAGGGGAGAACCATAGCACAGTCAGAAAACAAGCCAGGCCAGTATCAGATATCAGGATCAGATGTAGAATCTTGAGTCACAAAATATAACTGAAGATCTCTCAGCTCCTTAGTCTTGCAGGTCTCAACCTAGATAAATTAGCTTGGTGCCCCTATTAAAGGGTTTGTGCTGAAGCCTGATCTTCTGGCTAGCTAGATCTTCCTGAACCTGAAAGCCTTGACAGCCCAGATAAGGTTTCTATAAATCTATTGCTTCATGCAATTAGAGATTGCAAATATTCTATTGATATCGTTTAGTGCAGAATCCACAGTGCACAACCATCATGGATGAAGCAGAGTCTGCATATATAATAGGCAAAACAGCTATATTGAGTAGTTTTCATTTAAATGTAAACTATCTAAAATATCTAGGAAAATAAGTTCCCCATAGGTTAGGCTCTTAAGAATAAATGTAAATCACATTCCACAATAACTCCTGACTTACAGAATACATTTTGTTGGTTTTAAATGACATGCAATAACTTTGGCAGATTGCGAGAAATCAACTTAACCAGTTAGAACAATAAAATATGTTTTGGGATTGGTTGTCAGATGCAACTGCATCTTGCACATTTAAATCTTTACAATCTTAAAGATATATAGGGTTTTAAATGTGTCCTGCTGATTGGCTAGAAGTAAATATCCTCATTAAACGAGAGGCACATCTGTCTCTATTCTCTCATATCATCTCTAAAGTTCAAGGCTTATTATGTCATCTTGTCTATTAGACATATTACAGTTAAATGAAACAATGGACACAGCTGCTGCTCCTTGTTTGCAAAACAGCGGACCACAGAAAATATCTCCCCTGGGAACATGTAATTAGCATCTATAAACTACAGATGTTAAAACAAATGGTGCTGTAACTGGTCCATCATGTATGATCACTGAATATTATTATGTAGAGGCAGACATTTATGTCAGAATGAAAATACATTCTGAAGGTTTCTGAAATGACTATGTAAGTAAAATATAATACAGGCTGCAGGCCACTTGTTGTAAATATGCTTCCACACCTTCCCCTGCAGAAACTTTACCTGATTTGGCCATGGTGATAACCCTACAGCTGAGCATCTTAAGTTTTTACTCCCAGACTTAAAGAGACTATCTCAGCTCTTATTGCTGCAGTACGCACCACTTTAAAACCCAAGGACAAGCCTGCAGATTTTACCAGTGCTGTCCCCTGTCTAGGTTCCTTAAGGGTCCTCAAGACTGCTAAGATCTTTACGGTGCACCTGGTTTTCACATTTGTCCTTTGCATAGCATGCATTAAGGTGAAAAAACACAAACCTTTACAACCCCTTTAACCTCTGCATACCGAATAAGAGAGTCATTGAACTTCCACTGCCAGTTCCTATGGGGCTTGACCAAGAGAAAAAGCTTCAACACCACTGAGGTACGATCAGATAGAATACACATCTCAATATAGGCTTGGTGCACACAGTGGAGGGCTGTTTGTTTAAGAAAGAAGCAATCAATGTGTGAGTAAGTCTGATGTGCCGCTGAAAAGGTGAAATATTTCTCCTTACTGTGGAGCACCTGCCAAACATCCACCAACTACTCTGCATGAATGAGTTGTTTAAATCCTCACTAAATATGAGGGTGCTCTCAGCAAAGGTAGTAAGATTGTCCATGCATGCTTTCAGAAAAGTAATCTGGTCAGTATTTGGGACATAGAGATTTGCTATGGTTACTACAGTCCCTTCCAGCATCCCCTTCACAAACAGGTATCCACCAAGGGCATCTGCCTTAGTGTCTTTCAAGGTCCACTCAACACTGTTGGCAGGAATCACACTAAATCCTCTGGATTTAGTATCCAGGGAGGGGCTGTGATACACGTGAGGGTACCAAAAGTTGGTAATGTGTTGGGCCTGTCCGGTTCTGATTGATTCTCTTGAAGGAATGCGACCTGAATTCTTGATCCCCATAGGTCGCCCAAAACTCGTGATCGCTTCTCTGGTATATTAAGAGCCTTCACATTCCAGGACATAATATTGGTAGGCAAATTAGAGATGAGCCTCTGTGCTAGGTCAGAGGAGCCATATCGTGTGTAGACTATCCACTGTTATCAGTCAAAATACGGAGGTGGAGCTTGGACCAGGGAAAGGGGAAAGAGAGAGAAAAAGGGAGTGGTTGGAGATATGGAAGGGGGATGGTAAGTAATAAAAAAAGGGGAAAAACTGACTCCTGTTTAATGTGCAGAAATTAGGATCTTTGAAACACTCCTCTAGATCTGAGCGACCAAACCATTCAGTTGGCCCACCGTGGAAAAAATACAAGAACATATAAGTTGAAGTAAGGAAAGAAAAGCTAGAACTTTGATATGAGCTCAGCTGAAAGGCAGGATCCTCTGTAGAGAGAAAAAGTCCAGCCCTGAGCTCTACCACGGCTAATATTGTTCATAAAGATGGAAGGCTGTGAGGTCCATGGAGATGTGTGAAGTGAGAAACCCCAATTAGGAACTAATGCCCCACATGGGAAGAAATTAAATAAGTCCTCATCAAAGTGTTCCCGCTGGGTTCTAGAGGCTTTTCTGTCCTTGGGCATGTGAACGGTGAGGTATGTCTTGAATCCTGCTACTGTGATAGAGTCCACACTGAATGACGCTCTCTAAATAAGCGTCCTCACAGTGCGTAATGTCTTACACACCCTCCTTCTACTGATTTTAAAGCCCAGGTTCTGAGGTGCATAGGCATCTCTGAATCAGAGATTCACACAATCCTTAAAGTTAGGATTCATAGACATGTGCAGAACGAAAAAATTTGTTTTGCTTTGTTTCGATTCGTTTTTTACATAAATTTGTTTAGTTAAATTTGTTTCATTCATTTAATTCATTTTCAGAATTCGTTTAGTTTATGTTCTTTGGAAATTGGAAAACTATTCAAATTTGAAAAAGTTTTGAATTTGAATCATTTTCGAATTTGAATAGTTTTCCAATTTCCAAAGAGAATAAAATAAAATAGAAAATAAAAGAAAAGAATATAATAGCATAAAGCTGAACAAAATAGGATAGAAAATAAAAGAACAGAATAGAATGGACTATAATAGAATAGAAAGGAATATAATAGAATAACAAAAATTTAATAAAATAGATAGATTATAACCATCTTCTGAAACTCAAATAGAATTAAAAAATAATAATTCTAAAAACAATAGAATAAAATAGAAATAATATAACCATTTTCCAAAATTCAAATAGAATCAATTTGAATTGGAATGGGATAGAAAATAATAGAGTAGAATAGAATAGAAAATAACACAATAGTATTGAAAAATCAACAGAATAGAATAGAATGCATATAACCATATTCCTATTCTAATCTATTCTTTTCAATTCTATTCAAAATCAAACTGATTCTATTTGAATTTTGGGGATTTTTTTTTATCTTTCTATTCTATTCTATTGTTTTTTTTATTCTATTCATTTCTATTCTCTTATAGTCTATTCTATTATTTTTTTGTCTATTCTATTCTTTTCTATTCTATTCTTTTCTTATGTATTCAAATTCAAATGTATTCTATTTGAAATTCGAATTTCAGAAGATAGTTATATTCTTTCTATGTTATTCTATTCAGAGGAACTGAATTTATTCACTCTTGAAAAGAGGAGATTAAGGGGGGATATAATCATCGTGTATAAATATATAAGGGTTCCATATAGTGAACTTGGTGTTTGAGTTATTCCCTTTATGGTCAACACTGAGGACAAGGGGGCACTCTTTATGTCTAGAGGAAAAGAGATTTCATCTCCAAATACAGAAATGTTTCTTCACAGTAAGAGCTGTGAAAATGTGCAATAGACTCCCTCCAGAGGTGGTTCTGGCCAGCTCAGTAGATTGCTTTAACCACTTCCCGCCCGGTCAATAGCAGATTGACGTCCGGGAAGTGGTTTCGTTATCCTGACTGGGCGTCATATGACGTCCTTCAGGATAACAGCCGCCGCGCGCACGTGGGGGCGCGCATCGCGGCGATCGGTGGAGCGGTGTGTCAGTCTGACACACCGCTACACTGATCTCGGTAAAGAGCCTCCGGCGGAGGCTCTTTCCCACGTGATCAACCATGTCCAATCACGGCTGATCACGATGTACACAGGAAGAGCCATTGATCGGCTTTTCCTCACTCGCGCCTGACAGACGCGAGTAGAGGAGAGCCGATCGGTGGCTCTCCTGACAGGGGGGGTATGCGTTGATTGTTTATCAGCGCAGCCCCCCCTCAGATGCCCACACTAGACCACCAGGAAAGCCCCCAGGACCACCAGGGAAGCCCCCAGCATGTGGATGGCTAGGTACATCCCCCATGGCCATCCACATGTTAAAAAAAATGCAAAAAATATGCCAATCAGTGCCCACAGATGGGCACTGATTGGCACATCATATTTATTTAAAAAAAATGTTTAAAAAAGGGATGCCCAGCAATGCCACCCATCAGTGTCATCAGTGCCACTCATCAGCGTCCATCAGTGCCACCTATCAGTGCCCATCCGTGCCCACCCATGCCCACCTATCAGTGCCCATCCATGCCACCTATATTTGTGCATCAGTGCCACCCATAAGTACCCGTCAGTGCCGCCTATGAGTGCCCATCAGTGCCACCTGAGTGCCCATCAGTGCCGCATACCAGTGCCACCTATCAATGCCCATCAGTGCCACCTATCAGTGCCCATCAGTGCTGCCTATCAGTGCCCATAATCGGTGCCACCTCGTTGGTGCCACCTCATCGGTGCCCAGTGCCGCCTTATCAGTGCCCATCATTGAAGAAGAAAACGCACTTATTTACAAAAAAGATTAACAGTGACAAAGAAAAACTATTTTTTTTGCAAAATTTTCGGTCTTTTTTTGTTTGTTGCGCAAAAAATAAAAATTGCAGAGGTGATCAAATACCACCAAAAGAAAGCTCTATTTGTTGGAACAAAATGATAAAAAAATTTGTTTGGGTACAGTGTAGCATGACCGCGCAATTGTCATTCAAATTGCGACAGCACTGAAAGCTGAAAATTGGCTTGGGCGGGAAGGTGTCTAAGTGCCTGGTATTGAAGAGGTTAAGAAAGGCCTGGATTCTTTCCTAAATGTACATAATATAACTGGATACTAACATCTATAGGTAAAGTTGATCCAGGGAAAATCTGATTGCCTCTCTGGGATCAGGAAGGAATATTTCCCCTGCTGTAGCAAATTGGATCATGCTTTTCTGGGGGTTTTTCTCCTTCCTCTGGATCAACTGTGGGTATAGGATTGGGTATATGGGATTGTATGATATTTTTTATTTTATTTAAAAAAAAATTATTGTTGAACTAGATGGACTTGTGCCTTTTTTCAACCTAACTACATAGTAGCTGTAGCTATGTAACTATGTAGCTATGTAGCTATGTAACTATGTAACTATGTTACTATGTATTTGTTTCAATTATATTCTAGTTTATTCTGTTCTTTTATTTTCTATTCTATTTTATTCTGTTAGGAAATTGGAAAACTATTCAAATTGGAAAACGTTTCAAATTCAAATTTGAAAACTATTTGAATTCAAAAAGTATTCGAAAACGATTCTAATTCGAATTTCGTCTGAATTTTTTTTTCGTTATTTCGAATTCGTTAAATTTCTGTACTATTGTAATTCGGAAATTCGAATACATCTGAATTTCTGAAAAACATTTGGAACGAAACAAACTGCACATGTCTAGTTAGGAAATTCACTGCCTATAAAGTTTAGCACTGCACATGGAAGGCATATTTTGTTTGGTGCAAGGCAAGTAACCCCAGGAAATTCTCCATTGGTTGAATCCTTGCCCCTTTGCAAATGAACCTGGTACCATGGAGAATTAGAGCTTAAAGCTAGCAGTCTTGTTCCAAAGACTGCCAACTTTAAACTCTCTTTTGACCATTGTAACCTGTGTCTCCCATGTAGATCCCATGTGTTCCCTCCTGTAACTCCAAAGATTTTAATATTTTGCTTTCCATTCTCACTCCATTCACACTCACATGATTGTGTTTTTTTTGTTGCCCATAAATCTTTGAGCGTCCAGGCTGGTGGCTTTATCCTGTAAAGAACCAGTTTTGGTCTTACACAGGGACAGGGTGATATTTAGGCTAAAGCTTCTGTCTTTGCTAAGGTAGCTTCAGCCTTTTACCTCATCCAGGACATCATTATTCATTCCCTTTATCCGTCATTAGTACATCAGAAGGAAATTTCCCTTCCATTGGATGTTGTTTTGCTGTAAATGTCTACTTCACAGCCACTACTTCCATTAGAAAGACTGACTTTATCTTTGTTTATTTCTGATGGTCCCTATAAAAGGGAACCTGTTTCTTATTCCACTATTTCTCAGTGGCTTAGATACAGCATCTTTTAGGTTATGGTATAAAAGATACATTTCACCCTTTCTTGTCAAGGCAAACAGTACTAGATCTGTGATTGCTTTTTGCCATCAAGCTATTGTTTCCCAGATTTGGAAGCCTGCCACTTTGTCTTACTTGTCCTCTAAGTTTAAGCAGGTAGATGTTCAAGCCTCTTCTGATACCAGTTTTGGGCATAAGGCTCTTCGGGTGGCTCTTTGAGCTGCAGATAGTGCCCAGTTCATTTTTGTGTGGGCTTGTTTGTGCTTTTGCTCACCCAGTTTTACTGCTTTTGAACATTTCTAAAGACTCTGAATTCTTGTGTCCCTCATTGAATGAGAAAGAAAACGTTTTGTTTTTGTTTTTATATTCTGTAAAATATACAGTATTTCTTGTAGTGCATTGAGGAACACAGATCCCACCCCTCTGTGTTTATTTTCTTATTTAAAATATTTTATTGAATTTTATAATTATCAACAAAATTCTATTAACAGAGCATGTACAATAATATAATAGGAATAGACATTCCATTAACAGAGCATGTACAATAGTATAGTAGAAAAGAGCGTAATCATTCAGGAAAGTAACTATTATGCCGCGTACACACGTTCGGACTTTGTCCGCCGGACCTAGTCCAGCGGACAAACCGCCGGACTTTCCAGCGGGGCTTCGCCGGACTTTCCGAGCGTGTGACTTGCCCACACACGCCCGGACTTCTCCGGCGGACAATCCGCGGGAAAAAGTCTGCGAGACTTTTGAAAATGAACGGACTTGCCCACACACGGAGCAGTCCATTCATTTAGAACGTAACTGCAGGTAGACGGGGCTGGCGAAGGCAGTGAATGCCGCCGCGCTAGCCCCTTTACCTGGCATGGATTTAAAGGGTCCCCCCCAAATCCATCTCAGACCCTTATCCGAGCACGCAGCCCGGCAGGCAAGGAAAGGGCCGTACCAGGCCGCGTGCCCTCAACATGGGGGGTGCCCTGGGGAAAGGGGGGCCGTGTGGCCCCCCCACCCCAAAGCACCTTGTCCCCATGTTGATGAGGACAAGGGCCTCTTCCCGACAACTCTGGCCGTTGGTTGTCGGGGTCTGCGGGCGGGGGCTTATCGGAATCCGGGAGCCCCCTTTAATAAGGGGGCCCCCAGATCCCGGCCCCCTACCCTATGTGAATGAGTATGGGGTACGATGTACCCCTACCCATTCACCTAAGATGTAAAGTGTTAAGAAAAAAAAAACACACAATTTTTTAAAAATATTTTATTGCACTGCTCCGGGGGTCTTCTTCCGTCTTGGGGGGTCTTCTCGCCGGACTCCTCCGTTATTTACCTAGCTCTTTTACTGAGCAGAGGAGGCCGGCTACCTTCTTCGTCGTCGAAGCCGTCGTCTGGGGGTCTGGATCCGCCTTCGGGAGTCTTCCGGGGTCTTCCGGGGTCTCTTCTGTTCTTGTCGCTGTCGTCGTTTTCTGCGCCGCCTTCTTCTTCTTCTTCTTCTTCTTCTTCTTCTTCCTCTTCCGATGTTGACCCGTCGCTCTCTCTGGCCGGAATGCCAGAGCCGCGCTGTACTGGGACTTACATAGGGACAAGGGGACAGGGTCACATGCTCATGTCACATGGTCTGAGATGGATTTGGGGGGGGACCCCCACGCCGTTTTTTTTCGGCGTGGGGATTCCCTTTAAATCCATGCCAGGTGAGGGGGCTAGCGCGGCGGCATTCACTGCCTTCGCTAGCTCCGTCTACCTGAAGTCACGTGCTAAATGAACGGACTTTCCGATGATCGTCAAGTCCGTTCATTTCCAAAAGTCTGGCGGACTAGCATACTAACGGCGGGATTGTCCGCCGGACTGCCAAGTCCAGCGGATAATTGTAAAACAAAACTTAAAACCTAGTCCGCCGGACTTTTGGCGCCAAAAAGTCCGCCGGCGCCCACACACGGGGGGGATTGTCCGGCGGACTCGAGTCCAGCGGTCAATCCCGCGGGAAAGTCCCTTCGTGTGTACGAGGCATTATAATGCCTCATGTACACTGCTGCTTGTAAACGGACGTTCAGAGGCAGATGGATGCTTTTTTCAGCTGCCCCTGAACTCATCCAATGTTATCTTATGTGTACATGTACACAGGTTCATTTAATGTCGTTTTTAGGCAGTTGCATTAAGAGGCTTTTCTTTGAAGGCAAAAAAATTTGTTAAGACCCTGAAGTTTCCAACGTTTCAGATGCCAAACGCGTCTCAACGGGGCTAAACGCAGTGGAGGTTTGTTTAGAAGTGTTTTTAACCGCTTCCCGACCGGCCACTGCAGATATACGTCAGCAGAATGGCTCGGGCAGGCAGAATCACGTACCTGTACGTGATCGTGCATGTGCCTGCCCGTGGGTCGCGCGCGCGCCGCTAGCGGCGCGCTCGCGACCCGGTCGGGAGCTCCGTGACCCTGGCCGCGGGACCAGCGGACCCGATCGCCGCTGGTATCCCGCGATCGGGTTACGGAGCGGAAGAACGGGGAGAGGTCTATGTAAACAAACCTCTCCCCGCGCTTCCTACACTGACTGTCAGTGATCGGCGGTTCCCTGTCATCGGGAACGCCGATCAATGACGTCACACGTACAGCCACGCCCCCCTACTGTAAAAAAAAACACAACACGTCACACTGACTCCTCCCCGCCCCCTAGTGGTTAACCCCCTAACTACAACTGTCATTTACATAGGAATCAGTGCTATTTAAATAGCACTGATTGCTGTATAAATGACAAATGTCCCAAAAATGTGTCAAAAATGTCCGATGTGTCCGCCATAATGTCGCAGTCACAATAAAAATCGCTGATCGCCGCCATTACTAATAAAAAAAAAAATATTAATAAAAATGCTATAAAACTATCCCCTATTTTGTAAACGCTATAACTTTTGCGCAAACTAATCAATAATCGCTAATTGCGATTTTTTTTACCAAAAATATGTAGAAGAATACGTATCGGCCTAAACTGAGGAAAAAAAATGTTTTTTTTATATATTTTTTGGGGATATTTATTATAGCAAAAAGTAAAAAATATTGCATTTTTTTTCAAAATTGTCGCTCTATTTTTTTGTTTATAGCGCAAAAAATAAAAACCGCAGGGGCGATCAAATACCACCAAAAGAAAGCTCTATTTGTGGGAAAAAAGGACGCCAATTTTGTTTTGGAGCCACGTCGTATGACCGCGCAATTGTTAGTTAAAGCGACGCAGTTCCGAATTGCAAAAAGGGGCCTGGTCCTTTAGCTGCAAATTGGTCCGGGGCTGAAGTGGTTAAAGGTGCCCTTTTTTTTACATTACAAAACTTAAAAATTATAGCAAATGATGACAAAAAATATTTAAAAAACGTGTAATTCCTTGCAATGCTTCATAGACCATTTATATACCCCTAATGAGCCCATAATCCAACCCAATACACCACTAGAATTGCTGTTAGCCAAAGTAGAATTTGACCTATATGTTTGTTAGATTTGAACAAGATTTGAACAAGATGACCCCGCCATTGAGCTTGACCCCCGGCTTGATCAAACATAGTTGCATGAAATTTAATATCTGGCTTTTTTAATTTCCTCACATATGCTCATTATGGGATCCATAGTAAAGGCACCGAAATTGAGGTATATACAAGTACACTGCTGCTCTCTCAGCTGCTGCTACTCACTCTGGTCTCACAGAATGGCTGAAATAGTTAACCGATTCCCGACCGCCTCACGCAGATATACTGCCTCAGAAGGGCACGTACAGGCAGAATCACGTACCTGTACGTTGCCCTTTAAGAGGCGGCTTGCGGGCGCAGGGAGATTCTTGAGCGTGATCGCGGGTCCCGCGGACTCGATGTCCGCGAGGATACCCGTGATCGTCTCACGGAGAGGAAGAACGGGGAAATGATAATGTAAACAAGCATTTCCCTGTTCTGCCTAGTGACACTGTCACTGATCATAGCTTCCTGTGATCGGGAGCGGTGATCAGTGTTGTGTCACACACAGCCCCTCCCCCCCACAGTTAGAATCACTCCCTAGGACACACTTAACCCCTACAGCGCCACCTAGTGGTTAACCCCTTCACTGCCAGTCCCATTTACACAGTAATCAATGCATTTTTAATTGCACTGATCGCCATAATGTCACAGTCACGATAAAAAAAAAATATTAATAAAAATGCCATAAAACTATCCCCTATTTTGTAAACGCTATAACTTTTGTGCAAACCAATCAATAAACGCTTATTGCGATTTTTTTACCAAAAATATGTAGAAGAATACGTATCAGCCTAAACTGAGGAAAAAATACATTTTTATATTTTTTTGTGGGTATTTATTATAGCAAAAAGTAAAAAATAATGCGTTTTTTTCAAAAGTGTTGCATTTTTTGTTTATAGCGCAAAAAATAAAAACCGCAAAGGTGATCAAATATGACCAAAAGAAAGTTCTATTTGTGGGAAAAAAAAAGGACGTCAATTTTGTTTGGGAGACACGTCGCACGGCCGCGCAATTGTCAGTTAAAGCGACGCAGTGCCGAAAAAGTGCTCTGGTCGCCAGTCAAATGGTCCGGGGCTTAAGTGGTTAAATAATACTGTTTTTTGTGCTTTGGGAGGGTCTTATGATGTTATCTTAAATAAATGCTCCTCGGCGCGAACGCGGCAAAACGTGGAAAAATGCAACTAAACGCAGCATGCAAACACGGCTAAACAGGCATTTTTAAATGCCAGTTTCAAGCTTTCAAAAAAAACGTTCAGAAGAAGTTGCCTCAGCCTGTGTACATTAGCCCTAAAGGTAAATGAAAATAGATAACATATTGGGTTGTAGGATAAGATTATGTAACATGAAGTGTCATAATCATAGCTTCATGGCAGCTATTTGACGACAAATAATTGAGAGATTATGTTGATTGAAATAATATAATCATGTCATCTATGAAGAGAATGGAAGTGAATGAACGTATAAAGAAATATAAAGTTGTGTTGTAGAATAGCTGGAGGAATAAATTAGGCTAAACCAGGGCCAAGTTCCTTCTTTTGGCTTGGCTTTATCTGGTGTGAAGGTCAAATATCCCAACCATTCAAAGCATCTTCTATTACAGTTAGTATAGTTTATTTTCATGCTCTTGGTGCTGCTTCTCTCAAAAAAACTGAGGCATGCTGGCAGTAGGAGGGGTTATGCCAGTCTGGCTACAATACATTTTTGGTTTTCCAGTGTCCAAATACTCCTGTTGGTGGCAGTATAATCTGACAGTCTCAAAATTGTCAGTACAAACATCCCATTATATGGCATATCAAGCAAAAAGTATATCCTGGCAATTATAATGGTCGTATGCCCACCATAAGAAAACATTAGTGCTTACAGGATATAAGGGAAAGGTAGAAAAAGCTTGTTACTATTTGACTACTTTCTTAAAACACACCTATGTTTTGAGCCTGCTAATATCTCCCCCACGATGCTAAATGTAGAGTACAATTCCCCTGGGGAGAACTAAATAAACCATTGGCAGGATAGATTTTAACAAGCTTGCTCATTTCTAATAATGTAACAGTAGATCATGGGTTAATTTAATTTCTTACCCACTAAAAGTGCATTTTACCTTGTTCCTTTGCTTATTTAGTGTTCCACATACCATTATTGCTCTACATATCTCTCTTAATTAGGGAACTATGATTAGGTTTAGGTTTGTGTTCATTGAATTAGTGTCAGATGTAATTATAAGTATCCATTTGTTATATTCAACCTGTACTTTACTTGAATAGACAAAAGGGACATGCCACATTTATCAAACAGGATCAAGTAGGACAAGTGGAATGGTAAAAGATTTGCTTGATGATTCATAGCACCCAGTAACAAAAAGTATATTCTTGCCATTACTTAGACACATGACATCTCGACCAGAATTATCATTATTTACCATCCTTTGGCATGAAATCCTTTATACTCTTACAACCTGACGCTGAAGTCATTTAGGTGACAGATGCTCCATTTAAAAAAAAAAAAAGATCAATATATCATTCAGAAGCAGATTGTATTCACAATTTTTCCTTGGTTTTACAGCAAGTATCCACATAAACAGGCACTGCCTTATTTGACCAACCATAAGGTTGTTCTCTTTGTAGTTTTTGTATATCGTTCATAGAGCAATATTTTAAAGAAATGAAGGAACACTGAACATGGTGAATGACTGATTGCAAGATATCTTTGCAGATTGCTGCCTTGTAGAGATCCAAGAATACACAGTTAAATACAGATGATTTGTCAATGCAGAACAACAATGCTTTGGAATAAAATAAAATGACAATGAACTATCATACCGCATACTTGCAATTGAACTAAACTACCGTATATACTCGAGTATAGGCCGACCCGAATATAAGCCGAGGCACCTAATTTTACCACAAACAACTGGGAAAACTTATTGACTCGAGTATAAGCCTAGGGTGAGAAATGCGCAGCTACTGTAAGTGGAAAAGAGGGTCAACGATGCCCATTTGCAGCCTCACTGTGCCCATGCAGATGGACGCAGTTGACCGATTTGGGGCCCTGTATCTCAGGGGCACTTAGTGCTAGGAACCCCATCTTTAGATATGTTGTAGTGCTAATTCCACTGGGTTGGAATACAACATTTGGGGTTCCTAGCACCAAGTGTCCCCGAGATATGGGGCCCCAAATTCGGGTCAGAAAATCTCTAGCACTTTTCTGCAGCAGAGAATGACATTTTCCGAACCGACTTTGGGGCCCTGTATCTCGGGGCCACTTAGTGCTAGGAACCCCATCTTTGGATATGTTGTAGTGCTAGTTCAACTGGGTTTGAATGCCAAATTTGGGGTTCCTAGCTCCAAGTGTCCCCGAGATATGGGGCCCCAAATTCGGGTCAGAAAATGTCAAGCACTTTTCTGCAGCAGAGAATGACATTTTCCGAACCGACTTTGGGGCCCCGTATCTCGGGGCCACTTAGTGCTAGGAACCCCATCTTTGGATATGTTGTAGTGCTAGGTCCACTGGGTTAGCACACCAAATTTCGGACTCCTAGACCCAAGTGGCCCCGAGATACGGGGCCCCAAAGTCGGGTCGGAAATTTTTTTTTTTTGCTGCAGAAAAGTGCTTGACTCGAGTATAAGCCGAGGGGGGCACTTTCAGCACAAAAAAATGTGCTGAAAAACTCGGCTTATACTCGAGTATATACGGTAGTTAGTTTTCAGCTCCCTTATTAAAACATAAACACAATTTACACTAAATCACAGTCTACATAAACCAATCGCAGATCAGATTTTAAAATTATATATGCACTAAGTTTTAAACGCTTATAGGTGTCTGTGCTAGGTTTCATCACAGAATATTTTAGTACTGGTCAATAAATAAGCCCCTTCACAGTCATTCAAGACAAATTTGAAAAGTTTTAATATGAATGACCCTATGCAGACATAGGTAACTTAGTGCAGAAGTTTTCCTTTTGTTTTCATCTACTGTAGTGAATTCCCAATAAAATGTACCAAATTACCAGGGTAGGATAAACCATCTCTACATTCCACTGGTGCAGTTTGCTTCCTCTGCTGCCAGTGCTCTTCTGGGTTGAATGACGTACAGCATCACAGACAAACTTCTAAGGTTGCGTCATCGTGCCAGCCTGGGCTTACAGGGCTGCTAGACAGAATGACATTTGCACATCATTAAGTAAGCACAGTTCTGTGACAGAAATAAGGACAGCTATCGCCCAGAGAAAAAAAATGGAGCAGAAGAAGACTTTGCGGATCACATGACCAGGCCAAAGACACCCAAACAAGGGTTTATATCTAGCAAATGTTTTATTATTTATCATGGTTAAGATTCCAGAGAGACCTGAAAACATAGAGATGGACTATACTGCTTACAACCTGGCTGCAAAATGTTTGTCAAGTGATAATAAGTGAATAACGGCACACATTTGTCTAATACAGTGAAACGTGACAAAGCTGGAAAAGCTGACCTGGGGTTTCTGAGGACAACCCCAGGTCAGGACATGCAACAGGACATGTACAATTGAGAAGGAATTGAGGGTCAGGACAAGTGGATCAGATCATGTTAGAAAATTTAAACTAAGGTCACACCAAATGACAGCCTCAAGAGCCGAGTTGAAGTATTTGGCCAAAGTCAGTGCAAATGAATCAGAATAAATATTACAACTTGAGTCAAGGTCAGTATAGCCAAAGGAGCTGCATCAGTAAGGGAACATGTTGAAACTGATATCAACAAAGGGGGGGTGCTCTCTATCCACCAAATTAAATTATGCATAAAGGATCCCAGGAGTAGATAGAGATGAGTGCACTGAAAACATCCAGACATACAAAAGATTGTATATTTATTGACCATATCAAAAAAATGTAAAAACATATTTTTTGTCAGAGAAGCAGCCTAAATACCTCTATTAAGTGCTTAGGAACATAGCACCTAGAACAAAGCACCATGTGCAAACAAATAAATTGTTTGAAGTGTATAAAGTGTTATGTCCCGTACATATGGTCGGATATTCCAATGGAAAAAGTCTGATCGGATTATGTTGTCGGAAAATCTGTTCATGTTCATCCGTTCATGTTCATCCGTTCCGTTCTAGCGGGCTTTTTCCATCAGCATTTAGGGAATTCCGACGGACAAAGTACCACGCATGCTCAGATCAAATTATGAGACCAAAGCTATTGGCTACTAGCCTCTACGTAGTTCCGTAGTACGCAACGAACGTCACCACGTTCGGAACGATCGGATTTTCCGACAACTTTGTCCGACCGCGTGTATGCAACACCGGTTTCGGACAAAATCCGTCGGAAAAAAAAAACGGACGGATTTTGTGGTCGGAATTTCCGGCCGTGTGTACGGGGGCTTAGTGGTAAGTGAAATGCTGTCATCAACACATATTGTATTTTACCTTGGGGATACATTCCCCCAATTAACTAGGGATCTATTACTCCATTTAAATCTTGAAACGCTTTTCCATTTTTAAGTAACATTATTTTTCAAACAATTGATTTGAGTGATCAGAATTCAGTGGACTCAATATACTAAAAGCTGCATCTTTTGAGAAATAAGAGGTCACTTTTGACATTGAGGGTCATTCCACAGCGCATACAATATTTATAACTGCACTTTTTCGGCAAAGTGTAGGTCTGTTTTAACAACAATTTCTAATTCCTTACTTATATTTTTTTTACAAACGCAGTAAGTGAAAAGATGCCTACCAGATAAAATGCTTGTTTATATAAAACACATTGCTGTTTTAGACCCCTTTCACACTGGGGGCGTTTTGCAGGCACTATAGCGTTAAAAATAGCACCTGCAAACCGCCCTAAAACAGCTGCTCCATTCACTCCAGTGTGAAAGCCCGAGGGCGCTGGCAGGGTGTCAGAAAAAGTCCTGCCAGCAGCTTCTCTCCAGCTCCTCTACCACTCCTCTACCGCTCCTCCCCATTGAAATCAATGGGGCAGTGCTGCTATACAGCCGGCAAAATGCTGCTGTGGCGGTGTTCTGCGGGCGGTTTTAACCCCTTTTCAGCCACTAGCAGGGGGTTAAAACCGCCCCACTATCGGCCGAATAGCGCCGCTAAAACGACGGTAAAGCAGCGCTAAAAATAGAGCCACTTTACTGCTGACACCTCTAGGCAGAACAGTGTGAAAGGGCTCTTACTCCCAACAATATTTTCAACCATTAAAAGCTCTATTTGGGGATGGGGGGTGTAGAAGCCTATTTCTAAAATAAAGCTTGCTGTTTTGGTTTCAGGTGCTGAGCTATATATAAGAATGGGCAAACTACTTCTTAAGTCAGTCTAATGAAACTGTTTAGCATTAATTTAAGCCAGCTACAGTCATTTCTTGCTGGTTACAAGAAATAACAATCTCTTTCATGTGTCAAACTAATTAAACTGCTCAGTACTATTTGCAAAAATATGCTACTCAGAAATGGATCTAGAGAAGAACATTGAACTAGAACATTGAATATTATGATTTTCAGGTCTTGTAAAATGGCTTTTATCTTCCCTCTGTTTGTCATAGCACTATTAATTTCCATTGGAACCCCTTTTTTGATGGGATCAACCCATCCCCTAAAATGAAACATCGTTTACACTGTTATACATGTTTACATGTTATACATTGTTTACATGTTATATTTTCAAAAAATTTTATGTCCTAAGCCAGTGGCTGGACCTCACATCGATGGGGGGCATTCTTTGTATTTATTATAATGTGCTGATAAGTTTTATTCTTTATATACTGTGTATATATATATATATATATATATATATATATATATATATATATTGTATATACAGCAAGAAAATAACTCTCACTTGGTTACCAACATCTTTTGCTCTTACATTATAATATTACATGGTATTGTGTGATACTGTAAGCTGAAGGTCATTTACTACTCTTCTACAAACCCTGTTGGGATTTTCTCTACATATCTTGACCTTTGATGACCCCAGCCTACAATCATGTTATGTTGTGCCTACCTATGTCTTAGATATAGGTTCATATTAGAAAGTGCAATCTCTGAGTAGGGTCTGAATACAATATTTTATCTTTTTTGCCTTCCATTTAGTTTTTTTACTAGACTCCCTTAGGTTGGAATCACTCCCATGAGTGTTGTTACTGAACTTGCTAACATTTTTTCCTTGGGGAGTAGTTTGGGTGCTTGTTCTTTATACCCACCTATTTCTTTCCACTTTCCTCCATGTAGGGTTCTGATGACACCCTATCCTCTTCCATCTTTTCCTCTTATCAGGCTACTTGGGATTGGGTTACGCTCTGTTTTTTGGCACTTCTGTCTTTCCCTTAAAAACCTTCCTTTCCTTGCTTTTGCAATTAGTTTCCCTTCCCTCTCCTTCACACAGAGCTCGGCTATCCTTATCAAGTTCCCCTCTATTGCTTCTAAATGGCTTCAACTATGCTTATTCAATAAACAAGGGCTCGGAGTCCCCTATTAAGAGACAATAAATCAGTTCTTATGAACCTTTCATAAGATCAAGGGTAAACTTGTCTTTTTTCTGGTGACACATTTTCATACAGGGCATACAATGGTGCTTAACCACTGATTGGTTCCCACCTGGTTTTATAGCACATTTGCACAATTGAAATCTAAGGTACTGTCCATTGCTCTTCACAAATCTTTAGTTTACCAGCTACTTGAGACTAGAAGGTGGATTTATATTCCTCAAACTTTTCATTGCAGGAAATAAATACACCCTCACTAAGCTGTACATAAACAAGACCAGCTATTGGGACAGATCACACTGAGCTAGCTGAAAAATGCTTGAAGTCAGCTTAAAGTCAGCCAAAAAAAGCAAACGTAATAATGGAGTTTTCTCACTTTTAATTACAAAAGTGGAAATACACTTTAATGATTACCTCTTACAAGATACCCTTTGTATCACTGAGATACTCCATCAGGAATTTTCTCACAGATCATCAGGGGGCTGATACCTCATTGCCCTTACAATGGGAGGCACTCAAATGTTTCTTTATGGAAGTACCGTATTTACACTTGGCTGATAAAAAACCTAAATAAGTAACCTGCTCCAACATATAGTTAATAAACCCCATGACCAACCCGGAAGTTTGTTTACTTGGGGTCTTGGATAATTATGTTCCTCTTATATGCAAACGTATTATGTTTCGCTTGATCCTTTTCTATGCCAAAAAGGTCATCCTGCTACATTGGAGAAATTCAGCTCCACCTTCTCTGTCATATATGTGCCATCTGATCAACCAGGCACTGCTATACAAACTTATTTACAAGGGGCGTGCCTGCTCAAAATTTTTTACTAAAATATGGAAGCCATGGCTAGACAGCACGGCTTCTCAGGTGGCGGATTTGGTCTCCTCTAAAAAATCTCTTTAATGGGTCTGATGTACATCTTCTAATGCAGCTTATGAGAACAATGTCTGTGTGTGTGAATATGTATGCATGGTGCAGTGTGTGGTTGTGTGTGAATGGCTGTGGGGGGGGGGGTGTTTTCTGTCTTTTTCCGTACCTCTAGTTGCTATAGCAGACCCAGTATATTGTACAGATTACTTGGACAATTTTTTAGGCTAAGGTCACGCTATCCTGCATTGGTCCAATATAAGTTATCCTGATCTGTATCTTTTGACAAAAGATACAAAAGATATTCTTATTTGTGTTTTTTTGTTTTTTTGTTTGGGTTGTTTATAACGAAAATCATAAATAAAAACCTTTAAAACCCCGTGACCAAGACAACCAACTTTGGTTGTCTACTTCCAGATATTTGCTATTTCAATGTTTTAGCAAAAAAACGTTATACTTGCCTCTTTTATGAATCTGCGGATAAATGTGGTAAAGCTCTACATGCTAAAATCAGAAGTATGCCTATCCCTGTACTAAAATTCTAAAATATCTTCTCTTTTTTTTATGAACCTAAAACATTATTAATTTATCACAATCTTTTTTACCAAGTTCTACAACATAACTCGACATTTTAAAGATCTAGACTGTTATTAAGTTGAAAATCAAGAAGTATATACAAGAAACTGTGTTCCTTACAATTCCACCTTCAGAAGCAAAATTGTTAGAGAGACCATTTTGGTAAAAGGAAGTGGCACTCTCTATTGCCTCTCTGAATGCGGGCAAAAGTCCTGGCCCAGATGGATTTTCTTCTTTCGAGAATCCCTAACTCCTTTCCTCACAAAAACCTATAAAATAATCTATTTGCCCTGAAAACCTTGAATGTTCATATAGTGGTCATTCTCAACCCCATGAAGTCACCTCTTCATTTAGAAGCTATAGACCCATAGCCTAGCAAATATAGATATTTATCGCTACTCCAAACTCAAAGTGAATAGGGTTAAACCTTTAATTCTAATTATTCTCCACCCAGACAAAATGGGCCTTAAAACCATCTTAATAACTGAATTTTCTCAACACAATCAAGTCCCAGTCCTCCTAATCTCTGTAGTTACCAAAAGGCCTTTGATAAGGTAGACTGGTGGATTTATGCAGGGAAACTTATTCCAGATTGGCTTGGACCCCAAACTAGTTCAGAAGATCATGGCTCTCTACCTTAATCTCCACTTTCCACAAAAATTTGTTCTAATACAGTAGAATACTATTGGATTTGATATTGCACAATGTAATAATCCAGACATCTGCGGGATCCAAATTGTGGATCACCGCCCAAAATTATAATTTCAGGCACCTTATTTTATATATTATGTGCCTATATACCTTTTTTTCTCAAGCCATTAAGGAGTTTGATAGATTTGGCTCAATTAGTAATTTTAGTGTTAACTTTACAAAACAGAAACACTAAATATATCACTACTTTCTCATGATTTCCCCTCACTCAATCAATTGAATTTCTCATTTTGATGGCAGGAGTCTGCTGTGAAATACTTGAGCATTTATATCCCTAAGACTATACAAGACAAAGCAATGGAGACCTACACCCCAATGTCTGTCTAAAATGTACAGCTTTACAGTCATCAACAAACCATGCTTCTCGTGAATGGGGCGTATCCATGTAAACAAATAGATATACTGTGAAAACATTTATGTTTTTCAAATGGTCCCATTTTGCCACTATCAGACTTTTTCCTGCTGCTCAATAGAACATTTATTTGGGACCAAAATACGGCGACAGGTCGGCTCTCCTACGTAAATCACTGTAGCTGTACAGCGGCTCGCGCAGGTGCTGCATGCTGCGGGAACATGCCCACGGGTTGGACGGAATCGATGTCTTCTGTTTGAGGAAGTTGGCGTGTAGTTCAAGCCTTAATTTTGAGCGGGTCATGGGCTGGATATGGTGTCAGCGTCACACAACTAACCTCAGTTTATGATGCTGACGCCATATCCGGCCCACAACCCGCATCGAAATTGAGGCCGACTTCCTGAAATGGAACGGCGAGTGCAGGCTGTTACTGGAACACTGAAAAGACTCAGTGCTGGTCCAAAGCCACAATTAAATGTGAGTAGAAAACTTTCTTAATAATTTTAAGAGAAATAAAAGTTGTGGAATATTGCTCAATGATGGCCCTTTATTTTTACTTGAGCATCTGAGAGTGGTATATGGTGAAGGCACATGAAAAAGTACTGCTGTATCTGCTGGGCATATTTATGATCCATTCATATAAGAACCAATGAGATTAAGGCATAAAACAGGCTTTTTTATTACAGTTTTCTGGTGAGTGCATATTGTGGAAGGTAGTGGTGAATCACAAATCACGAGTGTCTTGGATTGTACACTTATATTTGGCACCTGGAATTCATTTATGAAGAATCCAAAATTTAATTAATTTTGTGTATGCACACTGTTGTGAGCAAATATTGGTTGTAATTAGGCACTATATGACTTTGAGAGTAAGCATTGATAGACACATTGCTTATTTTGGCACATTAAAATTATTTTTGTAATAGGGTTGGTGCAGCTAGCTATATGTATTTATAATAAACATACAACCTGGTTGGAAAATTCCAAACTGACCCACTGTTTTAAAATGCTAACTCCATTGAGCTCACTTAAACTCACTTAGGCCGCCAATAAATCTCAAATGTCAGAGTAGATGTGTAAAATTGATTACATCTAACTAAATGGAATGAACATTATCTCAGGATAGGGACAGTACCCATACATACTTTATTACACAACAATATTTATTAACATACATACTTTATTACCTGGTCTACCTGGGTGTACTGTATAAGTTAAACAGGAGCAACCCAACCTTGTTGAAGATATATGAGCAGCACAGTGGATAAGTGGATAGCATTTCTGCCTGCCAGCACTAGGGTGGTCAGTTTGAGTCCCAACCATGGCACTACATGCCTGGAGTTTGCATGTTTTCCCAGCACCTGCATGAGTTTTCTCAGGGTATTCCGGTTCCCTCCTACACCTCAAAAGACATGCTGGTAGGTTAATTGGTTCCTGTCTAAAGTGACCCTAGTATATGTATGTATGAAAGTGAGGTAGGGACTTTAAATTGTTAACTCCTTGAGGGCAGGGGTTGATGGGAATGTCCACTATAGATGTAAAGTGCTGTGTAAATTTGTGTCCCCCCCCCCACCCAACCACACACACACACACGTACACACTTTCTACTTTTTCTGTTCTTCTTTCCCTTTGCTGCTAATATATAAATGCTAGACATGTGCATTCGTTTTCGTCCGAATGCATTTTCGTCCGAATTTCAGGTATTTTCGTTATCGTTTTAACAAACGATAACGAAAGTGCAGAATCCGAAAAACGAAAGATCCGACATAAACAAATGCTTTATTTTCGTTGTAACAACAGTTCGGTATAGATAGGAGATTCAACGCTGACAATAACAATCTGTGTCCATTGAACATGTGGTCGAATGTGCCTAAACTTAACTCTATTAGTCCAAGATTATTCTACATAGAGAGAAAAGATTCGACATAGAAAGGAAAGATTCGACGTAGAAAGGAAAGATTCGACGTAGAAAGGAAAGATTCGACGTAGAAAGGAAAAATTTGACGTAGAGAGGAAATATTGCTGCTGGAATTGGGTGGAATTGCAGCTGAACTATACAGAGTCATACAGTTTAACTGCTCCATCGAATCTTCTTTGAACATTCGACAGACACCATTAGCCTTCAATGACAGATTCGACCTTAATTCATTTGAATTTTCGGACGAATGCAATTTTTAACGAAAAACGAAATAAATAAAAACGAATTTCGGGAGTAACTAAATAAATTTATTTTTCGGACGAAAACGAAATTCCGAAACGAAATATTTCAGTGTGCACATGTCTAATAAATGCTAGTGAATCCCTTATCCCTAGTGGAACGTCATTACATCCCAAGCCTGATGAACATGGACTTCCAATAGACATACTACTTTTCTGACATTATTCATAATAATGTTAACACAATTCCACCACTATTCATATTTACACTGCATTTCCTTGATTAGAACACAACAGGGTATCATGTAAAAAAATGTAAATATACTCATATTGTTTTCCTTCACTGCCCACTGGCTATGCATTATGCTGACAGTCAGAAAACATAATGGTATTTTTACAAGTTGCTGCTATTCTCTTTCAAACTATTCCAATGTATTATACAGGCCAGAAGGGCCAACATGCAGCCAGCTATGTAATTGTTGAAGCTACATATATATATATATATATATATATATATATATTTTTTTTTTTTTTTATTTCTTTATGACACGTTTCAAAAGTTACATGATTTGGCTAGCCTTTAGATAACATTCTACAAAATGATTGTAATGTACAATCATTTAGTGCATGTGTAAAATTGAAAAATCTGTCTCAGCCATGTGAGGTGCAAAAGTTGGTGAAGTCCCTGGAAGCAAAAGGGCTAAAACATTATAAATTCTCATTTTAGTGACATTTATAACTTGACATCAGGTGTAGATCCAAATTTGTTATAATTTCTGACAAATCAGTTTTTATATTATTTATTACTACTACTTGTCAGCAATACTTAAGGTATCCTTGTAAGTGCTAGCAGCTCAGAATTTATTTTAGGATTTAGAGCATTGAATGTGACATTCATAAACATTTTTCAGGAAGATTCACCATCAGTAAATGTTTGTTAAATGTCACAAATGTCACAGCTTTATAAATATGGCAAACAAATATATATATAAATATATTTTCATTTTTTGCAGTTTTTTTTTTTTTTTTTTTATGAACGCACAGTATTGAATGTCTAAAGGCATCTGTTGATTATTTACATAGTTTATGGATTTGGGGACATACATAAAATTTGAGCGTATTTTAAATAAAAAAAAAAATTTTGTAAACATTTGTAGATGTCATCATGATAGGACATACAACATCCACAATACTATTTTCTAACTGTATTTTCTGCTTTTATAAAATATATGGCTTTGGGTCCTTAGTGAACTTCTAAATCTATCATATACATTGTATTGCTGCTTGTGAAAAATGGAACGATTTGCTCAATCATCTGAGGTTAAAATGTCAGCCAGACCATATATATTTGGTGTACAATAACTACATAAAAGAACAATTGCTTTTTCCTTGAATAGAGAATTGAAGAGTCAGGTTTGACTGTAAAAAAATAATGTTTATCCATTTTATTTTGTTGTTTTTGAAGCAATTATACTTTATGTTCTTGATGTAAACGCCTGTGTGTTCTTGTTGCGTCAAAGGTCTTAAATAGCGTGATTGATTAGTTTTGCTTTTAAAATGAGCTCAACTGACATACAATGGAGTACAATTAATTGTCTAAAATTGGAAGAAAGGAGAGAAGTAATGACCACTGCAAAGAAAATGGATTGTATCTTTTTTCTGTCATGCACAACTAAACAAGTATTGATCACAAAAAAAAATAACCTGAAGATACTCTAGCATTTGATGTTTGGCAGTAAGGAAGAAAACCATGAGGCAGGTTTGTAGTAAATTACTTGTGTTGTTTACTTGCAAATACTTTTTTATTGCAAACATATAAAAATGTATTTGTACAAATCACACAGAATGTCATACAAAACGTTTAAAGAAGTATCCATCGGTCTAGTACAAAACAAAAAAAAAGATAGTATCACCAATGCTAAAGAAGTACAACTATAGCTATTTTGCATTAGTTATAAATGTATACTATTACAAACATATTGTGATTAACCCCCCTGGCGGTAGTCCCGAGTCTGGCTCGGGGTGGAAGTTCAGTACCATAAGCGGTAACCCCGAGCCAGACTCAGACTCGCATTGCAGGATACAGGGAGACTTACTTACCTTGTCCCCTGGATCTTGCGATGTCTCTCGTTGTGTGTGCGAGCTCCTTCGCTCGATTCACAGAGTGCCCGAGTGCCGCTGAGCTCTGTTCCCTGCGACGTTACGATGCACTGGAGCGGAGATCGGCGCCAAATTCAAAAAAGTAAAAACACACAAAACCCATACAGTACTGTAATCTTACAGATTACAGTACTGTATAAAAGTAGTCTAGTAGTCTGTCCAGTGCCCTGCATGTAGTTTTATATTATAAATACCGTTTTTTTCTGCCTGGAATTTGAAGATTGTCCATAGCAACAAAAAAGTGTCCCGTTATGTCAAAAGTGATTTTAGACCAGCTAGAAAACAGCGATAATAAATTAGAATCACTTGCAGAATTGAGCTATAGCGATTTGTGCTGAAATTCACATCAAACACTAAATCTAATGACAGCGACAATTCTGCAACTGAGCAAATTTCAGTGTTTTTGATTTGATTAAATTATTTAATAATTTTTATAGTTATTTATTATATTTTAATTTATGATTTTGTGTTTATCATACCCGGGATGTCTCTGGTTTGGACAGATTTAAGTGAGTTATTCCTAAGAATTGCAGGTCTACAATATAAAATGCCAAATTTCCATGCAAAATAATTGTACCGCTTTCAGCACCTAAAACCAGAAAGAATCATACCGCCAGGAAGGTTAAAGCCCAATCCTATTTTTCTCCTTTTCCTCCTTTCCAGCACCACAATGTTCTTGGAGCACTCCTGGTACCTTTATATGACTTTATACACACTTTTTTCAAGGTGTCTTTAATCTGGTCCAGTGATGTCATGGGTCCTTTTAATATTCTTCCTCCAGAGGTGGAATTTTGGACAGTTTAAGAGGCAGAGCCATGTCATTCTGAGCTCACCAGAAGTAGGTTCTGCTTCACAGGATAGGTGAGTCTGTGGGAATTAGAACCAGAGATTGGGTTATGCTGTAAATTAAAAGAAGAGATGTTTTTGCACACTACCTGATGGATAACAATAATATAATCTGATTTTAATGTGTCACATACCTGTGTATCCAAAACATCATCTTTCAGTTTCAGTCATCTTTTTTATTAAAGAAATTGTTACTCATTAGTGTAGATCTAGGTGTGTATATTTTGGAAACAAAATGATATAGAGGATTGTATATGTTAACAGGCAATTCTGCATCACAATCAGACAATATTGTTAGATATATAAATATTATCTTGTTTTTATTCAAAGTTATTATCAAAAACCTACCTAATCAACTTTAACTCTGCTCTTCAAGGAAACTGAATTATGTCTATTGCATCAGACAATAGTCATCTAAGTAAACAAGTAATTATTTTATATCCATTATCACTATTGTTAGAGATAATTTTTCAGTATTGTTTATTTTTTTCATTATAGAATTTATTTTAACCAGATAGTATCAGACCCTTGAACAAATCAGAACACCTGCTAATATTTTTGCAAACAACACAATTTAGGTCAATAACGTGACAACGTAGATTAAGATAATATACAATGTTGGTGATCTACAAACGTGTTGAAACTTGTACTAGGCCTAAAAAATGATTTACGTGGAAGTGCCCATGTTTTATTGTATATCAATATATATTTTTTTATATGTATGTTATATTATTTCTATTATACCTTCTTTACAACAGAAATAGACTCTGCAAGCTAAAATCAAATCTTCCTAAAGTCTCTAGAGACAAATATCATGATTTCAAATAACCTTTATATTAACATATTTAAAGTTTCCTCCCCTTCTCAAGGCATCTTTCCCAATGTTGAGGGAAAAAGGCCTCTTCCCCGCATCCGGTCCTCCAAAAAGATTGTTGGGATTTGTGGGGGGAGGACTTGGAGGAAGCTACAAAGGAAACCACTCTCTCCTATGGAATTGAGTACAGGGGTGCATTAGTACCTCTTATTACTCAATCCCAAAAACATGGAATGTAAAAAAAAAAAAACACATTGCAAACTCCTGGAGAGTAGCAAAAAATGTTAAATAATGCCCAATGCAAATTTATCATCAATTGTGTTAACTTCAATCACAATAACCCAAAACCTGACAATGTCTCCCTGTTGCACTATTGCTGCTAAATGACAGATCCCTGAGGAGTGCATGCACGGGAGTCTCCAAGATGGCCGCTTAAGCCAGGAGCTCCATGCTGCCACAGCCAAACGGCTCACCTAGCAGGGGTTACAGGACCCCGGGACCCATCACACAGGGACCCATCACACCGGCACCACCCGACAGCAGAACACCCCAGAAACGGCCACATGTCTGCGGCCTCGGCCTGGAGAGACCTGGGGCCGCAATTCGCTACAGCAGCAGCAGCAGGGGCCAAATCCAAGATGGCGGGCACCATGCAGCCACACATACCAGGCACAGAGGAACCCAGACATACTCTGAAACCAGCCACCCTGATCTTCACCCCGGGGCCTCATGTGAGTAATCAACAGTCGGTGACCCCATCCCCAGCCTCCACAGAATCCCATATCAGACACACAATGGAAGATCTCCTTCTCTCCCCCCTGGTGCCCCCCTCTATCTTACCAGCAGACATCCAGGCTTCTGATGTACCTCCCCATACTTCTATCTTCTCAGCTCCTGACCTTTTCATGAAACTGTCAGAACTGCTGGACAGGGGCCTGGCACAAACGGCAGCTAAAATCACTAGTGATATCCGGATAGATTTCCAAAACCTGTGATCTTGGATGGAAGTTATAGAACATAAACTAGACATGACTGTCTCTAAAACTAAACAAAACTCGGACCATATCCAGGTTCTCCAGGATCAACTGGATACGGCCCTCTCCAGGATTGACAACCTGGAAAATAGATCCAGAAGACAAAACTTCAGAATCAGAGGCCTCCCAGAATCGATCACTGACACCCTGGCTGTCATGCAGGATTTCATCAAACAACTGATTCCCAAAATCCCTCCACAACTGGAGATAGACTGGGCTCACACGGTCCTGCCCCCCCCCCCCCCCCCCAAGGAAAGATGACTCTCCAAGAGACATAGTGGTGAAACCACATTTCTTCTCTGTCAAGGAAGAGAAGTAATGAAACTGTCATACATACAGGTCTTCGCTGATATCTCACCTACTACCATCCAAAAAAGAACCATGAAACCCCTCCTAACAATCCTGTCCCAAAAAGACATTAAGTACAGATGGGCTTTCCCCTTTGCTCTAAAGTTTGATTTCAAAGGCAAGATGAACTCCTTCCACAGCTTCCAAGTAGGTGAACGCCTCCTCCTGGACCTGGGACTCATCTCACAAGAAGCAGCAATGGACTTTGCTAACTCCTGTTCAGGAACAGCCAAGTGTCCCTCTCCTACGAGCCCCTGACAACCGTCTGGAACAAACCTAAACCTAAACGCTCCAAGGACACTAGGCCCCCCTGATACTCTAAGCTCTAAACCCTGATGTCAGTGCCACTATTTCAGGGCCCGGTGATCGCAGAGCGGTTGTCCCACAGTTCCCTGACGTAATACATTTTTGTATTTTGCCTATCTTATGCTTTTTGAATATTTCCTCTCACAGGTTTGAACTGATTGCCTGAACCTTATGTTTTGTTTATTCTAGGTATTCCCGATGTTACACTTTATGCTGAAATCCTGACACTCTGAGGTGTCTCCCAGGGAGCTAGGGTCCGCCCCCCACAAGGGGGGTGGGCCCTCTGGGATTACATACGAGAAGGTACCCCTCATTTTAGCTATTTTCCGCAGTAGTTACGCTACTCCATGGATTCGGTTTTTCCTTCTCCCTGGGCTAGGTCACCACCTCTCCTAGAGGGTGTGGACATTGTTTGGGCAGCAGGATCCTCCTCGCCTGCTGTCTTCTCAGGCCCTTAGGGGGCTTGAGTGTTATGTCCTTTTATCTCCATCTTTTCTTATTTCTCACCTCTTTCTCTTTTCCAGTCAACCACCAGACCCCATGCAGAATAACTACCTTCCGGGAGGTCAAAGCTTCCAATTGTTCCGATTCCCGGACCAGACCAATAACTTCCCACAGGTAAGTGGTGGTGAATTGGGCATAGGCCTTTCCTTCCAGCTCCATGACTTGTAACGCACCACCAGCTGCTCCTTTAAGAGTAGCTACTCACATTGCCCAGGGGCTAAATTCCCTTACCAAACGCAGAAAAGTCCTTGACTACATGAGATCACTTAAAATGGACATAGTCTTCCTTCAAGAAATGCACATCCCAATTCGGTACAAACCTTCCTTCATCCATGCTCAATTCCCCCTATTCTTCCTGTCAAGCGCAGAAGATAAAACCAGAGAGACCCCGAGGGCAGATTCCTCCTGATCAAAGGGACTATAGACGGGCATCTATTTTTCCTTGTGTCCTACTATGTGTCAGGTGCGTACTTACCGAGGCCGAAATGCCGAGAGTGGTTCACCCTTGCAACTGAGCGCAGTCCGCCCCCTGGAGGTGAGACAGGGGGTGAATGGCACAAAGAGGCACAGGCTACCCAACCAGAGGATCAGGACTGAAGAGGGAGCCAGGTGCTGGGGTCAGGGAGGCACTGGGAGGTTCCAGAACACAGGTGCAGGTACAGGACTGAAGACGGGCAGGTCCGGGTCACAGGCAGATGTTCAGGGCAGGAGACAGCAGGCAAATCCGGGTCACAAGCAGAGGTTCAAGGGGCCAGAGGCAAGCAAGCGGTAAGTCCAGTATACAGTCCAAAGGTCAAGGGCAAGAGAAGGCAGCAAGGTCAAAAGGCAAATCCGGGTCAAAAACAGGTAATCAGGCAAACAGGATACAGGACGCAGGAACAGAGCTTTGGCAGGAAGCTGAAGACAAGCCAGCGCTGGACTGATCACAGGCACTTCCTTAAAAGGGCGGTGTGAGTGGTCACGTGATGCTCTGACGCCCAGGGACGCTCAGGCGTGCGCCAGTGCGCATGTGCGTACGTCGGAGCGCTGAGCCGCGAGTGCGCATGCGCCGGAGTGCCGTTCCGCCGCACATGCGCACAGGCAATCGACGCGCAGCGCTCACTTGTAAATTGTCCTGACAGTGCCCTCCCCCGAGGGGCGGCCTCCGGACGGCCAAGCTAGCCATCAGTTCAGGATGTTCCGTCTGGAAAGCTCGGATTAAGCGTGGAGCATGCAGATTTCCTGAGGGTTCCCAAGAGTTTTCTTCTGACGGGTAACCCTCCCATTTGACCAGATATTGGAGTTGCCTCCCCCTTTTCCTGCAACTTAAAATTTTTTCCACCACAAATTCTGTTTCGCCGTCCACCAGTACTGGAGGAGGTGGTGGTTCAGATCTTCCTGGAAAAGGACTAGGAGCGACAGGCTTCAGGAGGGAAGCGTGGAACACCGGGTGTATCCTGTACGAATCTGGTAAGGAAAGCTCAAAAGCTACAGGATTAATCTTCCGTTTGATCTTGAAAGGACCAATAAACTTTGGTCCTAATTTACGTGTGGGTATGGCTAATTTGAGATTGATTGAGGATAACCATACCTCGTCCCCTATCTTGAAGTCCGGATTTTCCTTCCTCCCCCGGTTGAAATGTTTTTCATACCCTTCTTGGGTCTTCTGCATGGTCTCTTGAATTCTCCGGAAGTTCTGCTGCAAAAAATTAACTCGGTCTTGGACCGCAGGGACAGGAGTTTCAGGCAGACATCCTGGCAGGAAGGAGGGATGGAATCCAAAGTTGGCCCAGAAGGGAGTTTGGTTGGTGGCAGTATGGACCGCATTGTTGTAGGCGAACTCCGCATAGGGTAGGAGACTGGACCATTCATCCTGGGAATCTGAACAGAAACAGCGGAGGTATTGCTCTAGAGATTGATTTGTCCTCTCCGTCTGGCCATTGCTCTGAGGGTGATAGGCCGAAGAGAGGCATATCTTGATTTCAAGGGTTTTGCATAATTCTTGCCAAAACTTGGAGGTGAACTGAGACCCTCTATCAGAAGTGACACTCGTAGGTATCCCGTGGAGTCGAACAATCTCTTTGAAGAATATGTCAGCTGTAGCAGAAGCGGAAGGAGTCCCAATCATTGGGAGGAAGTGTGCCATCTTTGACAAGCGGTCGACCACGACCAAAATGGTGGTGTATCCCTCTGAAGCGGGTAACTCTACAATGAAGTCCATTGATATGTCCGCCCATGGGCGCTTCGGGATGGACAAGGGCTTCAGCAGGCCCCAGGCTTTAGAACTAGTTCCTTTGTTGCGTTGACAAATGATACAAGAGGTGACATAATTCCTGCAGTCTTGTCTCCACCCAGGCCACCAAAAAGAGCGAGAAATTAAGTTAGACGTCTTGTGAACCCCAAAATGTCCCGCAAGCTTGTGATCATGTAGAGTCTTGAGCGTTAAAGGTCTTGTTTCTGTGGGGACAAAGACCTTCCCACGTACCCAGAGTAGTCCATCGTGTTCCTCCATTGAGGGAATCCCATGGTCGGTGGGGTGCCTTGATGCCGCCCTGATGGCGGAGACTAGATCAGGTTGCAGAAGGAGAGACAGGAAGTTCTGTGGCGAAAGGATAGTGTTGGGTTCAGATTCCTGGGGTGTCTCGTGAAACATTCTAGAGAGAGCGTCTGCCTTTCCATTTTTTGAGCCGGGTCTGTAAGAGATATGAAAATTAAATCTTGCAAAAAAGAGAGCCCAACGGGCTTGTCTGGGCTTTAAGCGTTTGGCTGTCCTTAGATACTCCAGGTTTCTGTGGTCTGTCCAAATCATAACAGGATGGGAAGCCCCCTCCAGGAGATACCTCCACTCCTCCAGAGCAAACTTAATGGCCAGTAACTCTCTGTCTCCCACATCGTAGTTCCTCTCTGGAGGGCTTAACTTACGTGATGCAAAAGCCACAGGGTGTAACAGGGCCTTGGGACCCAATCTCTGGGATAATATAGCTCCAGTAGCCGTCTCTGATGCATCCACCTCCAGCACAAATGGAAGGGTTGGATCTGCATGCATCAGGATGGGAGCGGATGAAAACAATTTTTTCAAAGTATCGAAAGCCTCTTGTGCTTCCGGGGACCAATGGAATTGAGTACCTTGGTGAGTCAACTTGGTGATGGGTGCCACTATGGAGGAAAAGCCGACAATGAACCTTCGATAGAAGTTTGCGAACCCGATGAATCGCTGTACCCCTTTCTTGTTCACTGGGGCTGGCCACTCCAGTACGGCCTTGACCTTTTGTGGGTCCATGGAGACCCCACCTGTAGAAATGATGAACCCCAAGAATTGCACCGTGGATTTCTCGAATTCGCACTTCTCTGCCTTGAGGTACAATCTGTGGCTGCGGAGGATGGTGAGTACTTGTTTCACATGTACCCGGTGGAGTTCAAGGGAGTCCGAAAAAATAAGGATGTCGTCTAGATAAACGACAAGGAAGTCGTCAAGGTGTTTACGAAAAATGTCATTTACCAGGTGCTGGAAGGTTGCTGGGGCGTTACAAAGACCAAAGGGCATTACCAAATATTCATAATGCCCGAATCTGGATCTGAAGGCTGTTTTCCATTCATCTCCTTCCCTGATTCGGATGAGGTTGTAGGCCCCGCGAAGATCCAATTTAGAGAAGATTCTGGCAGACCTGAAACGTTGAAAAAGCTCTGGGATCAAAGGCAGGGGATACCGGTTCTTAATGGTGATTTTATTTAGTTCTCTGTAATCAATGCAAGGTCGGAGGGAGCCGTCTCTCTTTCCCACAAAAAAGATGCCCGCTCCGGCGGGTGACGAGGAGGGGCGAATGAACCCCTTCTCCAGGTTCTCGTCAATATAGGCCTTGAGGACCTTGAGTTCCACTTCGGACAGGGGAAAAATGCGGCCAAAAGGGATCGGTGAACCCGGAAGGAGATCGATGGGACAATCATACGTCCGATGAGGCGGTAAGCGATCTGCCTGTTGTTTGTCAAAGACGTCTTGGAATTCCAAGTAAACTGGCGGTACATGAAGAAGATTATCTGGTAATGATGAAATGGTGGAGCAAGTAGCCACAGCCTGGGTAAAGCAATGCTGGATACAGTGAGGCGACGGGAAAGAGACCTCCCTCTTACCCCAGTTAATTTGAGGTTCGTGGATCTGTAACCATGGAAGCCCCAAGATGATGGGGAACATTGGAGATGGGATAATGTCAAATTGGATAAATTCCTGGTGACCAGAATCGGTAGTGACACAGATGGGTTGGGTCTCATGGGTGATGAATCCAGAACGAGGAAGAGAGCCGTCAGCCAAATGTACCTGTAGATTTTGTTTCTTCGGAACGAGGGGCAAGTGCATCTTGGTAGCTAATGCCGCGTCAAGGAAGCAGCTGCAGGCTCCGGAGTCAATTATGGCTGATAGTCTGGTTTCCTTTTCCGGTAGCTGTAAGGAGACAAAGAGGGCGACATAAGTCTGGGAGAACCCGGAAGATTGAAAGTTCATTATATATTGTTGGTAGGACTTACTCGGTCTTACGGGACAGGTGCTGAGAAAATGACCCGAAGCCCCACAGTACAGGCAAAGATTGGACCGGCGTCTGCGGAGTCGTTCTTCTGGCGTGAGGGGAGCACGAACTAGGCCCAACTGCATGGGTTCCGTCTCCTGGGATTCTACTGCTGGAGCTGAGGTGGTGGGTGACGGCAAGGTAGGTTTAGAAGAGTTCCAATAAGTACGGGGAGACTGAAGACGCTCAGAACGCCTTTCACGCATGCGGCGGTCCAGCTTGGTGGCAGCTTGGATCAAGTCCTCCAGTGAGTCAGGGGTCTCGGATCTTGCCAACTCATCTTTCAAAGTCTCAGACAACCCCTGGCGATACTGGTATTTAAGAGCCGGTTCGTTCCACCCGGTATCAGCTGACCACTTCCGGAATTCGACGGTGTAATCCTCCACCGGTCTACGTCCCTGAAGTAAATTATGTAGCGTGGCCTCAGCTGTAGCCACACGTTGAGGGTCATCATACAATTGCGCCATACTCTCAAAGAAAGTCTCTACTGCATTGAGTGCTGGGCTTCTCTGCTCCATTAGGCTATGGGCCCATGCCTGTGGCTCCTCAGTCAGGAGCGAGATAATGAAACCCACCTTTACTACTTCAGAGGCGAAAGTCCTGGGTTGAAGCGCAAGGTAGAGCGAGCAGGCATTCTTGAAGGGCCGGAACTTTTTGCGGTCACCCGTGAACCGTTCAGGGGTAGGAACTCTGGGTTCAGGAGATGCCATAATCACAGTGGGGTTTGCTGATCCAGGGAGAGCGGATAATCCACTGGTGGCGGTAGGGCCCGCTAAGGTGGGTGCAGTTAACCCCGAAAGCTGCTGCAGGCGACTGTCCACTTGGGTGTAACCCTCTTGTAGTTTTTGCACAGCTTCAGTTAATGCTGAGACTTGTTGGCACAAAGCCTCAAGGGGTGAACGCACTCTGTCGGCCTCAGACATGGCTGGCTTGTACTGTCAGGTGCGTACTTACCGAGGCCGAAATGCCGAGAGTGGTTCACCCTTGCAACTGAGCGCAGTCCGCCCCCTGGAGGTGAGACAGGGGGTGAATGGCACAAAGAGGCACAGGCTACCCAACCAGAGGACCAGAGGATCAGGACTGAAGAGGGAGCCAGGTGCTGGGGTCAGGGAGGCACTGGGAGGTTCCAGAACACAGGTGCAGGTACAGGACTGAAGACGGGCAGGTCCGGGTCACAGGCAGATGTTCAGGGCAGGAGACAGCAGGCAAATCCGGGTCACAAGCAGAGGTTCAAGGGGCCAGAGGCAAGCAAGCGGTAAGTCCAGTATACAGTCCAAAGGTCAAGGGCAAGAGAAGGCAGCAAGGTCAAAAGGCAAATCCGGGTCAAAAACAGGTAATCAGGCAAACAGGATACAGGACGCAGGAACAGAGCTTTGGCAGGAAGCTGAAGACAAGCCAGCGCTGGACTGATCACAGGCACTTCCTTAAAAGGGCGGTGTGAGTGGTCACGTGATGCTCTGACGCCCAGGGACGCTCAGGCGTGCGCCAGTGCGCATGTGCGTACGTCGGAGCGCTGAGCCGCGAGTGCGCATGCGCCGGAGTGCCGTTCCGCCGCGCATGCGCACAGGCAATCGACGCGCAGCGCTCACTTGTAAATTGTCCTGACACTATGCTCCTAATACTGGTTAATCTAAATTTTTCCGTACACTCTTTGAGACTCTAAGTCCCCAGTTAGAGGGCTCTGTAATCTTTGGGGGGGGGGGACTCTAATAGGCCTTCGACCAATGCCTAGACAAATCTAAACCTCCCAATGCATCTCTAAGATTGCCAAAATGATCCTCACTGACATCTGGAGGGGATTGAACCCTACCCAAAAAGACTACACACACTTTTCACACTCACACCAATCATATGCCAGGATTGACCATCTGCTGGTCTGCAACACTTTAACCCCCTCAGTGCTCAAAGCACACATCAAAGTCACAGTCAGGTCGGACCACTCAACGGTAATCATTACAATACATAACCGACTACCCCAACCAAACCTGCGCCATTGGAGACTTAATGAAGCTATCCTAGCTGACCCCATTAGTAATATTTGGGCTAGAAAAGACTCTTACCGAATAATTTTCTCTAAATGATGTGAACAATATTTCTCTGGAAACTTTATGGGTGGTAAAATCATTCAAATTGCCACCCAGATAAAAAGGGAGAGACGTACAGACATCGAAAAGTTTGAGAACAATTACTCTTCTCTCCAGCTTAATCACACAAAGACCTGTCTCGAGTACCCACCTCCCTCTTGGACGTGGTTTGCCTGGAACTGAACCTAGCACTGACAGCTAATGCAGAAAAAAGTATCAGATGGAGCGGGTAAGATACTACCATCAGAGAGACATGATTGGCTCCCTGTTGGCAGCTAGGCTCTCACCCCAGGGACACACATTTCTTCCCCAAAATGAAGATAGACCCCCAACGACGAACTCCATGAGTATAATGCAAGCCTTTCATAAGTTCTATGAGAACTTATACAGTGCAAAAAACACCAAGCGTCCCTCAAACATTTCTAGCTTTCTATATAGCCTCCACAACCCCTCCCTGTCAACAGCACACAGAGACAGACTCGAAGCTCCCTTTTCTACAGAGGAGGTACTGGAGGTAATCAAAAATCTAAAGAACAATTTAGACCCAGGGCCGGACGGGTTCTCAATCCCCTACTACAAAGCCTTTGCGACCATGCTGGTGCCCTATATGGTGAAATTTTTTAATGTTAAACCGAGACCCTCTTGACACAAAGTTAAACTCTGCGTTTATAACTTGCATCCCTAAACCAGATAAGGACCCAGGTGAGGTAAGCAACTACAGACCAATATCCCTGATCAACAATGATTTAAAGATTATGACTAAAGTCATGGCTGACCACCTCGCCTCCTTCATAGGTTTATACATTCATAAAGATCAGATAGGTTTTATCCCTGGCAGGCAGGGCCCGGACAAAATTAGAAGAGCAGTAGACATTGTCTCTTTCTTACAATCTGGTTGGGATGGCGGTCCTAAACAAGCAGGTATGTTACTGTCGTTGGACCTGCAAAAGGCTTTCTTTTTTTTTTCTTCTTGCCACATCAGCAAAACCTTTTATGGGGGACCTATGTCAGCTTAGCCGTTCATATCTGTCCCTTCTCATATTGGCATCATTGTGGCTTTCTTTATTTGTTTCAAGTTTTCACAGTTTACATTTTATGTAAATATTTCATAAAAAAAAAAAAAGGTCTTAAATATTACTTCTAGTTTCCCATCTTCTTACATACTCGCCTCTTTCTATCCCCTTATCTATCTTACTACCCTTTACCCCTCATTTCCTCCCCCCTTCTTCTCCACACCCCCCCATCCCACCATCTTATCCCCTCAGTTTAAATCTGCAGTCCAATTACTTCACTGTACCTTTCCGTTAACCTAAATACTTTCCATGCTTCCCACCTAATATTAAATCGTTCCCTTCCCCCCTCTTCGCCTACTCTAAGCCCTTCCATTTCAAATATTTCGTTTATTTTTCCAAACCATTCCTTTATTTTGGGTCTATCTACTGTTTTCCATTTTTTAGGGATCAAGGTCTTGGCTGCATTCATAAGATGCACTATCAGAGAGTTAGTGTATTCTCCATATGGGGTTTCAACTCCATGAAACAGGTATACCCAAGGGTCATCCGGTACCTGGGTATTCGTTATATCTTTGATGTATCTTAATATTTCCTTCCAATATAATTCAATCTTGGGGCAGCTCCACCATATATGTGCCATCGTCCCTCTCTGACCACATCCCCTCCAGCAGCCAAGAGCTTGGTCTCCTTGGAACTTTGCTACAGTCACCGGGACCCTATACCACCTTGATAGGCATTAATAATTTGTCTCTACCATTCCGATATTAACTGAGGATGTATGTATCAATTTTAATATTTTCTTTATCTCTTGATTATCCCCTCGTGTGCCTATTTCCCCTTCCCAGCTTTTTATGTATGACGGTATCTCCAACTCGTCTCTCTGCTGCAGAATTTTTTGTCTCAGATTCACACATCTTCTCTATCGCCGTCAGTTCTTCCCCTCCTCTCAATGGCTGGGGAAGAGAAAGGACAAAATGACTCAGCTGGAGATAACGCCATGCATCAATCTGGAAAAGGTTTTTTTTCTCCTTTAAATCTTGTATTGTGCTTATTTTCCCTCTATGCAAAATATGTCTCAATTGTGCCTCTTCACTCTTAATCCAATTTCCTCCTACTTGTCTTTTACCTGGTGCAAAATAATTATTCTCTTTTAAAACTATTAAAGGTGAATTATATTTCCACTTGTTGTGCTTGTGTACCCCATCCCATACTTTCATTGCATTTCTTGTTAATGTAAGTGTATTTCTCCCCAGTGCTCTATATTTAGGTGGTATCCATATATTATTTCCTAAATTAGTTCCTGCCGTGATATGTTCTATCTTCGCCCAACTTTTTTTTACTCTCAGCCTTAGTCCATTCCATCACCCTTGTCAAATTTATTGCTTCATAATATTTTTTAAAATTCGGTACTTCCAATCCTCCCTGGTCTTTCTCTGTTTTTAGAATACTTAGTGCTATCCTAGGTTTTTTATTCTGCCATATTAATCTTGTAGTTAATATTTTAATCACTTTAAAATATGCTGGGGGTATATAGATGGGAAGCATTTGGAGTTTGTAGAGTACTTTGGGTAGGATAATCATCTTCAACGCGTTTATACGCCCTATCCAGGACAGGGGTCTTTCTGCTATTCTTTTGGTTTCTACTTTCACCTCTTCTAATAATGGGATATAGTTGGCTTTGTAGATCTTATCTATCGAAGGGGTTAATTTTACTCCCAAATATTTTATTTCTGTATTTTTCCAAGAGAATTTAAATTCTCTTTGTAAACTCTGCTCTTCTTTCGGGCCAATGTTGATATTTAATACCTCCGACTTGTCTAGGTTAATTTTAAAGTTTGATATTTCTCCATATTCTCTTAATGTACTCAATAGATTGGGCATAGTGATTCGGGGATTGGTAATATAAAATAAAAGATCATCTGCAAATGCAGCTACTTTGTGAGTTTCTTCTCCAACTTGTACCCCTCCTATATCTACGTTCCTTCTAACTATCGATAGTAGTGGCTCTAATGTCAATATAAACAGGAGGGGTGACAACGGACACCCCTGCCTCGTACCATTATATAGCCTAAAAGGGGGGGACAACCTCCCATTTATTCTTATAGCCGCCATTGGGTTCTTATACAATATCTTAATTCTCTCCATAATTTGGACTCCAAAACCCATCCCCGCTAAAGTCCCCATCATGAATCCTCAGTCTAATCTGTCAAAAGCTTTCTCAGCATCTATCGAGTGGAGTAGACTGGGGATTCCCCCCTCACTCATTTTCTGAAGAAGAAGTAATGTTCTAATCCCATTGTCTTTGCCCTCCCTCGCTGTTACAAACCCTACCTGGTCGGGGTGGACTAATTCCGGGACTATCTCCTTTATTCTTTCTGCCAATACTTTTGCATATATCTTTATATCTATATTCAACAACGAGATTGGTCTATAACTTGAACAATTTTTTTTATCATTCCCCTCTTTTAAAACTGTTGTGATCATTGCCATTGATGTGTCTTTACTTAGCTCATATCTCTGGCCCAATCCATTGAGATATGCGCATAATCTGGGGGTCAATATTTCCCTAAACTTTTTATAATATTCCATTATAAAGCCGCCCGGCCCGGGCTTTTCCCCCTGGCTGACTCTTTTATAACTCGGTTTATCTCTTCGACTGTTATTGGGGATTCTAGATCCTGGGCCAACTCCTCCGAAATCTGGGGAAGCTCCGCCTTCTGCACGTACTCCTTAATCTTTTTTTCCCTGTCTATACTCTGTGTTCCTGTCTGATTTTTGTTCACCGAATATAGATGCGCATAATACTCCTTGAACACCATAGCAATGTCTGTGGTCTTATTTACTATTTCCCCTTTTTTATTTAGCATTTCCTCTATATAGTTGAGTGATCTTTTTTACCGTAACATGCGCGCTAGACATCGACTATTTTTGTTGCCCCACTGATATCTCTCTTTCGCGATTCTATTATACGTTTTTCTATTTTCTACCTCCAACAGTTCTTTTAGTTCATCCCTCTTGACCACCAGATTATGTCGCAATCCTGCATCTTGTTGGTTCCTACCATTCTTTTTTTGAATCTGCTCCAGTCTATAAATTTCTTCTATTAGTTCTTCTATTTTTGTTCTCTTCCTTCTTCCTCCTTGCCCCCATAGAGATAAATATCCCCCTTATATAGGCTTTATGGGCCTCCCAGATTGTATTACTATCTACCTCGTCAGTCTCATTAGTACGAAAGAAGAGCTCCAGTTCCCTTTTTATTTTATCTGCTCCATTTTTATCAAAAAGAGTCTTATTTAATTTCCAGGAGAATGGTTGTTTTTTAATTTCTGGGATTCTAATTTTCATTTTCACTGGCGCATGGTCTGATAGGGATATTATTTCAATTTTTGAGGATACTATATAGTCCAGCATATTATGTTCTACAAACCAGTAATCAAACCTTGTATACGTCCCATGCACAGGGGAGTAGAACGAAAAGTCTCTAATCTTTGGATGTTGCACTCTCCATGCATCCACTAACTGTAGCTGATGCATTTGATCCTTAATAGCTTTTAATTGGTCGTTCCTTGTCCCCTGTGCATGGGACATACTATCTAATTCAGGGTCCATACAAAAATTCAAGTCTCCTGCAATAAGCACTCTTCCCTTTTTAAATTCCCATAAACTTTTTAAGGTCTCTCTCAGAAATATTGTTGGATTCCTATTTGGGCAGTATATGTTTGCCATTGTAAATTCTTTACCCCATAATTTTCCTTTCAAGAAAAGAAACATTTAGTCTATCATCCAGAATAAAACGTACCTCCCTATCTATGCCTATGGCCACGCCTTTTGAATTCTTATTTAATGAATCTCCATAATACCAAGTCGGGAACCTCTGGGAATACAATCTTATTTTTGTCTCATGGGTTAGATGCGTTTCTTGTAAGAAGGCAATCCCAGACCCATACCTCTCTATTTCTTTCAGTATTTTGTGTCTTTTCCCTGGTGTATTTAGACCTCTGACATTATATGTCACCAAATTGACCGTATTCAAAGTTTCACTCTCAATACACCCGGGAACATATTTCCATCCAGAGAGGCACTACTGAAGTCAGGACTGCACATTTTTTTCTTATTACTCTTTCCTTGCTGTTTTTTTAAGATGGTTTCCGTAACCCCCCCCCCTCTCCCTCCCGTCCCCCCTAGTCCCCCTTCTCTTTCAGACCCGGAGTTTTCCTCACTCTATGTACTCTGTCTATTTTTAACTCTTCCTCTTCACCCCTACCTAGTAGGGGATTAAAAATTCTCCTTATCTTTTCTTCTAGGTTTTCTCCATTCTGCTCCGGTATGGCTCTTATTCTTAAATTCTGACATCTATTTTGGTTCTCTTGTTCTTCCAATTTATAGAGAAAATCTCTATGATCTTTTTTGGAGTTGATTTACCTGCATTTTTAATTCTGCGATTTCTTGCATCTGTTTTTCCGTCTTTTCTTCTGTATCCTCTACTCTCTTCAATAAGTGGCTCAAGTCCGTCCTTACATTAGTAATTTCATTTTTGATCAGATTTTCCATTTTACTAAATAAGTCAATCATATCCGCTTTAGTAGGGTAATTTGGGACAAGGCCCTCTGCTCCTCCTCATTAGTTCTCCCCCATCCTCTCTCCACCTCCAACTCCCCCGTAACGTCTCTCCTTGGGCACTCTTTAATTTTGCTATCTCTTTCTTACTGCTCTTTGTGGTTTGTTGTTTTTTCTCCATTCCTGGGCTTCCTGTATGCCCTTCCTTGTGCATTAAATATTTTTGTATCGTACTGGTATTTATACTTGTATTCAAACTTTCCCTTGAAACCTTTGATTCTGTACACCTCTGCGTTCGCCCTCTCATATTCTTGCCAGCTTACTATTTATTACTCCCCCCCACTATGTACCACCCTTTCAGAGCTTGATTTTTATATGTCATATTTAATGCCATGTGTATATCGGGTAGGTTATTTTCTTGCAGTTTCTTAGTCCAATCTTTTCAGGCAATTCAGATAATACAAAGGTCCCAAGAAAAAAAGGAAGGGGAGAGAGAAAGAGAAAAAAAAAAACAAGAAGCTTTTCCTTTAATAAGCACATGTGTGTGACTGTGATTTGATTGATTCAAATAAGTAGAACCTGCTTCCTAGATTTAGCACAATCTCATGTTTTTATTACTGTCCTGATTTAAAAATAAATCGAGGAGGCTTCCACTTAATAGACGCACAAGTGTGGCTATATTTAATCAGTTCAGGTAAGTCAAGCCTATTCCCACTTTCACACATATCCCCCTGGTCATTTCAGGTGAAGATTCACACAATTTTGTCGGTTTTAGGCAATTTCAGGTATTACCCCTTTATTCCTTCACCTCTGCTTTTAGATATAAGTTGATCAGTTCAGCATTTCGTTTTTATCTACTGCGATTTTTATTGCGATACTGCTTTATGGATAAGTTGAGAAGGCTTCCACCTTAATAGACACACAAGTATGGCTGTAATTAGTCAATTCAGATACCACCGGTCTATTCCCACCTCCAAACATGTATCTGTGCAGGCAATTCAAATGATTCAAAATAGCACACGTGTAAAACAATTCAGATATTTCACAGAGATATTCCAAATAGTACCTTAGTTTTGATTAGCCTTTTTTAAATGTGTTTTACAGGTTGAGATCCTTCAGCTACCTTTCCCTCTGCAGTAGCTATAGTTTGGTCAATTCCATTCAAGAATATCCTCAGTTTCAGCGGTTCAGATAGAGTGTTAGGGTAGTCTTAAGCCCCATACACACGCTCGGATTATCCGAGGACCAGGTCCGTCGGATCATGTCCGTCATACTTTGTCCGATGTTGGTTTTGCGTACACACGGTCGGACAAAGTTGTCGGAAAATCCGATCATTCTGAACGTGGTGACGTTTGTTGCCTACGACGGGACTACGTAGAGGCTAGTAGCCAATAGCTTTGGTCTTGTAATGTGATCTGAGCATGCGTAGCACTTTGTCCGTCGGACAACGGTACACACGATCGGATTTGGTGTGATCGGACCGTGTTGTCGGAAAATCTATCCAGCAGGAGATAGGACTTTGTCCGTCGGACAATCCGACGTACACTGTCCGATGGTGCATACACACGGTCTGATTTTTCAACAACATTGTCCGATCGGACAGAATCCATGCGAAAATCCGACCGTGTGTATGGGGCTTAAGCCACATAAGACACATCTTTTTTAACTGAAAGCAGCGTTCCTCAGCCTTACCCTCAGCTGTAGCTTGTCATTTAAACAGTTCATATAGCTCAGTTTTTTGCTGCATATCATATGTGTCCCCTGGGTTCTTTCACATACACATTCAACTCGTGACCTTTGTTCAAATATTTCAGATGCTATCTCAGAGCTTTTGGAATGTATTTTGCACGCTAAAAACATTTACCGGCCTCTCTCTCTATAGTAGCTGTAATTTGATCGGTTCAAGCTTCTCAGATTTAGAGTGATTTGAAGATCCTTTTTTTTTCCCTGGTAGGTGCTCAGGTGTGATCGTAATTTAATTGTAATAAATTAAAAAAAAAAAGTCAGACCTTCCAGAAAGTATTCATATATAGTCTCAATTCACTTCCCATATTTCATATAATACACCGGTTTATATGCAACCTTTTAAGTGTATTTTAAATAGAAAAATAAAAAAATAAAAAAAAGTTCATCTGCCTTCACCTCTACAGTGGCTGTAGTTTTATCAAATCAGACATCTCTGGTATCCATTACATGAAGAAAACATTCAAGAGATTTTACCTTGATAGGCGCTTAGATACTCTGCTCAGTGTTTTACTTCCAGGAGAAAAAAAAAGTTTTTCTTTTACCATACCTCTCTGCTGAATGTGCCTGGGGATACCTGACCTCCGTGGTGGGGGAGGCAGAGGGGGAGACGGCCAAACTCCTCCACACTACTTTAGGTCTTTTCTCCCTCAATCTCCGCCATTCGGTGCTGTGCCTCTCGTCCCGGGATAGGGGGGGGGGGAGATGACGCCTCTCTATGGTGCTATTCCGGGCTTGTCAGGCCATCCAGCTCTGCGGTCTCTCACCCCGCATCGCTCCCACATCCAGGCCTTGGGCATGCTCTCTCCAGCCTCCTCCATGCACTTCCTCTCCTAGGCGCTGCCGCTAGGCTCCTCCCCCACCCTTACAGCATCACATCCGTTCCATCCCCCCTGCAAAAGGCTTTCAACTCAGTCTATTGGCCTTACCTGTTTGCCCAGATGGACCACTGGGGATTCGGCCCTCATTTCAGTGGTCTCCTTAGGGCTTTACACTCCACTCCAGAAGCTAAAGTTTGCTTACAAGGCCTTTATCCAGACCCTATTAAAATAGCGAAAGCCATTTGCCAAGGCTGCCCTTTATCTCCACTGATCTTTGCCCTTGCAATAGAAACCCTAGCAATAGCCATCCGAACAAACCCAAATATCGCAGGGGTCAAGTGCGGACCCAACACACATAAATGTGGTCCCTTTGCAGAAGACCGTCTCCTCTTCATCACCTCCCCGGTCACCTCCCTACCTGTCATGTGTAAACTCTTTGAATGACTTCTCCAAGGTCTCTGGACTACGGGCGAATTATGCCAAATCCCAAGCAATGAATGTTTCTCTCCAGTTGTCACAAGTGGCACAGCTGAAGGAATCCTTTCAATTTGAGTGGAGCGATTCCTCTATTCGGTACCTAGGGATAAACCTCACTCACAAATTTGAACAACAGAACTCCGTCAATTACCGCCCCATGTACCGGAAGCTAGAAACTGATCTCAAAACTTGGGCCCAACATGAACTCTCCTGGTTTTGCAGAATTAACTCCGTTAAAATTACTTTCCTCCCGAGACTTCTATATCTCTCCGCTCCCTCCCAATTTTAATCAAGAAGGACCACTCGGGCTCACTCCAAAGCAAAATTGTTAAATTTGTATGGGGAAAGGCGGGATGTTCATTCTATCAGGAGGTATGGGCCTCCCAAACCTGCTCTGGTACTACCAGGCGGCTAGATTAGCTCAACTATCTACTGTATATTCCAAGTTGGCCAAGCCAGACTGGGTAGACATTGAAAGACAGTTCCCTCATATATCCTAGACTATCTCTAATGGAGCCCACCTTCAAGTCGCTCTTATATCCTATCCCCCTTCCTTTTCTCACTCTGTTGCCCTGTGGGATAAGCTCAAGCAGGCCCCTTCTCTTGTATCAGATAGCTCTCTGGCATACTTATTCCACAACCCGGATTTTAGCCCGGGAATGGAAATTAAAGCCTTTAAGTGGGATAAGGGGATGTACTGGATTGGCCACTTTTTCACTTCTGCTGGCCTTATTTCCCTTGCCTACTGTGTTAGTAAACTGGATCTTCCTGACTCAGAACGTTTCAGGTTCCGGAAAATTTCCCATTTTCTCAATTTCCCATTTTCCCAGGTCGTGGAGCAGAGGGGAGGCATATCAATCATTTACTCGTCACTTGCTCAAACCCAGTCGAAGTCCTCCTACATGCTAGCTTGGGAAGCTGACCTCCAGGAACAATGGGACCTGGAAACTTGGCATAGGGTCTTCTCAAGATCCTATAAAGGTATCCTCAACACTTCCCTAACTAAAGCCATCCTGAAAGTTCTTACCAGATGGTACATGACTCCATTGAAACGCTTCAATATCTACCTCTCAGTGTCCCCTCTATGTTCCCGAGGATGTCAAATGAAAGGTTCCATGTTACACATATGGTGGGACTGTCCCAAAATCAGAAGTTTTTGGAACAAAATATTCCAAATAGTATCTAAGGTCATGGGGCTCTCAGTTCCCAAGTCTCCCACAATGGCCCTCCTGAACATCCCTATCCCTAAAATCAGGAAATATTCTCAAAAGCTTATCTTTTTCATTTGTCTAGGCTCCAAACTTTCCATAGCCAAAGCCTGGAAATGCCCCAAGATCTCCATTCAGTCAGCCAAGCACAAAATGTCCTGGATCATGTCACAGGAGAAACTGGCAAGTTCCTTACTGGATTCCTTTTAACAGTTTCGGGAGACCTGGGATCCCTTGGCCACCTACGTGGGACTTTACCTACCCCCTAGTCTCTCCAAATATTAAGTTCTTACAATGGTGCCCTGGTGGTTGAGCCTCTTCCTCTCTTCTTTCTCTCTTCCTCCCTTTTTTTTTCTGGACTCTGTCCTCTATCTTCTCAATTTCCGCCCCATTGGGGTATCTCTCCCAAATTGCAGTTACATTTTTTGACATACGATGATAATAATCTCTCCATGAGACACATCCACAACCTTGCTCCTCAAATTCCATAGTGGATTATGGGCATGGGACATAAGATTGTTTATCATGCTTTCTCTCTCTGGTTTCTTCGTTACACAAGCTGGTTGGTCTACAAAGGACAAGGCCGAAGGGAGGACCCCTCCCCTCTGGCACAGCTAGATCCCCTTGGGGGTGCAGGGGGTGGGCGGAATTTGGGTTCACCGTTGAGTTAACCTATCGTTGAACCCCTACTACATTTTACTTACCAGCTCCATATCTTCCACTTAAGTCTCTATGGATATTATCTTTATATTCTGTATGTCATCACATCAATGTGCATTGTTACTATTTTGAAAATCAATAAAAATCTTTGAAAGTAAATGACAGGTCCCCGAAAGCTGCTGTAATGTAAATGTAGCAATGGTGGACTATACGTGTTATATTATGTGCGTTCCCTATCCTTCCTCACCTATAGGTTATCCCTTCGATGCTGGGCGCCAGTGACTGTCATCATATTTGTGAGCCCAACCCCAAAGGATTGTGGGACTAGTAGTCTTTCTGACCAGCAATTCCATTGCATAACCATACCCCGGAACTACACATCACAGAAATCCTTGCTACTATCCAGGAAACTTCTGGGAGAGACTATAAATGAGACTGGAAATCCATCCCACTCTCTCTTCTTCCTGGGCCCTGTGTAATGCACACCTCTCCATGACGGGGAGAGAGAGGTTGTGGCCTACCATGCAGTGTTCAAGTGATTTCAGCCCGGTCTCAGCGGGCCTAACTCTGCTTGCTGTTCAACAGACATCTACACTGCACCAACTCAGCAGCTCAACACCACGTTCATCCACACTCCGCGCCTGAAGGTCATCGTTGGAGGTTTCATCGACGGATGTCTCTTCCCGGGTTGCTGTCGGTAAGGCATCTAGTTTGGTCCAGTCGTTGGTGAGAGGGCAAAAGCCCATCTTCTACAACCTTTCCCTGATTGCTTTATTGGAACACTGTGTACAGAGACCTTTACCTTGGGAACACTTTACTGCACTGCCATTGGAACACTGTGCATAGACACCTCTACTTACAACCTTTTTAAAGGAATACCATTAACCTGCTTGAGCCAGTTAGTCTGCTAATACAACACTGCGCCTTATTGGATATCATCTAATGAGCTCCAACTGCCGGTGAAGAATATAAGGCCTGCACCTTGGACATTGCTGTTGTTACTTTTTAAAGGGCCCTACACTATCCTTATTCTTTCTGATCTCTCATCAGGATTTAAAGGTCGGCCTGGGGTTCCCCTTTAGAGTGTAACTACCTGCATTAAACACTTAACCCTTTATTGTCCTACAGGTCATGATTAGGTGGTATCTCACTGTACATATATGTATATTGTATTTTCATACTGTTAAACTGTTCTTAAGCTGTCTTTGGGGAATTCCTCTACCAAGTCTGGGCTGTTATATAGAACTCGGTTGATCTATTGCCCTTCTCTGTAAACGAATACTACTTTGCTACTCCAGTAAAAGCTGAGTTAATATAAACATATTGATCTGTGTGACGTGTCATTTAAAGGTGCTGGTGGAAAGATGTCTGAACCCAGAGTGTCAGGTGGGTTGGAAGGTTTACAGGGTCATAGTGATGCAGATGAGCGGGGAAATCCAAGCAGTCCTCAAGGGGACCGTGCTACATAAACAACAATGATGAGTATTCTGGGTGATATCATACACCAAATATGGCCATGACCATATTTGGTAATGCCATCACCTAAGACCCCTGGTTGTTTGCTTACATAAGGCCCGGGACAAGGGGGGACAGGTGGGGCAGCTACCCTTGGCTCAGTAGTTTAATGTGGGAGGAGGGCATTTTCTGCTGTGTACTACTGTGACCAGCGTAGAATATGCTGCATGATGTATCACAGGAGACAGCAGGCGGCTTTGGTCCTGCATGTAAGGTAGATAAAATAAATACACCTGCCCCTGTCTGTACAGTGCATTGTACTATTCCCACAGCAACAGTACAGAGTGGAGCAGGTAGGGCATGTGAGGTTTGAATCATGGGAAGGCATGGGTTTTCAATGATTTCCTAGATACAGCATTCCCACTCCTTTGCTTGTCTGCAGAGTGGCTCCTCCCCCCTTTAATTTCTTTCACTCCAACTTTCTCATTCACAGTGTCACCAATGTCTGTGTGACATCACCAGCTCTGCCCCTATAGTGACTCCTCCCAATGTGCCCTTTCCCTCGGTTCCCCTTCTCTTTAGTCCCACTACCAAATTTCTTAACTGCATTTAGTGGTGCTCTCTCCTCTGCCACTTTGTTGCTGCTGCTGGCATTAAACCCTCAGCTGTTTCTACGTGTCACTTGCCACAGTAAATGTACTTTCAGTCTTGATACCGCTGTTATAACTTTGGAGACAACCATTCTTCAGCTTCTATTGTTATTAAAGACCTCATGCACCCAGGCACTCATGGCCGTACACACGATCAGAACTTTGTACGAAAAATACCGATTTTAAACATGTGCCACAATCAATGTGGTATATTTACTGACCTGTCTGTGTGGGATGCAATATGTCGGTCGAACCATAAGGTCTTTTACAACTAGGGTTACAGAACATATCAACAAGATAAAAGCTGGAAGTATTAAATATACAGTACCCCGGCATTACAGGCAGCACCATGATCGGGATCCTACCAGTACTTTGATCATAGACATATTTATTGCCCCTTGGAGGGGAGGAGCCAACACTAGAGGGGTTTCCAGCTTAGAAACTTTCTGGATATATGAATTACAGATCCACTACCCACAAGGAATGAATGTGGAGTGGGATAGTGTCATGAAGATCCTGCCAGTAACCGGCGCACTGGAATCCCTGGTACCCGTTCGCGGGTACCATTGCGCATGCGCGAGAGCGTGCGTGCACGTGCGCGCACACACCCGCGCACGAGAGCGCGCGCGGGAGGACGGGTGCGAGCCTCTGTTGGCGCCAGTGAGCCTATTTGAATCCGTCTGTCACAGACGGTCCCCGCTGTCTGCTCTATAGCGTTCTGTGCCCTGATACCTGATCTGAAGTTCCTACCAGTGTTTGACCCGGCTACCCCTTGACCCTCCTGCGTTCCGCCTGTACCCGACCTTGGCTTGTCTCTGACCACTCTCCTGCCTTATCCACCTGTACTGCATTGCCAGCCTGATACCTGACCCGGCCTGTTTGACAATCCAGTCTGCTCTGCTGACCCAGTCTGCTCTGCTGACCCAGTCTGTTGTGCTAATCCAGTCTGCTTTGCTGATCCAGTCTGCTGTGCTGATCCAGTCTGCTTTGCTGATCCAGTCTGCTGTGTTGTTCCAGTCTGCTTTGCTGATCCAGTCTGCTGTGCTGTTCTAGTCTGCTTTGCTGATCCAGTCAGCTGTGCTGATCCAGTCTGCTTTGCTGATTCAGTCTGCTTTGCTGATCCAGTCTGCTTTGCTGATCCAGTCTGCTTTGCTGATCCAGTCTGCTGTTCTGATCCAGTCTTCCCTACTCACCTTGTCCGCTGAGCTGATCCAGGGATCTCTCGTTACCGGTCCTACGGTCCTGCCCGGCACCCGTGCCCCTCCTGGCTCTTGGTCCCCCTGTTACCTTACCAGGGTACCGGGAGCCGCAAGGCAGGCCCTCTTCTGCAAAACCAGACTCATCACCACCAGGTGCGTGACATATAGTAACTCCTTTATAAATAAATCTTAAATAGTGATATAGAACGATTTCTCTTTTATTTTTTAATGTACTTTGATAGTTAATTTAATATTTAATTTTAAAATATATTTTATTATTTGAATTATTTGATAGTTTTATGAACTATATAATATATTCTCTCTTTTCTAAGTTTATGTAATTTTATGTAATAAATGCTTTATTTTATGTAACTGATGACCCCAATAAGGATTGACACTATTACATGCATTAACAATTGGTAATTATTTAACCTTATAGCACACCTTGTGGTCTTTTATGGTAATACCACACCATTTCGGTTTCTATCCACAAGTTTCTGTCTAGCAACAGTAGTGATGGCTTGGTTTTAACTTCAGCCAATTATGTGATATTTGGCCACACATATTGAGGCTTGGTATATTCACAGCCATGAGCATCATGATGCTTTCATTGTAATGACGCTATGACGGTAAAGCAGCGCTATATTTAGCGCTATATTTAGCGCTGCTTTACCGTCGTTTTAGCCGCGGTTTTCGGCCGCTCGCGGTGCGGTTTTAGGCCCGCCGTAGCGGCGCTTTGCGGCGGTATTGCCGCGGTATCACCGCGGTGTCCCATTCTAATCAATGGGAAGGAGCGGTATAGGAGCGGTGAACACACCGCTCCTATACCGCTCCAAAGATGCTGCTAGCAGGACTTTTTTGACCGTCCTGCTAGCGCACCGCTCCAGTGTGAAAGCCCGCCGGCTTTCACAATGGAGTTAAAGGGGCCGGATTTTTTCAGGCGGTATACAGGCGCTATTTTTAGCGCTGTACCGCCTGAAAAACGCCCCAGTGTGAAAGGGGCATAAGTGATATCACAGAGTTTCACTTCCGGTGCCATGCTCATCATACTTGGGGTCATTAGATTTATAAGTAGCTGTGTCTTTGGGGGGTCCACACCCCAGATGACGACTAATTAGTTGAAACGCGTCTGGTGGACCAACTTACACACCGCTCTTTTACCTGTACGCATGAGAAGCTTTTGATGACATTTTACCATGTGAGTTTACCATTTTTACTACAATAAATAATATTTTTAAACTGTATCACGCTATGCAATTTTTTTTCTCCATCTGTTTCGCATGGCTGTGAATACCGAGGCTCTGGCCTAACCAAGGAATATGATATTTAACCTTTAACCCACTTGATGTCTGGGAATGTCCAAGTTAAGCCATTGACTGGATCCAGGATCAACTGTACCCATCCAGTTTGCTGACCATTAAGCCTTTGAAGACTTGAGTGTTATATGCCCCTTCAAGTCATTGACATCCGGTAAGCCTCCTCTTTTATCCGTGGTGGTGCCTTCAATCACATTGTCTCCATTTGGAATTTTACACCTGGGTTCCATGTTCCTGTCTGAGTCTTTTTTTGGATTATTCCTTACAATCTTGGACTTGACATATGCCTTTTATTTTCTTTGTGACAATTGAATGCACGTTGTTATTTTTATGTGTTTATGGTTGTATATATATTTTTACACTCTAGTTAGCACTTTCACTTAGTAGTAATTCACTATTTCATCATCTTCATTGATAAACCACTTACCTGATAGAATATTAGCGCTACACATTTCTTATCCATTTACATTGTTTTTTGTCTACAGCTGTGTTGGCAACCATTATTCTTATATATTAATTTAGTCACAAATGAATACCCTTTTTCTTGATCTAATGATCTCCACTTCTCTCAAACCAGCTTGTTTGAGCATTTTCTTTCAATCTGCAGTGAAGTCAGAATGCAAAAGCACAGTGGAAGGATTCCTCTATCCACCTTACTTGTGTGGATGGAGGAATCCACTCAGTTTTTTTTCCGATCAGACCGCTGGCTGATCAAAAGAAATCTGTCCATTGTATGGCCAGTCCATGCATGAAGCCTAACACTGAGGCTGGGTTCACACATATGCGAATTGAATGCGGCTTACACCGCATCCAATTCGCATGACATTTTAAAATACGTTAATTTGAATGAGGCTTGTTCACATATGTGCGTTGCATTCGCACTCCACATTGCCAAAAAAAATGTGTGCGTTTTTAACCTATGAATAGTGAGGTTATTTGCTATTCTCATAAACATGTATGTTCAAAGTACATAAGTATGCTTGAAATTTTAAATTTGATAAGTTGCTATGGGGCACTGTAGACAGCTCTTATAAAATACTTTGGTAAATGCGGCCTCCTATTTCTTTTTTCAGAAATGTAATGTTGCTGCTAAAATAAGCTGAGAGAAAAGCAGTGTAAAGAAGAGCAGTGCACTATAGCTCCTGGGTTACAGGGACATGGCTATCAAATTAAAATAAATAAATTGCAAGTAAAACCACCTCTCTGCTATCTCAGCCATGGAAATGGAGTGCTATGTCCTCAGGCCATATTTGTCGGCAGGAAAGAAATAATTCTGACAGTGGTATTTTTTTTCTTCTTCTAAATTTAGCTAAAATGCCTAAGGGGATGCTTATGTAAATATGACTTCCCTATTTAGTTTAATATGTTCAGTGTCATCTCGTCCTGAGTCTGCAGCTTAGAAGCTGTTCATTACACCTCATATATCAAGATTTAATCGTTTGTCTTTTCTACTTTACCATCACACTGGAGCTGCTACAATGTGTCATTTGTTTATGGCATTGTATACAAATGTTTCATGGTAAATAAAAAACTACTTATTACTAAATTCATAAAAAATATATTTATAAAACATTTTATAATATTTATACTTTATAATAAAGATGTTAAATTATAAGGGCCCTTTCACACTGATGCAGCTTAAAGCACCAAAAACACAGTAAAAATATTTCCCTTTAAATCCTACTCATCGCTCATCAGTGAGCTGTGGGTGCAGTTTGAAAAGTCCTGCTTGCTGTATCTTTGGTGCCCTGTTTCAAAAGCACACCAAAAATCTACCTTCCATTGAAATTAATAGGAAACACATCAAAAATGCATTACGGTTGCTTTTTGGTGCTCTTTTTGCACCTGTGTAAAAGGGCCCTTAGTGATGCTGTTATCTGTTTCAAACCCCCTTCTCCAGTACTTTGAGCTTAGGATTTGCTCTGTGTAATATTACATAACCCAACAGTCATAACCAAGTCTACTATTAAAATTGTATCAACATTTTTTCATATACAAAATATTAAAATATTTTTACTAATCCATATGGATACAAAAATACAGGCGCATACTTTGTCCATTTTTCCTCCACCTGGGTATGTATCTTTTCTTGTTCATTCTTTTATTGTTTTTCAAAAATAAGGGTGATACAATTATGCAAGCAATGATCAACTGAGGGTGAAAAGGAAAAGAACATTACACAGTCAATATAAATACAGTAAAATTCCAACAAGGTATAGAGGTCTAATATATATGCCATATGCATTATTTAAGACAACAACTGTAACCGAGTATCCAGTGGGGGGATTAAAAAAAGGGGTGGTGGAGAGGCATGAACAGATGAGGTAAGGGGAGGGAAAGTTTCATGAGTAAATCTGTGGGTTTTAGGGTACCAGGTCTTGGTCAAACCCTATAGGAAGATGTCATGAGATCCTTGGCCTCCAGATGGACTGGCTTTATCCAGGAGGTTTAATCGAGGTTTTTCATGCAAGAGGAGTTAAGTCTGGACTTGGTGTCGCCTATAGATAGAGTGGGTGTTAGCCATGCTCTAACAATTGTTTGCTTAGCAAGCATAAGGATATAAAGCAGTAGCTTAAGGCCATTCTTACTTATCCATGGGGGGGCTTAATAATTAGGATGGCGTATTGAGCAGCAATAGGCAGAGGACATCAAAGAATTCATTTAATAGGTGTCCATCCAGAATTCACTGGCCAAAGGACACGTCCACCACACATGGAAGACTCTGCCTGTCTGCCCACAGTTACAGAAGCAGGAAGGTAAGCACGAGTGGTTATAATGGGCCACTCAAGAGGGAACAGGATATCATCTGTTCATAACAGATAGCTGAACCTCTGCACTACTATGTAAGAACTGCAAGCTAGTAATGGTCACCAGTACAATGGTGTATCTTGAGGTTGCTGCTTAACACTTATATGTGTTCGCACATATAACAAACAAAATTACTAACAGTGAAATGTGAAGCGATACCTATTTAGCAAAAATAGATGAAATCAACTGTGAGTACTCCAAATTGCAGATAATATGAAAACATGCAATAATGGTGGTGACCCCCAAGTATATACACAACTAGTACAAATAATTACAGAGTGAACATAAGTGACTGCTGAAAGTGCCAATAGCATCCAATAATTATACATAAAACCAACAACTGTGATGTCGTGTCACATATGGGGCGAATGCCGGGCGACATTCAGCTTGTGTGTACTGCAGCCGGTCCGACAGAAGACAGCTATTTGGTTGGTTTCTGTCAAAGGGGCATGATCAAAAAAGGTCTGCCGATTGGCTCCTGATTAACGATCTCAGCCAATGTTCTGGGGAGGTCCATCCCCCTGGCAGAACACAATAGAAAGCAGGGGAGATGACTGTACTAACGTCAGATTGCTAGCTCTGACGTGCACTGTAAGTTTTTTTTCATTCAACCCATAAAAAACTAGCAGTTGGTACTAGACTTTAGAGTAAAGCTTGGTACACACTAATAGTTTTTTGTTCAACCCAGCGAGCCACTCTACTAATGATATGTTAGTACAGCAATTTCCCCGCTGAGCTGTTGTGTTCTGATAGGGGGGGCGCCCCCCGCCAGAACACTCTGGTCAGCGCTCTCAGCCATTGGCTGAGAGCGCTGATCAGGAGACGGTCACCTGCTGGTTTTCTAGCATGCTCATCCGACAGAAGCCAGCCAAAGAGCCGGCTTCTGTTGGACCAGCTGACATACACACAAGCTAAATATCAGACAGTTTTTACTGAAGCTAGAACAAATTGTAAGAGTGCACAACACTGAGCCTCCAAGAAAACCTAGCTAGCATGATATTTTTGGATATGGACTAGCTGGATAATATTTTTGAATGTGCGTAAACGAAGACCACCAAAAGTCAGGGCACGAACAAGCAGTGATTTTAAAATGGCACTGGGGGCTCAGGTGGTTAAGTAACAGCACCACAAAGCTACTAATTCACTCCCTTGTTATCTTTATACTTGATTATTTCTACTCCCTCCTAGTTGGGCTACCTTTACATAGGCCATGCCCCCTTCAGTCTATCATGATTGCTGCTGCCAGCTTCTTCTCTGAGCTACATCACCAGATTTCACTAAAACTGTCCCCTTCCCTCCTCCTAAGACCACCTGCAGCAGGGACCTCTGATTGTACTGTAAATGTAATGCCTTCTTTTAGCTTCTAAAGCACTGTGCAAACTGTTGGGATTGTATAAATCATTTGTAAAGTTTGTACAATGAAGGAATTTGCAGCAAACTTTATTATGACTATTTTTCCAAAATGTTTTTTTCTCCCACTAATAGAGAGTAAATCATTCAAACTAAAAAACCCATACGAGCCTCTACATAGAAGTACTTGGTATTATAAAGTTTTTCAACAACAGAGCTAGGTAGTGAGTACAGATTATTATATTTTATATATCATAAACTAATAGTATAATATATGGAACATATAATGGATAAATGCTTTGATACATTATATTATAAAGCATGGGTATGGCTGATCTGCATCCTCCTTATTATGCTTTATTGGCTCCTCTGTAGGCTGGAGTGGGATTACACACAGGAACGCTAAGATTTAAATTGTGTTTGTGAATCTGATGCTATATATGTACGTGTCATTATGAACACATGGAACTGTTAATGTTAAAGGTCATACAATTGCTCTATATTCATGTATATCTATGTAGACTAGATCCTGTTGTTTTGTGCTCCTGAAAATGTGGTCTATGGAAGAAACGCATAGAGAATATATCATCTCTCCATTATCGCCCTTTAGAATCTTACCTATTTATTTTTTGCTGTAAATAATAAGTAAAGAAACATTTTTTACATCAAAAGATACAAACCTGAGTGGGGGAACATGGAATAACTGTATTTTTGTATGAATAAGCTCCAGGGTAAAACTATTTTAATAATTTGTAAATAAAATTTGATATGATTTTAACAGTTGGACATGGTTATGACTCATACCGGTACCCCAAAAGCCCCACTGTGTTATATGATATTGCACAAGGCTAATTTATCGAATAGGGAAGTTAGTACTTAGATTATTATGTAATATTACACCCATATAACTTTTTTCAATATACTTTCTTATGTTCATCTACAATACAATTGTCAAGAGATCCTCACTGGGCAGCCTGCCAAGTGTGAGACAGCCTTAGTAAGTAATACAATTTGCTATACTGGAGAATGAATACTGCATCCTCCATTCACCTCATTTAGAAGCCCATTTGGGCGACTTTCAGTTTGTTAATGGGCATCCCATTTAAGTACAGCCATAGGGAGTGTGTCTAGTGCCAGGTGTGATATGGGCTTACCATTGTTGCAGATACAGTTGCCACATTTTGGTCTATGGAAAACTGGAAGGGTTGGACAGGAAGACTGTTCTGTGCATAACATGCTACCAAGGAAAGGAAGCATGTCATATCTAGAATGGTAATGATTTAATAATTGTGGTTAAACCATTGTAGTTTAATGATAATATGTAGGCTGGGAACTATTATTTATCACTTCTTAGTTGCCTCTTGCAAAAGCGCAAATTATATTTTATGATGTGTCCCATTTATAATGATTATAAATTACAGATAAACAATGGTAAAGTTACTTACAAATGAAATAAAAACTTTTGTTGAGCATTTTCTTAAAGCCACAGTACAAAATCAAACAAAATGAGGCACCACACCCTATTATTTATTACAATTTTTAAGGCGGAAGATATCAAACATCACAGCCATATATCAACATACAAAATTTTTTGTTACTTAATATAAAAAAGAAAGCAAACATAAAACACCAATGTGTTTAGCTACAACCTAAACAATGTTTAATCTACTATGTATTGACTGACAAAATATTAATAAAAATTCATATTTGAAAAAAAAGATAATAAATTACAAAATTCAACAGTTAAAAAATATATATATATAAAACACCTATTGTTAAAAAAGGACTATAACACCATGGGCATAACATGCATATATACATATATATATATTGTGGCGATGTGACCACATGTACCGCTGTATATTGGCAGGTTACGCCTGATTTTGGTATGCTTGCTAATTGCATACCTGAGGGCTGACTTCATAATCCTCTCAGGAAGAGAGTGCACTTTTTGTATTAATGTGGAAAGTTGTCTCACAGTGTGCTGGATTGCTTCATACAGAGGTTGTGTATGAGAGGCACTCTGGAGCACTGTTGGACAAGACAGAGGTATCAAATATACCATCATTGATATAAGTGTACCTAAAGCAAATATCCAACCCTCTACAAGCTTATTGCATTATAAATCAAGGTAACCAACTGCTCTTTTCCAGAATGGACCATACATAATGCTGTGAACAAATAGATTCTTTGCAAAGAGGGAGTGGAAAAGAAAGGTCACTGATGAACTCTACACATTTCGCAGCCAAACAGCTACATCAAGAGCGATACATATCAAAATCTGTATTTCAATGTATAAGACAGTACTTTTTTACAGTAAGAGTATAGTATCAAAATATAAATACACATACATATCATATACTATTTTTCATATTATGTGGCTATCATGGAGTAACCATCAGCCCACTGGCCTCATGAATCATTGTCCGGGACCTGCTGACAGACTTCCGCTGTGTCAAATCACAGGGGAGCAGGCGGATGGGGGCGTGTGCGACTGAAACCTGGAAACATGCAGGGACGTACAAGTACGTCACAGTGCCTGTAGGAGCAGCCACGTCACAGTATATGTGTACTGCGGCTGGTCAGCAAGTGGTTAAATAATCTTTTTTTCTCCTGAATATGTTGCTTTCTCACAAGCTAAAATATGTTCCTTATTTGTGTTATGTATACAGAAAAACTAGATACAGGGGGTCCCCGAGTTACAAACTCGTTAGGGACTGCCTGCCTGTTCTTATGTCGGAATTGTTTGTAAGTCGGCCGCGCATGCGCAGACCGACAATTACGGACAATTACAGACATTTCCGGACATTTCCGATGTTCCGTCTAATGCCGTTCTGTGCATGCGCGGCAAATTACGGACATTTCCGAAGTTTTCCGGCATTTTCCGAGGCTCCGTATGGCCGCGCATGCGCAGAACGGCCGGAGGACGGCGGAAAATGGCAGAGGGTCCCCGCAGCGCCCCGTTCGTAAGTAGGGGTTGTTCGTAGGTCGGGTGTTCGTAAGTCGGGGACCCACTGTAATAGGTCCTGACACATAAGAATAGTGTCAATAAATAATGATTTCCTTCTCCTGATATGTGCATCAGAGCAGAGAAAAATACAAGGATCGGAATTTACCTAAACTGAAGCAGCAGTACATAGTAACCAATCAGCTTCTGCGTTTAGCTTTCATCTAAGCTTTAAAGAAGAAAGGTAGAAGTTGACTGGTTCTCATGCACAGTTGCTTCAGTCTTAGTAAATTCCCTACTATGTATGTACTAGGCAAGCTAAACTCACACACATACTCTTCCACTTCCAGGCAAAAAACATAGGAACTTATACAGTATGTGCTTGCATATACCTGCAGCAGTTTGCAGCCAACCCCCTTCTATCCTACACTCAGATACAGGCCTGTTCACTTTGCGGTAATGTTTACGTGTGCCTGCCCCATGCTGTCATCCACACATTCCTATTGGTCACCATCACTGTCAATCATAGTGGTTGATGTGTGTGTGGTAGTCATGTGTGGAAGGTAGAGTGGAAGGGGAAAGCTTCAACACAACCAGTTTCTTTATATAATGTCACTGGGTTAGGAGATATAAAGTATAATGAGAAAAAGCACCAACATCCCTTAAATCATATTGACAAATTTAAACAAATCTGGGACTTTCACGGTGCTATGTCAAATACAATAATCTTTAAAAAAGTTTTTCTTTGTTAAATGTTCATTAAAAACTCTTAAAATGTGCATACAGTTTCAGTTAATATATTCCGCCGAAAATATTGGTCTCTAGCTTTTCCTTAAAGGCTACACTGTTGTTTTCCTCAACATGTTTTGCCGACAAAGGCTTCATCCGGAGGAGTGTTGCCAAATATTCATAATCTGCATACAAGCAACATATACATGTAAGGAAATTCATATTTACATACATTTCATTTATCAAGTCAACAAGGTCAAATCATCAAGTCATGCTTACCCACATAAAGAATGTTTAAAAAAACATCTAACCCCAACATCCATCAGTCAAAGAAATCTGTCAACAATTCATGGGGCAATATATAAGTGGCCACAAAGGGGGCAGCAAGACCACAGCTATAAAGAATAATGAAAGAGTGAGCACTATAACACCATAGGCATAACATGCATATATACATATATATTGTGATGATGTGACCACATGTACCGCTGTATATTGGCAGGTTACGCCTGATTATGGTAGGATTGCTAATTGCATACCTGTGGGCTGACTTCATAATCCTCCCAGGAAGAGAATGCACCTTTTGTATTAATGTGGAAAGTTGTCTCACAGTGTGCTGGATTGCTTCATACAGAGGTTGTGTATGAGAGGCACTCTGGAGCACTGTTGGACAAGACATAGGTATTGAATATACCAGCGGTAACAGAAATGGTAAAAGAAATTGGTGTGAAAAAATGTTTTGAAAAATACTTGTTGCAAGAACAATCGCTGATGGAGTGTTGGACAACAGGGGGCAATGTGAAGCTGTGGGAAGGTCCCATAGGAAGTAACTGCTGGTCTGTGTGGGGTCCCTCTTCAGATACTGTCCTAGCAGGTGATGGGACAAGAGTTCCTGGTGATTTTGAATTGTGTATTTTTGAGAAAACGATTGCCAACGGTAACCACACAGGTTAACTTTTTAGATTTTAGATTGCTGTTATTTTGTGTGAACTTTGTTTCCTTTAAATAAAATTGGGCTGCCATGCCCTTAAAAATACAGTCTGGACTGACCGGTGTGCATGAAAACGCATACACCACTTGAGCATAATCACCCTGGATCTTTACTAATATATATATATATATATATATATATATATATATATATATATATACACACACAGTGCTCAACAAAAATGAGAACACCACTTTTGAAAAGTAAGATTTTAATCAATATCTCAATGAACACAAAAACTATTTCCAAAATGTTGACAAAACTGAGTTTTATATAATATTTGTTTAGCTCATTACTTGAAAGTAAGGTTAATAATATAACCTAGATTACAAAATCTTCAGTTTTACTCAAATTAGTTGATGCAAAAATGAATAAACCCCGCAACAAAAACTTCTATATCTAGTATGTTGTATGACCTCCATAATGTGTAAGGACAGCACCAAGTCTTCTAGGCATGGAATGAACAAGTTGGCAACATATTTCAACATCTATCTTCTTCCATTCCAGAACAACCTCTTTTAGAGCCTGGATGCTGGATGAAGAGTGATGCTCAACTTGTTTCTACAGAATTCCCCATAGGTGTTCGATTGAGTTTATATCAGGAGACATACTTGGCCACTGAATCACTTACATCCCATTCTTAGATGTGTGTTTTGAAATATTGTCATTTTGGAAAAGTGCACGGCGACCAAGGGCACAGAGTGATGGTACTATGTTCTCTTTCAATATAGAGCAGTACATCTGTGAATTCATGATACCATCAATGAAATGCAGCTTCCCCAACACCAGCAGCACTCATGCAGCCCCACAAAAGGACACTGCCACCACCATGTTTCACTGTAGGCACTATGCATTTTTCTTTGTACTCCTCACCTTTGCAACGCCATACAGTTTTGAAGCCATAATTTCCAAAAACATTTTTCTTGGTCGTATTACTCCAGAGTACAGAGACCCAGTAGTCTTCTTCTTTTTCAACATGGGTCCTAGCTAATTCTAGGCAGGCTTTTTGTACATGGGCTTTAGAAGAAATTCCTAAATGGACGACGCATGCCATTCCTTTGCAGTGTACGCCGTATTATATGGGAAACAATCAACCCAGTTTGGATTTCTACTTCTTGACTAACTGCAGTGAACTTGCATGGCGATTTTCTTCAACCGATCAGAAGACGCTCCTGTCAAGGTGGTAACTTCCGTGGATGGCCTGGATATCTCTGTGAGATGGTTGCAGTTCAATCCCATCCATTTAGAAAACAACTTGCATTCTTTTCACAGACTACATTTCGTCCTATGAAGGGGGGAGATTGTGGCCATCTGAATGGATGAGGTGAAGAGCAAGCGACTTACAATTATAACTGTAAAAGCAGCAAAACTCATAGCAGCTGAGCTGGAAGATGAAAGCTGGCCGAGGTTTCCAACATAATGCAATGTTTTTTAACATCCCCAGCAGACCCCTGGATGTAGTATATTATGAATCAAATGAAAATAAGCTGAACTCAGAAAACGTCAAACAATTATTTGTTCCCTGAGGTTCCACTTCAATTGAGAAATACGATGTAACAACACTAATGTTACATTTTATTTGCTTTATTTCATTTATATGCAGATCAAAGAGATGATCTGTGAACTGCACATGATGTCAGTTAAACTACCTTACAAGTGAAAAAAATAAATAAAGTTAGCTATTACTTTTCTGCTTATTTTTATATTTTTAGCCATGAATATTTACTATCAAATACCACCTACCACGATAATGATATGCCACCTAAAGCTAAAAAAGGACTTGGAAAAGACCCCGATGCTGGGAAACATGGGAGGAAAAAGGAGAAGAGGATGACAGGAAACAAGATGGATGGATAGCAACATATAACAATGAACATGAAGTTAACCAAGCTCCGGGAGGCAGTGGAGGACAGAAAAGCCTGACGTCCATAAGGTCACGAAGAGTCTGACATGACTAAATGACTGAACAACAATTTATTATGATACAAAGGAAAATAAAATAAAAACTTCACTCAGAGACTAAAAATAGCAGCTACCACTCACTAGACATATAGTGCAAACATGAAACAAATAAATAGTGCAGCGCTCAATAAATGTATGTAAAGAAAGTGAATTAAGACAAATTATTAAAATGAACAAACTGGCAGTGAGGCTAATGTGGTATTATGAAAAAATCAAATATTAATGTCCATCAATAATAATTCAATAGAACAATAATTCTGGCTCCCACAAACTGGCTACAGTATGTGCTCATGTGGTACACAGATTAGTCCTGTCAATTTAAGAAGGTGCTCCTAACAACAACTTGTTATGTGTATAAAAGACACTTGTCCACAGAATCTTTCTTCCATTCAAACTTTCCTATTATGGGCAAGGCCAAAGAGATGTCAAAGAACATCAGGGACAAGATTGTAGACCTACACAAGGCTGGAATGGGCTACAAGACCATCAGCAATAAGCTTGGTGAGAAGGAGACAACTGTTGGAGTGATTATTGCAAATGGAAGAAATACAAAATAAAAATAAATCGCTCTTGGTCTGGAGCTCCATGCAAGATTTCACCTCATGGGGTAAGGACAATCATGAGAAAAGTGAGGGATCAGCCCAAAAACTACACAGGAGGAGCTTGTGAATGATCTCAAGGCAGTTGGGACCACCGTCATCAAACAAACTATAGGTAACACAATAAGCCGTCATGGATTGAAATCCTGCAGCACCCTCAAGGTCCCCCTCCTCAAAAAAGCACATGTACAGGCCGGTTTGAAGTTTGCTAGTGAACATCTAAATCATTCAGAGTAGGGTTAGGATAAAGTGCTGACTTTGACTCTAAAGCCCCATACACACGCGCGGACAATCCGTGGACCAGGTCCGTCGGACCATGTCCGTCATACTTTGTCTGATGTTGGTTTTGCGTACACACGATCGGACAAAGTTGTCGGAAAATCCGATCATTCTGAACGTGGTGACGTTTGTTGCCTACGACGGGACTACGTAGAGGCTAGTAGCCAATAGCTTTGGTCTTGTAATGTGATCTGAGCATGCGTAGCACTTTGTCCGGTCGGACAAGCGTACACACGCTCGGATTTGGTGTGATCGGACCGTGTTGACGGCAAAGTTTTCCAGCAGGAGATAAGACTTTGTCCGTCGGCCAAACCGACGAACACTGTCCGATGGTGCATACACACGGTCTGATTTTTCAACAACCTTGTCCGATCGGACAGAATCCATGAAAAAGTCCGACCGTGTGTATGGGGCTTAAGAACACCATCCCTACAGTCAAGCATGGAAGTGAAAACATTATGCTTTGGGGCTGTTTCTCTGCTAAAGGTACAGACCAACTTTGCTGCATTGAAGGGCCAATGGACAGGGCCATGAATTGTAAAATCTTGGATAAGAACCTTCTTCCCTCAGCCAGAACACCGAAGATGGGTCTTGGATGGGGCTTCCAGTATGACAATGACCCAAAACATACCTCCACGGCAACAAAGGAGCGGTTCAAGAAGAAGTACATTAACCTCCCTGGCGGTGTTCCCGAGTCTGGCTCGGGTTGAGTTTTTTCTACCAGGAGCGGTAACCCCGAGCCAGACTCGGGCTGCGTTGCAGGATACAGAGGGAAGTTACTTACCTTTTCCCCTGGATCCTGCGATGTCTCCCCGCTGTGTGAGCGAGCCGTCTCCTCGCTCAATTCACACAGTGCCGAGTGCCGCTGATCTCCGTTCCCTGCGACGTTCCGATGCACGGGAGCGGAGATCGGCGCCAAATTCAAAAAAGTTTAAAAACGCACAACACATACAGTACTGTAATCTTACAGATTACAGTACTGTATACAAAAAATACACATCCCCTTTGTCCCTAGTGGTCTGCCCAGTGCCCTGCATGTTATTTTATATAATAAAAAGATTTTTTTTCTGCCTGGAAACTGGAGATTGTCCATAGCAACCAAAAAGTGTCCCTTTATGTCAAAAGTGGTTTTAGACCAGCTAGAAAACACTGATAAAAAATTTGAATCACAATTTATCATCAAACAATAAATTTAATGACAGCGACTATTCTGCAACTGAGCAAATTTCAGTGTTTTTGATTTGATTACATTATTGAATAATTTTTATATATATATTTATTATATTATAATTTATGATTTTGTGTTTCAAACTTTATCATACCCGTGATGTCTACTAGACTCTGGTTCGGACAGATTTAAGTGAGTTATTCATAGGAATTGCATGCCTACAATATAAAAACGCCAAATTTCCATGCAAAATAATTGTACCGCATTCAGCACTAAATTCCGGACAGAATCATACCGCCAGGGAGGTTAAGGTAATCAAGTGGCCTAATCAGTCTCCAGACCTCAATCCTACAGAAAATGTATGGAGGGAGCTGAAACTTCGAGTTGCCAAGTGACAGCCAAGAAGCCCTAAGAATTTAGAGAAGATCTGTCATGTTTTGCTTGGGGAGAAAATACTTATTTTACTCATTGAGCTGCAACTCAATTTAACCACTTCCCGACCGCCCCATGTACATATACGTCAGCAGAATGGCACGTACAGGCAAAACAACTTACCTGTACGTGCCATTCTTCAGGCGCGTGGGGGGTCCGATCGGACCCCCCCCCCGGCCGGCGGGGACGGTCGGTATCGCTTCAGGAGCGATCCGGGATGAGGGGACGGCCAGTGGTTTCTGGCCACCCCCTCGCGATCGCTCCTGGCGAATCAGATGCTTCCTCTGTCTGTGTCAATCAAAACACAGGCAGAGGAAGTGATGTCACACTCGGCGCGCCGGTCAGAAAGACCGGAACGCCGAGGAGTCAACACACACAGGTTAGTGCACCAACAGTACACTGACACCAGTACACATAGGCACACAATCCACCCCCCTGTCACCCCCAGATCACCCCCAGATCACCCCCCAGATCACCCCCTGCCCCCCCCAGTCACAGTGTCACTAATTGCAGTGATCATTTATTTACTGATCACTGCATTTAGTGTCAGTGTGACTGTAATAACTGTCAGGGCAGTTAGTTTTAGGACCAAGGTAGCCCCCTACCCCCCCTAATAAAGGTTTAACCCCTTGATTGCCCCCCAGGTAACCCTTTCACCCCCTTTTGCCAGTGTCACTAAGCGATCGTTTTTCTGATCGCTGCATTAGTGTCACTGGTGTCGCTAGGTAACCAGTTTTTTTTTTAGGTTAACCGCCACGTTTATATAGGTTCATAAATAGGTTTATAGGTCAGGTACCCCCATATTACAACCTAAATAAAGGTTTTAACCCCCTGATTGCCCCTAGAGTTAACCCTTTCACCAGTGATCACCGTATAAGTGTCACTGGTGACGCTGGTTAGCCAGTTAGTTATTTCGTTATTTAGGTTCCCCGTAAGGTTTTTATATAGTGTCAGGTACCCCCATATATTACCTAATAAAGGTTTTAACCCCCTGATTGCCCCTAGTTAACCCCTTCACCCCCTTTTGCCAGTGTCACTAAGCGATCGTTTTTCTGATCGCTGCATTAGTGTCACTGGTGCCGCTAGGTAGACAGTTTTTTTTTAGGTTAACCGCCATGTTTATATAGGTTTATAAATAGGTTTATAGGTCAGGTACCCCCATATTACAACCTAAATAAAGGTTTTAACCCCCTGATTGCACCTAGAGTTAACCCTTTCACCAGTGATCACCGTATAAGTGTCACTGGTGACGTTGGTTAGCCAGTTAGTTATTTCGTTATTTAGGTTCCCCGTCAGGTTTTTATATAGCGTTAGGTACCCCCATATATTACCTAATAAAGGTTTTAACCCCCTGATTGCCCCTAGTTAACCCTTTCACCCCCTTTTGCCAGTGTCACTAAGCGATCGTTTTTCTGATCGCTGCATTAGTGTCACTGGTGCCGCTAGGTAGCCAGTTTTTTTTAGGTTAACCGCCAGGTTTATATAGGTTTATAAATAGGTTTATAGGTCAGGTACCCCCATATTACAACCTAAATAAAGGTTTTAACCCCTTGATTGCCCCTAGAGTTAACTCTTTCACCAGTGATCACCGTATAAGTGTCACTGTTGACGCTGGTTAGCCAGTTAGTTATTTAGTTATTTAGGTTCCCCGTCAGGTTTTTATATAGCGTCAGGTACCCCCATATATTACCTAATAAAGGTTTTAACCCCCTGATTGCCTCTAGTTAACCCTTTCACCAGTGATCACCGTATAACTGTTACGGGTGACGCTGGTTAGATAGTTTGTTTTTTATACTGTCAGGGCACCCGCCATTTATTACCCAATAACGGTTTAACCCCCTGATCACCCGGCGGGTGATATCAATTAGGTTTTAGGGTCAAATGAGGTCTGCGTCGCCCCAGGTTAGTGCCAGTACTGCAAACACCCACGCGCAAAGCATACACCTCCCTTAGTGGTACAGTATCTGAACAGATCAATATCTGATCTGATCAGATCTATACTAGCGTCCCAGCAGTTTAGGGTTCCAAAAAACGCATTGTTAGCGGCATCAGCCCAGATACCTGCTAGCACCTGCGTTTTCCCCCTCCGCCCAGCCCAGCCCAGCCCAGCCCACCCAAGTGCAGTATCGATCGATCACTGTCACTTACAAAACACTAAGCACACATAACTGCAGCGTTCGCAGAGTCAGGCCCGATCCCTGCGATCGCTAACATTTTTTTTGTGGTAGCGTTTTGATTCAGTCGCTAACAGTCAGGAGCTTTTTTACCTGTAAATCTCAAAAAAATTAAAAAATAGTTGTCGTTTTATTGTTCTCTCTCTATTCTCTCTCTATTGTTGCTCTTTTTTTACTCCATTCTATTCTGCAATGTTTTATTATGTTTTATCATGCTTGCTTTTCAGGTATGTAATTTTGTTTACTGTGTTTTAGTGTTAACCATTTTTTTTGTTTTCAGGTGCGCCATTCAGTTGCAGCGTGGATTTATTTATCTTGACAGCAACAGTGTTTGCTCCCACGATACATAAAGACGCGACTCCAACGCTGTAGGAGGTGATTTCACCACCACAGTTAAAAAAAAAGAGCATATATGCCGAAGCATGGGGGCAGCAGGGGCGGAGGAGCGATTGGCTCCTAATGCTGCGTACATACGGTCGAAATTCCGACGGAGCCTTGCCCCGTGGAAAAGTGCGACAGTGTGTACATGGCATAACTTTTGTGGGAGGATGCCCCCATGCTTTGGCATATATAAATGGTGCATGTATGCCCATCATTAGAAGTGGGTGGATGAAGGGAGGTATTCTAATGGTGGGCATACCCACTGATCAATCTCTTTTTTTCGTTCAGCCAAGAGGCTGCATGAAAAAAAAAGATTACAATATACAGTGGTGTGAAAAAGTGTTTGCCCCCTTCCTCATTTCCTGTTCCTTTGCATGTTTGTCACACTTAAGTGTTTCGGAACATCAAACCAATTTAAACAATAGTCAAGGACAACACAAGTAAACACAAAATGCAATTTGTAAATGAAGGTGTTTATTATTAAAGGTGAAAAAAAATCCAAACCATCATGGCCCTGTGTGAAAAAGTGATTGCCCCCCTTGTTAAAACATACTATAACTGTGGCTGTCCACACCTGAGTTCAATTTCTCTAGCCACACCCAGGCCTGATTATTGTCACACCTGTTCACAATCAAGGCATCACTTAAATAGGAGCTGCTTGACACAGTAAGGTCCACTAGAAGATCCTTAAAAGCTACACATCATGCCGAGACCCAAAGAAATTCAGGAACAATTGAGAAAGAAAGTAATTGAGATCTATCAGTCTGGAAAGGGTTATAAAGCCATTTCCAAAGCTTTGGGAATCCAGCGAACCACAGTGAGAGCCATTATCCACAAATGGTGAAGACATGGAACAGTGGTGAACCTTCCCAGGAGTGGCCGGCCGCCCAAAATTACCCCAAGAGCGCAGCGACGACTCATCCAAGAGGTCACAAAAGACCCCACAACAACGTCCAAGGAACTGCAGGCCTCACTTGCCTCAGTTAAGGTCAGCGTTCATGCCTCCACCATCAGGAAAAGACTGGGCAAAAATGGCCTGCATGGCAGAGTTCCAAGGAGAAAACCACTGCTGAGCAAAAAGAACATCAAAGCTCGTCTCAATTTCTCCACAACACATCTTGATGATCCCCAAGACTTTTGGGACAACATTCTGTGGACCGATGAGACAAAAGTGGAACTCTTTAGAAGGTGTGTGTCCAAGTATATCTGGCGTAGAAGGAACACTGCATTTCAGAAAAAGAACATTATACCAACAGTAAAATATGGTGGTGGTAGTGTGATGGTCTGGGGCTGTTTTGCTGCTTCAGGACCTGGAAGACTTGCCGTGATAAAAGGAACTATGAATTCTGCTGTCTACCAAGAGATCCTGAAGGAGAATGTCCGACCATCTGTTCGTGTACTCAAGCTGAAATGAACTTGGGTTCTGCAGCAGGACAATGATCCTAAACACACCAGCAAGTCCACCACCGAATGGCTGAAGAAAAACAAAATGAAGACTTTGGAGTGGCCTAGCCAAAGTCCTGACCTGAATCCTATTGAGATGTTGTGGTATGACCTTAAAAAGGCCGTTCATGCTCGAAAACCCTCTAATGTAACTGAATTAGGACAATTCTGCAAAGATGAGTGGGCCAAAATTCCTCCAGGACGCTGTAAAAGCCTCATTGCACGTTATCGCAAACGCTTGGTTGCAGTTGTTGCTGCTAAGGGTGGCCCAACCAGTTATTAGGTTTAGGGGGCAATCACTTTTTCACACAGGGCCATGATGGTTTGGATTTTTTTTCACCTTTAATAATAAACACCTTCATTTACAAATTGCATTTTGTGTTTACTTGTGTTGTCCTTGACTATTGTTTAAATTGGTTTGATGTTCCGAAACACGTAAGTGTGACAAACATGCAAAGGAACAGGAAATGAGGAAGGGGGCAAACACTTTTTCACACCACTGTATGTCCAGTATGTTGCTGGACTTTGAATGGTTATACCAGAATGATGCCTGCAGGTTTAGGTATCATCTTGGTATCATTCTTTTCAGCCAGTGATCGGCTTTCATGTAAAAGCAATTCTAGCGGGTAATTAGCCTCTAGACTGCTTTTACAAGCAGTGGGAGGGAATGTCCCCCCTCCCGGATATAAACCACGCCATTGGGAAATTGGGAAAGCGTTTTATCACACCGATCTTGGTGTGGTCAGATGCTTTGAGGGCAGAGGAAAGATCTAGGGTCTAACAGACCCCAATTTTTTCAAAAAAAGAGTACCTGTCACTGCCTATTGCTATCATAGGGGATATTTACATTCCGTGAGATAACAATAAAAATGATAACAAAAGGAAAAAAATGGAAGGAACAGTTTAAAAATAAAATAAAAAAGCTAAATAAATAAAATAAAAAAAGCACCCCTGCCCCCCCTTCTCTTGCGCAAAGGCGAACACAAGCGTTGGTCTGGCGTCATATGTAAACAGCAATTGCACCATGCATGTGAGGTATCACCGCGAAGGTCAGATCGAGGGCAGTAATTTTAGCAGTAGACCTCCTCCGTGAATCTAATGTGGTATCATGTAAAGGCTTTTAAAGGCTTTTAAAAATGTATGTAGTTTGTCGCCACTGCGTGTCTGTGCGCAATTTCAAAGCATGTCGTGTTTGGTATCCATGTACTCGGCCTAAGATCATATTTTTTATTTCATCAAAAATTTGAGCAATGTAGTGTGTTTTAGTGCATTAAAATAAAAAAAAGTGTATTTTTTCCACAAAAAATGCGTTTGAAAAATCGCTGCGCAAATACTGTGTGGAAAAAAAAAAAATGCAACACCCACCATTTTAATCTGTAGGGCCTTTGCTTTAACAATATATATAGTGTTTGGGGGTTCAACGTAATTTTCTTGCAAAAAAAAAATATGTTTTCATGTAAACAAAAAGTGTCAGAAAAGGCTTTGTCTACAAGTGGTTAGAAGAGTGGGTGACGTGTGACATAGGCTTCTAAATGTTGTGCATAAAATGCCAGGACAGTTCAACCCCCCCCCCCCCCCAAATGACCCCATTTTGGAAAGTAGACACCCCAAGCTATTTGCTGAGAGCAATGTTGAGCCCATTAATTTTTTTTTTTTTTGTCCCAAGAGATTGAATAATGAAAAAAAAAATATATATATATTTTTTTTACAAAAAGTTGTCACTAAATGATATATTGCTCAAACATGCCATGGGCATATGTGGAAATACACCCCAAAATACATTGCTTCTCCTGAGTACGGGGATACCACATGTGTGGGACTTTTTGGGAGCCTAGCTGCGTACGGGACCCCAAAAACCAAGCACCGACTTCAGGCTTTCTAAGGGTGTAATTTTTTTATTTCACTTCTTACTGCCAATCACAGTTTCGGAGGCCATGGAATGCCCAGATGGCATAAAACCCCCCAAAATGACCCCATTTTGGAAAGTAGACACCCCAAGCTATTTGCTGAGAGGTATGGTGAGTATTTTGCAGATCTCGCTTTTTGTCACAAAGTTTTGAAAATTGAAAAAAGAAAAAAAATATTTTTTTTTCTTTACTTTCTTCATTTTCAAAAACAAATGAGAGCTGTAAAATACTCACCATGCCTCTCAATAAATAGCTTGGGGTGTCTACTTTCCAAAATGGGGTCATTTGGGGGGTTTTGTGCTATTTTGGCATTTTATGGCCTTCGAAACTGTGATAGGTAGTGAGGAGTGAAATCAAAAATTTGCACCCTTAGAAATCCTGAAGGCGGTGCTTGGGTTTCGGGGGCCCCGTACACGGCTAGGCTCCCAAAAAGTCCCACACATGTGGTATCCCCATACTCAGGAGAAGCAGCAAAATGTATTTTGGGGTGCAATTCCACATATAACTATGGCATGTGTGAGCAATATATCATTTAGTGACAACTTTTTGAAATTTTTTATTTTTTTTTGTCTTTATTCAATCACTTGGGACTAAAAAAAAAAATATTCAATGGGCTCAACATGCCTCTCAACAAATAGCTTGGGGTGTCTACTTTCCAAAATGGGGTCATTTGGGGGGGTTTTGTGCTATTTTGGCATTTTATGGCCTTCGAAACTGTGATAGGTAGTGAGGAGTGAAATCAAAAATTTGCACCCTTAGAAATCCTGAAGGCGGTGCTTGGGTTTCGGGGGCCCCGTACACGGCTAGGCTCCCAAAAAGTCCCACACATGTGGTATCCCCATACTCAGGAGAAGCAGCAAAATGTATTTTGGGGTGCAATTCCACATATAACCATGGCATGTGTGAGCAATATATCATTTAGTGACAACTTTTTGAAATTTTTTATTTTTTTTTGTCTTTATTCAATCACTTGGGACTAAAAAAAAAAATATTCAATGGGCTCAACATGCCTCTCAACAAATAGCTTGGGGTGTCTACTTTCCAAAATGGGGTCATTTGGGGGGGGTTTTGTGCTATTTTGGCATTTTATAGCCTTCGAAACTGTGATAGGTAGTGAGGAGTGAAATCAAAAATTTGCACCCTTAGAAATCCTGAAGGCGGTGCTTGGGTTTCGGGGCCCCGTACGCGGCTAGGCTCCCAAAAAGTCCCACACATGTGGTATCCCCATACTCAGGAGAAGCAGCAAAATGTATTTTGGGGTGCAATTCCACATATAACTATGGCATGTGTGAGCAATATATCATTTAGTGACAACTTTTTGTCTTTATTCAATCACTTGGGACTAAAAAAAAAAAAAATATTCAATGGGCTCAACATGCCTCTAAGCAAATAGCTTGGGGTGTCTACTTTCCAAAATGGGGTCATTTGGGGGGGGGTTTGTACTTCCCTGCCATTTTAGCACCTCAAGAAATGAGATAGGCAGTCATAAATTAAAAGCGGTGTAAATTCCAGAAAATGTACTCTAGTTTGTAGACGCTATAACTTTTGCGCAAACCAATAAATATACGCTTATTGGCATTTTTTTTACTAAAGACATGTGGCTAAATACATTTTGGTCCAAATGTTTGATTAAAATTGAGTTTATTGGATTTTTATTATAACAAAAATTAGAAAATATCTTATTTTTTCAAAATTTGCGGTCTTTTTCCGTTTATAGCGCAAAAAATAAAAATCACAAAGGCAATCAAATACCATCAAAAGAAAGCTCTATTTGTGGGAAGAAAAGGACACCAATTTCGTTTGGGTACAACATTGCATGACCGCGCAATTACCAGTTAAAGCAGTGCAGTGCGAAATTGAAAAAAGACCTCTGGTCCTTTGGCTGCCAATTGGTCCGGGGCTGAAGTGGTTAAAACATTGGTATCTTGTGTTTTTTTCAGAATTTTTGGTTGATATTCTGTCTCTATCATTTAAAATACACCTATGATAAAAATTATAGACCCTTCATTTCTTTGTAAGTGGACAAACTTACAAAATCGCAGGGGATCAAATAATTATTTCCCCCACTGTATTTAATCACCACTGGGGTTTTATTTGTTGCTAAACAAACATTTTTCATTGTTTATTATAACATTTTGCAAACAGGTAATTTTTCTCCTTCACTGTTGGGCACTGGACACTGGTAGGTGGCACTAATAGGCAGCATTGAAGGGCACTAAGAGGTGGCACTGATAGGCGGCACTAATGAGCACTGATAGGTGGTACTGATGGGCACTGATAGGCAGCACTGATGAGCACTGATGGGCACTGGTAGGTGGCACTGATAGGCACCACTAATAAGTGACACTTCTGAGGCACTGATTGGCACTGATAGGTGGCACTGGTGGGCACTGATTAGCAGCACTTGTGGGCATGAATTAACAGCACTGGTGGACATGGATTAGCAGCACTGGTGATGAATGTGGGGACAGATGTCCCTGTAACAGAAGCCAGTTAACGGCTTTCTCCTCACGCTGTCAGCATGAGGGGAAAAAAGCCGATAACTGGCTTCTGTTTACTTCCGTGATCAGCTGTCATTGGCTGACAGCTGATCACATGGTAAAGGGCTACTGTGATTGGCCCTTTTCCCCTGATCTATGATCAGCTGAGTCCAATTTGTTTTACATTAAAAGAAACTTTACTCTGCTTTATGTTGCCATCCTAAGCCCCTGTGTGGGCACATTGGATGCTCTGTTATTCTTATAGAAACTGAATAAAGTAATTGTACCAGAACATTTGATGTTATCATCCCTATGCCCAAAAAGTCAGTTGTGGGTGATCTGGATGATTATAGGCCATTAGCACTTACTTCAGTTAATATGATTATCATGGGAGATTAGTTATGAGGTATGTTAAGCAAATCTTACCAGACAGTCTCAGCCCCTATCAATTTGCATACAGAGCAAATAGAAGTACAGATGATATGTAAATGGAAAACTAATGTGCAAACCACAGGAAACTAAAAATCACAGCATTTCTTGTTAAAAAAAAAAAAATCACAGAGTGGCAGCCAACATTAAAGGGAAACTAAAGGTTTTGTTTTGTTTTTTAAAAACAAAAATTTCATACTTACCTCCACTGTGCAGTTCATTTTACACAGAGTGGCCCGATCGTCCTGTTCTAGGGTCCCTCGGTGGCTGTCTCAGCTCCTCCCCGCAATAGCTAACCCCCCTCTGGGAAGCTCTATCCCGAGGGGGTTAGCTTGCAGGTGCGCTCCATGTCATGCACGCTGCGTCCATAGACACAGAGTGTATGACTCGGTCCCACCCCCCGGCGGGCCGCGTCATTGGATGTGATTGACAGCAGCGCTGCTATCAATCTATCCTATCTATCCAATCAATGGCTATACTCCGTGGAGAAGAGGACGCCGGGGGACGTGGACAGCAGGTGAACAGGCTCAGGTAAGTAAACGGGGGTTCTGGGAGGACCATCATTGCCAGGTATTTTTTCACCTTAATGCATAGGATGCATTAAGGTGAAAAAACATGAACCTTTACAACCCCTTTAAATATGTGTCCCCACAAAAAATATGAATAAAGAATAATAAATGTGGCGCTAACTCAAAACAATAAATTAAGATATAATAAAAGAAAGAAAAATCTGCGCTCGGTGGGTCACAATTGGGGCAGCTGGACACTATAACCCAGATACCGGGCAAAAAGAAAGAAAAAAGAAAAAAGAAAAAAAGTGCAGCGCTCAAGTGTAGAGAAATAAATTGGCTTGAGTAATTGCTCAGTGTATAATACCAGCAATATAACAAATATAATGAAAATTTGGGATCTAAAAAAATAAACTCAGTAGGAAAAGTGTACCAGTGAACATTAGTACAGACACATATACTAGTACATGCAAATACGTCCTAATGCTGACCACATAGATATCCACATATAAAAATAAAAATAAGTGAAAAACGTCACTAAACACATAAGAGGACTTCCAAAAACGTCCTTATAGTGTCCAAATAAATGTCCACGTCCAAAATTAAAAGTAAGTGAAAAACTTAAGTGACAAACGTGACTAAACACATTAGAAGACTCCCAAAAAACGTTCAAAGTGCGTTTCAAAGTGATGCGATAATATGGGTTGCAGTATTCACATTGACCCCGCAGATACCATCATCTCAGTGTGAAATATAAGATTGGAGGCTTACCAGAACACTGGTCTTTAAGGCAGATCTAATCAGGTTATGGGTTGATCCAGGGTCATCAGGTGCCGGACCCTCTGCAGCCAGATTCTCCTGTGCTCAAGGGCTGAGCAGTGATTCCATCGCAGATATCCCAGATAGACAGGCCAAGAGGAAAGAAAGAGGCTCCAGATCGTGAAATACGTTTATAAAAAGGAGACCTTTATTCAGACTCATCAGCAAAAAAATAAATAAAAAAAACGTTAAAATGACGCCAGCAGTCTTTATGAACTGACAGCGGATAGCAAAGAGAAAAAAAACTCTCAAACGAGTTTAAACCGCGATCGCGCATGCGCAAGTGTGTGGGCGTGGCTACCCGACGATCGTTTCGTCAAACAGCGTGATGTCATCAGGGGTCTTTTTTTTTTTTTTTTTAATAAATTAAGATATTCAGTAGATTTTGGTAAACATATCTCAGGTGGGTAAAATGTGCCAAAATTTCTCTTCTGAGCAACAACTAAATGTAGGTATGTGTATCAAACCCTCTTTTTTATGCACTATATATCTACGACTGTACACCATAGTATTAAACAGCATTATTACATTATTACTTATTATTATCTGCTAATGACACAACAGTAGTTTGTTGTACCAGTGGTGGGGATGAGGGATATTATAGAGCTGAAGTAGGAAACAATAGCGAAGTGGTGTGCAATAAATAATTTATTTAAATTTTAAGTTGAATATGGAAAAAACTAAAGAGCTAGTTGTGGACTTTAGAAAAAATAAGACTGAAATAGCTCCACACTTTACTAAGGGAGAATTAATTATGAGGGTTCCTTCCTGTCTTCAAGTTTCTCAGAATATTTATATTTCTGAGAATCTTTCATAGTCAGTTTATGTGCATACCCTTGTAAAAAAAAATCTCAGCAACATTTATATTTTCTTAGGCTGCTCAGGAATAATAATCTAGGGCAAAAAGTATTACATTCCTTTTACTGCTCTTCAATGTTAGTGTGCTGGTATACTGTATTTTATTATGTACCCGAACTGTACTGCAACAGACAGGAATGCCCTTCAGAAATTTTTTTTTACTGCGCAGAAGATAGTGGGTTGTAGACTTTAGCAGAAATGCATGATTCCCGCCGTCTTGGCAGAGCAGGGAAGATAAGGAGTGATTCATCTCATCCTGGTTAACACTTATTTGAGTTGCTGCCTTCTGGCAGACGTTATGGGAACATTAAAGCCAGAACAAATGGATACAGGGAGAGCTATTTTCCTCAGGCAATAAACGCAGTAAATGGGATTTTAATCTAGGTTAGGTAATATATGGTGAGGGATAATATTTTTTCTGATGTCTTAAGGGATTTATTTGTAGGGATGGGCGATCAGTTCGGCCCGAGCATAAGTTCGGGCCGAACTTTGATGGTTCGGATGTTCGGGAAACAACGAACATTATGCGGTGTTCACGCCAAATTCGAAAGTCGCGGAACACCGTTAAAGTCTATGGGACACTAACATGAAAAACCAAAAGTGCTCATTTTAAAGGCTTATATGCAAGTTATTGTCATAAAAAGTGTTTGGGGAGCAGTGATTTTAATAATGCTTAAAGTGAAACAATAAAAATAAAAGACTCCTTTAAATATCGTGCCTGGGGGGGGGTTAGTATGCCTGTAAAGTGGCGCAACAATACCACAGCAAAATTACATTTCTAAAGGAAAAAAGTCATTTAAAACTGATCGTGGCTGTAAAGAATTGTCGGGTCCCAGCAATATAGATAAAACTCATTGAAAAAAAGGGCAAGGGTCCCCCCCAGTCCATTACCAGGTCCTTAGGGTCTGGTATGAATATTAAGGGGAACCCCGAACCAAAAATGTAAAAAAAATTGAGTAGGACCCCCCCTCAAAATCCATACCAGGACCTTCAGGTCTGGTATGGAAATTAAGGGGAACTCTGCGCCAAATTTAAAAGAAATGGCGTAGGGGTCCGCCCAAAATCCATACCAGACCCTTATCCGAGCACACAACCTGGCAGGCTGCAGGAAAAGAGGGTGGATGTAAGAGCACCCCCCTCCTGAACCGTACCAGGCCACATGCCCTCAACATGGGGAGGGTGCTTTGGAGTAGCCCCCCAAAGCACCTTGTCCCCATGTTGATGGGGACAAGGGCCTCATCCCCACAACCCTTGCCCAGTGGTTGTGGGGGTCTGCGGGTGGGGGGCTTATCAGAATCCATACCCAGCCATACCCAGTCATACTCAGCCGTACCCAGCCGTACCCAGCTGTACTCAGCTGTACCCAGCCATACTCAGCCGTACCCAGCCATACTCAGCCGTACCAAGCCGCACCCAGCCATACTCAGCCGTACCAAGCCGCACCCAGCCATCCCAGCCGTACCCAGCCATACTCAGCTGTACCCAGCCATCCCAGCTGTACTCAGCAGTACTCAGCCATACTCATTCATGCTCAGTCATCCTATCCATACTCAGCCATCCCCATCCACGGCTCATCCATCCCCATTCATGCTCATCCATGCCACATCCATGCCACTAGAGTGCCTCACAAAAGTGTAATAGGTAGTCAAATTAGATTTGAAACTTATGCCCCTAGAACACCTGATTGAGCTCCCTGCATGTTGGGCCTCTCTATATGGCCAGGCTGTGTAAAGGTCTCAAACATGTGGTATCGCCATACTCAGGAGTAGTAGGAGAATCTATTTTTGGGATACAATTTTTGGCATGTACATGCTATGTGTTAGAAATATTGTATAAATGGACAACTTTGTGTAAAAAAAAATGCGTTTTCATTTTCTTTACACATTTTACAAAAACTTGTAGAAAAAAATGACATGTTCAAAAGACTCATTATGCCTCATAGATTATACATTGGATTGTTTTCTTTCCATTTTTGGGGCGTTTCCATTGTCCTGGTGCTCCAGGGCCTTCAAAGAGGTAAGAGGTAGTCAAGAAATTATATGTGTAATTTAATGCCTGATGGTGCTTCCTGCATGTTGTGCCTCTGTATGTGGCCACGCTGTGTAAAAGTCTCACACATGTGGTATCACCATACTCAGGAGGAGTAGTAGAATGTGTTTTGGGGTGTAATTTGTGCTGTGCATATGCTGTGTGTGAAAATAACCTGCTAATATAACAATTTTGTGAAAAAAAAAAAAAAAATCTTGATTTTGCAAAGAATTGTGGGAAAAAATTACAACTTCAAAAAACTCACCTTACTAAATACCTTGGAATACCTACTTTCCAAAAAGGGGTAATTTGGGGGGTATTTGTACTTTCCTGGCTTGTTAGGGTCTCAAGAAATGAGATACGCCGTCAGTACATCAGGTGTGATCAATTTTCAGAGATTGGCACCATAGCTTGTGGACTCTATAACTTTCACAAAGACCAAATAATATACACTGATTTTGGGTTATTTTTTTTACCAAAGATATGTAGCAGTATAAATTTTGGCCAAAATTTATGAAGAAAAATTACTAATTTGCTAAATTTTATAACAGAAACGAAGAAAAATGCATTTTTTCTTTTTACAGAATTTTCAGTCTTTTTTCTTTTATAGCGCAAAAAAAAAAACAGCGATGATTATATACCACCAAAAGAAAGCTCTATTTGTGTGAAAAAAAGGACAAAATGTTCATATAGGTACAGTGTTGCATGACTGAGTAATTGTCATTCAAAATGTGAGTGCACCGAAAACTGAAAATTGGTCTGGTTAGGAAGGGGGTTTAAGTGCCCAATGGTCAAATGGTTAAGGTCCCTTTTGCCGGTTTCTATAAAAATGGTTACTATACAACTAGGCTACTCCCATTAATATCAATCCTTTACTTTTATTGAATATAGGATATTGTGGAACTTCCAACTCCACTATCGCTATTACTCATTCATTATCGGTATTCAGTAGTGTAATATACACATATATATTTGGACTTTTTTTCTCTATAGCATTATATTTTTTATCCTATATGGCGCATGCCTTTCTAGGGGACTTCAGTGGTAACAGTACCCTGGCTTCTGTGGTAGTTCCTGCGGTTGTACCCATTCAGCAGCATCCTCTCACACATTTTTTGCTTTTATGCTTGGTAACTGCCTGACTTGGTTAGTCATTTTCTGTTTGGTGCATGTCTGTGTTATATTTACAACTTTGTATACAATTGAGTGATATGTATCATTTCTTTTCTGCAGAAATAGATATACGGTATATATCTTCTGAACCTACCTGCTTACACTCATGAAGAACAGACTTTACCTCAAAATGTTTTGGGTGTCATCAGATGCCACATGGGCGATAGGTTCCATTGTATTGTCTAGAATTTCTATGCTTGCAATCAGATACCATTTTTTTATATACATTTTATTGCATGATGTTTTTAATATACATTTGAATAAAATGATAACTTTCTAACTTTTATGAAATGGCTTTCTTGACATTTTCCTGCATATAAAGTCCCCTTTTATAGAGGGGTATATCATTTTCATTATATAGTACTTGGGATGATTGCAGCCTCAAAAAGACCCTCATCCTATTCCATTACTCAGTCATGCAACATTTCTCCCATAGAGCTTTATGTTGGTGGTATTTAACCAGCTTTTTTTTTCTTTTTTTTCTGCTATATAAATGAAAAAATACAGAAATTTTTTTAAAAAGACATACTTTTCTTAATTCTTAGTACATTTATGCCAAAATGTTTTATGCTACATTTCTTTGTTAAAATGCCCAAACAAGTGTATATTATTTAGTCTGTGTAAAAGTTATAGAGTTTACAAATTATGGTATATACAGTTTATTTCAAAATGTATTAATTCTGATATGCTAACTGCGTATATCATTTCTTGAGACCCTAACATGCCAAGACAGCACAGATACCCACAAAATGACCCCTTTTTGGAAAGTAGACACCCCAAAGTATTTAGTAAGAGGCATGGTGAGTTTATTTCTCAAATAAGGCATAGGCTAACTTACACCCCAAAACACAGTCTGCTACACCTCCCGAGTATGAGGATACCACATGTGTGAGACTTTTTCACAGCCTAGCCACATAGAGGGGTCCAAAATCCAAGGATCTCCTTTGGGCTTTCAAGAAGCATAAATTATGCATAAATCATTCATCTAATTTCCTGACTATCTATCACCTTTTTAAAGGCCCTGGAGCACAAGAACAACACCCACAAAATTACCATATTTTGGAAAGCTAACACCCCAATGTATTTTCCCTAGAGGTATGAGTTTTTTGAAAATGTCATTTTTGCCACAAGTTTTGGTAAATGTCCAAAGAAAATTAAAATATTTTTTTAACACAACGTTGTCAATTTATAAGATATTTCTAACACACAACATGGACATACTTAGAGTTACACCCTAAAATACATTCTGCTACTCCTCCCAAGTGTGGGGATACCCCATGTGTATGACCTTCCCAATGTCTGGACTGATTATGCACCCAATATTGCAACATGTGTAACATAAAAATCAACCAACACTGTATAGAAAACAATATACTGTAATGGTCACCTCTGTAAGAGTAGTCAGTGAATATAGCATAGTATAGCTTCACCACGGCTGTCTTTGTTTCTAACAGCCGAGCATGGCTAACTGGTACAGCAATCAAAGGTATGGTCAGTATGAAGGCAGATGATTAGTCCAGGCAGTAGGCAAATGGCACAGAAGACATTCGATAGGGGAAAATTGCAGGTAGTCAGAAATACATACACTATGCTTCAATAATATTATAGTGAAGTATAGTAATGACGGAAGCAGTCTCCAATGCATAGGTCAGGTTGGGAGGGACAATGGGGACAATGATAATGGGTGTCCCGCCTTACTCCACCTCTGGTGCATACCAGTATTGCCGACCTACCAGATTGAAATTTACTGACGCAACATTTTTTGGGGGGGGGGGGTTATTGGCTGTTTCTGTGGAAGGGATCAAATCTGGGAAATGTCTTTCATGCAGTCTGCTCACTGCATCAGAGTGAATGTTTTCTCGGAGGACCTTCATGGTACATAAGGGCGGTGACAATATCCTATTGATATTTGATAAAGAATACTGGTCTTTCTGTGGACTTACGATAGATGACATAAGAATTAAAAATTGCCAAATGGAAGATGTTACTGGAAAAGGTAAATTGAAACTTTTTTATACCAGTGGTGGGATCTTCTGGTTGCTAGATAGAGCTGTATCATTTGATCATTCTTATAATCGACACCCCCATTAACTGATTGTAGTCATGTACTTAGATAATGATGGCAAGAAAGGGGCAGGCTGGTCTTATAGTAGGGGTATCACCTCCACGTAGAGCTGATATCCCTGATTGAATAGTGGTGTTACAAGGTCCCACAAAATGTTTCCACTGTTCCCCATATAGGTTGAGCAGGGGGCTCCAGCTGGTTGTCCTTTCCTTCTCACACGCAGAAGGCATACTTGTACCCTGTGGCCCTTTCACAGAGTTTGTACAACTTCACCCCATATCTGGCCCTTTCACTGGGGATGTACTGTTTGATTGCAAGCCTACCAGTAAAATGGATAAGAGACTCATCAATACCAAATATACAAAATTACTGGGAGAAAAAATTAATAAGGTAATTAATAAGTAAAAAATTATACTTTGCAGAGGACTACAAAAAAGGAATTTTGACTTGCCTGTAAATTCCATATCCTAGAGTACAGTACAAGACATAAACTTGATAGAGATTCTGGGTTAAAGGTTGGTACCTTCAGATGATTGAACACTGGTAAAGCTTTCAAAGACCCCCCTTGGAGCTCCCATATAAACATACACCACTCCCTGAATCCTCAGTTTTGTAGCAAACATTGCAGAATAACGCAGGATTAGAATGGAGCACCTGTGTCCTGTGCCATGTAATAGTTCAGGAGGAACCTTGGTTTTTAGTGTGCAAGCTATTGAGATGAGCTGTCTTATCCATTTTGCAATGGTGGATTTTGAAGCAGGATGTCCCTTGTGAGGATAGGATAAATAGGAGGTTAAGCTTTCTGATAGAAGATGTAGCTTTTACATAGGCTCTGATGACTGACCATGCCCAGGCAGTGAAGAGTAATTTCCTTTGGGTGCTTTGGAATAGATTATAAAGAGGGAAGGAAGGGGGGACTACCATGTTCTTTTGAAGAATGAGAAATTACTTGTTACAATAGATAGCCACTATCTCAGAGACATGTCTGACCAACATGATAGCCACCAAAAAGGCTACTTTGAGAGGGATATCATCCAAGGAGATTTCCTTGATGGGTTCAAAGGGTCGTTTCTGCAAAGCAGAGAGAACCGGGTTCAAAGGAAGCAAGGAATGCTGTTAGGGAGGTCTGATCTGAGAGACATCTTGAATAATGTTTTTTTACAAGGAAGAGCGAGGCCAGGGTTTTTTGGATTGAAGTCCTGATTGTAGAAATCCTAGATGCACAGTGTAATCTCTAGGATTGAAGTGCCTGTGCTGACACCAGGCAAAAAAGGATCTGCAGATATGATAATAGATCTTTCTGGAAGTAGCTTATCTTGATTTCTGTACCCCATTGGATGTCTCTGAAGAAAGGGGGTCCAGTGTACTTTTTTTATTCCTCTGAGCTCCAAGATGTTTATGGGAAGCTTGGCTTCATCTGGTGACCATGTTCCCTGTACTGTGAGGGGTTGGAACACCCCTCCCTATTGGTAGAGACTAGCATCTGTTGTTATCAACTTCCAGTGATATGGCAGAAATGACTTCCCTATTGTCAATGCTGGGATGGAAATCCATCAAGCTAGGGAGTTCCTTGCTTAGCTTGATAGGAGGATGTGCAGGTCAAAAGCGAAAGCATGCTTGTTTCATGTCAAAAAGATGAATAGATTTAGACTAGTTGGCAAGTAGCATTCTTGCTCTGAAAGAAAAAGTTTCAGAAAGTTTAAGCATAACTAAAGCTGAAAAAATATACAATAGCCCATTAAAATAATAGAAGAGCAGCATTTGCTTCAGTCTGGAGTTTTACCCCAGAGTGCTTATTTTCCACCACAATATATCCTTAGTATTCTAGGTTGAATGATGGCTAGCATCATTTAACCCACTTACGCTGAGCTCAGGCCATCATGTGCACACGACAGCCTGTGACTGATCAATAAAGCAGTAAAGCTTATCTCTCTGTTACTCTGCTTTCAGGATGCTCCTGGTCTTCACATTATAAATTGTCTCCTTGCACTGTTCTCACTTCCACTCCCACCAAGCTTTGCCATACAGTAAACGGCAAGGGAATTGATATTACTGTAAGTCATATTCAGGTTGTTACACTACTTGCATTAAAAATATAATGATGTATTAATGAACCCAGAACAGTGTTCATTTGTGTCTTTTCTATATGCCTAGAGTCCAGATTTAAGTAAGTATGATTTTATTTAGACACTTTTGATGGAAATCTCAATTACATTAAAAACTGAATAAACCTTTTCTACATAAGTCATTTTTACATTTACTGTTATAAAAATGTTATTTTCAATTTGAAGGCTGACATATTTTTTTTAATTTCTCTTCCCTACAACAATGCCAATAGCTTGTAGAAAAATTCCCTTCGCTTTGCATAGACATTTTTACAGAGCACTAAGCCCCATACACACTATTCGATTTTCTGCAGATTTTTGTCTTCAGATTTACCAAAACCATAAAATATGAGGTTAAACCTTAAGCGTTTTAATTTGTATGCAATCAGGCAGGCCTTTGCACGACATGGTTTTGGTAAATCTGAAGACAAAAATCTGCGGAAAATCTAAAAGTCTGTATGGGGTCTTCAATTACAGGCATCTCCAGCAGAGGCTTCTTTGGTATGCATAGACTTGCATAGACTGTGGCACACCTGAATGTTATTGCAACAGCACTGGGACTCATTAAAGGGTCACTAAAGGAAAAAAATATATATATTTTTTTTTTTTTTTTTAAATCAAATAGTTTTTATTAAGTTTTAAGAACATACAACAAAACAGAAAAACACAGACATTCCTGTGCACATAGTTACACAATATGTAAGGTATACAAACATGTGAAAACAACTGTTGACCACTTTACGTTTCTAATGTTTCCGAGATGTGTTTCAGTCTAAGGCACTTGTGGTTGACTATACATTCAAAATCAAATAGTTTGGACATTTAGCTTAGTCATGCGCATTACTGTAGATGCTATCAGTCTATCCAGGATATAGCATTGTCTATCAGGTATCATGTCCTTAATGTCCTAGAGCATATCCTATTTGGTCTTTGTATTTATGCACACGTGTGTAATGTTAGTTATACGCTATCCCCGCCTCCCCCGTCCAACAAGGGGCCGGGAAGTGGTGAGGTCGGACTTCCCCTCCTGACCCAATAGGAGAGGAGCATTACCTATGCGCAACACGAGGAAAAGAAAAAGAGGGAGAGAGAAGAAAACTATATACAACCTATTTTGTAAAAGACCTCCGCAGGCCTAAAGTGCTTTTATGTTTTAATATTTTAATGTCTCTCAAAAATAATAAAGCGATTGGGAAGTGGATCGTGAGTTTTGTTTTGAGTTCTTACTTCTGTTTCGTCTCCTTTTCATTTTGTGCATAATGACATGTTCGAGGGTGTGACACAGAAATTACCTTTATGTATTATTTGAGGTGTTCCTCCCACCCAGGATTCTGTTGTGAACCAAGCTAAGTGGTGCTAGTCCCGGTGTGTCCAACCATGGGTCCCATATGCGTTCGAATTTATGGGGGCTTCCTCTATGCTTATATGTGAGCTGTTCTCTGATAAGAGAGTCATTTACAGATTGTAACCATTCCTTGTGTGTAGGAGGGGTTGTGGATATCCATTTTCTGGCAATGAGTTTTCTGGCTAAGAATAGTGCTCTAAGAATTGCTGTGTGTGTAAAGGGAGTGTAATCTTCTTCGTCTAACAGGCCTAGTAAACAAAGTTTAGGTTCAGTACTAAGTTTGAGATTCCATATGTTATTAATGGTGTTCATCACTGCTGCCCAATATCTTTGTAATTTTGGGCATCTCCATAGCATATGTATTAATGTTCCATTGTTAACTGAGCATCGGGGACAGAGGGGGTCATCTCGCCTATGCCATTTATGCAATTTTTCGGGTGTGCGATATGTGCGGTGGATAATAAACAATTGGGTAAGCTTTTGTGGGGCAGACAGAGACACTTTCAACACGTTGTCAAGTATGGTATTCCATTCTTCACCTGTAATTTGACCCACATCCATTTCCCACCCGCTCCTGCAGGGTAATGACATTGCTTTAGATACATGTCCAATCAGTGCATTGTAAATGGAGGAGATCTGTCCCTTGCGTGAAAAAGACGTGATGAGTTGCGTAAGTATCGTGGGTCTCGTCAGTACCCAGTGTGATAATGTGGCTTGTGCTGCTATAGCGTGTCTGAGTTGAAGGTATTGAAAAAATGACGTGTTTGGTATATTAAATTCCTCATGTATTGATTGGAAGTCTCGAAGTATACCTCCACAGTACAGTTGGGGAATATAATTCAGTCCATACCTTGACCAGTTGGAGAAATTTGTTAATTTTTGTAGCTCTACATAGTTATAATTATTCCATATACGTGACCAGTTAGTGTATCCCGTGTACTGCATATGTTGTTTGGCCTTACTCCATGTCTTATCTATAAGGATAAGGGTTGGGTATTGAGTTAGTTGTCCGAGTTCACCTGCCTCTATGCACTCCACAAGACCACCCCCGGACAACTGTGTGCTGATGATATTTCTAATTGGGTCAGAGGACTCGGGCTGGAGCCAGCCCGTTAATTGCTGTAACTGAGCAGCTATAAAGTAGAAAAATGGGTTCGGAACCGCTAGTCCTCCCGAGTCCTTTGCCTCCTGTAAGGTTTCCAATTTAATTCTCGGGACCTGTTTCCTCCAGATTAAAGCACGGTACAGAGTGTTGCATTTCTTGAACACATGAATAGGTATCCATAAGGGGGCATTGTGGAGCGCGTACAGAATTTGTGGGTTCCAAATCATTTTTATCAAATTACAACGGCCAACCACTGACAATGGAAGTTTAACCCAACTGGCAGTTTTGTTTTGGAAGTTTTTGAGGATGGGGTCTATATTTAGTTTTATATATTGGGTAAAGTCAGGGTGTATAATTATTCCCAGGTACTTAAATTTCTCAACTATTTTAATTAGGGTGGCAGTCTGTGGAAGGGGATCTGTCAATGGGTCCAGAGGTAGGATCGTCGACTTATCCCAATTTATGGTAAACCCCGAGAAGGATCCAAAGATCCCTATTAGTTCCATCAGTCTGGTCAGGGAGTTAGAGGTATCGCCCAGAAACAGTAGTGCATCATCAGCATATAGTGCAATCTTTTCCTCAGTGTCCCCTCTCTTAAATCCCACTATATCTGTGTTCCCCCGTATTGCAGCTGCGAGGGGTTCAATGGCCAGCGCAAAAAGGAGGGGGGACAGGGGGCAGCCTTGTCTGGTCCCTCTGGATAAGTCAAAGTAGGTAGATAGGGTGTTGTTTATACGAATACATGCTTTTGGCTCTTTATATAGTAGTTTAATCCAGGAGATAATAGATTCTCCCAGATTAAACCTTTCTAGTACCTTCCATAGGTATGTCCACTCGACGCTATCAAACGCCTTAGCGGCATCTAGTGAGAGGATAGCTCTGTGACCTTGGTTGTCGGTGGGGATTTGCATATTAAGATATAGTCGGCGTAAGTTATTTGCTGTAGATCTATTGGGTATAAACCCTGATTGGTCTGGGTGGACTAATTTAGTTACTACTGTAGAGAGTCTCATGGCTATAGTTTTAGTAAGAAGTTTTAGGTCGGTGTTTAATAATGAGATGGGTCTATATGATTCTGGTTTATCCGGGTCTTTCCCTGGTTTCAATATAACCACTACCACCGCCTCATACATAGATTGGGGGAGGGAGCCTTCGCCTATTGCTTCTATAAGTGTATGGAGCAACTCCGGTAGGAGTATGTCACCAAAGTTTTTATATAGTTCTATTGGTAGACCATCATTACCTGGGGCTTTTGAGTTTGGGAATGTTGCTAGTGCGTTTTGAAGTTCCATTAACGTGAGGGGGGCATTAAGAAGGCTTTTGTCTGTTTCCTGGAGCCGGGGTAAATCAATCGAGTCCAGGAAGTGTGCTAGCTCTTCCATAGGATAGGATACCTTGGATGAGTATACATCCTGATAAAAGGAGCTGAACTCCTGCAAAATAGAAGGTGTATCGGTGACTATGGAAGACGTTGGGGTTTTAATGCTGTGTATGGTATGGGGCGGTTGTTGCGATCTGGCTATCATGGCCAGCATGTGCCCAGTTTTTTCCCCTTCTTCAAAGTATGTTTGTGCTGTGAAGAACCTTTTATTCTCTGCCTGTTGTGTATGTACTGCCCGAAGCATTTTCTGAGCGTCGGACCAGCTTCTTTCCAGTTCAGGCGTGGGAGTCTGCAGGTACAACGCCTCTGCCTTCTCCACCGCCTGAGCTACGTCTATAGCCCACTGCCTACTGTTCTTCTTGATTTTATTAATTTCTTTTATGCATAAACCCCTAATAGAGGGCTTCAGGGCGTCCCACACAATGCCTGGCGCAGCTGTATTCCTGTTGTCTTCCAGAAAATGCTTAATTTGTGTCAGCATATCATCCTTGTCTGTGAACAGTTGAATCCAAAACGGATTCAGCTTCCAGTGTAATGGCAACCGTGGTTTATGTAAGTTCAGGCTGAGCTGCACAGGAGAGTGATCGGATAAACCCCTAGCCAAATATTGTACTTTCGGGTCATAGTTTTGTACCAGGTCATTACCCAATGCAAAGTCTATGCGTGAAAGAGTGGAGTGGGTTGCTGAATGACAGGAGAATTGGGGCTTAGTGGGAAATTTACATCTCCATAGATCTACCAGTCCCATCTCCCCAATAATTCTTGCCAATGGTGTAAAGGCCCTAGGTCCCTGGGGGGAGAATCTCCTACGTATGTCTAGTGAGTTGTCCAAGGCGCTATTATAGTCGCCAAGGGCATATACCGGAATTTGCGGGTGTTTAGCTAGGAACCTTGAAAAAGGAAGTAGTGGCGCGCAAACTAAACTAAATATTAATAAAACAGACAGTGACAGGTCATACACATAAAACACCAGCAGGCAGGCTCTGGGTCAATAAATTGGCATAAAACAAACAGTATATATATAAACTGACGTGATAAAATCATGTGATAAAAACAATCCAGATTTAGAGGTGTTTCAGATAAAATCGCATGGTGTAGCTAATAATATAAAATCCAGTGATAATAAGGTGAAAAAGACGTGATGCAAATATAAAACGCATAAAAGTGCATCCAAAGGAACTATATGTGAAGGGGTGTTCCAAACGGTATAAAAACCACAATATCTTAAAAGTGATATGGAAAATATATAGTGCAAAAGAGCAGGGGAGACTAGAAGAGTCTCATAACAAAAGGAAATAGTAACAAATCCGTGTGAATGAGATAAAATAAGAAATGAGCTGGAGTGAAAGAAATGGTGCGCAGCGATAAATAAATCGCAGAATCTAAAAGTCCAGGAAAAAAGTCCATATGTGGCGTTATATGCCGAGTGATGGTGGAGTCTTCTATCCGGCAGATAGCAGGCTAACAGTGCTGGGGTTTCCAGTAGTTAACGTGAATTCACTATAAATCCTGTGTAGTGTGCTGTGATATTTCTCTCATGGAATCCTATAAGGAATGCGGGTGGCCCCTTACCTTACAGCTGTAAGGTTACAGCAGTGTAATCTGGGTCTTTATGTAGTAGAAAGAAGCAGTCCTCTCTGGGATGTTTATCCTGTTGCCTCACTGGAAGATCCCTTTCAGTTATCCTCCTTGGTCCAGGCGGGGGCGGGTGGGGGGGTTGTGGTATAGGGGGCTTTTCACCTCAATGTGTATATAAGATAAATAGCCTCATAGTGTAGTAAGTTTGGTAACAAGATATTTATTTAACAGTAAAACATAAAAGCAATATGGGAGAAATGGGTACTCACATAACAAGTGAATAAACCAGCAGAGTATAAACGAGCCTCGAGCTCGTCGGCGTCACTTCCGGTAAGGTCACGTGTCCCGACGCGTGTTCGTCACTTGTCACGTGACTTCATCAGGGGTGTCTAGTGTCCTTACCAAGGTCTTTAAATAGGCCGTATAATAGGCCATTGGCGGCCATTTTGCCGTAGCACCGATCACCGGAAGTGGTCAGATACGTCGCCGGAAGTGGAACGGCGGCCATTTTAATGGTAGTTTTGGCCGTCCCAAAGCGATGGAATGTAGTGTCAGCAAAGTATGTGACAGGGAAAGGACCGGAAATGTTCATCATAGACTCTGACTTGTAAATAGATGGCTGGCAACTGGGATAAATCACAAATGGACCAAGAAAAATGGAGGAAAAAACGTCTAGGTCCATAGTATTATAAAAATAAAAACGATATATATAAATAATACTCGGAGAGTTTATCTTGATAAAATAAATATAAAAAATCTATAAATATATATATAAAAATCTGTATATATATAAAATAGAATATAATAAAATATATCTTTATAAAATGAATGGCATAATAAAGTACGTGTATATATATATATAAAAGAAATATATATATATAAAAGGGGATCTAATAGTATAAAATACCGGAAATGACGTCAACAGAGGTACATAAATTGTATAATACAGGAGTTCATATTAATATAGCTTGCAGATGGTGCAGCATGATAATAGAGTGTGGATAGGGAGGAGTAGGAGAGATCCAGGGTGCAGACATATTCCAGGGTATAATGATATAAAAGCGGTAGTTTGGCAGTAGGGAGACCAGGTATATGTGGGCTGGATAATCGACTCAGTTACCGTGGTCTTTGTATAAAATGTAATAGGGTGTCCAAAATATTAGAAAGTATATAAAAAATATAAAAAAAATATATACATATATATATATATGCATATATATCCTTAAAAGTCACTGAGGAAGCAGTTGAGGTCAAACTCTACATTTAGGCCATGTGGCGTGAGGGTGTTGAGGGTGAAGATCCATTTCGATTCAAGTTGGCTTAGGGTCCTCACCTTATGCCCTCCCCTCCAATGTTTGGTGTAGGGCTCAATGCCCCAGAATTTTAAATGTGAGGGATCTTTGTTGTGGTATATGGCAAAGTGTTTTGACACATTATGTTTGTCAAATCCCTTTTTGATGTTTCGCACATGTTCTTTTATTCTCACTCTCAGCAGCCTCTTCGTGCGACCTACGTACTGAAGTCCGCAACTACATTCGAGTACGTATACCGCACCCACTGTGTTGCAGCAAACGAAGTTTTTAATCTTATAGTTGGTGCCAGTACTGTATGATACAAATTCTTTCCGTTTTTCTACTGGTCTTTTGGTTGTTGTGCACGCGTAGCATCGTTTACACGGGTAAAACCCCTCTCCTGTGAAAAAGGTGAAACCTTTACTTGGGGGGTCTGGTATATTTTTTACCACCTTGTCTCTGATTGTTGGGGCTCTCCTGTAAACAAATTTTGGATGGTTCGGAAGGATTTCTTTTAAGCGTGTGTCTGCCTGTAGAATATTCCAGTTGCGTTTTATAATTTTCTCTATTTGTTTGTGTTGTGCACTGTAGTCTAGAATAATGGGCACAGTATCTTGCCAGGTCTTTTCTTTGGGTTTATCCATAATCAGATCTTTCCTCTCCATGGCTTCTATTTCGGCTATGTTTCTGTCTAACATTTTATTGCAGTAACCTTTTTCGATGAACCTCATTTTCATATTGCTTGCTTGGTTTAGGAAGGCGTCATTGTCTGTACAGTTCCGTCTTAGGCGCATGAGTTGGCCCTTAGGGATATTAAATATCCAATTTTTGTGATGGCACGTGTCGACCGGTAAATAACTATTCCGGTCCACATCTTTAAAGTGCGTTTTTGACTCTAGTTTTCCATTTTGCAAACCTATTTCTAAATCGAGGAATGTGATCTGTTTATCACTGATGTCCCATGACAGAATTATATTTCGATCATTTTTGTTTAAATTAGTCAGAAAGTTGGTCAAATTACTTAGGTCACCTTTCCATAGAATAAATACATCATCAATGTAGCGACGATATATTTGAAGCTCATCTGGTCTGTTTGCGAATACTGATTCGTCTTCCCATTTTGCCATAAAAAGGCCTGCTACACTGGGGGCAAACTTGGCCCCCATAGCTACTCCTGTGCGCTGATGGTAATGGTTGCGATTAAACCAAAAGTAGCTATTTTTTAGACAGAAATCCAAACTCTTCACTAGGTACTTTCTTTGCATGCATGGAAGTTTTGTGTGTTTCCTGAGTCCCCATTTAATGGCTTCGCAAGCCTGGTGGTGTAAAATAATTGTATATAATGACGAAACGTCAGCTGTTGCTAGCAGCCAGGGTCCTCCATCTACTGGTGTAGCATTTAAAATTTGTAGAATTTGCTTCGTATCACGTAGGTATGCTGTTGTGTTCTGTACTGCCGGTTGGAGAAAAAAGTCAATATATTCACCCATTCTAGATGTCAGTGAGTCAATTCCATTGACTATGGGCCTAGGAGGGGGGTTGGTTTTATCCTTATGGATTTTGGGGAGGATATAGATGATGGGGGTCCTACATGTCTCTGGTGTCAGGTATCTTGCTTCCTTTTTGTTTAAGATGTTTTTCTTGAGTCCCAGGTGTACAATTTGGTTTAGCGCTTTCCTGCATTTAAAAACTGGGTTTCCTAAAAGCCGTGTATATGTTGCTTCATCCTGTAGGAGGGAGTTTACACTTGTATTGTATTGTTCCTTGGTGAGGATAACAATACCCCCTCCCTTGTCTGCTGGACGTATAACAAGATCTTTCCTTGAGGTAAGTTTACGGATCCCGCATTTGATATGCTTAGGGTCTAGGTGCTTCTTAATTTTCAGATCCTTTAATTCTTCTAGTACAACTTTTTTGAATACCTCAATATGTCTATTATCCTTTGCTACGGGATTAAAGGTAGATTTGTTCCTCAGTGTACTATGGAGTATTTCTTCATCTTGTTGTATAGGGATAGGTCTGCATGGATTGTTCATCATGTACTTCTTGATATTAAGTTTTCTTATGTATTTTTGTATCCCTATATAAGTCTGGAATTTGTCCAAATTTTTTGTGGGTGCATATTTCAGTCCTTTATCAAGGACTCCCACTTCCTCATGTGATAGGGGCTGCCCACTGAGGTTAAAAATTCCCTCACCCTTTATTCTCTTTTTCTCTTTGATTCTCTTCCCTCCTCTGCACCCTCTCGTCTTTCTGGGGTTCTTCTTGAATGTCTCGGGTCCTCGTTTTTCCTCGGTTGGTTGTTTTCTCTGCCCCTCTCTAAAAAAGATCTTTCATACTCCATATCAGATTGGTGATGTCTGTCGGTCCTCTCATCATTTGGTCTTCGTTCTAGTGGAGCATAATAGTTGTGAGTCGGAATGGGGCTTCTTTCATATGTCCTGTAGGCTCCAGGGGGTGGATAGTGTTGTTGTCCTCCTTCATTCCTTCCTTGTTGTCTATCTGGGCTCCTACCTCTTGTTGTATAATTATCATATTGACGGTCTCTGTTGTCATTCATGTATCCCCTATTATCTCTCTGATTGTATTGGTGATTTCTATTATCTCTTTGGTCTTGCCTCGGCCCATTGTTGTGTCCATAATTTTTCTTATTGTTTTTCCAGAATGGTTTTTTCCATCCATTTTGTGGTGTTCTATCTTGGTGTTGTGGTCTCCTGTCGTTCATCTGGGGTGGTCTTCCTTCATTTCTATGTGGTGTTTGCTGATAGTAGTTAGGTTGTCTGTCATCGTATCTTTGTGTGTTTTCTCTTCCTCTATCGTGTGTTATTTGAGGTTTGTTATGGTTTTCGTATCTGATGTCCATATTTGTATGTTCCGGTTGTACTCTCACTAATTTCTCTGGGGTGGAGTAGGATGAGATCGGATCCAGGTAGCCTATCTGGCTTTGCCATTTAAAAGCTCGGTCAGTTTTAAAATCGTTCATATCCCTGCTGTATTTTTTGCTTTTTCTCTGTTGTACTTCTTTATCTTTTTTCATCAAATCCCTATTCAGTTGTGCAGTTAGGGCTGCAAATTCTGCTGTGTCTTTGTAGGCTTCCAATTCCTCTTTCACTCCGGTGATGATCTCATCTATAACTTTCTGTTTTCTTTTTTTCCTTTCTGTTAGGAACGTTAGGAGTTCCAGGCCTTTCCCATTGAAAAATTTGAACCAATCATCCATTGAGTCTTGGTCCGTTAGGCCATCATTGGGGATAATATCCCACCTAAGTCTTCTGGGAAAAATACTATCCTTTAAATACTGTTCAAACGTGGTGACATCCCACCATAGGCTAACTTTCTTCTCCATATTGTGACCTAGTTTGCGCATCAGGCTCTCTAGGTCACTTGCCTTATTGGCGGGTGCAGTAGTATTGAATACTTCATCTAAATTGACCTGTCTTTTGTCTAAGAAAGAAAAGATATCCATGGCGGCGGCAAGATTGAGTATGAATAGAGCAATGTAACAAATGGGGTGAGGTAATCCTGCGCCAGCACACCGAAACTAACTAAACAAGATGCTGCGCACACTAAGGGAAATGTCTGAACCCAAGTAGAATCAAGAAAAAGGAAGTAGTGGCGCGCAAACTAAACTAAATATTAATAAAACAGACAGTGACAGGTCATACACATAAAACACCAGCAGGCAGGCTCTGGGTCAATAAATTGGCAAAAAACAAACAGTATATATATAAACTGACGTGATAAAATCATGTGATAAAAACAATCCAGATTTAGAGGTGTTTCAGATAAAATCGCATGGTGTAGCTAATAATATAAAATCCAGTGATAATAAGGTGAAAAAGACGTGATGCAAATATAAAACGCATAAAAGTGCATCCAAAGGAACTATATGTGAAGGGGTGTTCCAAACGGTATAAAAACCACAATATCTTAAAAGTGATATGGAAAATATATAGTGCAAAAGAGCAGGGGAGACTAGAAGAGTCTCATAACAAAAGGAAATAGTAACAAATCCGTGTGAATGAGATAAAATAAGAAATGAGCTGGAGTGAAAGAAATGGTGCGCAGCGATAAATAAATCGCAGAATCTAAAAGTCCAGGAAAAAAGTCCATATGTGGCGTTATATGCCGAGTGATGGTGGAGTCTTCTATCCGGCAGATAGCAGGCTAACAGTGCTGGGGTTTCCAGTAGTTAACGTGAATTCACTATAAATCCTGTGTAGTGTGCTGTGATATTTCTCTCATGGAATCCTATAAGGAATGCGGGTGGCCCCTTACCTTACAGCTGTAAGGTTACAGCAGTGTAATCTGGGTCTTTATGTAGTAGAAAGAAGCAGTCCTCTCTGGGATGTTTATCCTGTTGCCTCACTGGAAGATCCCTTTCAGTTATCCTCCTTGGTCCAGGCGGGGGCGGGTGGGGGGGTTGTGGTATAGGGGGCTTTTCACCTCAATGTGTATATAAGATAAATAGCCTCATAGTGTAGTAAGTTTGGTAACAAGATATTTATTTAACAGTAAAACATAAAAGCAATATGGGAGAAATGGGTACTCACATAACAAGTGAATAAACCAGCAGAGTATAAACGAGCCTCGAGCTCGTCGGCGTCACTTCCGGTAAGGTCACGTGTCCCGACGCGTGTTCGTCACTTGTCACGTGACTTCATCAGGGGTGTCTAGTGTCCTTACCAAGGTCTTTAAATAGGCCGTATAATAGGCCATTGGCGGCCATTTTGCCGTAGCACCGATCACCGGAAGTGGTCAGATACGTCGCCGGAAGTGGAACGGCGGCCATTTTAATGGTAGTTTTGGCCGTCCCAAAGCGATGGAATGTAGTGTCAGCAAAGTATGTGACAGGGAAAGGACCGGAAATGTTCATCATAGACTCTGACTTGTAAATAGATGGCTGGCAACTGGGATAAATCACAAATGGACCAAGAAAAATGGAGGAAAAAACGTCTAGGTCCATAGTATTATAAAAATAAAAACGATATATATAAATAATACTCGGAGAGTTTATCTTGATAAAATAAATATAAAAAATCTATAAATATATATATATAAAAATCTGTATATATATAAAATAGAATATAATAAAATATATCTTTATAAAATGAATGGCATAATAAAGTACGTGTATATATATATATATATAAAAGAATATATATATATAAAAGGGGATCTAATAGTATAAAATACCGGAAATGACGTCAAAATTTCCTAACGTTCCTAACAGAAAGGAAAAAAAGAAAACAGAAAGTTATAGATGAGATCATCACCGGAGTGAAAGAGGAATTGGAAGCCTACAAAGACACAGCAGAATTTGCAGCCCTAACTGCACAACTGAATAGGGATTTGATGAAAAAAGATAAAGAAGTACAACAGAGAAAAAGCAAAAAATACAGCAGGGATATGAACGATTTTAAAACTGACCGAGCTTTTAAATGGCAAAGCCAGATAGGCTACCTGGATCCGATCTCATCCTACTCCACCCCAGAGAAATTAGTGAGAGTACAACCGGAACATACAAATATGGACATCAGATACGAAAACCATAACAAACCTCAAATAACACACGATAGAGGAAGAGAAAACACACAAAGATACGATGACAGACAACCTAACTACTATCAGCAAACACCACATAGAAATGAAGGAAGACCACCCCAGATGAACGACAGGAGACCACAACACCAAGATAGAACACCACAAAATGGATGGAAAAAACCATTCTGGAAAAAAAAATAAGAAAAATTATGGACACAACAATGGGCCGAGGCAAGACCAAAGAGATAATAGAAATCACCAATACAATCAGAGAGATAATAGGGGATACATGAATGACAACAGAGACCGTCAATATGATAATTATACAACAAGAGGTAGGAGCCCAGATAGACAACAAGGAAGGAATGAAGGAGGACAACAACACTATCCACCCCCTGGAGCCTACAGGACATATGAAAGAAGCCCCATTCCGACTCACAACTATTATGCTCCACTAGAACGAAGACCAAATGATGAGAGGACCGACAGACATCACCAATCTGATATGGAGTATGAAAGATCTTTTTTAGAGAGGGGCAGAGAAAACAACCAACCGAGGAAAAACGAGGACCCGAGACATTCAAGAAGAACCCCAGAAAGACGAGAGGGTGCAGAGGAGGGAAGAGAATCAAAGAGAAAAAGAGAATAAAGGGTGAGGGAATTTTTAACCTCAGTGGGCAGCCCCTATCACATGAGGAAGTGGGAGTCCTTGATAAAGGACTGAAATATGCACCCACAAAAAATTTGGACAAATTCCAGACTTATATAGGGATACAAAAATACATAAGAAAACTTAATATCAAGAAGTACATGATGAACAATCCATGCAGACCTATCCCTATACAACAAGATGAAGAAATACTCCATAGTACACTGAGGAACAAATCTACCTTTAATCCCGTAGCAAAGGATAATAGACATATTGAGGTATTCAAAAAAGTTGTACTAGAAGAATTAAAGGATCTGAAAATTAAGAAGCACCTAGACCCTAAGCATATCAAATGCGGGATCCGTAAACTTACCTCAAGGAAAGATCTTGTTATACGTCCAGCAGACAAGGGAGGGGGTATTGTTATCCTCACCAAGGAACAATACAATACAAGTGTAAACTCCCTCCTACAGGATGAAGCAACATATACACGGCTTTTAGGAAACCCAGTTTTTAAATGCAGGAAAGCGCTAAACCAAATTGTACACCTGGGACTCAAGATAAACATCTTAAACAAAAAGGAAGCAAGATACCTGACACCAGAGACATGTAGGACCCCCATCATCTATATCCTCCCCAAAATCCATAAGGATAAAACCAACCCCCCTCCTAGGCCCATAGTCAATGGAATTGACTCACTGACATCTAGAATGGGTGAATATATTGACTTTTTTCTCCAACCGGCAGTACAGAACACAACAGCATACCTACGTGATACGAAGCAAATTCTACAAATTTTAAATGCTACACCAGTAGATGGAGGACCCTGGCTGCTAGCAACAGCTGACGTTTCGTCATTATATACAATTATTTTACACCACCAGGCTTGCGAAGCCATTAAATGGGGACTCAGGAAACACACAAAACTTCCATGCATGCAAAGAAAGTACCTAGTGAAGAGTTTGGATTTCTGTCTAAAAAATAGCTACTTTTGGTTTAATCGCAACCATTACCATCAGCGCACAGGAGTAGCTATGGGGGCCAAGTTTGCCCCCAGTGTAGCAGGCCTTTTTATGGCAAAATGGGAAGACGAATCAGTATTCGCAAACAGACCAGATGAGCTTCAAATATATCGTCGCTACATTGATGATGTATTTATTCTATGGAAAGGTGACCTAAGTAATTTGACCAACTTTCTGACTAATTTAAACAAAAATGATCGAAATATAATTCTGTCATGGGACATCAGTGATAAACAGATCACATTCCTCGATTTAGAAATAGGTTTGCAAAATGGAAAACTAGAGTCAAAAACGCACTTTAAAGATGTGGACCGGAATAGTTATTTACCGGTCGACACGTGCCATCACAAAAATTGGATATTTAATATCCCTAAGGGCCAACTCATGCGCCTAAGACGGAACTGTACAGACAATGACGCCTTCCTAAACCAAGCAAGCAATATGAAAATGAGGTTCATCGAAAAAGGTTACTGCAATAAAATGTTAGACAGAAACATAGCCGAAATAGAAGCCATGGAGAGGAAAGATCTGATTATGGATAAACCCAAAGAAAAGACCTGGCAAGATACTGTGCCCATTATTCTAGACTACAGTGCACAACACAAACAAATAGAGAAAATTATAAAACGCAACTGGAATATTCTACAGGCAGACACACGCTTAAAAGAAATCCTTCCGAACCATCCAAAATTTGTTTACAGGAGAGCCCCAACAATCAGAGACAAGGTGGTAAAAAATATACCAGACCCCCCAAGTAAAGGTTTCACCTTTTTCACAGGAGAGGGGTTTTACCCGTGTAAACGATGCTACGCGTGCACAACAACCAAAAGACCAGTAGAAAAACGGAAAGAATTTGTATCATACAGTACTGGCACCAACTATAAGATTAAAAACTTCGTTTGCTGCAACACAGTGGGTGCGGTATACGTACTCGAATGTAGTTGCGGACTTCAGTACGTAGGTCGCACGAAGAGGCTGCTGAGAGTGAGAATAAAAGAACATGTGCGAAACATCAAAAAGGGATTTGACAAACATAATGTGTCAAAACACTTTGCCATATACCACAACAAAGATCCCTCACATTTAAAATTCTGGGGCATTGAGCCCTACACCAAACATTGGAGGGGAGGGCATAAGGTGAGGACCCTAAGCCAACTTGAATCGAAATGGATCTTCACCCTCAACACCCTCACGCCACATGGCCTAAATGTAGAGTTTGACCTCAACTGCTTCCTCAGTGACTTTTAAGGATATATATGCATATATATATATGTATATATTTTTTTTATATTTTTTATATACTTTCTAATATTTTGGACACCCTATTACATTTTATACAAAGACCACGGTAACTGAGTCGATTATCCAGCCCACATATACCTGGTCTCCCTACTGCCAAACTACCGCTTTTATATCATTATACCCTGGAATATGTCTGCACCCTGGATCTCTCCTACTCCTCCCTATCCACACTCTATTATCATGCTGCACCATCTGCAAGCTATATTAATATGAACTCCTGTATTATACAATTTATGTACCTCTGTTGACGTCATTTCCGGTATTTTATACTATTAGATCCCCTTTTATATATATATATATTCTTTTATATATATATATACACGTACTTTATTATGCCATTCATTTTATAAAGATATATTTTATTATATTCTATTTTATATATATACAGATTTTTTATATATATATTTATAGATTTTTTATATTTATTTTATCAAGATAAACTCTCCGAGTATTATTTATATATATCGTTTTTATTTTTATAATACTATGGACCTAGACGTTTTTTCCTCCATTTTTCTTGGTCCATTTGTGATTTATCCCAGTTGCCAGCCATCTATTTACAAGTCAGAGTCTATGATGAACATTTCCGGTCCTTTCCCTGTCACATACTTTGCTGACACTACATTCCATCGCTTTGGGACGGCCAAAACTACCATTAAAATGGCCGCCGTTCCACTTCCGGCGACGTATCTGACCACTTCCGGTGATCGGTGCTACGGCAAAATGGCCGCCAATGGCCTATTATACGGCCTATTTAAAGACCTTGGTAAGGACACTAGACACCCCTGATGAAGTCACGTGACAAGTGACGAACACGCGTCGGGACACGTGACCTTACCGGAAGTGACGCCGACGAGCTCGAGGCTCGTTTATACTCTGCTGGTTTATTCACTTGTTATGTGAGTACCCATTTCTCCCATATTGCTTTTATGTTTTACTGTTAAATAAATATCTTGTTACCAAACTTACTACACTATGAGGCTATTTATCTTATATACACATTGAGGTGAAAAGCCCCCTATACCACAACCCCCCCACCCGCCCCCGCCTGGACCAAGGAGGATAACTGAAAGGGATCTTCCAGTGAGGCAACAGGATAAACATCCCAGAGAGGACTGCTTCTTTCTACTACATAAAGACCCAGATTACACTGCTGTAACCTTACAGCTGTAAGGTAAGGGGCCACCCGCATTCCTTATAGGATTCCATGAGAGAAATATCACAGCACACTACACAGGATTTATAGTGAATTCACGTTAACTACTGGAAACCCCAGCACTGTTAGCCTGCTATCTGCCGGATAGAAGACTCCACCATCACTCGGCATATAACGCCACATATGGACTTTTTTCCTGGACTTTTAGATTCTGCGATTTATTTATCGCTGCGCACCATTTCTTTCACTCCAGCTCATTTCTTATTTTATCTCATTCACACGGATTTGTTACTATTTCCTTTTGTTATGAGACTCTTCTAGTCTCCCCTGCTCTTTTGCACTATATATTTTCCATATCACTTTTAAGATATTGTGGTTTTTATACCGTTTGGAACACCCCTTCACATATAGTTCCTTTGGATGCACTTTTATGCGTTTTATATTTGCATCACGTCTTTTTCACCTTATTATCACTGGATTTTATATTATTAGCTACACCATGCGATTTTATCTGAAACACCTCTAAATCTGGATTGTTTTTATCACATGATTTTATCACGTCAGTTTATATATATACTGTTTGTTTTATGCCAATTTATTGACCCAGAGCCTGCCTGCTGGTGTTTTATGTGTATGACCTGTCACTGTCTGTTTTATTAATATTTAGTTTAGTTTGCGCGCCACTACTTCCTTTTTCTTGATTCTACTTGGGTTCAGACATTTCCCTTAGTGTGCGCAGCATCTTGTTTAGTTAGTTTCGGTGTGCTGGCGCAGGATTACCTCACCCCATTAGCTAGGAACCTTGCCATGTTTTGCAGGACCGTCATTGAGAAGGGTGGTGGAACATATACATTTGCTATAACACACCTTTGGGATTCCCATAGCCCTATCAAAAAAATGTATCTCCCCTCAGGATCTATTTGTACATCTTTTTCAATAAATGCAGTATTCCTAGAAAACATTATACTAACACCTCTAGAATACCTAGTGTGTACCGAATGATATTGCAGAGGGTACTTAGACATATGCACAATATTAGTGGTATCTTTAGTAAGATGGGATTCTTGTATGCAAATAATAGTGGGGTCCTGTTGTGAGAAAAAAGTAAATAAGGCAGTCCTCTTCCCAGGGTCATGAAGTCCCCGAACATTCCAGGAGAGAATTATGTCCCTCTTATTGCTTGCCATATTGGTAGGGTTGAAAAGAGGCCAGCATATCCCCTAGAACACAGCTCCTTACGGGGATAATCCATTCTATCCAAATTCCCATGTTACCTGAGTACTTGGAGGTTACAGAGTAACGCCAGTCAGTGTGCATTTTCAGTGCTTTGTAGATCACCTGATCAAACTTGAGAGTCGTGCTATGCGGAGGCCTGCGGAGAGACGACCCGTAAAACTGGGCCTGAGAAGTAACAAAAATACACATAAACGTAGAAGTAAAAACAAAAATAATGTCAAAAACCAGCCTGCCTAGAGAAATTCCAGGCAAGGCCCATATAAACACTTGCGCTCCCTTCGGAGGCTTCCAAAGGTGCCCCGCAGGGCTAGTTCGGGGGTAGTAGTGAGGGCTGGGGCCCAATAACCTCGATTTCCTCTAGAAACGAGAAAAAAAATTAGAGTGCAAAATATGCCAAGATGAGGTGTGTGGTTGTAAAGTATAATAGGTGAGCCTCTTCACGTGCTCCTATACTGTGACGGTGAGCAGACGGATGTAGTGCAATCGCTATGCAGATGCCTTTCGTTTAGTTTGGAGAGTGGTCTCTTGCAGCTCTTCTTAGTTGACCCTCCTGTCGATCCAGCCAGTTAGTAGCCATGTTGGGGCTTTCAAAAAAATGAACCATGCCATCTGCCACAACTCTTAACTTAGCTGGGTAGAGCATGGAATAGACTAGTGGGATTGCACGCATTCTCTTTTTGACTTCTATAAATTTAGCCCTTTGTTTTTGGACTGCAGCTGAGAAATCTGGATACAGTGATATCTTAGATCCTTGGATTATCATATCTGCTTTTTGTCTTGCTAAACGTAGTATAATATCTCTGTCCTTGTAGTGTAACAATTTCAGAAGGAATGGTCTGTCGGGGCCCCCTGGTGGCGGTGGTCTAGATGGCACCCTATGTGCTCTCTCCACAGAAAAGAATGGAGTTAGGTTATTTTTGCCAAATGTGTCAGCTAGCCAGTTTTCAATAAATTCAGTGGGATGTTTGCCTTCTGACTTTTCAGGCATTCCTACTATGCGAATGTTTGACCTTCTCAGTCTATTCTCCATATCTTCGACTCTAGCTGCTGTTTCTACAGTTCTAGCCGCTGTGATATGTACTTCCTGAGCAAGGGGGGGTAAATCTTCTTCAATGGAGCTGACTCGGCCCTCTATTGCAGTGGCCCTCTCCCTGATTTTCTGCATGTCTTGTCTAATATGCATTAGGCCCTCTTTAATGCTTTTAACTTCTGTGGATAGTTCAGTAATAGAGGAGCCATAGGAGTGTACTGCAGCCAGTATATCCTGTAAAGTGGGCTCAGTACGCTCTGTGTCTGATGGGCCAGCAATATCAGGAGCAGGGAGAGGGGATGAAGGTGTACTCACTGTGTTCCTCATGGCTGCGGGTGCCATCTTGTCAGGACCATGCTGCACAGGCTGAGGGGAATGTCTCTGGGATCCATCGCCATCCTTTCCATCCGTACCCGGTAAGTGGCTCTTTTGAGCGGTTTTAGGGCTGCTTGGTGAGTGTGCATATTGGCCGAGCTTTGCAGCTGCCGATGCATAGGAGGTTTTGGTCTGTCTTTGCTGTAGTGGAGGTCCGCCATGATGGGCCGGTCCGTCGGCCTGGGCGGCCTCCGGTTTAGATTTGGACATGCCTGGGGTCCGGATTCGGCGAGCGGGTGTCACAGCAGGGGTACCCCCACTCCGGGAGCGAAGATTCCGGTCTATTTCTGCGGATGATTGAGCTCACAGCAGGATTCTTTGTGTCAGGATGTAGGAGCTGATGTGAGGCACGTCTGCTCACATGAACGTCCAAGCCACGCCCCAAATATATATTTTTTTAAATAACAAACATGCTATACTTACCTCCACTGTGCAGCTCGTTTTGCACAGAGTGGCTCCGAACCTGGTCTTCTGGGGTCCCTCCGCGGCTGTCTCAGCTCCCTCCCGCAAGGACTCCACAACTTTATGCGAGCTCCCTCGCATGCTGTGGAGTGCTTGCAGGCGCGCTCCAGTGATACAACTGTCATTGGATGTGATGGACAGCAGCGCGAGCCAATGGCTGCGCTGCTTTCAATCCATCCACTCTAGCCAATCAACGGCCAGGGTGAGCGGCGAAGAGGACGTCAGGGGCGAGCACGGGACTTTCAAGGGGTCAGGTAAGTATAACGGGGGGCCTGGGGGGGGCCGGCATTGACGGATGTTTTTTCACCTTAATGCATAGAATGCATTAAGGTGAAAAAACTTTTACATTTACAACCCCTTTAAGTGATTATAGCAGACAGATCATCCAGTGTGGAACTCACTGACTGTATGTGCACTGGAATGTTGTATTTTTTAGAACTGAGTTAGATAAAGGATCTGAAAAAAAATTATTTAGGTTTCTTAATATTCATGCTTGGTATGGTCTCAATAAAACATGATCTTTAGCTTATAGTATGTCATCTAATTGCATTGTAATTTCACCAATATATGTCCAGAAAGACCGTCCAATAAAATCAAAGTATAATTAAGATACATCTTTAAAAAATAATTATTGACACATCAGAACATTTCAAAATATTGATTTCCAGCATATGACACAGAGGAGATCCACAAGCTGCCACAAGGTGAACATGCTGCCAAAAAACATAATATACAGAAAACCTGATGGCAGATGGCTGGCAGTAGTTTCACATGAGGGACTGTGCCACTTCCCTGCCTCTAGTGTACATGAATGTGAAATATATAGACTCATCAAGGGCTGCTGGATTTATAAACCAATGCAGTAAAAGAAGAGCTCTCCTGTATCCTTAGAGTAAATCAATGCTTTGGGTGAACTAACTCCACTGAACCAAAAAGCATCAATCAGCATAGAAAATGGAAAGAAATGTATTTAGAGGTTCCCTTTTTTCTGATGTTTCTAGTTCTTTCAGCTATGAGCAGAGAAACCTTGGCACAGGTTTACATATTTAAATATAGTATTTTCTGCACTAGCTAAATGGGTGCTGGGATGTCTGCTGAGCAATCTGATGTCTCCATTCAGATTTTTTTTCCGTGATCAGTCCCAAGGCAAGGAATGTTTAGACATGCTGCACCGTGTTTCTTCCTTTCCCATGTGCATTTACATTAGCACATCTGCAAATCCTAGGGCAAAAAGCATGGGAAGGCATTATGATATTTAATGGTAAGTCTGTTTCCTATATCATTTGCTTTCTATATTATGTGTAGATCAGGCAACGAGAGGAATAAAGCAAATTTACTTTATTTAGCTGTTACAATAAAAAAGCTTTATAGAAAAAATGTAGTTTATTATGTTGAATTAGGTACTAATTTTTTTTTTCAAGCCATTTTTTCTCTCTTCTATTAGCACCACCTAATGGGACATTTCACAATCTATGAAGAGAGGGGCAAAAATTTGAAAAAAAAAAAAAAAAAAAGAATCGGAATGTTTTCTATACACTGATGCAACCTGTAATTAAACATTACTGTAATGACCAAGATAGATAGATAGATAGATAGATAGATAGATAGATAGATAGATAGATAGATAGATATGTTTGTTTTGGATGTTATACTGCTAGGTTTGTTTCAGGTATAGTGCAATGACAGCCATTAGAAATGTCTTCCATGTGTTCCCTTTCTTTTATAAAACTTAAAATGAATGTTTCCTCACTATATACTTTAATGCTAGCCACAAAATATTGAATATGTGCATGGAACATAACCATCTAGTTTTGTAAAACAAATAAAAATATGTAATTTTTTCATACAATGAGCCAAACACCCACAGTCTCAAACATTTGTCTTTCTACAACAATTGTCTGCTGACCACATACATTGTAAATCTAAAGCTGAACAACTGTAAAATGCATGCTAAAAATGATATATCATTGAATATACAGTAATCGCAAAACTAGCACATACACATACACTGCAATATTATTGTACAAGAGGAAGAATATTTTCTTATCATTATATTCACCAGAACATTTAAGAATATAGCATAGCTGATTTACAAACTTTTTTAACAATAAACTGTATATATATATATATTTTTTTTTTTTCTGTAATATACAAACTGGGAGTAGTGAAAACACATTAATTGGCATGAATCAGTTCATTCTTTAAGAAATCAAATCAGCATTGCCAGCAAGGTCAACTAGAAGCAGCTATATGTCAGTCTAAATAAGTACCAAATCCAGTTACTATGTGATGTGCAAGCCTCATTAGGTAAGCAAAAACGTCCTCTACCTTCCTTGAGCCAAGTCCTCATTCAGTTGTGTCCCGCTTGCTCTTCAACTCACAGACACTGCAGCTCACAGTGGGAGGGTTTCAGCAACAGGAGTGGTGCTGTCAATCCAGAAAATAGTGCACTGAACTAGGTATGATCAAGTGCTTGTACTGTAAATCAGCAATGACAAAGCTGGTAGCCATGTAATGCCCCATTAAACTTTTTTCGTCTTACTGTATTTGTTAGAAAATCTGTATATAACCTTACAGAACAGACAGTACACAGTCCACATGACATGTTTAGCTTATAGGAACATATATTTATGGGGGACACTGAGGTGCAAAGGGATCATAAGGAATGGTGCACAGGATATAGTTAAGGTACGGGAGGAGTCTAGGACAGAGAGAATACCTATTGGAACTGACTGGAGAGAAGTTAGCCTGCCTGCAAGTACAGAAAAGGTGAAGGTCCTGTTGTGCTGCCTGCAACTGCAAGGTAGCAGTTCTGTGACTTACATTAGCAGGCATCTACTGGGAACTAAAAGAAAATATGCAGGCACGAGTCCCCTGGAGCACTGAGGTGCAGGGATCACAGGCAAGTAGAGAGTACAGCCCAAGCTGGCAGATGTATACAGGGATCACACTGGAAGGCACCAAGAGATGCTTAGAAACAGACACTTGGATCAAGTAGGATCTGGCCAAAAGAACACTAAGGTTTTTTGGGGTGATGAGGAGCTTCTTAGAGCGTAGAACACTAGCTGTCTAGGGGTCACTAGGGATCCAGGAAGCCAGGGATACAAAGAAGCATTGGGGGGTCACTAGGAATCTTGGAATTTTCTCAAAAAAACAGGGACACTAGGTAGGAATGGGGGGTCATAATTGGGGATCTGACACTAGGAATGCTTGCTGTTGTTCGGGCAATGCCTGAGGGAACCAGCTCATCTTAACAAGAAAAGGAGATGATCAAGCTGGGCATGTAGCTAAATTAATCAACACAAGTTTTGGAAGATAAAAGATAACAGCAGAACCTTTCAAGTTTAAGCTTATTAACTACATGTACCAGCATGCCTGCTGGTCCTCGGGAATAGAAGTGACATATCAACAGCAAAGCTACAGATATGTGATAGACTGATAGTTTTGATATATGGAGCAGACAGCTTGCATCTAGAAATAAAATAAAATAATTTATATTTAAATTGAATACAGAAAAATGTTGCAATTTCAAGCACGCCTTAAAGTATAGGCAAACTATAGGCAATCTTTTTTTCATTTAATCTCTGTCCTATTTGGGAGATTTTACCTTTACTTCCTGTCTCATTGCAAAAACAGGAAGTGTGAGGAAATCCCTCCAAATTAAGGGAATCTTTTTGGACTCCCAGGCCCATAACTAGTGTTTCCTTTGGAAAATTTCCCCTCTATTACTCTTCTAGAGACAACCAAACATTTGGGATTTGCTTTTACTATTACTTTTCATGATAATAGTAAATAGGACAAATATGGAGAATGAATCTCCCTAACAGAGGCATAGACAGCAATAAAAACCCAATAGGTATTCTAATTTATCTCCATTCTGTCCAAGGAGCAACTAAAAAAAAAAAACAATATTACAAGCAGACTTTTAAGGCACCCAGCATGCACTGGGCCCGGGAGACTCTAAGTTGCAGTGACTTCTATGTTCCTCTGTAACCCAATTACTCTGCATGTATGTGCTCCTAACAAGATTGGTCATATGATTTTTCACATGTATATAAATGTCCTATTATGGATTTGTTTTGATTTATTGTAATATGATTTTTTTTTATTTAACCCAGATTCAGTATTCTCCATCCCTTTTTCTGAAGATGCAGAACTTGATTCTGGGAAAGGTTCTGAGTTTTTGGATCTGTCTCACCCCCAGCTTTCAGATCTTGGATATAACAACTTTGCCTGTTATTGTACAGATGAAACACAGTATTGTAACATATGTATATATGGGCTTGGAGTGCCACATAACCCTTTTGAATGTGGTTGAGTCATCTTGTACTATGGGTTAAATGATTGCTTTGATTTTATGGATTACTAGTATTTTAATGCACATCAATAAAATATATGTCTTATTTTTTACATATCAGTGTATAGGTGCCTGGAAAGTCTGCTTGTCACCTTGTTTTGTTTGTTTTGTCACTTTGTTTTTTTTAGTTTCCCTTAGTATATATAGGATGTGGCACCTCCTTGCCAGATCCAATATCTCTAATGCTTTCCATTCTGTCCAAAACGGAAAAAAATAGTTTTGCCTTTTTTTATACCTTAAGCCTTTTTTGGATAGTCCACCATTTCTAAGGGACTAAGCAGGCTGATGACATATGGACATAACACAATTTTTTTTCTTTTTAATTTTAGACTAATTTAATGGATTGCATTCCCCTCTTTTAGGCCTATTTGGAAAGGCTGCTATTTCTGAGGGAGACAGTAGGCAGATTTTATTAATAAATATGAAATTAGACTGTATTTTTGTGTAGACAAAATAACACAGATTTGCTGTAAAGAATCTCATTATTTTTAATAGAAGGCAAATTTGGTAGTCAACAGTCAACTTATTCCAGCCAGAAATACTATATGACATTGTATTTTTTTTTAGAAGATTTCCTTTTAATAGAATGCAAATTAGGAGTCAGATCGTTGGTGTGACGAAACGTCCCTACACTCCTCTTGAGTGCTTTCGTCATATACCACTTCCTCCCAGTCTGAATATAGATATCAGATATTCCAACCGCTCACAAGCACAAAACGAAACGAGACTTGCTTAGTGCTAACATGGACTCTTTTATTAGAACCAAAATGACAAGTATTTATAATACAGTAGAAGAGGAGGTCCCCCCTCCTGCTCATATTACTCTAACAATACACCTGTAACAAATTAACATGAGCTAATTAACTAATCCCTTTAAGCAGCCGATGTGACTCTGTGCCCATCAGGATTTCACTACAGGTCAGACTTGTTGTCACCGAGCTTCACACAGTAGATTATACATTATCATATGTACAACCACAAGACATTTTATCACAATAGCAGGCGCTCCACTAGGAGTCGGCCCGTCTAACACATTGTACAGAGAACAATGTGCTCAGCTCTCTCAATTAACATCTTGAGTTCATGACACTAGCATCTGACAGTGTGTGTCCCAACAGCATGAGACAACACACATTTTATATACATATATACAGCATTGAATCTGACTAGCACAGATTATAGTGGGGTTCTCATTCACCCTGTGCTCCTTAAAATCCAGGGCCCATAATCAGTCGGCAAGAGGCTCGCATTCAGTCCTCTCAAAAAGCCTGTGTCCCAGCTAGGTCTGTCACACATCTCCCCTTTCGGCAGGAGACTAACACAGGAGGAGACCCCAGACGGGGTGACTCCGAAGTTAGCCAGGGGTTCCAGTCCTCTAATGCTGGTATCCACACAGTACCCCAAACAAATTGTTCCAAACAGAGTATTCTTCACCCAGCCAACCTCTGCCTCTCTCAGAGAACATATCCGCCGCTGGGGAGATGCCTGGACTGGTCCTTCTCCCTGGAGTCTTTTCAGCCGCTGGAGAGAAGACAGGGTGACTGGGCTCACTCCATCATGCTGTTGGGGATCTGGGCGTATACAAGTGGAGACTGAAGTCCCATCCACCAATATCAGCTCAAGCTGCAGTGGTGAAGTGCAGATTGCATTCTCTCATTGGGTCCTGATCTTCTGCTCAGGAGTGACCACCACCTCCTCACCCTGGGCCTCCGGAACTACCACAGGTGTGGGGCAGAGGTCTTGGACCCTCTGTCCGGTGACCAGCGCTTCAGCTGGGGAAGTTCCTTGTAACTCCACGGATACTGCCGTTGGTGCTGGGCAGAGCACAGTGAAGTTTGGCCCTAATACCAGCTCTTCTGCTGGAGGCTCATCAGGTTGTTTTTCCTCAGCAGAAAAGTCTATCAAATCCCCAGTCTCTGCAACTGGTGTCTGGGGATATAGGTTCACCATCTCCTGTCCATGGAACCCAGAAGATGCTATCAGTGCTGAGCAGAGGTTGGCAGAGCTCTGGCCGGTTGTCAGCACTTCAGCTTTGGGGATAGCAATTTCCAGATTTTCCACTGCCGATGCTCTGGCATGCTGCTGGACAGGCACATTCCTCCATCCAAGATCATCCCATGCAGAAACAGGATCATCAAGGTCAGTCAGCACTTGCTGCATCCGTCATAAGACCTCCACGTCCATAGCTGCAGGGGCAGGTTGGCAAAGCACACTGTTACTCTGCCACATTGCTGACTCTTCAGCCAGGATTTCAGAGTTGTCCACTGGTATTTCCTTATAGTCCCAGGCAAAGGGAGCCCAGCCCTGGCACTGAGCAGAGTCTAGCAGCCGTCTGTAGGCGATCTCCAGCTCCCATTCCTGAACGGCCAGAAACCCCAAATCTTCCAGTGCACTTCCGAGACGTTCAGTAGCCCTTTTCTGAAATCCATGATTTCATCGAACCGCCACTCCAAATCACGTGGACGTGCATAAATTTGTACGTGCATAAATTTGTGAGAAAATTGAACATTAAAAGATACCTCACAGTTAATCCGATTACTAGCATTAGCAATAGGCCTAGTAGTGGTTATCTCCACTCTGGCCTAGCAAATGCTTCTTTGTTCAATCCCCCTGGGGTGCTGGCTCCATCATTAAGAGTGTTCAGGGATGTGATTCTTAGAGACTTGGAGTCTCTGGAGGTAAAAAAAGCAAAGAATAGTAAGGCACCGCAGGAGGGTTTAGAGTCCCTATATAATAATAGGGAGCTTGTAATAAGACATGCAGATAAGGGGGGGGGGGGGGGGGTATTGTGGTACTGGACAAAAAGGATTATCTGACAGAAATGCACAATATTTTGGATGATCGCAGTACCTATACTCTTCTACCTTCAGGTCCCAAATGTTTATATCTAAGGGATCTCTCACGCATTATATCTAGGGGTCTATCGATGGGCATTTTATGCAAAAAAGAGAGTTTATTCTTGGTACCCAAGGCTCCAAGGACCCCTACGATATACTACTTACCGAAGATACATAAGATTCCTGTATGCCCCCCGGGACGTCCGACTGTAATTGGGATTGACTCCCTGACGTCCCGGGTGGGCAGATATATAGATTTTTATCTTCAACCCCTTTTTCGACAGATGCCATCATTTGTCAAGGACTCAAGGCATGTTATCAGCATTTTGTCTGAAATTAGAGTCAATACAGGTGCTTTACTTGTAACAGCTGGCAGCTGGCAGTGGGTCATCAGACTGGGAAGCTGGCAGCGAGTCATCAGACTGGGAAGCTGGCAGCGGGTCATCAGACTGGGAAGCTGGCAGCGGGTCATCAGACTGGAAGGCTGGGACGTCAGGCTGGAGGGCTAGGACATCAGACTGGAAGGCAGGAACGTCAGGCTCGAAGGCTGGCAGAGGGACATCAGACCTGAAGGCCGTCACCAGGACATCAGACTGGACGTCTGGGACGTCAGGCTTGAAGACTGGAACATCAGGCTGGAAGGCCGGCATCAGGACATCAGACTGGAAGGTTGGGATGTCAAGCTGGAAGGCTGGAACGTCAGGCTGGAGGGCTGGCACTAGAACATCAGACTGGAAGGCTAGGACATCAGGCTGGAAGGCTGGCGCCAGGACATCAGACTGGAAGGCTGGGACGTCAGGCTGGAGGGCTAGGACATCAGACAGGATTGTTTTGGTTGGGAAAAACTTTTGTTTTTTCTTTGACTTGGTCGCTGAAGCTTTGTAGGTGGGGGGTGCAGCAGACAGGAAAGGAGGATTGGGATATGGCAGAGAAGAGGTAACAGTAGCTGGGGGAACTCAGCAATCACCTGTGGGGAACAGCCAGAGTAGTGCTCACAAAAGTCGGCAGGATCATCTTCAAAAAGCCATACTAAGGATACAACCTGATTCATATTAAAAGGGGGAGTGAAATCATCATGGCCCTCAGGAATACAGGGCAGGGCCAGCTCGGTACAAATCTTGATCAGAGGCTGCATGTCCTCAAAAATAAAACTGCCCTGATCAACGAAAACATGGGCTATACGGATGCACTCCATCAGTTGCTCTCTAGTATAGCCACCCAAAGTCTGATAACAAAAATCTCTCTCCTCTGTTGCCAGGAGCGAGAGATACAAAATATCTTCCAGATGCATTTTTCCTGGCAATAGGACCCAATTCCCAAGTGCAGCCGATCTGTTTGTATGGCTTCAGAATTCTGTCATGGGAGAGATGCCTAACACAGGCATCCGGCACAAGTGAACAGATCAATGGGCTGCACTAAAGGAATCAGGCTCCAAGGTAAGTGAAAGAATATATATTTATTAAAGGATAAAGACACACGTGAAAACCAACACAGCAAACCACAAACAAGCAAGAACGCAAATAATACACAGCGAACCCCAAACCCTAATCTAACTAACTAACTATAAATACACATAAGGAAATAGAACACATATATACAAGGCAGGGAGAAGAGAACAAGGGGGTCAGGAGGCCAGGTGGAGGAAGCAGAAACAAGGGGAAGCCAAAGCAGGAATCAGGGGACAGGTCTCAAGAACCAGGTAAGGGAACAACGTCCAGGGCAGGACAGGAAGCGGATCAGGAACAGGTTTTAGGCACAGGATCAGAACAGGCAGGGACAAGGCTTGCAGGAAGGAATTCTGAAGCGCTGAGCTTCAGTGAAGGACGGGCTTATATACTCCCAGCAGTTCCACATCAGGTGCAGCTTGATCACTAGCATGTCCATCTGCTGGGAGACCCCCGCTGGTGGCCACCAGAACTGCACCCTTTGATGCCGAAGGAAATAGTGACACCAGCAGGCGATCCAGGTAATAACACCGTTCCTGACACCGGGTTTGTTCCTTGAACAGTTGCACCCATAGAAGGACTGGTAGCTTTTTGTCTACTAGTACACAAATACAATTTGATATCAAGCCTTTCATAACCTGTTCCACATTGGGCGTTGTATATTTATTGCAATGCCCATGTGGATAACAATACATAGGGAGGACTAAGCGCCCCCTACAGATCAGGTTAAATGAACATATTACGAACATAAAATCTGTTTTTTAGAACCATTCGGTATCTAAACATTATTTGCTTGTTCATAGAAAGGACCCTTCAAACACTCTCTTCTTGGGAATAGATAAGTTTAGTCCAAACTGGAGAGGAAGTTCACTTGTGAGAGAAATCTCCAAGTTGGAAATGTCATGGATCTATAAGGCCAGGACCTATGCCCCCCATGGGCTCAATATTGACGTTGACGTAAATGCATTTATTGACAACTCTTAATAATGATATCTATTGAGAATGAATGTATATATGATTATGGATTGTAAACCCGATCTGAGTCATGGATGTGTACATATATTCATAATGAAATTGAGTAGAAGGTATGGAGGGTCATGAGAGGAGATATCGATAACCCTCCCCCCCCCTTTTTTTCAATTAGCATTTTTCATAAATTTATTAATATATAGTATATATTAATATATGTGATGCACTCACGCAATTATTTAGGTATCCACATAATGATTTGGGTATTTATGCACCCATATAACTAATTGGGTATGATTTGGGTATTTATGCACTTATATAATTAATTGAGTATGTTCCTTTAATCACTATTTTTATGCATTTTAGGCACTTAGGTGAATTATTAAATGTAGAATTCACAATAACATTTTTCTTTGAATTATGTAAATATGTTTTTTTACCAAATAATATTTACATTTAATATTTAGCACAACATATATAATTATGCAGACATGTGTTTTTCACCAAATAATATTTACATTTAATATTCAGTACAACATATATAATTTTTATTTATTCATTTCATTTATTCTCTTCACTCCATTAAGCTCTCCTTGGTATGTCCGTTTTCTGCGGATTAAGATGGTCTCTTTATTAAGAGTATACCGCCGTTATTATTGCCTTATTTTTGACATTTAATTTTATATATAACTTTATGTCACTAATTACATAATTTTTTTCCGTCCATACCCATTAATTATCGGTTTTGAAAGGGTTTTTGTTTACGGTCATTTAGGTGAGTGATATCAATAATGACATTTATTTTTAACATGTCCGTCATAAGCGGCATCCCGTCACAACCATTTTTGGGTTGTGTATGGGTGATTCAATAAAGTTTGTTGAATACTGAATCAATAAAGGTGATCCAATAAAGTTTGTTGAATACTTGCACTAGATAGGGGTTGCCCTTAATCAAGATGGCGTTTTGAGTTTCCGGTGTGAGCGGAACTTCCACCACTGGTGCTACTCAAACAATGACATGGATTTGTGAGGGATGCCCATAATTAAGATGGCTCCCGATGTTTCACATCCGGGACTCAGACCGAGGTGTGGTTCTCTATAAAAGGTGGTGACTTAGCACGCTGCCCATTCCCCATTGAGAATGTTAAGTTCTGAGGAAGTACGTGCTGACGTCACCACACTAGGAAGGACGGGAGTGTTTGCTCATTTGTAGCCGGCCGGCTCTGCAATTTTTTACCTGCTTTTTAAAAGCGTCTGTTTGTAAGTGCAAACCCCTTTTTTATTCTAATAAACCGTTTAAGTACAGTATAACGCTATGGTCCAAATATTTTCTTCCCTGGGTACCTGTTGAAAGCTTTTTACCATCGATCTGCATAGACCATAGGCTGTGGAGGATTCCTCATCTTTGAGAGCTTTGCTGGCCTTCTTTGATTTGGCCGTTTGGTAAGGAGGCATTTCATATGGTGATTGCGCACAGTATCCGCTGTCTGGTGTTTATTGTCTGGTAAGGAGGCATTTCTTAAGGTGGCTGCTTACAATCTGCTTTAAAAACACTTTGCACTATCTATGTTTAAAACCACTCCATTTCAACTGGTTTGTCTTAACGGGAGAGCCTTAAAGGGACAGACACTTGATTTTGCAATTTTTCTTTCGGCATCTGGTAAGGAGGCCTTTCATGTGGTGGTGGTGCACGTAATTTTGTTTTTTTGACCACTGGGTGTCTTTCTATTAAATAGTTTGTCAGAACACATTTTTTATATTTTTCAAATACAATGAAAATTGTTTTTTGTGATTTAATTGCACTTTTGTAGTGTAGCAGTATTATGCTATGGTGTATTTTTTGTTTTTTCTTGGTGGCCTTTAATCCTGCTCCATGAGTACAAAACTTGGGAAAAAACACAAATTATACCACATGGGTTAAAGCCATATGCGATTTTATGGCTTGCATCTGGTGAGCATGTTCCCTATAAATATATGAAGTGCCGTTTTGGAGATTATTTCTGCTACGACTGACTTTTTGTTTATATCACTGGGAACTTTTCTTTCATTTTAGCTTACACCTGGACTATAATAGCGTGATTTTTTCTTATCTATTCCTATCTGTGTTTATCCCACAATTATTGCTGCTACATTATTGATCCAAAAATTTTTTTTTACATTTTCTGATTAGCGCGGTTTTTTACTTTTCATTCCAGAGAGAGATTGGCCCTCAAAACTTTAGCTAGCAATCATGACCTTATTGTGAAACAGGCAGATAAGGGAGGAGGAGTAGTTATTCAAAATAGTTTTGACTACATCAAAGAGGCTGAAAGATTGTTAAAAGGCCTGAAGAAGGAGGCAGCGCCTTGGAAATGCGTTGCGGCCTGCCCCCTTCCTGCTTTTGTCTCTTGCTAGCTCTGTGAGAGTAGGTGAGTAAACTGGAGACGCTGCTGGTTATACACCTCCATATGGCAGGTCTGAGCTTATCCCCACAGTGGTCTTCTCATCCCTTGTGGCGACTGACTGCTTGATTGGTGATCCACATCCACCCTGTTATGTAAGTGTATCTGAAAAAATAGTTTCTTGCTGTTACTATCACACTGACCCAGACGGCCTCTTTCTGCTGTTTTTGTTTACCACTAAAAGTAAGCTATTCTACTTAACCCTTGCTTTTCTTTACTATGTGTAGAGTGACTTGGAAGACTCTTTAGGCTGATTACCCACTTGCCGACCGGCTCACGCTGATATACATCGGCAAAGTGGCATGGGTGCTCAAAATGACGTAAACGTATGCAGAACGGGGAGATGCCTATGTAAACAAGGCATTTACCTGTTCTGCCTAGCAACATGACAGGGATCTACTGCTCCCAGTGATCGGGAGCAGTGATCTCTGTCATGTTCTAGTGAGCCCACCCCCCTACAGTTAGAACACACTAAGGGAACACACTTAACCCCTTGATCGCCCCCTAGTGTTTAACCTCTTCCCTGCCAGTGACATTTACACCGTAATCAGTGCATTTTTATAGCACTGATCGCTGTATAAATGCCAATGGCCCCAAAATAGAGTCAAAAGTGTCCGAACTGTCTGACGCAATGTCGCAGTCATGATAAAAATCACAGATGGCCACTATTACTAATAAAAAAAAAATTATAATAAAAATGCCATAAATGTATCCCTATTTTGTAGACGCGATAACTTTTGCGCAAACCGATCGATATACGCTTATTGTGATTTTTTTTACCAAAAATATGTAGAAGAATACATATTGGCCTAAATTAAGGAAGAAATCATTTTATATATATATATATATATATATATATATATATATATATATATATATATATATATATATTGGGGATATTTATTATAGTAAAAAGTGAAAAATAAAGCTTTTTTTCAAAATTGTCGCTCTTTTTTTTGTTTATAGCGCAAAAAAAAAAACAACTCAGATACTACCAAAAGAAAGCTCTATTTGCACGACCACGCAATTGTCAGTTAAAGTGACACAGTGCCGTATCGCAAAAAAGAGCTTGGTCAGGAAGGGGGTAAATCCTTCTGGGGCGGAAGTGGTTACAGAGGATTGATTATGAGTTGTAAACTAGTCTGCATTCATCCAGCATTATTTATTGCTTTTTGGGCTCATATTGATTGCTTTTTCTTAAGGAATTTGTTAACTATACTTTTTTAAACGTAGTCAGCAGCTCTCCAAAATTGACAGAAATTAATATGTACTAGAAGATGAGTTCTGACTGATAGAAATGACTAAAGCCCCATACACACGGTAGGATTTTCGCATGGATTCTGTCCGATCGGACAATGTTGTCGAAAAATCCGACCGTGTGTATGCACCATCGGACAGTGTACGTCGGATTGTCCGACGGACAAAGTCCTATCTCCTGCTGGATAGATTTTTTGACAACAAGGTCCGATCACACCAAATCCGATCGTGTGTAGCGTTGTCAGACGGACAAAGTGCTACGCATGCTCAGATCACATTACAAGACCAAAGCTATTGGCTACTAGCCTCTACGTAGTCCCGTCGTAGGCAACAAACGTCACCACGTTCAGAATGATCAGATTTTCCGACAACTTTGTCCGACCGTGTGTATGCAACACCAACATCAGACAAAGTATGACGGACAGGATCCGACGGACCTGGTCCTCGGATAATCCGCGCGTGTGTATGGGGCTTTAGACTGACTGACTAGGATTTACTAAAAGAATTGAGAATGTTCACTCAAAAAAGGGTGAAGATTGACTTTATTTATCCAATTACGTACTGTAAAGATGAAATGTATAAACAGGCTTTTGCTTTTCCCATGAATTAATAATTGATGTGAATCTATTTTGTTAGTAACATTGACTAAAAATATCATACAATTGTTTAATTTGTGTAGAAAGAACTTTTGTATATTTGTTGCCCAACAACAACAGTTATTATATCTAGATTTATATTTATGTTATTAGTAGGCAAGTAAACACTGAATTGCTAAGACTGACACAAGTTTAATAGCTTTTGTCACTGCAACATAAAACATCTGGACAAGATTTTATCCAGCCAACAATACATACTGTATGTTTTTTATCTACTAAAAAATAGCAGATTGCTTTTGGAGATTGCTTTTTTGATTGATGGGACACTGCAAGAATAAAAGAAGACATTTTGTCACTGCATACAATGCCTAAGTACATGTAGGACAGAACATTTTTATTTCATGTTGGATAGACTTTCAGAAAAAATGCATTATTGGACAAGATTACTAGCGCAACAACAATGGTATATAAGAGCAGAAGAGTTTGCTTTGATAATTGATGTCAGAGAGTTTCAAATGTTGCTTTATGCGTTGACACACTTCCATAAACCCATTCTGCTGACTTTGCACTATCCACAGTCTTATGCATGCCATACATGGGTCAAATTCCGAACAAATTTTCTTTAAAAAAATCTGAAATTTGGTGCTTTTTGTGATCCGATGGTGCCACCATTGATTTAGAAATTCAACCAACCAAGCCTTTAATTTGCCTTCATGTTGCTACAGAAAAGAACTTTTGTGGTCGGGAATCTTCTTTTCTTTCTGGGAATTTTCTTTTCTTGTGCTCATGTTTTTTTTTTCGATTACATTTCTTACATGATTCTCCCATCATGGATTAGAAAATTGTTCATTGTTTTCAAAAAATTTCCAACATGCCTGATTATTTAAATTCGATGGCCAGATGAAAATCGCCCATTGCTGCAACCCACTAATGGTGTGAAATTTGAACGAAAATTCTTAGATAAGATTTTCGAAAGAAAATTCTTTCTGATTTCGACCCATGTTTGGCCGTCTCTTTAATAAGACAAAGAAGTTGAATCCAATGCATTTTTACTTCAGACAATTGCATTACAGAGGATGTGCTGTCTTTTGAAGTGTAGGAAGACAATGACTTTCTCAAGCCCTGTCTCTGCAAAGTACTGACATTGATTGTGAGAAAATGAAAGAATAAAGCGATTGTCTAGCTTGTACTAAACCAACTAGCACTAAACAAGAGATGAGGACAGTTTTTTTTTTTTTAATGGACTTTTTATAGAGAATAAACAATTCTGAATATCAAATAGCTTATGTGCACGTATGACAGTACAACAAAATGATCCAGCACTCAATGGGCTGACAGAGAATGCAGTCTCACAACAGGCAGTGGAACGTAAACATGAATAGTTTATTCAATAATATACATATGAACAAATCCCATTGTCAATGCAAGAAGAGGTGGAGAGAGATGAAAGGGAAAGTAAATGGCTTACGGTGTCACTGGAGGTCCTCAGAGCAACGGGGGGCTGACAGCATCCAAATGTGGGGAAAAACCCTTGCAGCAGAGGAGGCGCCAATGTCCCTGCTGCCCTTTAGCTGAATGGGAGACCCACTCACCGGCATGTAGAGGACAGCTGGACGTACTGGAGGAGGAGGCAGAGGCAATGGTCAGCAGGAAGATGGAGAGCCGAACTCCATGCTAAATGTGTCACAGACGCCAGACCAGCTGGTGTGTTGACAGGAAGTGGGAAGGTGCCGTGATCCATGGAAGGATCCAAGCCACTCTCTCCTGATGGAACCAAACACGTTTGAGGCTGCTCACTGTTGGGTAGGAGTGTCCTAGAAGGATGCAACATCTGTGAGGATGGAACCAGAGCTGGCTTGGCTGGCATGGATGCTGGTCAGTGCTGAGGGAGGCTATGGTGACTGGATATACTCGAGGACCAATGTGACAAGCAAGTTTCTCGGTTGCTGTGATGACACGTTTTGCACGCATGTGCTTTTTCAAAGTCACAGGAGGGTGGGGAGTAAGGGCGGGGAGTAAGCAGAGCAGTGGGGCAGGACGATTTGGTAACAAGCGTTAACCCCTCGTTGCTCAGAAGAGAAACAGTGAGAATATACATAATTATGCAGATTAAAATAATCCTTAGTGTTATAAATGCACATGATAAGCTTAACAAATAACAATCACAACAACACAATAGTAAATTAAAAATTAGTAGTGACAATTAGAATTTAAGAAAGAATCAAAAATGTATCAATCCCAATTGTCAACACATGTGTTAAAAATATATATGTATATGTGTCTACAAATAAATATATATATGGAGTACACCAACGATCAAATGAAAAATATATGTATAGATGCAAATTAAAAAATGAAAACAATATATATATATATATATATATATATATATATATATATATATATATACGAAAAACATAATAATAAAATAAATACCTATTAAAAAATTGAAAAAAATACAAGAAAAACATAAAAATATAATAAATAAGTAAATAAAAAAAAATAATAAAATAAAAAATGTGCAATGTATATTGCATTGTATGTATATAAATAACCATAAATAGATACTGTGGCCACTAAAATCAAATGAGGGGGGAGGAGAAAGAGAAAGTGGGGAAAGGAAAGGGAAAAGGGGGAGAGGGAAAGGGGAGGGCGCAATGGGAAAAAATAGAGAGGTGGAAAAAACAAGAGGGGCAAGAAGGGGAAGGCGGTATATAGTAAGAAGTGAAATGCAGCTAAAAACAACAAGCAGGGTGGCTACTGAAGATGACTGTTGGAAATTCATTCACAAAAAATCTGTATAGACCCAGCAGATAGAACTTATTTAACTCCAAGGTAGCTAACAAATGTGAGAAGGGAGAGTTTTTTTTTTAGTTTTTTTTGGGGAGCCAGGGTAGATATGGTTAATGGCAAGAGGGAATCACTCCCAGAGACTTCCCATTATTGTAATTAAAGCTGCTAATTAAGGGTACCATATATGGCCAAACAGAACCCCCAAACAAGCGGAGTACTAGGTCATCTGAGAATGAAAAGGAAAAAGGGGGATTTGTCACAAGAGCAAAAATAGTAGCCATAGAGATAATAGCAGCTATACACATGCTGCAGTGTATTATACCTGACACAGGAGCTTCTCAAAGATAGCCAGCCAACGCTGTATAGAGACACCAGGGAAATGTTGACAAATAGGACGCTGAGAACAGCGTTCATTTGTATGCATGTCCCACCCGTAGTCAACCAATCGGCAGTCGTAGTGGATGAAGTCATCCGGAACAGCCGCAGAACGTCACTGTGCATGCGCCCAGACCCGTGCCAGTGCACTGGGCAGTTGGTAAGCAACACAGCGCAGACCGCGAGAACAGCGCCCTTTAGCTGATCCTCCAAATGCCACAGCTTGTGCACCTGGAAGGTGTTAACAGGATACAGCCGCATAGTGATGGGATAGAGCCAATTGTCGCCGATGAAGAAGCGAGGGAAGCGAAAAACAGAAAATCAATACAACAATAGAGATAATGAAAAATATATGGTAATATTTTAACAAAAATATCATATAAAGCAGAAAAATGTCCAATATAAAAATAAACAACCCATATGTGATATAAACATCTAGTGCAATCTAGTAATAAAATTATACAGCAATGAACAAAGACATGGATAGAAAATATCTTTTGTAGTTTGTTTTTAGTGGTCATGAATATGGACAGAAAAAAAGAAGACATTTTAAATATATATAATGTATAAGATAAGTGTAGCGCTGGTATCCTTGTCTACTGATGTATATTAGCATTTACAATGAAAGTCTATGGACGTTTCTATGGCTTAGTGTTTGGCGCCATCTAGCGGCCAAACACTGATAGTGGACTTAAATGATTTTTGCTTTAACAAAGCACTGAACTATTGACAGGAAGTGACTGTTATTTACACTGGAGAGTTGACCTTTTTACCCAGGATGCCGGGTGACCTACCCATGGACACCCTCTCTGACAGTGCATGCTGGGTAGGACATAAAAGGAGCCCGAGTGGCCATTTTAGGTCTCTTGGGAACGCGTGGCCTGCCTGTGAGGATCTGTGAGGAGGCCTCCCGGAGAAAGCGGCCTACAGCCATTGCGGAGCGCAACCCCGCTCGATTGTGTGAGTGACCTGATGGTGCCAGAGACACAGTGACCGGATTGGAGAGATCCAGAGTCACCCAGCGGAACGGAGCAGAGTGACGGAGTCGGCTGACAGAGAAGCAAGCTACAAACACCGGACCAAAGCTACCACCCAGAGCTTCCGATCCAGTTGGTGAGCGGGTTGCGGCCCACAGTTTATTAACTTTTGCACCTAGTCAGACTTATATACAGGCCTCACTGGGATCCATAGTCCTACGGAGGAGGAGTATAGCAACTGACCCTAGGCAGGCATAAGGCCTATCTGCTATTGCATCTCAAGCCTTGTATCATAGTTACGGAATCAACACAAGTATCATCCTTAACTCAACTTTGATTACTTTAACCCTTGGATTACAAATCATAAGGAATTATCCTAGCTAGCGAAGACAAGAAGACTAAAGACTGAGTACTTTAAGTGAGATCTCACACATAGCTATAAAAGTAGGGAGAGCTCCCTTGTAATTATATTGTTTATCATTGTTATATCAAAATTCATTGTTCTGTCATTCTATATTGGGATGACAGCACAATTATTGTAACCACCTGTTTTCCAGTACTTATAGTAAAATATACTTTGGTTAAGTACCCTGTTGTGTGGAGTATTGTTTTCTCCCAGCAGATGGAGCCAGTGGATCCTGAAGTGACAATACAGGTATATTGTGTTATATTATATTGTACTGTATTGTATTGCACCACAGCTGTGTCAAGGGAATGAGTTAAGTTAGTGGGGTTTATTAGCAGAGTGCAGGCCCAAATCAAATCAGCAGCTCCTTCGGGGGTCAGTGCTACATAAGTATGCTATAACTGAAATAAAAAAAATATATTCATTGTAATTGGAGATAGAGCTAAATTGATCGCAGACCAGATATGATGTTTTATTAAAAGTATTAACAGCAACGAACAATCAGATGGCAAATATGTCCAAAGTGGATAAAAAATATGAAAGATGAATTAAGGCACAAAACACCCTACAAACCTGACTGAAAAATTTAGATAATCTATTTATAAAAAGGGTATGTAGGATTGAGCCTCAGTGATGCCAGCAGCATGTGTGGCATCAAGACGCTCAATATAGGTAGTTTCCCTATGGAGAACATGTTTGTCCCATTCGTCCCCTCTAGGGTCTTTGGGGATCATAGCCAGAGCAATAAAAGAGACCAATGAAGCATCAAACTTATGGTAGAGATCCAAATGCCTGCTAACAGCAGTCAGCATTTTACCATTAGCTGAATAATATATATGGTCTTTGATTCTTTGACGAAAAGTGTATCACAATCCGCAAAAAAATTTGAAGTAAACATTTCCCTGTTGAGGCGCAAACATGTAGTACCCACAGAGATCCGTGGATCCATGGACAGAAACAACATCTACCACATTTGTGGATGCCATGTCGAGATTGTCTTGAGACAGAATTGGGGGAATAGTGGCAGGACACCAATTTGTCTCTCAATGATCTGGCCTGTCTGAATGTGATTTCAGGACATTGGCCAATATGATTGCTTTTTAACATAGGATAAAAGAGAGAGCTGTAGTACAAATGGGTTAACGTTGACTACTGAATATGTGTTAGCAGTGATTTAGGAGTTAAAAATACCTAAACTGTAACTTGTGTGTTTCAAGATAGAAGTTCTCACCTACCTCTGTGAGCAACATCATGCATACACTTAAAAAGACCGCAAACTTTTTAAACTTTTTAAGTGTATGCACATTTGTAGTGCATTAATTTTAAATAAACAAGCCCACACAGGTTTTACCCATGATCCCTTTCTGGCATCCTTTCTTCCATGTATGAGCCCCTATTATGCCCATTGCGGGATACTGAGAGCTGTCACCAGTGAAAAGTATTTGGAGCCCACAGCTCAGCAGTTCAAACGGAACCTCCCCATACAGGGCGACGGGATCGGTCCTATTACTGTGAGGAAAAGGCCCTGGCTGGGCAATAGCCACAAGCACACAATCTCTTGGAGCTGGTAAGCAAGCACTACAGATGGTGGTGGGATCGCTGAACACTTCAGTCACTATTTTTTGTTGTCACCAACATTATTTGGACTGTCACCTTGCTGTGCACGTATATACCTTGGAGTTGTGTTTTCTGTCCACAGGATTTTCTTCGGGATTTTTTCTGGATTATTTGAGGCATTACATTTATACAATTTACAGATATTGTTAGTTTGCGATTCACGGTTTGTCACCATCTCTCACAGAATTATTGTTTCAAGTTTTTTGCAGCTATTATATTTGTTTTTTTTTATTTCACGATTAGTATATTTAGTGTATATATCATACTCTTTTTTGATTATTTACCTCTATAGATAATTTATGTCTTGTTGGTTAGGCAATACAAGAGCACAGCTTGGTAACAATATATTGTGAACCTTCTCCTTTCTTACAAGGGGCTAATATAAGGCACACCAACTTGTCAGTAAAACTAAGAATTTACTATGGGCCACAATCTGATTGAGACTCTAAATAAGATTGCTGCTTATGTAGCACTCGTCTACTTTAGGTAGGTGCTAGAAATAGTATTTTTGTGAGTGCAAGTAATTTTAATCAGGCCTAGCTGTAAGCTAGGACTGTTTGTTTTGATCTGTGTGGGTTGGGAGTGGCATAGAGTAGCAGCAGGTGACTCACATGCAGCATCACTTCTCTGTTACATCCCTCTGGCTTCTAGAGGGTTCTAGAAGAGAGGAGGGGAAGAGAGGTGGAGCTGCCTGGGGGGTTCTACGGAGCCCTGACCAATCCCCAACTTGGATTGGCAGGGGGCAGGCCTCCTTAAATATCTAGAGTCAGCCCTGCTGGGGAGGAGTTGTCAGGTGGAAGAAGCTGGAGATGGAGCACTAGGTTTTTGGGGGCCATTGAGGCACTCCCCAGTCTGGGGGTTCTGTCTTCATTGGTTCCTTTCGTAAAGCGGGATTTGTGAGAGATCTCGGGAGACCTCAATCACTCTAATTATATTATAATAATAGAGACCATTCCATTCCAACTTTGATGCTTATAAATAAAGTTTGTTCATTGTTTAGCGACGGAGAAATACTCAATCAAGTCTTTAACTGTGAAAGAGAAACTGTTAAATGAAAAGCAATGAAGCAAGCAAAAGTACAAAGATTACAATCGCTTCAAGCTGATTTTCAGGGCGACGGGATCGGTCCTATTCAATCAAGTCTTACTCAACTTGATACTCAACTTGATACTCAATCAAGTCTTTAACTCTGAAAGAGAAACTGTTAAATGAAAAGCAAGGAAGCAAGCAAAAGTACAAAGATTACAATCGCTTCAAGCTGATTTTCAGGGCGACGGGATCGGTCCTATTACTGTGAGGAAAAGGCCCTGGCTGGGCAATAGCCACAAGCACACAATCTCTTGGAGCTGGTAAGCAAGCACTACAGATGGTGGTGGGATCGCTGAACACTTCAGTCACTATTTTTTGTTGTCACCAACATTATTTGGACTGTCACCTTGCTGTGCACGTATATACCTTGGAGTTGTGTTTTCTGTCCACAGGATTTTCTTCGGGATTTTTTCCCGAAGAAGCACACAATCTCTTGTTTAGCGACGGAGAAATACTCAATCAAGTCTTTAACTCTGAAAGAGAAACTGTTAAATGAAAAGCAAGGAAGCAAGCAAAAGTACAAAGATTACAATCGCTTCAAGCTGATTTTTGCTCAAAGGCAGGCACATCCTTCACATTAAATTTTAAATTATACCATATTTAGGCATCACTATGACCAACTCCATGAAAAAAATAGCGGAATCTAGCCTTAAAACCCTGCTAACCAAACTGGACACTCAAACCAAAAACATAGCGAAACATGAACTGTCCTGGCTTGGGAGATTAGCAGCATTTAAAATGTCAATATCACCACAAATCATATATATTCTGAGAGTAATTCCAATAAGTATCCCAACCTATTACCTTAAATCCCTATCCGACCTCCTATGGAAATTTCTCTGGGGGGCTAAGGAGGCTAGATGCTCGCGGAACAAACTAATCCCACATAAGCAGGCAGGAGGGGTGGGGTTAGTTGACATATATGACTATATGTGGGCAACTAGACTAGATCAACTCAAACATTGGTTAGCTAAATCGGATACACCGCGCTGGGTAGAAATTGAACAACATCTAGCCCCAACACCCGACCTCACTGCACTCTTTATGGGAGATGCTTGGGTTTCATGGGACATAAGCAACTTTCCTCCAACTATACAAGTTTCGCTACAAGCTTGGAGATTCCTTATCAACCAACACCACAGAGATATTCGAGTAATAAACTACCCCTTCCCTCTGACCATACTAGAAGCTCAAATCCCACTACTATCCCTGAAACACCTTCTAAGTCACGGGATTAAAACCGCCCAAGATCTAACAACACACAATTCGCCCAAATCAGTGGAAATTATAATGACAGAATATGGTTTACCAAGTCATATGCTTTTCATGTGTATGAGAATTACTCACTTTCTTTGTTCACACCCCATTCCCAACATTCATGTACCGCTCAAGGTATGGACTCACCTCCCCTTTCAAAAAGACAGCTATAAAGGCATCTCACTATACTATAATATTCTCCAAGACAAACTAAGGTTTAGAAAAACAGAGTTTACTGTCCACTTAAGAAATGGGAGGTGGATCTAGGTACCATGTTTACAGACGACCAATGGAAATGTGCAATCCAAACTATCCACAAATTGACACACTGTGTAGGACATTGGGAAATGATGATCAAAATATTCAATAGATGGCAATACACCCCATGCAGACTAGCAAAAATGTTCCCCAACACCTCTCTCCTCTGTTGGCACAATTGTGGACACAAAGGCCACCTCATGCATATGTTCTGTGAATGCCCAAACCTATCTAGCTTCTGGAAGCAAGTATTCCGCTTAATATCCTTAATCACAGGTATACATACCCATTCCAACCCGGTCATAACCCACATTCTTCTTGCAGCTAGATCATAGATACCCCAATCCTGGAAAAATGCACCCACCGCAAATATCTCTGATGTAATTAACAGTTCAACAACATAATTTGGACATCCAAATATAAAAGCTTATGATACCTAATAGCAACGTTTATTACTGCATAGCTTCTATCATATAAACAACGTTCACAGTGCCAAGGATATACTCACCATCTGACAAACATGTGTGCATATTCATATGATTTTGTATTTTGATTCCTCTACTTTCTTAATATTTATAAATTATTTTATTACATCTGTTTGTATTATTATTTGTCTTGAAGAAAATCCAATAAACATTTAATGGTTAAAAAAAAAAATGTTTTAATTAAATATATATGTAAAAATAAATAAGTTATTCACTACAAAAATTGTTAAATCTTTTCTGGTGTGCTATGAAAAGGTTTAGATTAACATGGCCTTTGAAGTAGAAAAAGTCACAGTAACACAATTGGGAAGCTGGAAGTTGTACAAACTTGTGAAGAAACACAATCAATGCTTTAAATATATTTCCATATATCAGAACACCTAATGAAGATATTACACGCAAAATATTTCATGGTAACAAGCCAACCAAATTAGTTCTCGCTAGCTATAATATATAGTGGATAGTGCAGCACTAAAACAAATGTACCTGCTTCACAGAAAGCTACACAAAAATTCAGAATTGTGAGCAACAATGTGTTGCAGATGAATTGTTATAGAAAATAAGAGTATAGTACTGAGAAACACCAAAATTATATATCAAGTGGTGATCTCAAAAATCAGATTTGAGACAATAAAAAATTGGTGTATATGTATTATCACAACATCCAACTACGTAAGTGAAAAATATATAGTGTACATAACATTCCACAAAGCCAAGAGGTCCCAAAAACACTTATGACCCGTACACACGGTTGGAAAATCAGACGGAAAATGTCCGATCGGCCCATGTTGTCAGAAAATCCGACCGCGTGTGGGCTCCATCTGACTTTTTCCGTCGGACAAAATTTGAGATCCTGCTCTCAAATTTTCCGACAACAAAATCCGATCTGACTTTTTCCGATCGTGTGTAGAGAATTCCGACGGACAAAGTGCCACGCATGCTCAGATCAAATTAGGAGACCAAACCTATTGGCTACTAGCCTCTACGTAGTTCCGTCGTACGCAACGAACGTCACCACGTTCAGAATGATCAGATTTTCCAACAACTTTGTCCGACCGTGTGTATGCAACACCAGTGTCGGACAAAATCCGTCTGAAAAAATCAGACAGATCTTGTGATCGGAATTTCTGACCGTATGTACTGGGCATTATATGGTGCCTGTTGCGACCCATAAGGCTGTCTCAAAGCTCTTATAGTGGGAAACCAAAAAGGTTTTGTGCATGCGATTCACCAGAAATCGCATGAAAAAAATAAATCAAATATGTTTTGTTTATATATATAAAATTGCCAGTGGGGCTATAACGCCTAACTTCATAAGTGTGACCCCTTTATACACAAAGTGCGATAACATAAGGTTAAAAAAATACTGATAATGAAAAATAAAGTGTAAATTTGAAATAGTGATACAAAAGAACAAACCCTGTAATCTTATGAAAGATACAAACAGTGGTTACTGTTAGGCAACAGTGCTAATAATTTAGTATTACTGTAGCAGTCTCATTGAGTCAGAAATAGGAGGTACGAAAATAAAAATAATGGAAAAATTTGTGTCAGTCTAAAGTGGTGACCAATAAAGTCCCAATCAATAGATGTATAGATGAAATAATCTAAGAAGCAACGGCAAGATAGTATTGTGTTTCTCAGTATTTCTGGGTGTTTATGGACCTGGACCAACTCAGATGTTTATGAAGAGGTCTCCCCACAAACAAATGGATGATTTAAATAATGGTACTCTTACCGGAAATGGTGGACTCACAGGCCTTAGGCAGTGAGTCAATCGAGCGTGGACTGGAATAACCGGATTTGCAGGAGTTGTACCATAACCGGCTGTATCCTCTGGGAGGTTTTCTGGGTGAATGTACCCTCCTACTCACCAAGATGTACTTATGGATAGCCAGGAGGATATGAAGCCCCAATCGTGGTTCTCACCGTAGATAGCTCAAAATAGAGACATAGAAAAAGAGAGTGGCTCCTCATAATGTGAATCCAATTTAGATAAAATGTATTTGTAAATAAATTTTCCCCAATCAAAGTAGGGGTATATGGAAAAAAAACGGTATAAAATTGTTTAAAAAGAGCTAAATATAAGTGGCTTAGGCAAGCATATCACCCTACGCGTTTCGTCTACTGGAGACTTCAACTGGGGTACTCTCTAGCTATAAACCAACTTGCAGAAGCATGGGATGAGGAATTTGGGAAATCCTATCTACAAACTGAATTCCATGATTGCAATGATGAGAAGTGTGCATTCTATAGTAGGGACACTTAGACATTTAAAATTAAAATAGGATTACAAGTAAATACAGACAGTTTACTGGTTGCTTTGCAGTGAAGGTGCATTTTTCCTTCCCTTTCTTGCTAAGAATCCACTTGGTTCCCTTTAAGGCAGGGGTAAGCCAGTGGGTGGGGAAAGTAAATTACATTAAAGGTTTCGCTGGGAGAGCGATTGGGGGTTTTCCTAATTTAAAAATCCATCTCTTTTCGACCTGTTGTAAAATGTTATCAAAATGTCCTCTTCTTTGTGGGAGTCTTAAGCCCCATACACACGGTAGGATTTTCCGATGGATTCTGTCCTATCCTACAATGTTGTCGGAAAATCAGACCGTGTGTAGGCACCATCGGACAGTTTCCATCAGATTGTCTGACGGACAAAGTCCTATCTCCTGCTGGATAGATTTTTTGACAACAAAGTCCGATCACACCAAATCCGATCGTGTGTAGCGAATTCCGACCGGACAAAGTGCTACGCATGCTCAGATCACATTACAAGACCAAAGCTATTGGCTACTAGCCTCTACGTAGTCCCGTCGTAGGCAACAAACGTCACCACGTTCAGAATGATCGGATTTTCCGACAACTTTGTCCGACCGTGTGTACGCAAAACCAACATCAGACAAAGTATGACGGACATGGTCTGACGGACCTGGTCCTCGGATAATCCGCGCGTGTGTATGGGGCTTTAGGACAATTATGCCTTTCAGTTTGAGTCCTTTTGTTTTTCTATTGTGGTCCTCCTTAAAGTGATGTACCAAGTGATTCATTTTTGCTGTTCAGATTCCGATTCTGTTATCTTCTTTTTGATTGCACATATGTGCTCTCCAATGTGTACTCTTAAGGATTTTTTTGTTTTCCCAATGTAGTATACAGTATATGACAGGGGCATTCCATCATAAAAAAAAAAGTCTGTTGAGCAATTAAAGTGGAAGTAAACCCTCTGGGACCACTTTGACCTACAGGTAAGCCTAGATTAAGGCTTACCTGTAGGTCCAATAAATATCTCCTAAACCTACATGGTTTAGGAGATATTTAGAAAAGAAAAGGCACTGCTATCTACGGCGCATGCGCCGTAGACAGCGGCGCACAGGCGCACTGCGCATGCCGAGATCACGGCGATATGCCGCTCTCGTGCGCATGCGCGGGAGTGACGTCATCGCCGCTCCAGCGAATCACAGCGCTGGAGCGGCGAGACCCGGAAGTCACTCCTGTATTGATAGCGGCGGAGGAGGATGTGAACTAGGGGCGCTTCGGGGGCTTCGTTCTCAGGTAAGTTATTCATAATGAGCTAGTATGCTATGCATACTAGCTCATTATGCCTTTGCCTTGCAGGTTCCTATTTTTATTTATTTTTTAAACGGCTTTACTTCCTCTTTAATGAAACTTTTGATTTCATATACAGTACCTTGAAAAGGTATTCATACCCCTTGAAATTTCCACATTTTGTCATGTTACAACCAAAAATGTAATAGTATTTTATTGGGATTTTATGTGATAGACCAACACAAAGGGGCACATAATTGTGAAGTGGAAGGAAAATGATAAATGGTTTTCCAAATTTTTTACAAATAAATATCTGAAAAGTGTGACGTGCATTTGCATTCATCCCCCTTTACTCTGATACCCCTAAGTAAAATCTAATGGAACCAATTGCCTTCAGAAGTCACCTAATTAGTTAATATCTGTGTGTAATTTAATTTCAGTATAAATACAGCTGTTTTCTGAAGCCCTTAGAGGCTTGTTAGAGAACCTTAGTGAACAAATAGAATCATGAAGACCAAGGAACACAGCAGACAGGTCAGGGATAAAGTTGTGGAGAAATTTAAAGCAAGCTTTGAACATCTCACAGAGCACTGTTCAATCCACCATCCGAAAATGGAAAGAGTATGGCACAACTGCAAACCTACCAAAACATGGCCGTCCACCTAAACTGACAGGCCGGTCAAGGAGAGAATTAATCAGAGAAGCAGCCATGGTAACTCTGGAGGAGCTGTAGAGATCCACAGCTCAGGTGGGAGAATCTGTCCACAGGACAACTATTATGCTGGCCATACATTATACAAAAAAACGTCCGAGTGCGCTTTCGAAAAACGAACATACGTTCGTGGGAGCAAACGATCACGCCATCAGGTAACGATTTTCAAACAATAAATCGTTTATGAACATCAATGTATAGTTTTTTCGTGCGGTTTTAGCATATAAAAAGGAAGTGTTTAAAAGTGTGTTTGACCACTGCACTGTGGCTTCCTGTGTTTCACGTATACGCCCAGAGGATCAACGAACGTTCGTCAGAACAAACCCTGTGCGTAGTAGAGATCTACTGCACCACCTTCAATATGGATGTGGATGAGAGGAGCATTGCCATAGTAATGCTTGGAGTGATGGCTATACAGCAAGCAGAGGAGCCCAGAAGCAAAAGGTGAAGGTTATGGAGTAAAGAGTGGCTGAAGAACCGTGATATTGAATGAAGAGGGTATGTGGCGCTAACCCTTATGTAAATCAATAAATAATCTAAAAATAATCTAAAATGACCAGTTTGCAAAGCTCAGAGTATCCGAAAGATGAGTGACCTTTCACATAAATAGATATATAAAAACATAAAATAATGAACTAAATAGATAAAATTCCTTAATAGCAATACACATACAATATTGAATAAATATAAGACGTGTGTATAAAATGAAAAAATGTTCAATAAAAGTGATGGTGCTAAAATAACCGTGCTGAAAATAAATATATGTGCTGGGGTAAAAATGATGATGGAGTTGGGTTAAAAATAGTGAACACGAAATCTTCTAGCAATAAAAGGTGCACAGTGCAACGTGCAAAATATGTGAATAAAGAACCAATAGAGAACCGATAAATTGGTTCTGAAAGTGCAAGGGAATTGCAAGGAAATTGCAAGGGAAATTAATGATTGAATGTGCAGAAATATCCACAATAATGACAAAGTGACCATACAGATGAAAAGAGTGTGTCACTGTAGGTATGGTATAATCAGATGATACCAAAACAATAATATCGCTGAAAAAAAATATTAAAAAATAAAAGTAAAATTTGGTGCACTACAAGTCCCAGCTTGTAAAGAAAAAAATGGCGGAAAATAAACGATAAAGTCCACAATCTGGAACAATGAAGAGCATAATGCTCTGGAATAAGTGAAGGTGAGTAGAAATATTCAAGAATCTTTGTGTTGATCACAGTGATGATCCGTGCAGGCAGTGCTCTGTGCTGACTTCAGGGGTGCACCCTACTAGTTCCCCCAGCCTCTCACCTCTATTTGCGGCCCCTACAGGCCTAGTGGAGCAGATAGCCTCTAAAGTGGCAAGCCTGGTCACTTTCCGGGTCCTCCTTCTTATGGGCTCCTATGGGCTCCTATAGGCTTCTATGGGCTCCTATGGACTCCTACTCCGATCCAAAAAGGCACTCCAGGGGTAAGGGGTCACTCACGGGTTAGATCAGCATGCAGGGGTTAAAGGTACAAAGAAGCGCTCCAATGTGTAGTAAAAAACAGGTTTATTGAAACAAAAATAATATCCACTCACATTTAAAGTTCTCTTGCATCAGCATAGATGAACTTCCGGTCGCGGCCGCAAACCAGAAGTAGAGCGATAGGCACCTGACTTCCTTCCTCCCTCACTAGTATCGTCACTAGCACACGTGACTTTGTCAAGTCACGTGTGCTAGTGACGATACTAGTGAGGGAGGAAGGAAGTCAGGTGCCTATCGCTCTACTTCTGGTTTGCGGCCGCGACCGGAAGTTCATCTATGCTGATGCAAGAGAACTTTAAATGTGAGTGGATATTATTTTTGTTTCAATAAACCTGTTTTTTACTACACATTGGAGCGCTTCTTTGTACCTTTAACCCCTGCATGCTGATCTAACCCGTGAGTGACCCCTTACCCCTGGAGTGCCTTTTTGGATCGGAGTAGGAGTCCATAGGAGCCCATAGAAGCCTATAGGAGCCCATAGGAGCCCATAAGAAGGAGGACCCGGAAAGTGACCAGGCTTGCCACTTTAGAGGCTATCTGCTCCACTAGGCCTGTAGGGGCCGCAAATAGAGGTGAGAGGCTGGGGGAACTAGTAGGGTGCACCCCTGAAGTCAGCACAGAGCACTGCCTGCACGGATCATCACTGTGATCAACACAAAGATTCTTGAATATTTCTACTCACCTTCACTTATTCCAGAGCATTATGCTCTTCATTGTTCCAGATTGTGGACTTTATCGTTTATTTTCCGCCATTTTTTTCTTTACAAGCTGGGACTTGTAGTGCACCAAATTTTACTTTTATTTTTTAATATTTTTTTTCAGCGATATTATTGTTTTGGTATCATCTGATTATACCATACCTACAGTGACACACTCTTTTCATCTGTATGGTCACTTTGTCATTATTGTGGATATTTCTGCACATTCAATCATTAATTTCCCTTGCAATTTCCTTGCAATTCCCTTGCACTTTCAGAACCAATTTATCGGTTCTCTATTGGTTCTTTATTCACATATTTTGCACGTTGCACTGTGCACCTTTTATTGCTAGAAGATTTCGTGTTCACTATTTTTAACCCAACTCCATCATCATTTTTACCCCAGCACATATATTTATTTTCAGCACGGTTATTTTAGCACCATCACTTTTATTGAACATTTTTTCATTTTATACACACGTCTTATATTTATTCAATATTGTATGTGTATTGCTATTAAGGAATTTTATCTATTTAGTTCATTATTTTATGTTTTTATATATCTATTTATGTGAAAGGTCACTCATCTTTCGGATACTCTGAGCTTTGCAAACTGGTCATTTTAGATTATTTTTAGATTATTTATTGATTTACATAAGGGTTAGCGCCACATACCCTCTTCATTCAATGTTACCTTTACAAGTGTGAGATCACTTATATGTTGGCTGCTTTCCTTTTCCATTTTTCTCCTTATTTGATTTAATAGTTTTTGGTTGAGCGCACTGGTTACCCCTATTATGAAGAACCGTGATGACTTCTCTCAGATGAGATTGGTTCGAGAGCTGAAGGAAAACAATCCCGATGATTATCGTAACTATCTGAGGATGCCTGATGAGTCTTTTCAGCTGCTACTGAGTAAAGTGTCACCCCTCATAACAAAAAAGGACACAGTCTTAAGACCTAGCATCACAGCGGAGCAGAGACTGGTAGCAACACTTTGTTTTGTCGCAACTGGACGAAGTTTTGAAGACCTCAAATTTACCACTGGAATCTCTGCCCAGTCGCTTGGCCGCATCATACCTGAGACCTGCCAAGCCATCATAAGAATCATGATGATATCCCCATAGGATGAAACATGTCAGGCTGGCTGATGCAAGTACGCTGTGAACTGCAGAGTTTTTTTATATGCCTAGATGTCCTTATCTTGCTGTAAGAAGACTACATACAATAAATAGCGTGTTTTTTACCTACGGGCTTCACTATTGTGGCTTTTTTCCTTTCTTTCATTGGATTTCTTACGTTGATGGAGATGTTATAGCACAATATATTGGTCTATCCTTGTGACTTCTGCCACTTACTGCTAATTTGATGAAACTGGATATTGTCCTGCCAATCGCATCAATCAAGTTTCACCACTAACCATTCGCATCATATGATAACATCGCTTGTTTGTCATATCTTTCTGGTAAGCAGATTGATAGCACGTGGGTGTGGTGTGCTTTTCTTTGTGCACTGAAGTTTGGTGGAGGATTCCTTTTACATCATCTATTATGCTGTCTAATGCTGTTTAATTTGATTGATGGACTCTCACATTTGATCACCATTTACTTAAAATTTTTAGCGCTACACCTTGGACTTCATATTTTTTGTTTGTTAATCAACGGACTGTGTTGGCTGCTATTTCACTATTTTTTATTTTTATTACATTTGAGTTAGCGCAGATATTGGTTCACCCTGGTTTTACATCATAAGAATCATGCATGACGAATACTTAAAGGTAATGACCCAGTGCTTTTATTTTTCAATCTCAAACACTGTACAGCTTGCTTTGTTAAACGTAGAATTTAGAAGCTCTAAACATATCAGTAAACTCAAACTAGTTCATAACATGTCAAACTGACAAAGATAACATCTTTTAAACAAAATGTATGTGATTCACAAAGATGTGTACTGATAATCATGTCCCCAGTTGCTTTGTGGACGATCCTGCTGTGTGTATGGTACGTGCCACTGATGCATTTGTTGAGGTAATTGTGATGATTGGGTGTGTGTGGTTTTGTGCTCAGCTAAGTGCGTATTTATGGTCAGCTCCCCCCTTAACCCTTTATTAAGAAGCTGAATGAGTAATGTTTCCAGTAATTGTTATTGGTCTTCTGACATCCTGCGCATTTTCTTGGCAGAAAATGAACCCAGGTCATCACATTCAACCCTCTTCTGATTTAGCGCTGCAGATGCTTGGAGTAAAAAGTTGCCTGTAGAATCTTGCCTTGTTTTTCTTTTTTGTTCCTGCTTACTGGTGGTGATGTGCCAGTTTGTGTTTCATTGCCAAATAGATCCTGTATAATAAAGCAAAATAAAAAATTGTATCTCGAATTAAGCCTTATATTGTTTTTAAAAATATCTTTTTACCTTTGCACAGCTACCAGCATCTATGGAGGAATGCAACAGCGAAACAATTTAATGACTATTGGAATTTCCCCAACTGTGGTGGTGCCATAGATGGCAAACATGTTCGCATAATGCCACCAGCAAAATCTGTCTCCTTCTATTATAATTATAAAGGCTACTTTAGCATCGTACTAATGGCAATCGTGAATGCAAATTATGATTTTATCTTTGTGGACATTGGCAAAAAGGGACGAAATTACGATGGGGGAATAATTGAGGAAACCGTTTTTTTTTCACCGTTTAAAAAATGGACTACTAAATCTACCATCCCAAGAGGACACAGTGGAAGGACTAAATTTCATATTTGTTGCAGATGACGCATTTGCATTATCTGAGCATCTGTTGAAACCATTCGCCCTTAAAAACCTTACACCTGATCAAAAAATATTTAATTACAGGTTATCTCGTGCTAGACGAGTTGTCGAAAATGCTTTTGGTATTATGGCCAACCGCTTTCCTATCTTCCATACAGCAATAAATTTAGCCCCCCACAAAATTGACACTATAGTTTATTGCTGCTGTGTGTTACATAATTTCTTAAGGCGTAATAGCTCCACCTACATGCCACAATCCCTGGTGGACCGTGAGGATACTCTGTCTGGGGATGTCATGCCTGGTGAGTGGCGTAATGATACAGAAGGGCTATTAAACCTAGGCCGTGCCCCACCACGTCTCTCCAGTCAATTCGTTTGTCAGAATCACCTGGATTATATGGAATATTTTCTTGGTCGTGGAGCAGTAGATTGGCAAAATAATCTGTAAATGATATATGTATATTTACGTGGCTGCATTTATATCTTATTTCTGTATTAAACACAGGTGTAATTTTTTTTTATTTTTTTTTTTATTTCAAAAGTACAAAGGTACATGTGCTTTTGATGTGTTTAGCATTTTTTTTGTTATTCTCTTCATTTTTAATTTTCTGATCTGTACATATAAAAGTGTATTTGAATAAATAATATGATGACTTAACTGACTGTTTGCCATTTCCTCAAATGTTCCTTCTCCATCTCCTGAAATATTTCCACTGATACTGTCTAAACTTGACACAGAGGGTCGTGCTTCCTCCTGGTCAGTTATAAAACGTAGACTCTCAAAATACCACAGGCGTGGCACGTATACTTGATCTGCACCTGCACCAGATTTTTCTTTTTTGAAGCAAGTACGCAGATTAGTAATTTTTTATTTTACATAGCATACATCTGCTTTGGCATACACAACCGTGCATAGTTCCACTAATTTAGTATATGCTTCTATACGATTTTGATGGTCTGAATACTCTTTGGAGCGTACTTTCCATAGACATGGAAGATCTCGGTACATTTCAAGAAATTGTGGCAGGAAATGTGGTGAGGTAAATTGCTCCTGTAATAAGAAACAATGCATCAATGTTCAGTTGATAAACTACACCTAACAATTAATACCCTACAACACAGGTGTCAAACACAAGGCCTGGGTGCCGAATCGGGCCCTCTAGGCCAGAGCCGGTACAAGGGGTGGGCAGGAGGGGCAGGTGCCCTGGGCGGAGTCTGAGAGGGGGTGGGTTGTTAGCACGCATAAAAGAGTATCATTATCATAATCATTATCCTATGCCAGCCATAACTAAATGGCGGGCCGCGGTCCGCATCCAGACTGAGCTGCTGCTCTCTTTCTGGACTGCTGCGATCACCCATTTAATCGCCGCTTTGGTACCCAGCCTCCTCCGCTATCATTAGCGGAGTAGAGAGGAGCCGATGGCAGGAGGCAGGAAAATTCTGCACTGGGGGTGGGACCAACACTGCGTGGAGAACAGTAGCTGACTGTCACATTAATCGGGAGGTGATTGGCTGCTAGGAGGCGGTCCTATCGGCCAATCACCAGTTCACTAATATGAAAAGTCAACCCAGCAGCTCCCATGCCCCGCCTTCAGTTTAGGATTGTCCTGCGGCTCCCGCCTCCTGCTCTCTGCTCTGTGAAAGTTGGGAGAGTGAAGGGAGGAAAATATATGGAACTGTGAAGGATGGGAAGCGGGGGAATGGGGGCAATACTGTGTGGGGTGATATGTGTGAGTGAACTCTGTTCCCATTGCATAAAAACTCATTGAATTTGAATAACAGTAAACCCAAGGGATATGTTAGTTATGCTTATTTCTTATTTTCGGAGGATAGCGACTACCCCCCCCCCCCGGTCAACAACTTTATTTCTTATCATATACAGCCTTGTGTATAATGTGCAGCCTGGTAGATGATATGCAGAGCCCTGTGTATAATGTGCAGCCTGGTAGATGATGTGCAGAGCCCTGTGTATAATGTGCAGCCTGGTATATGATGTGCAGAGCCTGGTGTATAATGTGCAGCCTGGTATACAATGTGCAGAGCCCAAGGTGTATAATGTGCAGCCTGGTATATGATGTGCAGAGCCTGGTATATGATATGCAGAGCCCTGTGTATAATGTGCAGCCTGGTATATGATATGCAGAGCCCGGTGTATAATGTGCAGCCTGGTAGATGATGTGCAGAGCCTGGTGTATAATGTGCAGCCTGGTATATGATGTTCAGAGCCCTGTGTATAATGTGCAGCCTTGTATATGATATGCAGAGCCCTGTGTATAATGTGCAGCTTGGTATATGATGTGCAGAGCCCTGTGTATAATGTGCAGCCTGGTGTATGATATGCAGAGCCCTGTATATGATGTGCAGAGCCCTGTGTATAATGTGCAGCCTGGTGTATGATATGCAGAGCCCTGTGTATAATGTGCAGCCTGGTATATGATGTGCAGAGCTCTGTGTATAATGTGCAGCCTGGTATATAATGTGCAGCCTGGTATATGATGTGCAGAGCCCTGTGTATAATGTGCAGCCTGGTATATGATGTACAGAGCCCTGTGTATAATGTGCAGCCTGGTATATGATGTGCATAGCTCTGTGTATAATGTGCAGCCTGGTATATGATGTGCAGAGCCCGGTGTATGATGTGGATTATATAAGGGGTGTGGCTTATGAGAAGTGGGAGGGGGCAAATGTGGAGGGCGGGGTCTTGCGCCCCCCCATCCTAAAACTTCACCAGCCGCCACTGGTCTGCAAAAGACTTGAGACTGGGGCAGAGGTTCACCTTCCAGCAAGACAACAACCCTAAACATGCATCCAGAGCTACAATGGAATGGTTTGGATCAAACCATATTCATGTGTTAGAATGGCCCAGTCAAAGTCCAGACCTAAATCCAATTGAGAATCTGTGGCAAGACTTAAAAAATGCTGTGCACAGATGCTCTCCATCCAATCTGGCAGAGCTTGAGCTATTTTGCAAAGAAGAATGTGCAAAAATGTCACTCTCTAGATGTGCAAAGCTGGTAGAGACATCTCCAAAAAGACTTGCAGCTGTAACTGCAGCGAAAGGTGGTTCTACAAAGTGTTGACTCAGGGGGGCTGAATACAAATGCATGGCACACTTTTCACACATTTATTTGTAAACAATTTAGAAAAACATTTATAATTTTCCTTCCACTTCACAATTATGTGCCACTTTGTGTTGGTCTATCACATAAAATCCCAAAAAAATACATTTACGTTTTTGGTTGTAACATGACAAAATGTGGAAAATTTCAAGGGGTATAAATACTTTTTCAAGGCACTGTATTTTAGTTGCCTCTGCATTGGTAAATTGTTTTATTTTTTCCATGAAAGGGCAAATGCTACAGTGCCCACAGGTATACATCACTGTTGCTCTAGATTTCTGGTCCTTTGGGGGAGGCCTCAAGAACTCAGAGTGGACCAGGATGTCCCTTAAATTGTTTGCCCTTCTTGCTACCATTTGAGGATATGTTTCTCTAACATTACTCAATTGTGTTCCAAATTTTGAAATGTATCTAACCTAATTGATACCTTTATTGATTTATTTTCCTCTTGGTGTATCGCCAGTTTGTAGCAGTTTCTCTTTCTGTTTTGTGGGCTCTTTTCTTGGCCCTTCTCAAGGTTTTGTGGGGATACCCTCTTTCTCTGAAGTGTCTTTAGAGGGAGTCTGCCTCCTATTTAAATTGTTCCAATTCCAGCGGAGAGCAGATGACGTGAGCACGTCGTCCGTCGAGGTGGGAGGAGCCCATGTGTGATTGCTGCGGTGGGAGTCCGTGAGTGAGACGCTTCATGGAGGATACTGTGAGCCTCCGTCCAGCACTGCGACTGCTCCCGACCCCGCCGCGGACCCCGCACCTCTAAGGAAACGGCAGTAGATGGAGGGGTGGGACACGCCATCGCCGGGAACGCGCCGCCACATGCAGCATACCTTCACCTTTAGGAGGGTCCGGACGACCAGCTGATCGCGTCCCCGCCGTCCCATCCCTCTTCTCCCCTTCACCTGGCCCGGACATCATGGATCATCTATGAGCAGCACGGCACCCGGCCCCTTAGTCCTATCTCTCCACACTACAACAGCAGAGCGACAGACCATAGGTTGAAAACCAGGTAATATCTGTAACACTTACAAACGGAAAGATATAGGAGAGACAGATGAGCAGAATATGGAGGTAAAAGTTTGACACATGCAGGTTGAAGGTACTGTGCTCTGGGTCTGGGTCCTGCATTAGACTGATAGATCATGGACAAATAAGAACATGAGACACAAACGGATTTAATCTTCTCTCTGACATATGGTTATAAATGAGAGGGACAAGATAAGAAACAAAACCTGACATAAGTTAATCTATCTGTTTCAAGTTGTAACGCCATAGAATGATGTCATGATATGTATAGAGGTTGGTAATATTTTGACCTAAGCCTGAGAAATAGGAGGAGATTGGACCTACTACTACTGGGGCGCCGCTCTGAGGAGAGAAGGAGGGGAGAGGGACCTTTTGTTTTTCTTTTTTTTTTTTTTTGTTGTTTTTCTTTTTTTTTGTTTTTTTCTTTGTTTTTTCCTCCCCCCTCCCCTCGCCATTGGATGTTCCTTCTTATGTATTGTTGGTCGCTGCTTTCTCCGTCTTTGCGGTGGACACCTGTCTCGCTGTACGGCCAGGACCTCCCCCCCCCCCCCCCTGTTCCCCACCACCTTCTCATCTTACCCTCCCCCCCTATTAGGTCTCAACGCTGCAACACTTATACATCAAAGATCTTGGGAAGGGGAGGAGTAGGACACGAGATAAAAATACACTGACTGAGGTGAGAGCACCGTGTTCTGGACTGGGAAACAACTTGTCCCCCGACATATGGGTATAGGGGAGAGGGGCAAAATACGGAACATAAAAGCAAGCTTAACATAAAGTAATAAACATCTGCTCCCCGGAATACTCCTCATGTGTAAGCGCTTGAAACGGCTGACCGAGGCCTGACCAATAGGAGAAAACTGTGGGTTAACTACTCAGGGTGCTGCCATTTTCTCTACCTACCGGCGCTGCTGTACGGCCAGTGAGGGTGCTCCATTACCCCAGGGGTACATCCCCCCCCCCCCTAAGAGGCCTTGGGAAATATATAGATCTAAGGGGAAACGAGTACCATGGCTGAAGATTTAGACCTCTAAGAGACATTTAATCCGTGGACCCGAGGGAACTCGGGCCCTTACAATAGAAGGCGCCATAGCGAGGTCTAAATATTTGGAGACCTCACACGGCCCAAACGGAGGTCTCTAGCAACCTGGCATCACCGCACCAGAATTTCAGAGTCTGGGCAGGGTAGGAAGGATCAAGGCAAGTGTGCCGATGTACCGAACCCCGACACTAAATTAACATCAGCCAGAAGCAGGAGAGGAAAACAGGGAAAAAACCTAGACATTCATATCACAGTTTTCCGGAGACAGAAAGCTGGGGAAGCGAATAAGGAGAAGGGCAGAGGCCAATATGAGTAAATCATCCAGTAAAACAACAAAGGGTGGCCCACCAAAAACCCCCAAGGAGAAGACCCCAGACAGTTCAATTAAACACTATATGACACAGGGTGTAAGCCCGAGGGCCCCGGAAGGGACAAGTCAACAGCAACTTAAAATCACAAAAAAGAGGGGCCTAGACAAAAAATCAGAGGAGACCCCAGAGGTGCCCAGGGAAGATCTAACATCTGAAAGTGAACGGGAAGTTAGCAACATGGAGGATCCAAGATCAGAAGACCACCTACCCTCTAAAAGAGAAATGACGGGTATGTTAGAACGACTGGAAAATGCGATTAAAGCAGATATTGGTATGCTCAGGACAGACCTGGGGCAACTGTTAAACAGAGTCGAAGCGGCTGAAGAAAAAAATGAAAAACTGACCCAGGAGGTTGACCAACTCAAAGAACAGATTAAACAAATCCATTTTCACCAACGGGGCCTGCAATATAAAATAGAAGACCAAGAAAATCGCAACAGAAGACAGAATTTAAGGATTAGAGCAGTACCTGAAACCAGGGGAGAAGATTTGAAAAATACCATTCAAAAAATATTTGGTCCCCTTATTGGAAAAGGAGAAGGGGACTTCCCCAGAATTGATAGAGTCCACAGGATTGGGAAAATCAATGAGACAAATTCAGAGCGACCCAGAGATATAATAGTACGCTTCAACCTATATGAAGATAAAGCGGAGATTTGGACAAAAATGAGGGGCCTGACGCCGTTACAATTTGATGGCCGGGAGATACAGGTGTTCATGGACCTCGCCCCGGAGACTCTAACTAGAAGAAGACTTTTGAAACCACTATTAGAGAGTCTGAAAAACAAAAACATCCGATATAACTGGAGATTTCCTGCTTGTTTGGTGGGCTTCGGGGATGGGGTTACTGCCAGACTGACATTTCCAGAGGACCTTGAAGAATTTTGTAAAAAACTAGATATACAAATCCCGGAGCTTCCGGGGTGGTCTGACGGATAGAGGTTGGAGGGAGGGGGGACGAACTCCCCCTGCCCCCCCCTCCCCCCCCCACCCCCCTGATCCGGCTGGAGACCGACCGGGGGGTGGGGGAGGGGGGGGGGGGATCACATGGGCTGTCCTCGAAAATGCGACTCGGGATGGCCAAGGAAACCAGGTTTATCATCGAGTCGAGGGCCGATATAGGGCCACGAGGGGGGTTGGGGAGGAGGTACGGGGGGGCTGGGGGGAGGAAGGTGGTGGGGGGAAGGGGGGGACTCGGAGGGGGTTGGGAAGGGGGGGGGAGGGAAGGGAGGGGAGAGGGGAGGGATCACAGGACTTGACCAAAGTATAGAATATCGAGAGATCAGGAAAATGACAGGTAAAGGACCTACAAACCCACTATGACAAAAAACATAAATTTCATGTCATATAATGTTAAGGGGCTGAATACGCCTAATAAACGCCACAAAATCATGAAAGAGCTCAAACAATACAGGGCAGAAGTTGTTTTCTTACAGGAGACACATATAGCTATAGACTCAAATATAAAACTATACTCAAGGGATTTTCCCGAATGGTATTACGGGGACACTATTATAAAAAGAGCTAGAGGAGTAGCTATAGGCTTTTCAAAGAAAATACGGTTTGAATTATTAGACAGAGTAACTGACCCAGATGGAAGGTTCCTCTTCCTGAAAGGGAAAGTGGGGGATGTAGAATATACCCTTGCGAATATCTATTCTCCCAATACCAACCCTGGAACATACCTAGGAAAGATATTGGGCAAATTAATGGATTTTAAAAGTGGAACTTTAATACTGATGGGTGATTTAAATTTCTGCCTAGACCCCCCGAACGACAGTACGTCCCGTGTGCAGGGGATTAGTAATATACAATTAAAGAAAATAAAACAAAAACTGTATACATGTCAATTGATAGACGTATGGAGAAGCCAACATCCACAAGATAAAGACTATACGTTCTTCTCCCCTGTACACGGGACGTACTCTAGGATAGACTACATTTTTCTGGAGCACAATACACTCGATAGAGTAGTAGATTCTAGAATAGGAATAATTTCAATCTCAGATCACGCCCCGGTGATGTTAGAAATACAGACGGAGGAACCTCAAACGAAATTTCAACGGTGGCGGCTAAATGAAAGTATTATGCAGGGGGCATAGGAGGAAAACAAAATAAGGGAGGAAGTAGAACAATATTTTATAAGAAATGATACAGAGGGAATTTCGAGGCAGACCCTGTGGGAGGCCCATAAGGCCTACATTAGGGGCGTGTTAATTTCGATAGGAGCAGGGATAAAAAAGAAGAAAGTCCAAAAAACTAAAGATATAATTGCAGAAATATATCGCTTGGAACAACAACACAAAAGAGACCTAACCCATGATGGGAAGAGACTCCAAGACTTAGTAACAAAAAGAGAGGAGCTTAAACGACTTATGGAACATGATACTAACAGGGCTTTCTATCTGCTTGCGAGGGAAAGATATTATGGAAGCAATAAGTCACCTAAATATTTAGCAAAAATGCTCCAGAAGAAGAAAGCCCAAAATTATATAGAGAAAATTCAAACGAAGAAGGGAGGCATAGAATACACCACAAAGGGGATAGCACAAGTATTTAAAAAATTTTACGCCGATCTATACACAGTCGAGCAAAGTGGGAGAGGAGAAGAGGCAACAAAAAACGGGAAAATGAATAAATTCCTGAGCAGGGCTGACCTAACAAAAATAACTGATAGTGAAAGAGAGGTATTAGAGGGGAAGATAACAGAAGCTGAGATAACCAGAGCTCTAAAAGGGACCAAATTAGGAAAAAGCCCGGGGCCTGATGGGTTTACAACTTATTACTATAAAAAATTTCAGGAAATTTTGATCCCCAAACTGTGTGCATACTTTAATGGGCTCAGTGTAGACTTTGAAATGAGTAAAGAAGCTCTAATGGCCTCTATCACGGTAATCAAAAAGGAGTGCAAGGATGGGACAAAATGTGACAATTATCGCCCAATCGCACTTATGAACGCGGATACTAAACTGTACTCGAAGATACTCGCAGACAGGCTGAAAACTTTAATAAATAAACTGGTCCATTCCGACCAAACGGGTTTTGTCCCCGGCAGAGAAAGTAGAGACAGCGGGGTGAGAACCCTGCTACTTCTACTACAGGAGAAAAAGAAAAAAGGCCCAAGTCTGCTCTTGTCGACAGATGCCCAGAAGGCTTTTGACCGAGTCGACTGGAGCTTTATGTTTAGAACATTAGAAGAAATGGGCCTAGGCCCAAAAATGATCCAGCGCATTAGAACCCTGTACCATCACCCGACGGCGATTGTGAAAATAAATGGAGCTGAATCCGCTCATTTTGAAATGAAGAACGGAACAAGACAGGGGTGTCCTCTTTCTCCCATTCTTTTTATCCTGTCCCTGGAACCTTTACTTTCCTTAATTAGAAGAGAACCAGAAATAAGAGGATTTGAAGTGGGAGAAGACACCCACAAAATAGCGGCGTACGCAGATGATATTTTGTTTTATTTAAAAAATCCTGAGAGCTCCCTCCCCCGACTTATTCAGATATTCAAAGAGTATGGAGATTTAACTAACTTTAAAATAAATCAGGATAAGTCGGAAATTTTAAACATCAATACAAATCCCAGCTTAAAAAAAAAGCTCCAAGAAACATATAAATTCCCCTGGCGCAGAGAATTAAAATATTTAGGTATTAAATTAGCCCCATCACTTAAAAAGATATATAATTTAAACTATATCCCATTATTGAATGAAATTAAAACAGAAAGCAATAGACTGACACACAGACCATTATCATGGTTTGGCAGAATACAGGCGTTCAAAATGTTTATTCTACCTAAAATACTCTACAAGTTCTAGATGATGCCTATCGCTTTACCTGGGTTTTATCTGGCTAAACTTAGAACTTTGGTAATGACCTTCATCTGGAACGGGAAAAAACCAAGAGTAGCGTATTCGACACTCAAACAGGGAAAAAATTGCGGAGGATTGGCAGCCCCAGATATACTTTATTACTATAAGGCCATCGTACTATCAAGAATATTAGAATGGACAAAAGAAAACAAAGAAGAAAAAAGATGGGTAAACCTAGAATTTAATTTGAGTAAAGCACAACTAAGTAAAATAATATGGAACCCCCCAAAGTATAGGAATATAGATAGAGATAGTAGCGAACTCACGGTAACTGCACTGAGGATTTGGGACGAAATATACAAAAAAATAAACGGTCACTACAACTCACCATTTATTATTTTAAAGGAGAATATTTACTTTGCACCAGGATTAAAAATTAACGGGGGAAATTGGCTGAAATTAGAAAGAGCACTGGTTGGGGATATTATAAAAAATGGAAAGATTAGACCACTCCAAGAAATAAAGATGAAAGAGGGTTTTGCAGAAATAGATGGGTGGAGATACCACCAGCTCTCCCACTTCATCGAGCGCCTGCCCCACCCTATCCGAGAACTAACAGACCTAACGCCCTTAGAGTCACTAATTGTGACCGGGGATAGTAGAGGTGCGGTTACACGGTGGTACAGGCTCCTGCTGGACTGGGAGAGACGGGAGGTCCCCATATATATTCACAAATGGGAAAGGGAAATTGGGACACAATGTGAGATGCACACAGTTAAAAAAATTCTTAAATTAACCCATAACTCTTCAAAAGACAGCAAGTCAGCTGAAATTAATTACAAAATCTTGTCTAGATGGTATGCTACCCCGGACAAAACCAGCAAATTCCAGCAAGACAAATCTGGGAAATGTTGGAGGGGTTGTGAGGAAACAGGCAATATGTTACACATCTGGTGGAGCTGCCCCAAAATTAAAATCTTTTGGGGAGAAGTTAGGTCCCATATAAAAGACATAACAAGTGTAGAAATTCCAGACGACCCATGGAGTATTTTATTACATGGTACAAAAGAAAACATTAAAAAATACCAAAGATCATTGTTGCCACTTCTCCTAAATGCCGCAAAAAAAACGATTCCCAAGAAATGGAAGGAATTAGAGGCCCCTTCAATCTGGGACTGGATTGACGAGATTGAGGACATATATAAGATGGAAAGGTTAAGAGGCAAGAACGGAAATAAGGAGGAAGACAAAATAGATAAATGGGGAGGGTGGAATAGTTTTAAAAAAACATGGAGTTATGCTGAACAACTAAGGATATAAATGATCTGAGAACTAGACACTGAGAATTTTGGTCAAGTCCTGGGGGGGAGGGTCGCGGGGCGGGCACTGAGGGGAATAATGGAATAAAGAGCACAATATATTGTTATAATATCAGAGAGTGTGATACTTGAAGTATGCCACAATGATGTGACATGAGTAAAGACAGATATGACTGAAAAGTTGATCACATGTCTATCTCGAGAAACCCGCTGAAGTGGCAAGAGAAAGAAAAAAAAAAAAAAAAAAAAAATTGTTCCAATTCCATGCATTTCCGCCTGATCTTGAGGAACTGGTCTGTTGGTATCCCTTGTATGAGTGGCTCCGGATGGTAACTAGCTGCATGTAATAGGGTGTTTGCAGAGGTTTCTTTCCTAAAGGTTGATGAAGTTGGGTGTCTATGATTAATGCTGATTGTTAGATTAAGGAAGGGGATTTAAGTTTGATGGAAATTATAAGTAAGACGTATATTTCTGTCATTTTATTGAGTTCCCTTATGAACTCATGTAGTTCTTCCATGGTGCCCGTCCACACTACCAGGACATCATCAATGTAGCATGCCCAAATTAAGGTGTGGGCATGGTACAGCGAAGGGGTGTATACAAGCTCTTCCTCCCAGAGTCCTAGGTGTAGGCATGCGTATCCTGGTGCTCAGGGTGCTCAGGGTGTTTCTATGGAGGTCCCTCTTATTTGCTATCAATGATTACAACTTCAAATTCACGATGTCTCACCATAAAAAAACTATCACATTTCTGTACATTCAGATGAATCGCAGCTTGGAGGGAAAATTGTGCAGCACTGTTTCTAAAGAGCACTGCTGGTAACACAGTGCTGCATGCCGAGTGTTTCTATCCAACCCCCCTAAAAAATATCATTCCATAGGGTCAATACCTCAGCTTACGTAGGAACTGCTCAAATGATGCTCTCTTTAGCCTGGGTTCACACTTATGCGAATTTGCAGCGGTGGAAAACACTGCAAATTCGCAGGACATTTCAAAATACATTGTTTTCAATGAGGCATGTTCACATATCTCCGGTGCTTGCGCACTGCGCATTGCAGAAAACCGCAACCGTCTTTGGTGCGGTGTGGTGCGGATCAGGTGCGAATTCAGGCCCATTATCTTCTATGGACACGCATCTGATTCGCACCTGGCTTGCGTTGTGAACAAAAATTCGCAACTCATTGTACTACTGAGGAGGAACTCCACGCCAAATTGTTTGCCCTTCTTTAAAAAAAAAAAAAAAAAACGGCATGGATTCCCCTCCAGGAGCATACCAGGCCCTTAGGTCTGGTATGGATTTTAAGGGGGAAGCCGAAAAAACGGCGTAGGGGTCCCCCCAAAATCCACACCAGACCCTTATCCAAGCACGCAGCCTGGCAGGTCAGGGAAGGGGGTGGGGACGAGCGAGCGCCCCCCCCCCCTCCTGAACCGTACCAGGCCGCATGCCCTCAACATGGGGAAAAAAAAAAAAAATTGTTCCAATTCCATGCATTTCCGCCTGATCTTGAGGAACTGGTCTGTTGGTATCCCTTGTATGAGTGGCTCCGGATGGTAACTAGCTGCATGTAATAGGGTGTTTGCAGAGGTTTCTTTCCTAAAGGTTGATGAAGTTGGGTGTCTATGATTAATGCTGATTGTTAGATTAAGGAAGGGGATTTAAGTTTGATGGAAATTATAAGTAAGACGTATATTTCTGTCATTTTATTGAGTTCCCTTATGAACTCATGTAGTTCCTCCATGGTGCCCGTCCACACTACCAGGACATCATCAATGTAGCATGCCCAAATTAAGGTGTGGGCATGGTACAGCGAAGGGGTGTATACAAGCTCTTCCTCCCAGAGTCCTAGGTGTAGGCATGCGTATCCTGGTGCTCAGGGTGCTCAGGGTGTTTCTATGGAGGTCCCTCTTATTTGCTATCAATGATTACAACTTCAAATTCACGATGTCTCACCATAAAAAAACTATCACATTTCTGTACATTCAGATGAATCGCAGCTTGGAGGGAAAATTGTGCAGCACTGTTTCTAAAGAGCACTGCTGGTAACACAGTGCTGCATGCCGAGTGTTTCTATCCAACCCCCCTAAAAAATATCATTCCATAGGGTCAATACCTCAGCTTACGTAGGAACTGCTCAAATGATGCTCTCTTTAGCCTGGGTTCACACTTATGCGAATTTGCAGCGGTGGAAAACACTGCAAATTCGCAGGACATTTCAAAATACATTGTTTTCAATGAGGCATGTTCACATATCTCCGGTGCTTGCGCACTGCGCATTGCAGAAAACCGCAACCGTCTTTGGTGCGGTGTGGTGCGGATCAGGTGCGAATTCAGGCCCATTATCTTCTATGGACACGCATCTGATTCGCACCTGGCTTGCGTTGTGAACAAAAATTTGCAACTCATTGTACTACTGAGGAGGAACTCCACGCCAAATTGTTTGCCCTTCTTTAAAAAAAAAAAAAAAAACACAAAAAAAAAAAAAAAAAAAAAAAAAAAAAAAAAAAAAAAAAAAAAAAAAAAAAAAAAAAAACGGCATGGATTCCCCTCCAGGAGCATACCAGGCCCTTAGGTCTGGTATGGATTTTAAGGGGGAAGCCGAAAAAACGGCGTAGGGGTCCCCCCAAAATCCACACCCGACCCTTATCCAAGCACGCAGCCTGGCAGGTCAGGGAAGGGGGTGGGGACGAGCGAGCGCCCCCCCCCCCCCCTCCTGAACCGTACCAGGCCGCATGCCCTCAACATGGGGGGTGGGTGCTTTGGGGGTCTTCCGGGGTCTCTTCTGTTCTTGCCGCTGTCGTCGCCTTCTGCGCCGCCTTCTTCTTCTTCTTAAGATGTTGACTCGTCGCAGTCTCTGGCCGGAATGGCATAGACGCGCTGTGTTGTGACTTATATAGGGACAAGGGGGCAGGGTCACATGCTCATATCACATGGTGACCCCGCCCAAATATGATGTCACAGTCCCAGCATCCTCCGGGACTGTGACATCTTATGTGGGCGGGGTCACCATGTGACATGAGCATGTGACCCTGCCCCCTTGTCCCTATATAAGTCACAACACAGCGCGTCTATGCCATTCCGGCCAGAGACAGCGATGAGTCAACATCTGAAGAAGAAGAAGAAGAAGAAGAAGAAGGCGGCGCAGAAGGCGACGAAAGCGGCAAGAACAGAAGAGATCCAGGAAGACCCCCGAAGGCAGAACGAGACCCCCAGGCGACGGCGGCGACGACGAAGAAGAAAGCCGGGCTCTTCCGCTCGTGAAAGAGCTAGGTAAAAGAGCAGAAAAGAGCGGAGGAGTCCGGCGAGAAGACCCCCCAAGACGGAAGAAGACCCCCGGAGCAGTGCAATAAAATATTTTTAAAAATTGTGTGTTTTTTTTATTTACACTTTTACACCTTAGGTGAATGGGTAGGGGTACATCGTACCCCATACTCATTCACATAGGGTGGGGGGCCGGGATCTGGGGGCCCCCTTATTAAAGGGGGCTCCCGGATTCCGATAAGCCCCCCGCCCGCGGACCCCGACAACCAACGGCCAGGGTTGTCGGGAAGAGGCCCTTGTCCTCATCAACATGGGGACAAGGTGCTTTGGGGTGGGGGGCCTCAGGGTGCCCCCCTTACCCAAAGCACCCACCCCCCATGTTGAGGGCATGCGGCCTGGTACGGTTCAGGAGGGGGGCGCTCGCTCGTCCCCACCCCCTTTCCTGACCTGCCAGGCTGCGTGCTCGGATAGGGGTCTGGTGTGGATTTTGGGGGGACCCCCACGCCATTTTTCCGGGTAGGGGGCTTCCCCTTAAAATCCATACCAGACCTAAGGGCCTGGTATGCTCCTGGAGGGGGAACCCATGCCGTTTTTTTATAAAAATTTGGCATTGATTTCCCCTTCAGAAGTAGTACAATGAGTTGCGAATTTATGTTAGCAGCTGATTCGCACCTAAAACGCGGACAAACCGCAGAACAGCCGACGTTTCACTGTGCAGTCACGCAGGGCCTTCAATTCGCACCGCACTAGTCTGAACCCAGGCTTAAGGAAGGCTGGCAAACTTCAAAACAGACTATTAGAGAGAGGGTACAGCCGCTCTAGTTCACGTAGAGCCTATAATAAAACAATTCTTCAATCTGGTCATGAACTTTTGTTTAGACAAAACTCCAAAAATAACTCTGATCTCGATCTAACCAGAATAAGTATGCGTTTTTCTAAACAGCATACACAAATTAAGGAAATCAACCAAAGATATGGTCCATACTTGCCGGTGATCCTAAAGTCCAACAGTTTGTGTCCACAACTCAATCAATCACCTATAAACAAGCTACCTCTATAAAAGATAGGTTAGTTCAGAGTGAGTACAAAAGGGAGTCCAGCAAACAACATTGCCCTCTCTTTGGTTCTTGGTTCTTTTCCGTGCGGACATTGCACTTATTGTTTCCTTATTAGAAAGTAGAAAGTAATTTCTCTTCCCAATGGTGAGACTTTTAGGCCAACACATTTCGCCAATTGTCAATCATGATGTATAGTCTACCTAATGGCAATGCAAGTGCCTTCTACATAGGTAAAACTAAACAAGAATTTTGGCGCCACATTTCTAAACACATGTATAGCATGCAAATTGGGAATCGCTATCTCCCAATAGGCAGACACGTGCTTAAACACGACTACAGAGTGCCCAAAGTCACTTTCACCGTTCTCGATCGGATACATATTTCAGATCGCGGCGGTGACTGAAATAAAATCCTGCTTCAGCATGATCAGAGATGGAACTTTAGACTACAGGCCACCATCTTTCCAGGCCTAAATTAGTCTGTATCATATGCTCCCTTTTTAAAAGGATTTATGTCAGGAAAACCCCACTAGCCCAATACTGTATCTATCATTACATCTGGGGGGGACAGATGGCACCTGTAGGCAATTAACTAGTTCCCAGCACTCTTAAGCCCCATACACACGGTCGGACTTTTTCATGGATTCTGTCCGATCGGACAATGTTGTTGAAAAATCAGACCGTGTGTATGCACCATCGGACAGTGTACGTCGGTTTGTCCGACGGACAAAGTCTTATCTCCTGCTGGAAAGATTTGCCGTCAACACGGTCTGATCACACCAAATCCGATCGTGTGTACAGTTGTCCGACGGACAAAGTGCTACGCATGCTCAGAAGAAATTCTGTGACGGAAGCGCTCGGTCAGGTAAAACTACCTTTCCTAATCGACACAGCACATTCGTCACGCTGCAATGTTAAAATGTCTTTAATGCAGCGCATTCTCTTTTTCTTTACAATGCAACAAGAATGACGTGTTTTAGCTGCTCCTATTCACCCGCACTTCTCACAAACTTAGTTCTTTATTACTTTTCAGCATTTATACACTACATGTTTATTTTTACTCAGATCGTAAAAGAATCTTTGTTATATTTTTACCATGATTTGTCTTTTTTTTTTATTTTTTTGGGAATACATATTTGAAGGAGAAATTTTTTTTTTTTTTGGAGGGGGGTTGTGTGTCTCAACTTAGCAAAACCACATTATTAACATTTGTATTTCTTGCTTAAATTTACTAGGAGTTTGTTGGTTGTTGGTGCCCCTTGTTAATTCTACTTTAGGATTAGTGAAATGTACCTGCCTACTCCAAGAAAAACTGTCATTGTAGAAAAGTAAAACACAATAGTCAATGATTATTTCAAATCAAAAAAAACTTTATTTAGGTCTCAGCAACAAACCAAAGAGGAACGCAGCCATGGTGAAACTTGGGGAATTTGCAAAGCCTTGGCCCCCCACGGCAACCATCATTTTTCAAGCGTAGAAAATTGGGGGCCTGAGGAGTACGTATATTAAGGGGAGTGCAATCTGGTCCTGAAGTCGAAAGCATCCGGAACTGCAGCAGATGCCATCTAGGTCCCCAGGCTCTGGTACTACAAGAGGCTCCATCTTCTCTCAGACCAGACTGATTCCAGGTCGTAACTCTCAGGTCTTCCTTCCACGCTTCCTTGCACGCTGTGGCTGTCGTGCTGGTGGGGTGGCAGAAAGAGGAGGAGGAGGAGGAGGCGGAGCATGGTAAGTATGGCAAACATGTGTGACTGGGGTCATCTCCCCAGCCCTACCCTTATTTAGGACATGGAGGATGAGCCCCTCACACATGTTGCGTTGCCTCACCTCCATACCCATCATCTTCGTGACAACCACCGAGCCAAAGGTCTCCTCGTCGGTGGGTGTGGCATGTAGGGAGTCTGAAGCCTCTCTGATCATGCGGAGCGCTGACTCTGCCGCATAACCCCCCCTTCTCGCCCTTCTGTACGGAAGGCGGAGGAGAGGGATTTGGGAGTCAGTCAGGCTCCGAGGCCTAGCCCCCTCTTGGCTGCCACTACCCACCTGGTGGCTGCCACTAACCCCTGCCTCCTCCTGACTGCCACCTTCCACAGCCACCTCCTGGCTGAGGTCTTCCTGTGTATGAAAAAGGGACATAGTTTCAGTTATTTGTTCATCAAACACACACAATTTTCATCTAGTGACTGTTGCAAAATGTTTACAAATAGAAAACCATACAATTCTCAGCCCTGCAGTTTAAATTGTGGCCCCAACTGTCTCCAACACTACTGTCAGTTGATATGTCAAACACGTTAGGAACTAAGCAATTGGGGATCCTGAATTAAGTGATCATCATTCATTATTCACATAAATGGTAACAAAACTACTATACCTGGAACAAGCTGGGCTCCTCCACCTCTTCCAGACTGGAAGGCCCAGGTTGCTCCTCGGAAGCCTCATCAGGGGTGGCCTGCGCGCAAGGAACCGTGGAAGGAGGAGTCGAGAGTGGCTCCGTGACATCAGCCTGGTCTTTGAGAAAATGGAGACTCTGATAGTACCAGAGCTTGGGCACATAGACCTCATCTGCTGCAGTTGCAGTTTCTTCCGACTTCCGGACCTTCTTGCGCTCCCTGATATACGCACTCCTCAGGCTGACAATTTTCTTTCTTATAGCATCAACAGTTGCCGTGGGGAACCTTGGCTTGACAAATTCCACAAGTTCCTCCAGGGCTGCGTGCCTCTTTGGTTTGTTGCTATAATGGGGGTGTTTACCCTGCCATAAAATGGGAAATTCCCTGTATTTGGCAATGAAGAGGGGGAGAAAACTCATGTCGTTGAATCCCTTCATAATCTCTGCAAGACACAACACCACACAAAACACTATAAATTATGTCAGGCTAAACTCTCCTAATCTTCTCCATAAAGAGGCCTCAAGTTCGAATCAGTCTAGGCTAGTTATGTACCAACGTCCAATTGTACCTTTGTTTGTAGCGATCGTCTCGTGCGTGAGTTTTCTCTCCCCTCGTCTCCCAGATCGTGGCTACGACACAGGCGTGTGACGTTTTATATACAGTGCGCATGCGTCAAACTCCGCCCGCCCCTGACGATCTTTCTCGTCTATTCCCCACCCCTTCTCTGTACGGCGCAGTGGGGAGAGCACATGGCGGGGACACAGCAGGTGCGCCACAAATATCCCACCAACGAGGAGGACGAGGAAAGTCCGGAGGCAGAAACGTCCCGATCCCGGAGCCTGAAATTCAAGGCCTCCAATATGTCATTTGGAGAAATGTTGGAGATGGTGGACATATTAAAGAGGAGCGACTATGATGGGAAGTATGGGCCTTACCTCAACCCCAATGTCCGCAAGGCCAAGATCATATCTAATGTTGTGAGGAGGCTGTACAATAATTTTGGGGTACAACGATCCAAGGAGCAACTGAGGAAACGCTGGTCAGACCTGAAACTGAGGGAGGCCGATCAGTACAGAAAGATCAAGCGAATTCTTCAAAAAAGTAAGTAGTTGTGTTTTGTGTTTTATTTCTTGCTTGCATACTGCTCCATGTGGTTTGATTTTTACAAAGTTGTACATTCCAAAATGGCCACTTTCATGTTCGTCTGTGCATTCGATCGTACTCAGCCTCGATCTTTCTGCCACTGTCATGGTCGTGTGTGTGTCCATTCGATCATACGCAACGATCGGCCACTTATAATACGATGTTTGGTGTTTTTTTTGTGGCAAGGAAGTTTGTTCTCACTCGAAATGTCATCAAGAATGTAAAGCCAATTTATTCAATGTAAAGGAGAGGTCACCCAGTAGCTGGTTACCCATCTGGACTCTAGAGCACTAGTGCTGGGACACCCAAACCACCTTTTTATTAGGCTTTTCCACACATGTGCTCCAGTGGATACTAGAGGGGGGTCTCCATCACACAAACTTCTACCAAAAAGCTAGTCAGTTTAGCACCTTTACAAAGTGACTACATTCATGTAGTTGGCATTTGTAACTGGCCAAACAAAAATTGTGTCCGTCACTTTCAAGCAATGTTTGTCATTTCCTATTTCTGCCCTCAATAGATTGTGTTGCTAAATCTTCCTTTTGTACATTCTCATAGGGGAGCGAAAACTTGGCCCGTCTGAGGAAACCCCAAAACCAACACCTCCCAAAAAAGGTGAAACAGCAGAAGCAGAGGAGGAGGAGGAGGAAGGAGAGATCATCGAACTTGGAGAAATTGTCACCACAACAGGTGAGTGTGGGAGAACACAGCTACTGGTAAGCTAATCAATGTATGCCTGCCTCATTTCCAACACCCGATTTTTTTTTGTTTGTGGTTTTTAGGTGACGTGGATGTTGTGGAAGAAAAATCGCACTTTACCACAGAGAGTGCCCACGTACTCATCGGGGAGATAATGGTCTGCAATAGAGATCTCGATTACATAAAGCAAAACATCAATGATGTTCAACAAAAATTGAAGAACATCATTGATGTTTTAGGAAAAATATGAAAACACACCAAGTAATTAACACACATTTGTGCCAGCTTATGAACACATTTGCAACTTAAGAACTGTGTGAAATTTGGAACATGCACACATTGTGTCCACATGTGCTAGCTCCCATCATGGTGGATGAATGCCATCGTTTTTTTGGGGGTGCAACCACTTTACGAACTACGAAAGTGGTTGTGGTGAAGGGGTTGCACCCCCAAAAAACGTCCATTCATCCCCATGATGGAAAATGGCACTTTTGAAGCTTCTAGGCATGTGTTTTACCATCTAATGACCATTTTCAGACCCAAATTGTGTGCATGTTCTAAATTTCCACTTTCCAGGGGTGACCCCCCCATGTGATGAAGGCAAGATCAAACACACTTTGAACATATAGTCATGTCTGATCTTGTCTTCACTTTATAAAGTTGAACTTTCCAAGTTCATAGGTTCTGTTTTGCTCCATGCCTGGTTTTACCAATTGCGGAATGTTTCTAAACAATGCTGTAAATAACCAAGATGTTGTCAGTTTGGGCGTGAAGATTGTAAACGCACTTGTGAATGTTTTCCAAGTAAACTTTTTTATTTTTCTAAATGTGTGGCTTCCTTATTTCAAAAACACAATGCATTATGTATGTCAAATGGAAAGGATATGGGGGCCAATTGGTGTTATTTACTAAAGGCAAGTCCACTTTGCACTGCAAGTTTCTTTTCCAGGGCACTTTTTCACTGCACTTGTAGAGCATAGTGGATTTGACTTATGTAAATGACACCCACAGTGCTTTGTACGAAAACACGGAGCACAGCATTTTTGAGAATACACACATGTCTGACCTGGTGATGAAAAGGAGTATTTTGGGTGTCAGTTAGGCAGTACAAACCTTATCTAGACCAAAGATTAGGTATCAAACACACAACATGAGACTAATCTTTTTGGGAAGAAGAGACTGTTACCTCCTTTTGCCCAGAAAGTGCATTCCCACTGTCGAAGGCAAAGTGAAAAAATTTCAAGGTAAAATAAGCAAAAAAGAATACTGAAATCACAAGAAATCATAGGTTGGTTGAAATATCAGATTTATTAAAAAATGCCTCTCACACATCGTCAGGCAGAGCAATGGCCCCCCTACCCACAAAGTACTCCATATATTGCTCGTGGACCGCGCAGGCATTTAGAGGGGGCAAGCCTGGACGTGCCACTTGAAGGGCTGTGAGGTCCGCATTTGGAGGGCCCTCCACATCTGGGCCAACGGGCACCACATAGTTCCTGTTATGTCTTTTGAGGAAGTTGTGCAATATGCAACAGGCAAGAACTATGTGGTTCAGTTTGTATTCCGCCAAGTTAATTGCCGTCAAGAACAGGCGGAAGCGGCTGGCCAGGATGCCAAAAGTGTTCTCCACCACTCTTCTGGCTCTGGACAGCCTGTAGTTGAAGACCCTCTGTTCTGGGGTGAGGGTCCTCATCGGGAACGGCCTCATCACATGGGGAGTCAACGCAAACGCTTCATCTGCGACAAAGACGAAGGGGAGTCCTTCAGCATTCTCCTCTGGAGGTGGCAAGCACAGACTGCCACTTTGGAGACGCCAGTAGAACTCCGTGTGCGTAATGGCACCACCATCCGAGATCCGGCCGTTCTTCCCTACGTCCACATACATAAATTCATATGTTGCCGACACCACCGCCAACATCACTACACTATTAAACCCTTTATAATTATAATAGTGGGACCCCGAGTTGGGCGGTGGGACGATGCGGACGTGTTTCCCATCAATTGCCCCTCCGCAGTTAGGAAAGTCCCAACGGCTGGCAAAGTGGGAGGCCACAGTCTGCCATTCCTGTGGCGTTGAAGGGAACTGTGGAGTGAAACAAGAAAAAAAAATTAGTCACTTTGCACATAAACATTGCAAGCAGATTAGACAATCAACACCTTGGAACAAGAGCATTGTATAAAATTGGAGGCTGGAAAGTATTTGCACAGAAAAGTAGAGGCTCCCCTTCACAGATTACTCACCCCCCATCAATCCCCCCACTTCTGATGGGCCTTTGACAATAACTAGGGTTTTGGGGGGGGGGGGGGGGGGGTGTTGGACAGGTAACCCTCTGCACTTCATTGATTGGCAAATGGCTCTATAATGTGTGCTATTTTGGCCAGACCCTTTGTACTTAACACTTTTGTCAGCCCCCAGGAAAGCTAAACTAACATTTCACCCCCCCCCCCCCCCCAAAAAAAAGGAAAGCACATTGTGACATTATGAAATTACCAAGCAAGCTAATAGGAGGGAAAGAACACAAAAAAATAGGAAATGGAAAGTATGGAGGCAGCCCCTTGCACTACATGCTTTGCAGAATTCATCCCTAAAGATGCCCACTAAAAAGAGGTAGGTATATAGTGTGTATTGACCTTGGGAAAGCCAGCAGATAGAGGATTGGTACCATCTGACAGAGCAGTTGGGGGAGGGGGTTCCTAATGAGTTTGCCCCCCCCCCCCCCACCAAAAACAATAAAAAAAAGGGGCTCTACATGAAGTAAACCACACAGCAAACATTTGTGCATATTTTAGGGGGTGTTTGGGGGCAAAAAATCCTATGCAGCAGACAAAATACATTGCTTAGGTGACTAGGTCATAGGTGTCTATTGGGGCAGAAGAGCATGCTGGTGAGGTAAGTGAAGGGAAAAATGCATGAAGGAGAAAAGGGGCACAGCATATTAGAGCATATTGCAATCATAGTAATTAGGGAAGGAGGTCAAAAATAGAAGACATTAGCAAAAAGAACATACAGAGAAGGGAATAGTAAAGGAGAAATGTTACCTTAATATAGTCCTCCTGCAGGACCTCGATGATGGCAGAACAGGTCTCTGGAATAATGAGTCCCAGGGCCTGGGGAGAGATACCTGAAGAGAACTTCAAATCCTGAAGACTTCTCCCTGTCGCCAAGTACCTCAACGTGGCAACAAGCCTCTGCTCCGGAGTAATGGCTTGTCTCATGCAGGTATCCTGCCGGCTGATAAAGGGGGTCAGCAAAGCCAAAAGACGGTGAAAATCGGGGTCCGTCATCCTGAGAAAGTTCCTGAAATCATCAGGATTATTCTCCTGGATCTCACGAAGCAAAGGCATGTGCGAGAATTGGTCACGCTGAAGCAACCAATTCTTGGTCCACATACTCCTCGTCACTCTGTTCATGGACGGGTCTTGGCTCAAAGCTAGAAGCCCGACACCAATTCCGCGTACAGCACGAACTCGGCGACGAGTACGCACGGGAAACATCGCTCACAAGGTCACAAAAGGTCGGCTGGTCAGAACGGACAAACAGAAAGCACCAATAAACAGCAAGGCCTGAAAGAACGAAATGAATACCAGAAACGAGCAGACAATAAGCAGTGCAAATCAAAGCGTCCTATATCAAGATATAGGCCGCAATGACCAACAAATGCGAACTGACTACACGCACTAATAAACAGATACGCACGACAAGCACAAACTGAAGAGCAGTAACGATCTGAGTCAGAAAACTGAGAAGCGCGAATCTTAAGTCACCAAACTTCGACTAACTCGCGATAAACACGGGATCAGCAGAAGGAGCCCAACGGGTGCCTGGCGTGGTGCTGAACTTCCCTTTTCTAATCTCGTGGACGACGACTTATGTCACGACGTTCTTGCAGACCGGATATTCCGACAACGTTGTCCGACCGTGTGTACGCAACAACAACATCGGACAAAGTACGACGGACAGAATCCGACCGACCTGGTCCGCGGATTGTCCGACCGTGTGTATGGGGCTTTAGAGTATAGAAGGCACTATCTAAGCTGCTAACCCTTTTGCAATCACAAGATGATCCCACTAGTGCTGCTGACACATGCGTGTGAGGTGCCCCGTAATGTAAGTACAGAGCCTTCAAATGACTAGCCTGTATTATTTTTTGCTACTATATGGCAGGATAATCTTTACAATCATTATAGAATATTGAACCATCATAGCATTATATATGACTCGTGCCTTGATTTTCTTTTATATCTAATACAGGCATGGTCTCACTCAATACTTTGTGAGCACCACCACCTACGTTTTTTCTGCAGCTTCATGCCATCATATATTTAACTGTTGGTCACATATAGTCACTTCACTTGACAAGATAACTGTATGTCTGTACATCATAGTACAGATATACTTTCCCCTTTTTTTCACTAATCTTGGTTTCATGATTATTGTTTTTTTATTTAGTCTGTTACTTTAGGCACTGTTCACACCCATGGTAACATCACATGTATTCCCACACACACACACATGCTATACAATTAATTATATACTCATTATTAGTATAAGGATAATGCACATATATTTATCTTCACTTTACTTTCATCCATGTTTGGCTTTTTCTTTGTATTGAAAAATTACACACATAGTAATTATTCTCCAATCAATAGTTTATTGAATAAGGTTGGAATATTAAATAAGATACATGTAAAAGACTATATAGCACACACATATGTACTATATAAATAAACCTTATAACTAAAAATCGAAAATTCTTCTTCTTCAGCATTTTTTTAAGTTACTCTGTCAGCATTGCTAAAGTATCATTCATTAATTGTCATTATTTGGGAACTGCATCGCAGGTGTTGTCTGTCCTTGTCTCTGTTGGGCCAAGAGTGTGGCTTCTTGCACGCCTTCTGAAGCCGGATTCTGCCTTTGAGGGGATGGGGACAGCCAATGGAGGCCTCTGGATCATTTATTTTCTTCTAAAGATCTGGTCATAGGACTGACTGACATATACAGATTTCTGTGTATCATGACATGTTACAATTTTAAGTTTCTTGATGTGTCCTTTTAGAACAAAAACGCCCTGAAGAAGACCATGATTGTAAGGGTCGAAACGCATTGGGGTATAAATGTGGCTGTTTTTTTGTAATATCTTGCTCCAACATGTAAACATTGCCATGTATGATGAAACTTGTCCTTTTACATATTTGCAACCAGAGCTCATATTTTAAAATTCATGAATTTAAAAGAATATTTTTTTCTATTTGTATAATAAAATAACTTTTTTTGAAAAGCAATATCTCTGACTAATTTAATTTGCTGCAAAAAAAAAAAAAACCCTTGGGGTAATATCCCATTTTTCATTTCTCTCTGGGGTGTGCAGCCTTATTATCTCTTATATGTGTCCTTCTATTCACGTTATACCTGCTTTCCTGGGAAACTTGCATACTGTAAAGTCTATTTTCTCTGGTACATAGACCCTCCCCTTTCGAGATGGAATGACGATTGCTCCAAAAGTCCAATAGTGATTCCCCTACACAAGGGTGAGTATTTTCTTTGTTACTCAGTATATTGTTGGGCAGCACAGTGGTGTACTGGGTAGCACTCTCACCCAGCAGTAAAAAGGGTCACTGGTTCAAATCCCAACCATGACACTACCTGCCTGGAGTTTGCATGTCCTCCCTGTGCCTGCATGGGTTTCCTCCGGGTACTCCGGTTTCCTCCCACACTCCAAAGACATGCTGGTAGGTTAATTGGCTTCTGTCCAAAACTGGCCCTAGTATATGAATGTGAGTTGGGGACCTTGGATTGTGGGCTTCTTGAGGAGGGACTGATGTGAGTGTGATATATATATGTGGAGCCCTACATTAATTGACAGCGCTATATGGGTACCTTAAATAAATAGGGATAATTGTAGACACGCACCCACACTCATTCAGGTTGAACTGGATGGACTGGTGTCTTTATTCAACCTTACTAACTATGTAACTATATTGTTGCAGAAAAAAATATTTTATTTGATTTCCAGTCATGTGTGGTTATGCCCTGAGGCTTCTTTTTGCCACTTTACCTCATCCTTGGATAAAAAGCAGGGGGATGTGCAGCTCCAAAGCAAGATGAAATGAGGCAGGTGCGGGAGCTCTTAGGGGAAGCATCCCCACTTAGCCATTAACCAGTTAACAACCGGCCCATAGCCGAAAAATGGCTACAGGGCGGTTGCTTTACTCTGAGAGGCCGTTAATTAACGGCCTCACAGAGTTCCCCTCTTGCGCGGCCCCTGGGGCGCGCACTTGAGGACATCCGTGATCGCCGGGTCCGGAGGACCCGACGGATCATGGATCACGGTAAACGGCCGCTCATCGCGGCCGTTTACCACGTGATCGCTCCGTCACATGACGGAGTGATCACATGTAAGCAAACCGGCGTCATTTGATGACGCCGGTTCCTCTCTCCTCCTCTCTCTGTACCGATCGGTACAGTGTGAGAGGAGAGGGGGAGGGATCGGTGGCAGCAGTGCTGTGGGCGGGATCTGTAGTGCCCACAGCCACCACCGATCCATCCATCCATGCTCAGCCATCCCTCCATACCCTGCAATACCCAGCAATAGCCTGAAGTGTATTGCTGGGTATTGCAGTGTATGGAGGGATGGCTGAGCATGGATGGATGGATACCCAGCAGTACACAACAATACTCTGCAATGCCCTGCAATACTCTGCAATACTCTGCAATGCCCTGCAATACTCTGCAATACTCTGCAATGCCCTGCAATACTCTGCAATGCCCTGCAATACCCTGCAATACCCTGCAATGCTCTGCAATACCCTGCAATGCTCTGCAATACTCTGCAATACCCTGCAATACCCGGCGATACCCAACAATACTCTGCAATACCCACAATACTCTGCGATACCCAACAATACTCTGCGATACCCTGTGATATTCTGCAATACTCTGCCATACCCTGCAATACCCAACAATACTCTGCAATACCCAACAATACTCTGCAATACCCTGCGATACTCTGCAATACCCTGCGATACCCTGTGATACTTGCTACGATCGAAGCCAGGATCGTTTTTTTTTTATTTCAGGCTTTCCAGCCTAGAGGTGAGATGCGGGGTCTTATTGACCCCATATCTCACTGTAAAGAGGACCTGTCATGTCATATTCTTATTACAAGGGATGATTACATTCCTTGTAATAGGAATAAAAGTGATCAAAACTTTTTTTGGGGGAAAGAAAGTGTCAAACTAAAATAAATAAAGTAAAATGAACAATAACATTTTTTTTTTTTTTTTAAAGCGCCCCTGTCCCCGTGTGCTCGCATTCAGAAGTGAACGCATACGTAAGTCCCGCCCACATGTGAAAACGGTGTTCAAACCACACATGTGAGGTATCGCTGCGAACGTTGGAGCGAGAACAATAATTTTGGCCCTAGACCTCCTCTGTAACTCAAAACATGTAACCAGTAAAAAAAATTAAAGCCTATGGGGATTTTTAAGTAGCAAAGTTTTGCGCCATTCCACGAGCGTGTGCAATTTTGAAGGGGGCGACGTGGTAACTTTTTAATGTTTGCCTGGAGTTTAACTCTAAAGTAGGCTGTCGTGTCAAACATTTTTTTGTTTGTTTCAGAACGAATGTTGAAGGGATAGAACAGGTTTTTAGTACTACTTTCTTTCCTCCTCATGGAGACTTCCCTTGACTTCTGGTTTTGGAAACACACCAAGAAATGAGTAGGAATCTCCCTAAAGTAAGGAGAATACAACCTTTAACAGCTGTCATCAGAACAGGTGTTCTTAATAGAAGATATGCCCTACTTTTGTGCTTGTGACCATAAAATATTGTATTTACCCTCACTTTTTATGTTCAGAGAGGTATGACGAGGAGCTGCACAGCAGAGCTCCATAAAAGAAATACAATGTATTTACCCTCACTTTCTCTGCTTCTGGCAATGGTCACCTTAACTGTATTTCTTACAATTTTAAAATATATTAGAGTTTATTTAGTTTAAAATAATATAACAGCATCAGAAGCTCTATAGATGACACAAATGAAAAAGTATTTCAGCCAAGAATCCAACTCCCAGCAACTTTAGTTTGGTTTTTATTTTACAGGCATCAAAGTTCAGGCATTACAGTACATTAGATATCTTTCATACATTATATTACACATTTTCCTTTGTATCAAATAGTTTCATATGTGAAGGGAACCTTATGTCCAGCTGTTTTTTTACCTTCATAGGGAACCATAAATTATTATGTTTAAAACATTTTCACACTGTAAAAACCTCTATTGAGCCAAATGCAAACCTGCCAATGGTTGGTTTACAAAAACACAAAAGGAAAAATCTGACTGGCACAAAACAAAAACACAAAAAGTTCTGTTTTACATGCTCAGGCACACAAGCCACTAAAAACATAACAACTGTCATTTGGACTTTTACAGATCCAATTCCTAATAAAAACAACTACAGAATATATAAAGCTGGAGCTTAAATCCCATAAATAATTTGTTTATTTATGAAAAATTAAAATTACATAACAAGGTACAATGCACAAAAACATTCTGGATGGTTGGATAACTGGTTACTGAGGCCTCCTCTATATATACTCATGTAGCTGCCATAACCCCTAGGGGCGGCCCTGACTCCTCTGGGCCCACTGATTACCTCCTCGTAGCTCGTCTTCCTTCGTCTAGGGGTTCCCAGGGTTAGTACCCAGTAACTTCAGAGCCGACACACAAAAGTCCTTTTGAGGATTTTTATTTTGCAGGGGTAACATCCAACAGTAAACACAGTCTCAGATGGGAATAGAGGGCACGGGTTATAAAACTCAGGCACTTTGAACTGCTGACATACACTGAATGTCTCTAGTTAACCCAGAGAGTAGCCACTCGCAACTGGGCGCTTCACTGCTGGATAAACCTCTAGCCAGAGATCTAGCAGCCAGCACGTGATCCGGAAAACTTAGCAAAGTCTCTGCCACAGACTAGATTGTAACTGAAGATAAGTAGGAACCTTTCTCACAGTACCTGGATCTCTCAGCCTCCTTGGCCATACTGTGGGAAGTGTTAATTCTTTAGTGTCCATACAACTCAGCTCCCAGGCTCTTACTGAGCAGTCAGCTTGTTGGCCCTCCTCCGAAGAGTCCTCCCCTGGTCACTTGTACGAGTTGCCGTGTCCCTCCAATACCGAGAGCACACTGGGACGCCTTTGAATCCTCCTTCAGTTACTGGGCCTCGAACTAGCCAGTTCCGAGGCTCGGGAATGGACGGATCCCCACCCCAGACCATGAGGGCCTCTGGGGCTGGTCAGAGTGACCATGCTTGTGGGGACTGCAGACACTCCTGGGCCCGGAACCCCTCACAGGGCAGGAATCAAAGTAGCAGCCGAACCCTGAACACGTGACTTTAGCACCTTAAATACCCCTTCCCAGACTACACAGTGGGGCCAGACGTGCCCACTGATTGGCTCCGGGAAAGATTGGTACCTAACACGTCCACGTGGTTCTCAGCCTGTCACAGGTGCCTCACTGCACCTATGACCAGGCGGAACTTCAGTACAGCCCAGCAAATCTGATGCCAAAGTAAATCCTGTACAATTAACCCCCAGAACTCCGTTACAGTTCTGGGAAAAACTAAATTTACATTGATAGCGCACACTTTTTATAAAGTGTGGGCGCTACACTCATATAAACTACAGCAACTTGAAAAAAAAGCCTATATCTTCAATGTGTATAAATTATTCACCTAAACCAACATTACGAGCCATAGTGAATATGGTTTAATAAATAAGGCATTTTTTTCCACTTTGTGATAACTTAGCTGCTTATAATATATATAATACAGATGTAATTCAAATATAAATGAATAACTAAAATTCTGCTGTATAGCCCTGTATTTTGTCATGACCACAGAGATAGGACACTAGTGGTGTATGCAATTCAAAAAAAGAAGCATAGATAATATGTCTGTGTTACAATGACTTGTTATACCGCTTCTTCTAAATGAAAAGTAATAAAAAAAAGAAAAAAAAAAAGCATATACACTGTTGCAAGTATATACTTGCATGATGAAGAATATATTATACTATGCATGTTATTGGAGAAAAAAACTTTTAATAATCAGATCATACACAAACATCCAATCAATATCTATTGCATTTGTGACAAAATATCACATATAAATGTGCTGCGCTACAATTAATCAATATCAAGCAAACAAGAAAGAAAATGTTCAATCTACTGTAAAAAACTGTGGAGTGATGGATACTGTGAATAGTGCAAAAACAGTAAAAGAAAAGGTAAATAATAAAGAATAATTATTCATACATAAACTACTGTGAACTTAAAGGGGTTGTAAAGGTACGTGTTTTTTCACTTTAATGCATCCTATGCATTAAGGTGAAAAAAAACACCTGGCAGTCACCGGCCCCCTAGCCCCCCCCCCCCCCCCCGTTTTACTTACCTGAACCCCTTCATTCAGTTGGCGGGGATGCGCTGGCTCCTTCTCCATGGGCTCCCGGCTCTTGATTGGATAGATTGATAGCAGCGCAGCCATTGGCTCCCACTGCTGTCAACCAAATCCAATGATGCGAGCGTCGGGGCGGGGCCAAGTTCGGCATTCTGTGTCTATAGACACAAATGCTGGACTCGGGAGCACGCCCGCAAGGTAACCCCCTTCAGGGAAGCACTTCTCCGAGGGGGTTATCAGATGTGGGGAAGAGCCACGAGAGCCGCCGGGGGACCCCAGAAGAGCATATTCAGGGCCACTGTGTGCAAAACAAGCTGCACAGTGGAGGTAAAAGAAAAAAATAATTACCCTTAGAATCACTTTCATTTCCCCAAAAAATCCATTAAACATGAAAAGGAAAATCTTCATATGTGCTCCAAACCCAAAATCCACTCCTCCACCATGCTTATGCAAAGGGTCTTACCAGAGACACCCTTTTTCAGAGAAGACATATTGCACATGATGGTAACATATACAATGGATAATGTCTGCCACCTCTCATGGAAATCTCCCTCTGAACATCATATACATGGCAAAAAAAGGAAAAAAAGAGCCAGGCACTCCAAATAGTGTAAATCTGACAATAAAGTTTATTTAAAAAAGACTAAAAAGACTCCCATTAAAACAATGACAGCACTGTACAATATAACCTCTCCGGGCACTCAAACCGCAGGCTTGCATAAGCGTGGTAACATCATATTCAGCTCTACCCTATGTGTTTTGTCATAAACTACATAATCCGGGTCTCAGACACTATGCCGATGTTATTAGTCTTAATACATCTCTAGTGGGCAATCGAGAATACGGAAATGTAGAGCCTAATTTCCAGACCAAAACTTGTATTCCTATTATTGAAAAGGCCGCTAACCCCATCTTGTGGTTTAAAAAGAATATTATCATCCTGCATTTAAACAGGAGAAGTATATGGGGGAAATCTCACATACAAGCCAAAAGAAAAAAAGAAAAATATTACCATAAATATATTAATTAATTAATTAATATAATAAATATAGCCTATAATAATATATAATATAATAATATATTCTCCACTGCCCATTGTAAATAAAATAAAATGAGAGAAAACAATTTCCACAAACAAACTATTTCCATAAAGTGGTAATACACTTACACATAGTAGATGAATATACGACTACATAAAATTTTAAAACATCTAAAAAGATGGTAATTAAAACGTGTTATCTTTCAGTGATGGGACCCCCTTTGAAAATGACAATAGGTTTATCTGTTAAGAGGAGACCCAGAATATTGTATTTTTTTAAAACAGGCCAGTGTTTCCTCATGTTAATTATAATGTAATATAGATGGAGTGGGCTGGAAAGATCTCACATAGAAAGGTACCTCATCCCAAAATTAGATGATATAAGGGTGAACAGGGATAGGTAAAGGGGATTATTACGGTACCAGTAATATGAAAGTACTCATAGGTTGAATAAAAACTATTTTTTATTATTTGAGAACAAGAATAAACAGTAATACTTGTTTATGTGAAAGCCACATTTAACAAATATAATACAGTACATATATCACATACATTTAAAGTTATTTATGTAGAACAGTGGTTCTTAACCTCAGTCCTCATTACCCCCCACCAAGCCATGTTTGCAGGCTTTCCTTTTATCTTGCACAGGTGCTTTAAATCAAAAGTCAATGGCTTGGTATTTTGGACAGCTATTTTATCTAAGGGAAATTCCCAAAACATGGCCTGGTGGGGGGTAATGAGGACTGAGGTTAAGAACCACTCATGTAGAAGAACGGCTAATAGACCTATGAATTACATAGATCAGAGGTACAGATAAAAGATTTTTGGATTTAACCGACATGTTTCGCCAGCATTGGCTTCCTCAGGGTAGTAAGGATTAGCTGTACCGTAGTAAAATTTCTAAAGAACAAATACAAAAGATGTCATTAGTTACATAATAACTGCAATATCCAATTATCATTACTAGACATTGGCCCCATCATGTGATCAAAGAACAAGGCCCTCCCCTAATGGGTCAAGCATGGAACTCAGCAAAATCCCTAGATACGTACCCCAGGATAGGCAAAGCAGACCCCAGATTAGCCCCAATACAGCGGTCAGAGCATTAACATTGCATCAATACCTGTAGGGGGCATGCAAGACCTGGTAGAATAGAGGAATTTAATATAAAAAATATATATTTAAAGAGAAATAACTAATCTCATTAAATAGTAAGGGGCTCAATAGAGCTTACCCAAAACTTTTGGCTTACTTAGTATGCGGGGGTGTCGGGTGGAATGAAATAATCAAACAAACTGGGTGTGGATGACCAGCACTAATCAATGGCGCAGTATCTAAAGTTAAAGATGCACATGGAAGAGCATATAATTACTATAACAATGCTATGTGGGGCTCGGCGCAAAATGGATACTTGTTGAAATTTTGAGCAACAAAAGAACGCTCACCTTTCAATATAGTCAGCTTGTTAAAGTGAATATCAAGTCTAGGATAGACATGATGTAGTCACTATGAACTGATGTCAAATTAGCTGTGATTGTTAGTTTGTAAAACAAAGCTTAACCCGTGATCTGTAAAGAGGTAATCAACAGTGAATCGTTCAAATGGCTGGTAGGTAAAAGGATTTAAAAAGTTCTGAGACCAAGAATAGCTGATAACTAACCTGTACAACAGAATAGCCTGGTATACCGACGCCCTTGGGTCCTTCACAAACAGGTCATATATACCCCCCACACCTGGTCGGCATTAAGCCGATCAGGGAGCGGACAAATTAGCCGACCGCGCATGCGCACATGTAAGGAGCGCGCATGGCCTACAATTCCCATAATGCCTGTGTATTGCGCGCGCATCGCCAGACATCAGCGCTCACTTCACAGACGTACACAGTGTCAATACAGTCCCCAGAGAACTTTTTAAATCCTTTTACCTACCAGCTATTTGAACGATTCACTGTTGATTACCTCTTTACAGATCACAGGTTAAGCTTTGTTTTACAAATTAGCAATCACAGCTAATTTGACATCGGTTCATAGTGACTACATCATGTCTATCCTAGACTTGATATTCACTTTAACAAGCTGACTATATTGAAAGGTGAGTGTTCTTTTGTTGCTCAAAATTTCAACAAGTATCCATTTTGCGCTGAGCCCAACATAGCATTGTTATAGTAATTATATGCTCTTCCATGTGCATCTTTAACTTTAGATACTGCGCCATTGATTAGTGCTGGTCATCCACACCCAGTTTGTTTGATTATTTTATTCCACCCGACGCCCCTGCATACTAACTAAGCCAAAAGTTTTGGGTAAGCTCTATTGAGGCTATGTTAGCCCCTTACTATTTAATGAGATTAGTTATTTCTCTTTAAATATATATATTTTTTATATTACGTTCCTCTATTCCACCAGGTCTTGCATGCCCCCTACAGCTATTGATGCAATGTTAATGCTCTGACTGCTGTAATTAATGGCATCTTTTGTATTTGTTCTTTAGAAATTTTACTACGGTACAGATAATCCTTACTACCCTGAGGAAGCCAATGCTGGCGAAACATGTCGGTTAAATCCAAAAAAAGTTTTATCTGTACCTCTGATCTATGTAATTCATAGGTCTATTAGCCGTTCTTCTACATAAATAACTTTAAATGTATGTGATATATGTACTGTATTATATTTGTTAAATGTGACCTTCACATAAACAAGTATTACTGTTAATTCTTGTTCTCAAATAAAAAAAATAGTTTTTACTTCAACCTATGAGTACTTTCATATTACTGGTACCGTAATAATCCCCTTTACCTATCCCTGTTCACCCTTATATCATTTATAATGTAATGTTGTGTAGAAAAAGTGGTGGTCAAAGGCCAAAAACTTTTATCTGATCCATTTGATACCCCTATCCTTGGCCACTAAAAGTGTATCCCTATCATGTGGTTCCTACTTGAGAAATGATCATGGCAATATTTTTTTCTTTACTGTATATCCTTTGTCCACAAACCTTTCTCTACGTACTCCTGCCTCAAAAATAAAAACCAGGACAAATTCTGGTCTCCGGTGGACATAGATGACATCCTCCTCCCACTTAGCCATAATAAAATTGGCTAAACTGAGGGCACACTTTGCCTCTATTGCAACTGCTCTATTTTGAAGAAAATACTGTCCCCCAAACCAAAAATAATTATGTGTTGTCACAAAATATAACAAATTCATAATAAATCATTTAGAAAAACTGGTATACTGGAATCCTGATTGAAATAGTATTGAACTGCTTGATATCATAATTCATGGGAGCTAACAGTATACAAGGACACCACATCCACTGTGGCTAACAAATATCCATTCTTGCACTCAGTTTTCCATAACAGATTAATAGTGTGTCTTGTATCTTTTAACTAAGAGGGCATCCTGCTAACTAGGATTTGAAGAGAGGGATCTATATACAGTATTTGCCTATTTTAGCGATAATGGAATCAATTCCGCTTATAATTGGATGTCCAGCAGGATGAATGGGATCCTTGTGCACTTTAGGCAAATAATAGATCACCAGTACCCATGGGGCCAAGGGAACAGTAAACTATCTAAAATCCCCTGACTATATCTCCTATTCACTAGTTTATGTAGACGTTTTTGTAAGCCACTGTTGGATTTTAAAGGGGCATAATGATCCCAGCGGACAGAATTTTGATAATTTCCAAAACATAGTCATCCCTATTTAGAACTTCCTATTTATTCAAACATTTTAGAGCATTTATTAGAACATTTATTAGAACATTCCTATTTATTCAATACCTCCTCCCTTGTCTGCAGGTCTTACAGCTAAATTCTTTCTTTCACACAACTGTTTAATACCTGTGGAGGGTATGGTCTCAATTTGAATTTTAAATTTAAGTTTATCTAAATCCTTGAGGACTAGACCCTTGAAGATACTAATAACCAGGGATATAGTTCCCGGGAGATTAAAGAGAGAAGCATTAGCCAAATTTAAATGTTAAACATCAGTAGATTCAAATATCCTTCTATGTTTAACTGGATTGGTGATGATGTTTTACATTTAATTTACAAACGTACTTCTGAACGTCCATGTAAGTTTGAAATGTATTGAGCTTACACAGGGGGCATATTTCAACCTTCAGTGCAAGGTCATTTTTCTTCAGCAGTCAATTCCACTTTACTTAATTGAATATGCCTGCTCCGACTACACCCATTTTCTTTTTTGATTGAATTCTCTTCCCCCCTCTAGTGTCTCTCTTTGTTCGATTCACGTAACTTGGTTTATCATGTGAAACCCAGATTGTTGGATCTCCTGGGGCCCTGCCTGTGGTTATAATTTCCCCCTAGACTCTTGATGGGAGTCATATGGAGGGGCAGTATGATGCTCCCTATTTCTCATTCCTTGAATATTGTCAAAATCATTATCCTCTTTTCCCAGTAATGGGAGGTATCGGTCATGTGTTGGAATATATCTCCTCCCAGTGTATCCATTCCTTCCACATGGCAAGCTAAATTCTCCCTTTTCCTTGGACCAGTTTACTTTCTATTAGGAGATCTGTTTAAATATCTCTTTTTTTCCTCCTGTAAATATGGCCCATGTCCCTCATATTGTATCCTTCTCCCCCTCACAAAACCTCCACATCTCTCTGCTCTGTTATTCTGTTTTGCCCCAATATAATAGCTCAACCAATGAACATGTCTTTTTTTCATAATTTAAAGGGTTTTCCACATAAGAAATTTTCGGTCTGTCGGATAAATGAACTTGAAAAGAAAAAGGTTTGTTCCTTTTAATCCATCTCTACCTCTTGGATATACCCTATACAATCTTTGATTACCTGTATCAATACCAATGGTCCTTAAGTGTCCCAAACATATTGGGAATGTAACGAGAGGCTTTAAGGGACATAGTGTTGAAAAATTTTACGCAGCTCAACACAATAAGTTTTCCCCTGGGACTCTCTACCTAGGAATAGACAAATACACTTTGCATTAGGAAGTTGTCAAATTTACACTATGAAGTGGCTTCAGGGGAGAAGAGGGAAAGCCAACAACAGAAACCCCTTAGTAAGCCTATGGGTGATGTCACCACCCAGGCACTGCAGCCATTTTCAGCTATCTTTCCTCTGCATGGAAACCGGTAGCTGGGGAGATCGGGTGACTGGACCGGAACAACTTCAGAATAGGTAAGTATAGACATCGTTTCACCTTTAAGGGGTAGTTAGTATAGAGCTTAGAATGGGGGTGGGAGTATTAGACTGAACTTTCACTGATCGGGACACAGTTTAACTGACAGCCTCCTATAGATGCTAGTACAATCTACAAAGGAAAATATACAATTTAGGTTTCCACAGTATTAAAACTAGTAAACACCAGTATATTGCTGCAACTGGCAACAGAACTGTCCATTTGCTCAACAGCATCATATTTCATTAAAAGTAATAATGGTTTTCTCTCTCCATTCTGTTGGTTTGAAGATAACTCATCAATTCTCATTCCTCTGGGCATTTTCTATAGGAGTGAAAATGCATCCATAGCAACCGACACATCTGGTGATTCTTTGTTTTATTACAATTTAGGATTTTGAGAATGTATTAACCTTCACACCCATAGTCTTCTGTTATCACCAGTAATGGCAAAGTCTTCACTAGAACGTAATTAGACAGTAAAGCCTCTTATCGATAAAGATGGAAAGCTAATGTAGCAATGTAATCATTTCCTTTAGTCATTCTCCAGTGGCAGCATGGCTAACAACACAATGTGATGAAGATATTTATCAAATACATAGCCACTGTCCAATATATGCAATTTTAACTAGCAATCATAACTGCTGTGCATCTTAGTGGTATCAAAAACATTAATCTTAGAAAGACCCCATTCAAAAGAAAGCAGAATAGATATAAGTTTTTGTTCAACACTATTTTACAAAGCACTGTAGAGTTAAGCAGTGGTGTCATGGACATTTGGAAAATGTAAGTGAAACATCATTTGATAAAAATGTGTGTGATAGTTTCTTTATATCTGCCAACTGTCTATTTTATATGGCAAGCTTTGCCTTACCATACCAAAGATTATATGATCTTCCTTTCAGCTTGGTAAGCCTGTAGGGCTTCAAACACAGTACCTACATTAGAGGAGTCACACACATGAAAGGTCTTAGCACTATATTGTTTTATAGTAATGGTTCAGAGTTGTAGTAAATACAACAGACAAACATTATGGCACACTAGTGGACAAAACAGTATCAACACAGCCCACTGTAGTACTGTAGCACTGTAGCCCACTGTAGCCCACTGTAGTAGTGCAGTAGGTTTGCAGTAGTGTTACCAAATGACGTGCCTCTGTTGGAGGAGTGGCAGTGTATTCTGTTATCACGCTGCTCTGACCGACTGATAAGGGATTCTAAGAAGGTTCTTCGGCACCAGACAGTATCCCTTACTTTGTCCCTACTCACAAAGGAACCTTTCCCTGCACTAGTGAGTTCCTCACCCTAACCTACCACTTACTCAAAGTGCATCCAAATGACATGGGATCCTTTTATTTAAAGAGGATGTAAACCTTCCTGTGTTATTTGTACCTGTAGGTAAGTCTAGAATAAGGCTTATCTATAGATACTGTAAATATCTCCTAAACGTGCACTGTTCAGGAGATATTTACTGTATACTGTGCCGATGCGCTCTGAAGGAATGGCCGCCCATGCCGTTTCTTGCAAAGTCAGTGCCATGACCAGCGGTTCCCACGCACATGTGCGGAAGTGACATCACGTGGCTTGATCCAGTCATACAGTCGGAGTCCACGGCCCAGGTAGGAAGACGGGCGAAGATGGATGTGGCCTCCAGCGAGGACAACGTGGGCTTCGTTTGCAGATAAGTGTCACATAATGTGCTAGTATGCGATGCATACTAGCACATTATGCCTTTACTTTGCAGGGAAGAAAAAAAGGGGAAAAAATAGGAAGAGCTTACTTCCTCTTTAAAAGCTCCCTCCCTAACCACTTAAGCTCCAGAAGGTTTTACCCCCTTCATGACCAGACTATTTTTTGCTATTCGGCACTGTGCTTATTTAACTGGCAATTGTGCGATCATGCAACACCATACCCAAATTAAATTTATATCACTTTTTCACACAAATAGAGCTTTCTTTTAGTGGTATTTCATCACTGCTGGGTTTTATTATATAAACAAAAAAAAAACAATATTTTCTAATGTTTGTTATAGAATATATCCGGTGAAGTCAAATTTCTTCATACATTTAGGCCAAAATGTATTCTGCATGTCTTTAGTAAAAAAAAATAAAAAAATAAACAATAAGTGGATGATATATATATTTAAAAATTGATCAGTCCTGATGTACTGATGGTCTCTCTCATTTATTGAGGCCCTAAAATACTAGGACAGTACAATTATCACCAAAATTACCTCTTTTTGGAAAGTAGACAGTCTTAGTTAAGTTGTAATTTTTTTGTCACAACGTTTAGGAAAATGAAGAAATGAAATAAAAAATTTCACAATTTAGTATTTTCATACTGTCACCAGTGCAGTACAGCATCACTATATGACTGATGTAGTGGTGATCAGGGATACTGACTGATGACAGTATGTATTATTCTTTTTTTTAAATGTATTATTTTGTATTCAATTTTTGTTAACGTTTTAAAAAAGATTTAATCTTTTTCATTTTTTTTTAACATTTGTTTTTACATCATATCATCAGATAGTTCAGTGTCACCGACATAGCAGCACTGTGCTACTCTGGGGGTGTGATCAGGGATTTTTTTATATATACTGTTAACTTTAGCGGTCATGAATGGGTTTCCCATTCACAAACAGCTTGTCTTTGATTGTGATCTGTGATTGACTAAGCTAATCACATGGTACAGGTAGCCCGGTACCATGTGATTGATGTGGGCCAATCACAGATCGCAACAGTATACAAGCTGTTCATGAATGGAAATCCCTTAATGACAGGTTGTTTACATTGTTATCATGTGATTACTATGACCATTCGTAGCAATCACATGTTACATGGTTACTAGTTTCATTTATCCGCTGCAGGCTCAACTCAATCTTATATATATATATATATATATATATATATATATATATATATATACGTGACTGCCTGCACACACACTCAGCCACACTACAGTAAATGTACTCAGCCAGAATTTGATATCAAATCAGATACCTACCTTCCCTCAAGAGGCATTACAGAGTCTCTAAGGGGACAATTTCCCTTAAACGCTCCTTCCCCTGTAGCATCAGCATGGTTGCCACCTACAGGACAGAAGAATGCCTGAACCTGCCTACAAACCAGTTATTTGACTGAAGTTCTCAAAAAGTATGTTAAAAGAGAAGTTCAGGGTTTTTTTTTAATCATACTTGCCTGGGTAGATGCAGCATCGGTCTGCTGCTATATCTATCCCCCCGCCGGCTCTAAGACTGAGAACCGAGTAATCAAACACCACTGATTTCTCAGAGCTTTTGAGCAGAGAGTTGGTGACTGTCAATCACCGATGTCTGCTCCCCTCCGTGCACACATTGGGCTGTGGAGGGGGAGGGAGCAGCTGGCTCAGGCTCTCAGCGACTCTTTGAGAGGCTGAGCCAGATGCCGGTCCAGGGTTGTGGGAGGATCCCAACCACATTGTCGGCATCTTTCCCCAGCCTAGGCCGGCTCTGTGATGTCAGCTTACAGTGGAATTCAGCTCAGCTTTGGCTGTACTTCTCCTTTAATCTGAATGTTTGACACAGCTGTAAAATGACTGGCTTAGGCACCGTTCTCAAATATGCAAATTTAATGTGCTTTGAACCACATCCAATTCGCATGACACGTGAACCAAACCTGCTTTATATGGAGCCAGCTTACATATCTGCAGTGTAGCAGCAGTGCAATGTCAGTGTGGGGGGGGGGGGGGGGTTTTTGGAATCTGGAAGATCCTGCCCCCCCCCCCCCCCATGTGAATGAGGGTGCATTATACCCCTACTCATTCACCAAAATAAGTGTAAAAAATCCATACCAGACTTAAGGGTCTGTTATGGATTGGGGGGGGGCACTCCTTTTTTCTTTTTTTTTGGTGTGGAGTTCCCCTTAAAATCTATACCAGACCGGAAGGGCCTGGTATGAATTGGGAGGGGATCCCACGCCATTTTTTTCTTAATATTTTTATTTCTGGCAATTCTTTTGTTTACATTCAGCTGTCAGCACTTATGAGTCATCAGCTATTGTTAAAGATGCTGGTGGCTGCTGGATCCAAAAATTTGCGTCTGAACTGTATCTGGAAATCATAGCTGAACTGCTAAACAGCTGCTTTGGAAATTTGCAGTAAAAACAAATTATAAATTCACACAAGACAATTGTGAACCTAGCCTTATACATAGTAGAGCTTAACTTTAGGATGTTCAAGCCATACCCTGTCTGTTCATAGTTTGGTTAATGGTTGAACAAACTGGCTATATTTGGTCAGTTCACCCAACCAAATTCCCAGCTGCTGTTTGTAGCACTAACAATACAACATGACAAATCTCTGGCTGGCTGGTGTTTGTAAACAAATCAACTGGGTATCTTTCATGACGTCATTGACAAATTAACGTCACCCATTTAGTGGTGGCAGCACTACAGCCATGCTAGCACAGCAATAGTCCCCCAGTTCGTTTCACGCCAAAACTCTCAAACATCAAGAAAGTTCAGAGCCGAATGACGAACCCCATTGAAGTCTATGAGACCTGAACTGGGAAATTAAAAAGTGCTTATTTTGAGGGTTTAGATGCAAGTTATTGGGCATACAGAGGGTATGGGGGTCCGGGTACTGCCCTATATAAAAAAAAGTTTGTAAAAAACATAATTTTTAAATGAGCAGTGATTTACTGATGCTTAAAGTTATAATGCTTAAAGTTATAATAAAGTCTCATTTTTTTTGGTTTAAAAATAACAAACATGTCATACTTACCTGCCCTGTGCAGTGGATTTGCACAGAGCAGCCTGGATCCCCCTCTTCTCGGGTCCCTCTTCGGTGCTCCTGGCCCCTTACTCCTGTTGAGTGCCCCCACAGCAAGCAGCTTGCTATGGGGGCACCCTAACCGAGCCACAGCTCCCTTTGTTCATTTAGACACGAAGCTCTGGCCAGGCCCTGCTCATTTTCTCTCCTTTGGGTGACTTACTTTGATTGACAGCAGCGGGAGCCGATGGCACCATGCTGCTATCTCAGCCAATGAGGGGGGAGTCCCGTGCAGCCTAGACACTTCTACAACATCGCTGGATAGAGATGGGGCTCAGGTAAGTATTAGGGGGGCTGCTGCACACAGAAGGCTTTTTATCTTAATGCATAGAATGCATTAAGATAAAAAAAACTTCTGCCTTTACTTTAAAGTGAAACAATAAACATGAAAAATTCCTTTTAATATACTGTAGTGCCTGTGGGGTCCCCTTAGTCTGCCTGTAAAGTGGCGCATCTGTACCATGTATAGAGCCCACTGCAGCAAAATTTTCATTTATAAAGGCAAAAAAATTAAATTTTCCCTGCAAGCTTTCTTTATTTTACAAACAATGGCTTAGGGACCCAGTCTGTATGATGATGCCACAATTTATTGCACTCAGAACAAGATTAGAGATTTTTGTTGGTTAAATTCTGGTGTCTGTTTCGCAGACTTTGGATAAAAGTAACAGGTGTGGAAACATTGGGCTTTGGGTGTTGGTGGTGCCATCATACCATAAACATATAGAGGTACTGACCTCAGATCTCATATTTACACTAAAATGTAATAAAAAATGAAATAAAAATGATTCTTTAAGAGCATTGGGTGGAAATGGTGTTTGATGTCGCTTCTGCTCTTCAATGCTATGGAGCCGAGCGGGGGCCATCTTCCCCTCACTCGGCATCCAGGCAGTGAGGGGAGCAGATGCGATCGTCTCCGCCGCTACCGACGGCTTCGATAAGCGACGGAGACGACCCTCTCCCGACACCGATAAAAGTGATCTTATGGCGAATCAGCCGCAGAGACCACTTTTATCTTAAAGAGAAACGCATGCCATTCCTGAAAATACCAGGGTTATAGCAGCTAACTGCTGCCATAACAATGGTATTTAGCGTCAAAGTACCAATGTACGAGTACGGCGATTTGCGTGAAGTGGTTAAAGAGTTAAAGCAGTTGTAAACCGTGGCTGTGTTGCTTGTAAAAAAAAAACACCCGCAAGGCAATGGCATAATGTGCTAGTATGCATCGCATGCTAGCACATTATGAAATACTCACCTTGGAACTAAGCCCTCCAGTGCTGTGCTGTCACCGCTGAAAGGGCTGATGTGATGCTCCGGCTATGTGATTGGATACATCCCTCCCGCGCATGCGTGCAGGAACCCTCCATTCCGTCAAGAAGCGATTAAGGTCTGGCAGGACCTTCAGAGCGGATGCGCCGGTGACATAACTGTCTGCATCCAGGGTGAATATCTCCTAAACGGTGCACGTTTAGGAGATATTAATTTTACCTACAGGTAAGCCTTATTATAAGCTTACCTGTAGGTAAAAATGACCAGGCGGTGTTTACTAACACTTTAAAGAGTTCTTTGTTAAATAATTCAGATTTTGAGTGAATTATATATATATATATATATATATATATATATATATATATATATATATATACCTGTATTTTATTTTGCAAGTCTACAAGCAGAGAAGAGCCCCCATCCGCTGTCACAGGGTGCAGGAGGGGGACTGCTGGAGTATGTTATGTTACACCCTAAATATGTGAACTTATCGCTCAAGCTTTAAATTTTCAGGTCTTTTTTTTTCATCAAAGCAATTGGTTTAGCCTGGAATTCTATTTTAAATAGACTAAAAAATAAAAAAATGTTTTGGGGTTTTGAACCCGATAAAAAAAACACTATACAATTTTGGTACTTCACTGTGTCTAAAACCAGTATTTCTTGACCTTTTTTCAGTCGAGGCACCTTTTAAAATTATGGAAAATCTCGAAGCACCCTCACAAATTATGGACAGTCTTGAGGCACCCTTTAAAATTATGGCAGTCTTGAGGCACCCCATCCGAAAATATAAAAACTATTCTAATAGTTTTACATAATGCAGCAGTATCCACACATGTAGGACACCAAAGGTTAGAGATGCAAGTTGGTACTGACTAGGGATGGGCCCGGTGCTCGATTCGAACCCACGTTCGAATCGAGCACCGGGCGTTCGCTCGCTCGGCGAGCCCAGAACTATTTGGGCCGTTCGCATCACATTCGTGTGATGCGAGCGGCCCCGCAAAGCATTGCGGCCGGCGCGGCCGGCGCAGTGCATTGCTGGCTGATGATTGGCCAAGCATGCACTGTGACCCCGCATGCTTGGCCAATCACAGCGCCGGAAACTCGGAGAGCAATAATTGGCTACAGGCAGGACGCCTGTAGCCAATTAAAGCTCAGGGGCTTTGGTACACGCCCCACCATTTAAAAGGCCCCCACGCCGTCGGCCCTGGTCACATGAGTTCCGGCTTTAGGAGAGATCAGTCTGCTGATTCTGTCTTTGCTTGATTGCTACTGAAAGATTTGCTCTTCTTTGCTAAACCATTGGCTATTTCTTTGCTAAACCATTGCTACCTAAGTCATTGATCGTTCATTGCTGCTGATTGCACAGTTAGTGTGTTATTAGCTGCTGCTGGGGATTAGTCTGGTGCGTGCTTACTGTTGGTACAGTATTGCAGTAGTACCAACCGCAGTGCTGTTAGCACAGCATTGCACCCCAACAGCACCCATAGGACTTCTAGTGTGTTAGTGGCAGCAAACAGAGCTCCTATATTTTCTTCTCAGCAGCACCCATAGGACTTCTAGTGTGTTAGTGGCAGCAAACAGAGCTATATTTTCTTCTCAGCAGCACCCATAGGACTTCTAGTGTGTTAGTGGCAGGCAGCACACAGAGCTCCTATATTTTCTTCTCAGCAGCACCCATAGGACTTCTAGTGTGTTAGTGGCAGCAAACAGATCTCCTATCTTCTCTTCTCAGCAGCACCCATAGGACTTCTAGTGTGTTAGTGGCAGCAAACAGAGCTCCTATATTTTCTTCTCAGAAGCACCCATAGGACTTCTAGTGTGTTAGTGGCATCACACAGAGCTCCTATATTTTCTTCTCAGCAGCACCCATAGGACTTCTAGTGTGTTAGTGGCAGGCAGCACACAGAGCTCCTATATTTTCTTCTCAGCAGCACCCATAGGACTTCTAGTGTGTTAGTGGCAGCAAACAGATCTCCTATATTTTCTTCTCAGCAGCACCCATAGGACTTCTAGTGTGTTAGTGGCAGCAAACAGAGCTCCTATATTTTCTTCTCAGAAGCACCCATAGGACTTCTAGTGTGTTAGTGGCATCACACAGAGCTCCTATATTTTCTTCTCAGCAGCACCCATAGGACTTCTAGTGTGTTAGTGGCATCACACAGAGCTCCTATATTTTCTTCTCAGCAGCACCCATAGGACTTCTAGTGTGTTAGTGGCATCACACAGAGCTCCTATATTTTCTTCTCAGCAGCACCCATAGGACTTCTAGTGTGTTAGTGGCAGGCAGCACACAGAGCTCCTATATTTTCTTCTCAGCAGCACCCATAGGACTTCTAGTGTGTTAGTGGCAGCAAACAGAGCTCCTATATTTTCTTCTCAGAAGCACCCATAGGACTTCTAGTGTGTTAGTGGCATCACACAGAGCTCCTATATTTTCTTCCCAGCAGCACCCATAGGACTTCTAGTGTGTTAGTGGCATCACACAGAGCTCCTATATTTTCTTCTCAGCAGCACCCATAGGACTTCTAGTGTGTTAGTGGCATCACACAGAGCTCCTATATTTTCTTCTCAGCAGCACCCATAGGACTTCTAGTGTGTTAGTGGCAGGCAGCACACAGAGCTCCTATATTTTCTTCTCAGCAGCACCCATAGGACTTCTAGTGTGTTAGTGGCAGCAAACAGATCTCCTATATTTTCTTCTCAGCAGCACCCATAGGACTTCTAGTGTGTTAGTGGCAGCAAACAGAGCTCCTATATTTTCTTCTCAGAAGCACCCATAGGACTTCTAGTGTGTTAGTGGCAGGCAGCACACAGAGCTCCTATATTTTCTTCTCAGCAGCACCCATAGGACTTCTAGTGTGTTAGTGGCAGCAAACAGATCTCCTATATTTTCTTCTCAGCAGCACCCATAGGACTTCTAGTGTGTTAGTGGCAGCAAACAGAGCTCCTATATTTTCTTCTCAGAAGCACCCATAGGACTTCTAGAGTGTTAGTGGCATCACACAGAGCTCCTATAGTTTCTTCTCAGCAGCACCCATAGGACTTCTAGTGTGTTAGTGGCAGGCAGCACACAGAGCTCCTATATTTTCTTCTCAGCAGCACCCATAGGACTTCTAGTGTGTTAGTGGCATCACACAGAGCTCCTATATTTTCTTCTCAGCAGCACCCATAGGACTTCTAGTGTGTTAGTGGCAGCACACAGAGCTCCTATATTTTCTTGACAGCAGCACACATATTTTACCTATTGTGTCAGCAGCACCCATAGGACTTCTAGTTTGTTAGTGGCAGCACACAGAGCTCCTATATTTTCTTCTCAGCAGCACACATAGGACTTCTAGTGTGTTAGTGGCAGCACACAGAGCTCCTATATTTTCTTGACAGCAGCACACATATTTTACCTATTGTGTCAGCAGCACCCATAGGACTTCTAGTGTGTTAGTGGCAGCACACAGAGCTCCTATATTTTCTTGACAGCAGCACACATATACTACCTATTGTGTCAGCAGCACCCATAGGACTTCTAGTGTGTTAGTGGCAGCACACAGAGCTCCTATATTTTCTTATCAGCAGCACCCATAGGACTTCTAGTGTGTTAGTGGCAGCACACAGAGCTCCTATATTTTCTTGACAGCAGCACATATATTTTACCTATTGTGTCAGCAGCACCTATAGGACTTCTAGTGTGTTAGTGGCAGCACACAGAGCTCCTATATTTTCTTGACAGCAGCACACATATACTACCTATTGTGTCAGCAGCACCCATAGGACTTCTAGTGTGTTAGTGGCAGCACACAGAGCTCCTATATTTTCTTGACAGCAGCACACATATACTACCTATTGTGTCAGCAGCACCCATAGGACTTCTAGTGTGTTAGTGGCAGCACACAGAGCTCCTATATTTTCTTGTCAGCAGCACACATAGTACCTATAGTGTGTTAGTGTCAGCACCCATAGGACCTACAGTGTGTTGTGAGCACACATAGGAGCTCTATTTTTATACTATATACACTACCGACTACAATGGCTGGAAGACCGCCAAGGAGAGGCAGAGCATGCCGAGGCAAGAACACAGGGCAGGCAGGCTCTGTTTCAAGAGACAACAGTGCTGGCCGTGGACGTGGTCGTGCATCGTCATCAGCACGTGGCCATGGGACACGCTTGTCTTTGTTTTCGGCAGCTGGACATGTGGAGCCGCATCATGCCGAAGGCTTGGTAGAATGGATGACCAAGCCCTCCTCATCCTCCTCTCTCACCCAGGCTCAGGGTACTGGCAGAGCAGCTGCCAACGCATACTCAATGGCATCATCAGCCACCCCTTCCCTAGACCCACCATGTCCTCCTGAGGAGTCCCCCGAACTGTTTGAGCACAGTGTTGGGTACATGCTCCAGGAGGATGCCCAACGATTCGAAGGCTCGGATGATGATACCCAGCTTGAGGAAGGCAGTAGTGTGCGCGCAGAGAGAGGGGATGCTGAAGGACAGCAATCTGGCAGTACTGTTCCACCAGCTGCAGCTTACTGCCAGGTTTGCTCTAGTGGTGAAGAGGGAGGGGATGATGAGGTCACTGACTCCACGTGGGTGCCTGAAGGGAGAGAGGAGGAGGAGGAGGAGGATGCGGCGTCACATGTCCAACGAGGCAGGATGCCCCCTGGAGGCCAGCTAGAGGCCAGCACAGCAACTGTACCACACCGCAGAGCTCCGCCTGTGCAGGGCGCTGCCTCTGCACGTTATCACAAAAGTTCTTTGGTGTGGGCCTTTTTTGAGACGAGTGCATCAGATCGCACCACTGCTATTTGCAATATTTGTCTCAAGCGTATCTCGCGTGGCCAATACATCAGCCGCTTGGGCACCACAAGCATGAGCAGACATATGTCGACCTGCCATGCAGCTCGTTGGCAAGCACACATAAAAGACCCACACCAAAGAACAAAGCGGACCTCTCCTTGCTCCTCATCAGCTGGGATCTCCATCCCCACTATATCTTCAGTCCTCTCTGAAAGCTGCTCTGAGAGGACTGAAGGTGTAGAATTAGGTGTGTCACAGCCAAGTACTTGCAGTACACAGACGTCCGATTGTAGCAGGCAAATTTCCCTGCCCCAGCTGCTGGACCGTCAAAAGAAGTATACTCCCAGCCATCCACATGCCCAGCGGTTGAATGCTAGCTTGGCTAAATTTCTAGCACTTCAACTGCTGCCTTTTCAGTTGGTAGACTCGGCCCCCTTCCGTGAGTTTGTTCAATGTGCGGTTCCTCAGTGGCAGGTTCCCAAACGCCACTTTTTCTCACGGAAGGCGATTCCGTCTCTCTACCGGCATGTGGAAGGCAATGTCCATGCCTCGCTGGACAGGGCGGTCAGCGGTAAGGTGCATATTACCGCTGACTCATGGTCCAGCAGGCATGGACAGGGACGTTATCTTTCTTTCACGGCCCATTGGGTCACTCTATTGGCAGCTGGGAGGGATGCAGGACAAGGTGCAGTAGTGTTGGAGGTTGTTCCGCCACCACGCCTCCAAAATGCTACTACTGGTTGTGACACACCTCTCTAATCCACCCCCTCCTCTTCTTCTTCCTCCAGTGCTCTGTCCTCGGAACCAGCGGTGCTCCGTAGGCGTACAAGGGGCTACGCGAGTACGCAGGCAAAAAGATGCCATGCCGTGCTTGCGCTGGTGTGTTTGGGGGACAGGAGCCACACTGGGGCAGAGGTTCTGGAAGCTCTGCAGGGGCAGGCCGAGTGGTGGTTGACGCCACGCCAGCTTAAGCCAGGAATGGTGGTTTCTGACAATGGCACCAACCTCCTCTCCGCCCTGCGACAGGGGCAGCTCACCCATGTGCCCTGTATGGCTCACGTCCTCAACCTGGTGGTGCAGCGGTTCTTGGGCAGGTTCCCAGGCTTACAGGATGTCCTGAGGCAGGCCAGGAAAGTCTGTGTGCATTTCCGCCGATCTTATAATGCCAGTGCTCGCTGACTGAGCTGCAAAAGGAGCTGAACCTGCCCAAGAACCGCCTAATATGTGACATGCCCACCAGGTGGAACTCAACGTTGGCCATGCTGCAGCGACTGCACACGCAGCAGAGGGCCATCAATGAGTACCTTTGCGACTACGGCACCAGGACAGGGTCAGGGGAGCTTGGCTTTTTTTCCCCACGCCAGTGGAGCATGATCAGGGATGCATGCACTGTCCTCTCACCAATTGAGGAGGCCACGAGGATGGTGAGCAGTGACAGTGCATGCATCATTGACACTGTACCTCTTGTCCACCTGTTGGAGCATACGCTGCGTGGGATAATGGACAGGGCACTTGAGGCAGAACAGAGGCAGGAAGAGGAGGACTTCCTTGCCTCTCAAGGCCCCCTTTATCCAGACAGTGTTCCTTCTGTCCCACCCATCACACAGGAAGAGGATGAGGATGAGGAGGAGGAGGAGGAGGATTGTGCGAGCATGGAGGTGGAGCCTGGCACTCAGCATCAGCAGCAGCAGTCTTTTAGGGATGATGTACAGTCCCAACAAACCAGTGGACTTGTACGTGGCTGGGAGGAGGTGGCTGGCGATCATGTCATCCTCAGTGACCCAGAAGACTCCGGACCGAATGCCTCAGCTAACCTACGCTGCATGGCCTCCCTGATCCTGCAAAGCTTGCGGAAGGATCCTCGTGTTCTTCAGATCAAGGAGAGGGACCATTACTGGCTGGCCACTCTCCTTGATCCACGGTACATCCTTATCTTGCCGTCGCACAGGGAGCAGAGGATGAGACATCTCAGGGAGGCCTTGCAGAAAGGTCTGTGCAACGCGTTTCCAGAAACTGGGATGTTACAAACTCCTGGTCCTGGACGACGAGTTGCTGAGGCTTCGGTCAGTAGAAGAAGGAGCGGTGGGGAAGGTGGACGTCTGACCGATGCGTTCAGACAACTTTTTAGTCCGCAGCCCCAAGGTATGATCGGTTCCAGCAACCATCGCCAGCGTCTGATATACATGGTTCAGGAATACCTAGGGGCAAGGTCAGACTTGGACACCTTTCCCACAGAAAATCCTCTGGCTTACTGGATCCTGAGGATGAATCACTGGCCAGAGCTTGCACAGTATGCAATTGAGCTACTGGCCTGTCCTGCATCCAGCGTTCTTTCCGAACGCACATTCAGTGCTGCTGGAGGATTTGTCACCGATCATAGGGTGCGCCTGTCCACCGACTCGGTTGATCGACTGACCTTCATAAAAATGAATCAGTCTTGGATCACCACCAGCTACCAGGCACCTGAAGCGGATATAACTGAATAATTTATAATGTCACATCCCTTCAAGACTGCCTATGCTGATGCTGAGTGACTGTCCTGTTATGTTCACTGACTATCCTCTTCCTCCTCCTCAATGATCCATGCCACCACACCAGTGCCTAAGGCACAATTTTTCAGCCCCTGTATAACAGGGGCGTGTACTTACAATTTTTTTAAAAAAGATGCTTCGCAACAGGTGTGACTGCTGTGCTCCAAGTACAGTATCTGTGAGGGGTTGCAGTGTTGTGGCACCAGCACCAGTGCCTAAGGCACAATTTTTCAGCCCCTGTTGGGGCGTGTAATTACAATTTTTAGGCAATGCTTTGCAACAGGTCTCATTGCTGTGCTCAGAGTACAGTATCTGTGAGGGGTTGCAGTGTTGTGGCACCAGCACCAATGCCTAAGGCACAATTTTTCAGCCCCTGTATAACAGGGGCGTGTAATTACAATTTTACAATTTTTTAAAAAGATGCTTCGCAACAGGTGTGACTGTTGTGCTCCAAGTACAGTATCTGTGAGGGGTTGCAGTGTTGTGGCACCAGTGCCTAAGGCACAATTTTTCAGCCCCTGTTGGGGCGTGTAATTACAATTTTTAGGCAATGCTTTGCAACAGGTCTCATTGCTGTGCTAAGAGTACAGTATCTGTCAGGGGTTGCAGTGTTGTGGCACCAGCACCAATGCCTAAGGCACAATTTTTCAGCCCCTGTTTAACAGGGGCGTGTAATTACAAATCTTGATCTAATAGTTCACAGCAGGGCCCATTCCTGCGCCCACCAAGAGTAACTATGAGGGCCTACAGTCTTGTGGCAACACCGTCCACCACCACCACCACCACCAAAGGCCCAATTTTTCTGCCCTGTTCAACAGGTGCATGCAATTACAAATCTTGATCTAATAACTCACAGCAGGGCCCATTCCTGCACCCACCAAGAGTAACTGTGAGGGCTTACAGTCTTGTGGCAACACCGTCTACCACCACCACCACCACCACCAAAGGCCCAATTTTTCTGCCCGGTTCAACAGGTGCATGCAAGTACAAATCTTGATCTATTAACTCACAGCAGGGCCCATTCCTGTGCCCACCAGTCTTGTGGCTACACCAACATCTAATAGGGCAAATTTCTGCAGAGTATATACGGCAGGCCCCTACTTTCAAACATCCAACTTACAAACGACTCCTACTTGCAAACGGAAAGAGAAAACAGGAAGTGAGAGGAAATCTACCCCTAGGAAGGGAAATTCTATCCTGTTAGATTTCATTTGGGAAAAAGGTATCTCCTCTCTACTGATGCTTTATCACCAATCCTTGTTTCAATTAAAACCCCACTTTTCCAAAAACATTTGTCATTGGGACGGAAAGTGAGGTGACATGTTCTGAACAGATGTGCAAAGACAGCAAATGTTACAGGGGTGATAACCCCTCCCTATTTTCTCCAAAAAGCTTAAAAATAATTTTTTTTGGGATGGAGCTACACTTCATATTGTACCTGTTCAGATTCTACTTAAGAACAAACCTACAGTCCGTGTCTTGTTTGCACCACCTATATAGTGCTGTTCAGAGTATATAGGGTTGTAGGTATAGGGTTTTATTTTGGGTGCGGGGTCCCCCTTAATATCCATACAAGACCCAAAGGGGCTGGGGTGGGGGGGGGGGGGGTGATGGGGTAGCCATGCCATTTTTCTCAAGGATTTTCAGCCATATGGCGGCCAGGACAAGACATGACATTAAAGCCTATGTGTGTGTGTGTCCCTCGCGCTACTCGGAGTATATAAAAGTGAATAAATAAGTGGTGCTCTGCTGCAAAATGTGTTGTGTTCACAAATACACAAAATAGTAATAAATAAAGAAAGAATTTCGCGCAATATATAGCTAAAATTAAAGTGCAATAGGAATATTCCAATAGTAAGATACTACTGGTACAATAATACAATACTCATAAACATCAATGTCTACATAAAGTAGTACATAAAGTGACAGGTGCATATGTGCAAAACCATAAGAGTACCATATAAGGTGCTGTGAGATGCAAATAAAAATAAAAATAATTCAAACAATCGAATGAATTCAAACAATTACCGTGCATTCAAATGCTAAAGTGCTGTGCCATTAGATGGTTACTGAGAAGAGTCAAATAATGGATGAGTAATCAATGTCAGATGAATGGTTAATAATGCTAGTAGAAAAAATATTAAACAAATAAATAGAAAATTGAATAGATAAATAAATAAATAAATCTATATATATAGTCCCAGGTTGGATAAAATATATATGAATAAAACAGTGTCCAAGTTAATCCATCCGGTCCTGATGGTATATTTAGTCAGGTACCGTATTCGCTTCAATTAGGCAGTAATTATATATTCCGTTCATTCAGGTTATCAGCATTGACTGCATGATATAAATATTAAATCCTGTATGTTTTCTGCAGCGGGTACTTGGTCCTGATTTTCATACACTTCAATCCAATCACTAGTCTCTCAAAACTCTCACCTCAAATCTGAAAGATTGTAGCTTTTCGGGCATATCCTATAGCCCCATGGATTGTGGATACTGGTTGTTCTGCATAAAACTGGTTAGAGTAAAAAACTTCTCCTTTAAGGGCGTTTGCAATCTTGATTCCTGCAGTGCTCAGTGTCAAAACAAGACAAAGGGCAAAGAAACAAGAAAGGGAAGCCTCCACTAGTATAGTATCTTGATTAAATATGGGCAAGTTTATTAAAGTACAGTGGGTGGACTCTTACATTAAAATCAAGGTTTAAAAGCAAAAAAACGGCATAGACATGTATAGAAATAAATATCTCCTAGGCGTTCTCAGCGCCTTCTCACGTCTCACGTCTCCTCTGCCTGCGGCCACTCCCTACGCGTTACGACACGTCACGTGTCTTCATCTGGGGAACCGGATTGGCTAATTAGGCTTTGTTTATATTACGTGTAACCGGAAGTTGGTATTCGGCCATCTTAGTTATGGTCAAGTGTTTACTAGGCGGCGGCCATTTTACCGGTGGGTTGGTTATTGGGGCGGATATGTATTGCGTTCCACCTGTGCGTTCCACCTCTATATTCCACCGTTATGGCAGCCATTATCCTGTGGATTTGTGGGTTGTTAAAACAAGCATGTTTTCAACAATGCGTTCCACCTCTGCGTTCCACCATTATAGCGGCCATTATCTTGTAGATAAGTTGGTGGTTAAAGTTATTTACCGGGAATATTATTATGTAATATTAATACATCCCGGGACTTAATGATGTCATGATCATGTTATACTATCCTCCCCTGGGTAAAATGTATATGTTAGTAAAGGCCACATATATTCCATGTAAGTAGTAATATACATCTACAATGTATATAGATTACTCCTAATGGTGGTGGTTAAAATGCCATAAATAGACCTTAAAGAAAAAATAGCTATAAAAAGGATAATAGTGTTAAAATGGATAATGTCCTATATGTAAATGATCTATTTGGTCCCAGTTTATAGATACTGATATTTCTACAGTTGAACACATAGTTCAATACTGGATAATATCCTGTATATGGAGGGTCTATTTATTCCCAATATTACCAAGTCATCAGACATGGTGTGGATAAAATAGGTGCCAAAGCTATAGTACATTAAAAATATATAAATAATTAAAATTATTAATAAAATCAGAAGTGTATAGAGTACCCCATCAACAATATGCGATATTCTACCAGATGTACCATAGGTACATAATCAGGATAATATCTAGATATGGTCTCCAGAATGTTAGAGTGAGAGAAAGCCTTGAGGTACCTTCAACTAACAATATAGTACATATAAAAACATATAAAAGCAATCCATCATATTTAATCCATGCATATAGTAAGACAAAGGCAGGTCGACCTCTCTATAAATTGTGTGCATATGTAAGTATTATGATGGATCGTGTAAGAAAGTGCTATAGAATGTTTATATGGAGGCATATTTTTTGTGATGTTATTTCATCCATTAACTTTTTGTATGTATTAATATGGGTATATGTATACTGGCTCCTTCTTTCGGAGTACATGTTCCAGAATTATTCAGAAGTTGCTTAAAAAACAGTTCAGATCGAACTCGACATTGAGCCCTCCAGGGGTGAGAGTACGCATGGTGTGAATCCATCTCGATTCTTTTTGGCTGATTGTTCGTATTTTGTGACTGCCTCTCCATGCTTTGTTGTATTTCTCTATTCCCCAAAATTGCAGGGAAGATGGATCTTTGTTGTGTTTTAGAGCAAAGTGTTTTGACACGTTATGTTTAGGGAACCCGCGCCTGATATTTCGCACATGTTCCTCTATTCTTACTTTCAGTGCCCTTTTTGTTCTTCCCACATATTGGAGATTGCAACTGCATTGTAGTACATACACAACTCCCTCTGTATTGCAGCCTATAAAATCTCTTATTTTATGAGTTTGTCCCGTGTTGATGGCTGTAAAATCCATTCTCTTTTTTTGGGGTTTTTGTGTATGTCTACAAGCATAACAGTTGCGACAGGGATAGAATCCCTTCCCTGAAAAAAATGTAAAAGTTGGTTTTGATGGCGGTTCTACTACCGATTTTACTACTAGGTCCCTAATAGTAGGGGCTCTAGTGTAAATTATGTTTGGTTTCTGTGGTAGTATAGTTTTTAGATCTTTATCCCTCTTCAGGATGTGCCAATGTCTCTCTATTAGCTTGGCTACATCTTTATGCTGTATGTTGTAGTCCAGGATCAGGCAGGGCGCCTCATTTTGGTAACTTTTTTTTGGTTTATTCTGAAGCATAATTGTTCTGTCCATTTTGCTTACATCCTGTATTTGTTTCTCTATCCATTGTTCGTCGTATCCTTTTGTTTTGAATCTTTCACCTATTTGTTTTGCCTGGATTTGGTAGTCTTCTTCTTTCGTGCAGTTGCGTTTTAGTCTTATCAGTTGCCCCTTTGGTATGTTGTATAACCATGGTTTGTGGTGGCAACTGTTAAGTGAGAGGTAGCTGTTGGTGTCTACATTTTTGAAGAACGTTTTAGTTACTATTTTATTTCCATCCAGACTGATTTTCAAGTCTAGAAAGTCCACCTCTTTTTCATCGATTTTCCATACCAGTTTGATATTATTTTCATTTTCGTTTAGTTGCGTAAGAAATACTTCTAACGCATTTCTGTCCCCGTTCCACACGATAATTACATCATCGATGTATCTTTTATACAGAGTAAGTTCTGCTGGGGTGTCCTTATATATTGTTTCTTCTTCCCATTGGGCCATGAATGCATTTGCCACTCCCGGGGCAAATTTGGCACCCATGGCAATGCCTATGGCCTGTTTGTAATAGGTCTGGTTGTGCCAAAAGTAGTTGTACTTGAGGCAGAAATCCAGACATTTGATGAGGTATTTTCTTTGTTTACATATATAATTGCTGTAATTCCTCAAAAGCCATTTAGTAGCTGAACATGCATTGTGGTGTTGTACTATCGTGTATAACGATGTGACATCTGCTGTCGCTAATATGGTCCTCCCCTCCAATACTGGTGTTGTCTCTAAGAGTTGTAATATATGTTTGGTGTCTTTGAGGTAGGCTTTCGTCTGTTGTACAACAGACGAAAGCCTACCTCAAAGACACCAAACATATATTACAACTCTTAGAGACAACACCAGTATTGGAGGGGAGGACCATATTAGCGACAGCAGATGTCACATCGTTATACACGATAGTACAACACCACAATGCATGTTCAGCTACTAAATGGCTTTTGAGGAATTACAGCAATTATATATGTAAACAAAGAAAATACCTCATCAAATGTCTGGATTTCTGCCTCAAGTACAACTACTTTTGGCACAACCAGACCTATTACAAACAGGCCATAGGCATTGCCATGGGTGCCAAATTTGCCCCGGGAGTGGCAAATGCATTCATGGCCCAATGGGAAGAAGAAACAATATATAAGGACACCCCAGCAGAACTTACTCTGTATAAAAGATACATCGATGATGTAATTATCGTGTGGAACGGGGACAGAAATGCGTTAGAAGTATTTCTTACGCAACTAAACGAAAATGAAAATAATATCAAACTGGTATGGAAAATCGATGAAAAAGAGGTGGACTTTCTAGACTTGAAAATCAGTCTGGATGGAAATAAAATAGTAACTAAAACGTTCTTCAAAAATGTAGACACCAACAGCTACCTCTCACTTAACAGTTGCCACCACAAACCATGGTTATACAACATACCAAAGGGGCAACTGATAAGACTAAAACGCAACTGCACGAAAGAAGAAGACTACCAAATCCAGGCAAAACAAATAGGTGAAAGATTCAAAACAAAAGGATACGACGAACAATGGATAGAGAAACAAATACAGGATGTAAGCAAAATGGACAGAACAATTATGCTTCAGAATAAACCAAAAAAAAGTTACCAAAATGAGGCGCCCTGCCTGATCCTGGACTACAACATACAGCATAAAGATGTAGCCAAGCTAATAGAGAGACATTGGCACATCCTGAAGAGGGATAAAGATCTAAAAACTATACTACCACAGAAACCAAACATAATTTACACTAGAGCCCCTACTATTAGGGACCTAGTAGTAAAATCGGTAGTAGAACCGCCATCAAAACCAACTTTTACATTTTTTTCAGGGAAGGGATTCTATCCCTGTCGCAACTGTTATGCTTGTAGACATACACAAAAACCCCAAAAAAAGAGAATGGATTTTACAGCCATCAACACGGGACAAACTCATAAAATAAGAGATTTTATAGGCTGCAATACAGAGGGAGTTGTGTATGTACTACAATGCAGTTGCAATCTCCAATATGTGGGAAGAACAAAAAGGGCACTGAAAGTAAGAATAGAGGAACATGTGCGAAATATCAGGCGCGGGTTCCCTAAACATAACGTGTCAAAACACTTTGCTCTAAAACACAACAAAGATCCATCTTCCCTGCAATTTTGGGGAATAGAGAAATACAACAAAGCATGGAGAGGCAGTCACAAAATACGAACAATCAGCCAAAAAGAATCGAGATGGATTCACACCATGCGTACTCTCACCCCTGGAGGGCTCAATGTCGAGTTCGATCTGAACTGTTTTTTAAGCAACTTCTGAATAATTCTGGAACATGTACTCCGAAAGAAGGAGCCAGTATACATATACCCATATTAATACATACAAAAAGTTAATGGATGAAATAACATCACAAAAAATATGCCTCCATATAAACATTCTATAGCACTTTCTTACACGATCCATCATAATACTTACATATGCACACAATTTATAGAGAGGTCGACCTGCCTTTGTCTTACTATATGCATGGATTAAATATGATGGATTGCTTTTATATGTTTTTATATGTACTATATTGTTAGTTGAAGGTACCTCAAGGCTTTCTCTCACTCTAACATTCTGGAGACCATATCTAGATATTATCCTGATTATGTACCTATGGTACATCTGGTAGAATATCGCATATTGTTGATGGGGTACTCTATACACTTCTGATTTTATTAATAATTTTAATTATTTATATATTTTTAATGTACTATAGCTTTGGCACCTATTTTATCCACACCATGTCTGATGACTTGGTAATATTGGGAATAAATAGACCCTCCATATACAGGATATTATCCAGTATTGAACTATGTGTTCAACTGTAGAAATATCAGTATCTATAAACTGGGACCAAATAGATCATTTACATATAGGACATTATCCATTTTAACACTATTATCCTTTTTATAGCTATTTTTTCTTTAAGGTCTATTTATGGCATTTTAACCACCACCATTAGGAGTAATCTATATACATTGTAGATGTATATTACTACTTACATGGAATATATGTGGCCTTTACTAACATATACATTTTACCCAGGGGAGGATAGTATAACATGATCATGACATCATTAAGTCCCGGGATGTATTAATATTACATTATAATATTCCCGGTAAATAACTTTAACCACCAACTTATCTACAAGATAATGGCCGCTATAATGGTGGAACGCAGAGGTGGAACGCATTGTTGAAAACATGCTTGTTTTAACAACCCACAAATCCACAGGATAATGGCTGCCATAACGGTGGAATATAGAGGTGGAACGCACAGGTGGAACGCAATACATATCCGCCCCAATAACCAACCCACCGGTAAAATGGCCGCCGCCTAGTAAACACTTGACCATAACTAAGATGGCCGAATACCAACTTCCGGTTACACGTAATATAAACAAAGCCTAATTAGCCAATCCGGTTCCCCAGATGAAGACACGTGACGTGTCGTAACGCGTAGGGAGTGGCCGCAGGCAGAGGAGACGTGAGACGTGAGAAGGCGCTGAGAACGCCTAGGAGATATTTATTTCTATACATGTCTATGCCGTTTTTTTGCTTTTAAACCTTGATTTTAATGTAAGAGTCCACCCACTGTACTTTAATAAACTTGCCCATATTTAATCAAGATACTATACTAGTGGAGGCTTCCCTTTCTTGTTTCTTTGCCCTTTGTCTTGTTTTGACACTGAGCACTGCAGGAATCAAGATTGCAAACGCCCTTAAAGGAGAAGTTTTTTACTCTAACCAGTTTTATGCAGAACAACCAGTATCCACAATCCATGGGGCTATAGGATATGCCCGAAAAGCTACAATCTTTCAGATTTGAGGTGAGAGTTTTGAGAGACTAGTGATTGGATTGAAGTGTATGAAAATCAGGACCAAGTACCCGCTGCAGAAAACATACAGGATTTAATATTTATATCATGCAGTCAATGCTGATAACCTGAATGAACGGAATATATAATTACTGCCTAATTGAAGCGAATACGGTACCTGACTAAATATACCATCAGGACCGGATGGATTAACTTGGACACTGTTTTATTCATATATATTTTATCCAACCTGGGACTATATATATAGATTTATTTATTTATTTATCTATTCAATTTTCTATTTATTTGTTTAATATTTTTTCTACTAGCATTATTAACCATTCATCTGACATTGATTACTCATCCATTATTTGACTCTTCTCAGTAACCATCTAATGGCACAGCACTTTAGCATTTGAATGCACGGTAATTGTTTGAATTCATTCGATTGTTTGAATTATTTTTATTTTTATTTGCATCTCACAGCACCTTATATGGTACTCTTATGGTTTTGCACATATGCACCTGTCACTTTATGTACTACTTTATGTAGACATTGATGTTTATGAGTATTGTATTATTGTACCAGTAGTATCTTACTATTGGAATATTCCTATTGCACTTTAATTTTAGCTATATATTGCGCGAAATTCTTTCTTTATTTATGACATTAAAGCCGCAAGTGGTTTTAAATGGCTTCTTTTTTTCCTTTACAAATGTCATTTTGTGCAAGGAGAGTTCTAAACACGGGAAACACATGCCACTTCACAGGCATACTTTAGACACCCCCCAGGTACCATATTTAAAGGAAAATTTCACTTTTTTTTGTTCACTTTATGCATCATTAAAATGACTGCTCCCGAAAAAACGCTAGTTTTTAAAACTTCTTTTTGCATTGATATATGTCCCCTGGGGCAGGACCCGGGCCCCCAAACCTGTTTTATGACATTAACATGCATATTGGCCGTTGTAATTAGCAATTTTGATTTTGAACGTTCGCGTCCATTATAACTAATAGGGTTCGAAAATTCGCGCGAACTTTCGGTCCGTTCGAAGGTTCTGGTGCGAACCGAACCCGGGGGTATTCGGCTCATCCCTAGTACTGACTAGTATTCCAATATTTGTATTCTTCCCCGGTTTTTCTCCATCACTCAGCTAATGTGATCCCAAAACTGATGGTCATAGGCAGGGGAGGGTCAAACAAGCATGCTGTGCAAGCGACTGACGCCCTCCTTATCAACTGATGATGTCATTGGTCGTTAGAAGGTCGGCAGCTAGAAGGTCATAATGGTGCACAATGAAAACCTGTGCCTTTGTGTAACAAAAAGGCAGGCTTCATCCACCGCCCCCTTGTATACAGTTTTGGACAATTTTTAAGCATTTGGCTGAGGCACCCCTGAAGAAACCTCAAGGCACACCAGGGTGGCTGGGCACCCTGTTTGAAAAGGGCTACTCTAAACTATGCCTCTTGATCTATTATAACCAACATTGCTGTATGTAAAATATCACCAGTGAAATTGCAAATAAAACTACAATTATGATGTTGTGTCAATCACCTCAACTTTACATCATCTTAATCTTGATAGTCAAAATAGAATTCCCACTGCAAGTCTGATTTAAAATTTTAAATGTTTAAATGTGCCAGTGATGATTAGAAAGTAATGAAGAATAATTATAAATAATTACACACAACATACAGTATAACTTTTGCAATTGTTTAGTGAGCATGCATATGGACTTATTGAAGCTTTTTCATTTGTCTAATTATAATATCAACTGTTTAACCACTTCCCGCCCGGTCAATAGCATATTGACGTCCGGGAAGTGGTTTCGTTATCCTGACTGGGCGTCATATGACGTCCTTCAGGATAAAATGCCGCAGCGCGCCCGTGGGGGCGCGCATCGCGGCGATCGGTGGAGCGGTGTGTCAGTCTGACACACCGCTACACTGATCTCGGTAAAGAGCCTCCGGCGGAGGCTCTTTACCACGTGATCAGCCGTGTCCAATCACGGCTGATCACGATGTCAACAGGAAAAGCCGGTGATCGGCTTTTCCTCACTCGCGTCTGACAGACGCGAGTAGAGGAGAGCCGATCGCGGCTCTCCTGACAGGGGGGGGTCTGCGCTGATTGTTTATCAGCGCAGCCCCCCTCAGATGCCCACACTGGACCACCAGGGACTCCACTAGGATCACCAGGGAAGTGGGCAACATGTGGATGGCCAGGTATGTACCCCCTGGCCATCCACATGTGCAAATGATGCCCAATCTGTGCCAGTCAGTGCCCACAAATGGGCACTGGCTGGCACCATCAAGTAGCAATCAGTGCCACCCATCACCCAGCAATGCCACCCATCAGTGTTATCAGTGCCACCCATCAGTGTAATCAGTGCCACCCATCAGTGTCCAGCAGTGCCACCTATCAGCGTCCATCCATGCCCATCAGTGCCCACCTATCAGTGCCCATCAGTGCCCATCCATGCCACCTATCCATGCCACCCATAAGTACCCATCAGTGCCACCCATAAGTGCCCATCAGTGCCGCCTATGAGTGCCCATCAGTGCCGCCTATGAGTGCCCATCAGTGCCACATATGAGTGCCCATCAGTGCCGCATACCAGTGCCACCTATCAGTGCCACCTATCAGTGCCCATCAGTGCCGCCTATCAGTGCCCATCATCAGTGGCCGTCAGTGCCACCTCATCAGTACCACCTCATTGGTGCCACCTCATCAGTGCCCATCAGTGCCGCCTTATCAGTGCCCGTCAGTGCAGCCATATCAGTGCCTATCATTGAAGAAGAAAACTTACTTATTTACAAAAAATTTAACAGAAACAAAGAAAAACTTGTTTTTTTTTTTCAAAATTTTTGGTCTTTTTTTATTTGTTGCGCAAAAAATAAAAATCGCAGAGGTGATCAAATACCACCAAAAGAAAGCTCTATTTGTGGGAACAAAATGATAAAAAATTTGTTTGGGTACAGTGTTGTATGACCGCGGAATTGTCATTCAAAGTGCAACAGTGCTGAAAGCTGAAAATTGGTCTGGGCGGGAAGGTGTCTAAGTGCCTGGTATTGAAGTGGTTAAATTCCCATTAAAAAATATTTGCATATATGGGCACCTTAAATATCCTTTCATTTACCATGCACTAGCTGTGTAACATAAAATTTTCCCTGCTCATGTTGGTAGATTAGGAAAAGCATGTCACATCAGTTCAACTATTTATCTAACATTCAGAATTAAAGCACTCCCTTCCCCCAATTGTTTTGCCTGATCTAGCTGAATATTTTATATGCTAATGTAAATTCTATTTTTGCTCCCCTCTGGATTTTAAGTGATTGTAATTGTTGCTCTTCAAAAGCCAAACAGATGATGATTGCAGCTTCATGAATATACCAAACGAAACCCAGCTTTGATTAAACCTGCTCATCCACTTCATAATTATCTCCATTTTGTCTTGCTAAGGAGAAGAAAGATGGCAAATACACTTCATTGAAAGCTACTTCAGTTATTTAAACATTGTTTTATGAAGGAAACAGGAGATGTTAAAAAAGAATAAATCAATTCTGTCCCTCACAGGAACAAAAAAAACGGAATTATGCCAACAGGACAATAAACATACCATCTGCACAGCTAAACGTTAGAAGAATTTCATGAAAAAACATATCTAATATGCAGGAGAAGTTTGAGTATTCAACCTTGAGCTTCTTGATCCTAACTGGTTTTAAAAGCCAATTTCTAGTGTCTTGACAGGAGTATAAAGTACATCTAAAACCAAGACGTATTTTTGGATAGTGTTAAAAACCCCTGCCCTGATTTTATTGCTTTCCCTTATTGGTGAGATTAAGGCCCTTTTCACACGAGGCGGACTCCGCTTGCACGGAGCCCGCATCTGTCCGTCGGCTCAGCGGGAGATCTCTCTGTTGTCATCCGCTGAGCCGGCGGATGACAAGCCTCTCTCCGCTCACTGAGCGGGGAGGGGCTTGCGAGCGCCGCTGGTCTCTATGGAGAGATTGGATGAAAACGGACATCATCAGATCTCACCCGATCCGCCAGCGACGGATCTGGACGTAGAGCCATCGTCTGCTTTTGGCGGATCGGACCGGGTCGGATGTCAGCGGACATGTCTCCGCTGACATCCGACGCTCCATAGGCTAACATGGAGCGCCCGTTCAGATCCGCCGTCAAAACTGACAGGCGGATCTGAACGGTCTGTCCATGTGAAAGGGGCCTAACCCTTACTATCTTCCCTCGAAACTACAGGTACAAAGTTCTAGTGACAGCTGTCTAAAAGGAGATTTCCCCTCACTTCGGGTGTAGTATCTAAGGCCTGGTTCACACATTTTTAAGTGCTTTTTGCATTTTGCAGATTTGCACTACAGAATGTGTTCCATAGGAAATCATGTTAAATAGACTGTAGTACAAATCTTCAAAATGCCAAAAAGCATTAAAAATGCCTAGGTGTGAACCAGGGGTAAGGCAGTGTTTTTCAACTCCAGTCCTCAAGGCGCCCCAACAGGTCATGTTTTCAGGATTTCCATCAGATGAAACAGCTGTGGTGATTACTAAGGCAGTGAAACTGATAAAATCACCTGTGCAAAATAATGTAAAGCCTGAAAACATGACCTATTGGGGTGCCTTAAGCCTAGGTTCACACAGCTACAGGATTGAAATGTTCAGCTTCATACCCGCATGTCAGTCCAACTTCGGGGGCAAATTCAGAGACATCTGTGCGGGTTCCTGCACAGATGTCTATACAAATCGCACCCGAAGTCGCCAAAAGTAGTACAGAACTACAGTCTACAGTACGTTGGGAATCGGTGCAGCACCGCAAAGTCTGTGTCGCACCAAATCGAATGATGCCATTGTCGGCAAAAGCTGCCGATTTGGCATGGGATTTGACATGTCAAATCCCATGCCAAATCACATATGACTAGGTTGATGACAAAACTGATCTAAGGAACAGGAAATCTTTCCAACAGGAAGCAGACACAAAAATGGTTTTAATCAGGACAGTCTTTATCCAGTACCTAAAAATTGCATTTAAATGTATTCTACATTTAAACTTCAGCCAAGATGGTTCTTTTTAATTTTGCATACTGAGTTAGAACCTTTGACAGTTTTTTTGCGGTCTGTGCCCTTATTTGGGAAATTATTCCTCACTAATATGGAACTAGACGTGAGGGAATATCTCCACACTTTCTATTTAACAGATCTCAGGTGAAATAAAAAATGTAAGGAGGTATTCCCCAATGGAGGCACAGACTGTAATAAAAACACATACTTTGGTAGAGAAAATGTATACAACCTGTTCCAAGATTTTATTGCTGTGTATTTTCCTTTAGAAAGATTGATCTTGAGGGAGGGATAGCCACGCCAGATATTTCAGTAAAAGATTGGTGCCACTACAGCAGCACTAAACAATGGGTTGACTTGGAACAATTTTTTTACTGATATCCCACTGTCGATACTGCCGTGGTGTCATGATCAGGTGTCTGTTTCAGTCAAAGCACACCCTACAATATGTCACACTTGGATTGTCTGTAAAAAGACGTTCTCCACAAGGCCTTTACATTCTGACTCCCTCTCCTCTTTTCTTAATACTAGACAATCCATCCTCACAACCTGGACTGGATGACCCTGGTTTAGGGATCTCATACAAGAGACCTTTAAGGTCCGTATCTTCATTACACTGGCACACACTGAAACAGTGAATGACCGACAGCCATTTGAGCCCTTTGGGATTTTGGCAGTTATCACGATTATCAAATTTTCTATGGTTACTGCCACCAGATTCTACTTTCTCCAGACCTTTATACAATTTGAAAAGGAATATGAACAGCAAGGCCCATTATGACACACAGTTTCAGTCATGTATAATTTACTCAATACTCCACCTGAAGATTCCAAACCTGCTTAGCGCTCTTAGTGGGAATTGGAGCTTTAGCTGACCCCTATACAACGGGATACAATTCTCCACTGCACACACAAAACTTCCCAATGCACTAAATATCAGGAATGGGGTAAAAAAAATCTACCCGTTAGTACAAGACCCCTTGGGTTCTACACATTGTTTCCTACTACCCAGACCTACATTGGAGATGCCATTCAGCTCCATGTACGATCCTATATATTTTTTGGTCATGCCCAACACTCTACAACTTCGGGCCTAAATTGGGAGACATTGAGCAAAAGTTCACTGGCTAGCACATACCATATGATCCAGATTTTTTTCTTACTCCATCATAATGACCTCCCCAAGACCAAGTATAATAGATCAGTACTTCCTCACATGATCAATGCTGCTAGGAGTTGCATCCCAGCTTACTGGACACAGTCTCAGACATCATTTATAACTACTTGGGCAAGTAAAAGTGGTTCTAAAGGCAGAAGATGTTTTATCTTAATGCATTCTATGCATTAAGATAAAATACCTTCTGTGTGCAGCAGCCCCTTCAGACCCCCTAATACTAACCTGAGCTCCCTCTCGATCCAGGGATATTTCACAAGAGCCATAAAGTTTCGGATACTCTCCCTCCTGATTGGCTGAGACACAGCAGTGAGCACCATTGGCTCCCGCTGCTGTCAATCAAAGTCAGTGAACCAATGAGAAGAGAGAGGGGGTGGTGGCCGAGCCACGGCTCCATGTTTGCTCTGGGAAGACTTGGCAGAAGGGAGGGACCTGGAGAGCCGACAAGGGACCTGAGAAGAGGAGGATCTGGCTGCTCTGTGCAAAACCACTGCACAGAGCAGTTAAGTATAACATGTTTGTTATTCTTAAACAACAAAAAATAAGTCTTTAGTATCACTTTAATGATATTGAATGCCTGATTGCTTTAGATAGAAGTGTCCATGAGAAATTTCATAAGACCTGGTTCTATTTTCAGGAATTTGCTGTTTCTGGACCTACTCCTTGGAAACTGAATTGCAGGAGGCTCAAAGGATCCCATTGACATGAGAGGACATCCCGATAATTTACCAAAACTACCTTTTTCAACCACATTTCTATCCCATTTTCTTTCCCTTTAATTTTCCTTTTTATAAAAGTGCTGCATACAGTAACCCTACCAACTTTTTTAATAATGTTCCACAGATATGTATGATTTGATGTGGTTTACTCATATTTGCTCTAAAATGATGCCATGTAATTTGTTATACGAGTGAGTCAAATGTGTTTTGTTGTGTTAATCTACGTGATGAATCATTATTGTGTTTATGTCAACGATGTGAAGCAGATTATTTGTAACTAACTGTGCCCTTCTTTATAAGAAAAAAGAAAAAGAAAGATTGATCCCCACTTCCAGACCAAGTGATCAATGTCATACAGATCAGGAGAGAGGGGAAATGTTTTCAATAGTAACACAGACAGCACTTAAAAGCTGACACAGATAGCATTTAAGATTTGACAGTACAGGCAGTACCCGGGTCACAAACAAAATAGGTTCTGTAGCTTTGTTCTTAAATTGAATTTGATTGTAAGTTGGAACAGGTACATTTTTTTTAAGTGTAACTACAGCCAGAAAATTATTTAAGTTTTGAATAGCATAGGGAAAGGTTAGCTGGCCATGCAGTGATGTGGGTTTGCTGACAAGTGCCCCGGGCAGTAGGTGGCAGCATGCGGTGAGCAGAAAGTTGGCGACCCTGTGGTTTTTGGGACCAGTGTGACGTCACACTGCCTCCATTTGTAAGTATGAGGTGTATGTAATTCAGACGTTTGTAACTCGGGGACTGCCTGTATATCTATATAATGTTGTCTCGTTCTAGCAAAAAAAAAAAAAAAATATATATATATATATATATATATATATATATATATATATATATATATATATATAGATATAATAATATTAAAGCTGAACTCCACATGTAGTGAATGTGTTTAACCTGTCAAATGGTTTGTATTTATGTTCATCTAGGTCAGAAATGTACTATGCCCAGCCAGACAGCATGTACTTCCAAGTGGATACCACTTACAGGTCAGTAAAAAAACAGCCTGCTGACTGAAAAGTGAGAGAGCAGCAGCAGACTGGGGGTCATCACTCTGCAACACATTCACATGTAGCACACCTAAATGGCTCCCAGTCCTGTCCCTCCCTCTTTTTGTCTGTGTGCTGCTGTACAGGGGATTGCAAGAGGCTGATACCAAGTCAAATTCAGTTACTTACACTAATTGCAGTTAAATATACGTTTAGTGATACATTAATTAATACATAAATGCACTAAATTGAATCTCTAATTCCTCTAATCCAGGCTCCCTCCTCCCTCCTCTATTTCTTATACTCGCAATTTTTTGAATGTTTTAGGTGGGCCATGTGATGTTCTGGGTCTTCTTCCTTTTCTCCAGAGTTGGAAAATGATGCAGAGAGTAATGCTGGTGTGATGACATCAGTGCCGTTCCCTGCATTGTTTTGCCAGAGCAGAGAGCCATAGTGACATCCCAGTGGGCACAATCCCATGATTCCCTGCACTGACAGGAAAAGAGTTTAATGATGCTGGGATCTAGAAAGCAACTGCTGGACACTAATGAATTAGCTGAAATTTGATTCACCAATAAATTGGCGAATCAAACAAAGTTATGGTGAATTATGAAACAAATTGCATTAAGTCAATGGAAGATACATTTTGACAACAAATATAGTCTAATAGGGAGCTGATTTGAAAGTTATTTTGCAAACAATTAGCATAGGAAAGCAAGCACTGCTGAGGTGGACCTTTGGCAATGCAAAAAAAAAACAAAAAACAAAGTGGAGTAAGGGGCTGGTGGCTACACATGTTCTAATGGCAACTAGGCTGCTAGTTGCATGACACTGGAGATATAACATTATCTCTTCATTTCCAGAAGTTATAGACATTGTGCAGACTCTCTACTCATATGAACATCTGCTAGCGCTAGAGAAAGGTACTTATGCCAACATGCATAGACTCTGGATCCCATGGATTCAATGGTATGAAAAATTCTCTCTTAAATTACCTTCTTGACTGACATCTCTGCAGATTTTTGTATTATTCCTTAAATATGTTCATATCCATAAGTGTTGTACCAGTGAATACTTGACTATGTTTATTTGCATCTTATACTGCATATTATGCTGTAAACCTTGCAAAACTTAATAAAACTTAATGAAAAAAAATATATACTCCTCAAAAAATTAAACAATAAAATACCAAACCCCCAAAAACAAAGTAACAGTATTTTAAAGTCAGCAAAGATAAAACGATATCATATGAACAAATCAAAGCCAAACTAAAATGAAAACAGGCCCCCAATAATAGGAAGACCAAAAAAGCAGCAAGGGGGTAAGTGTCGGGAAGTTAGCAATCAAACGTGTTGCTTAGGTAAATAGTAGTCCTAAAAATAACTGTTGGGTAGAGTTGGGCCGAACACCCCCCAGAACTCTCGAACATTGCAAAAGTTCGGAAAATTAATAGCAATGCACTGCAACAGGCATACACATCCCTTTTTGTTGCCCTATTATTGCATAGTACAATGTGTCTGCAAAAGCAGGAATGCATCTTAAAATAACAGGTAAGAAAATCTTTACCTAAAAATGATTTAGCCTATTATTGTATATTGCATTGGTTAATGTTGACATGAGTTGATGTGTGCTGAGTTGCATTAAGCACATTAACCTTGACCAGTTCCATGTGAACTGCAAAACCCAACTGCAGCATATAGGTGAAAAAGGAAACCACCGCTCCAGGACAGCCCTCCAAGGCAAATGCTCGTCTTCCCAATCAAGGAGCCCCAGGTGCTGGCTAGTACATACACAATTGTCTGACGCGTTTTGCACTTATTTAGCTTATGAATAAGCACTGATTTCAGTGCGAAATGCGTCAGGATTTTGTACCCCCATTGCTGTGGATTATTTTGATGTGATTTTTGTTTTTCAATAAAAGCACAGGATTTTAAATTTTTCCCGGTGTGCAGCCATCCAGAGTTCTTCAGAAACTGTGAAATCAGACCGAGACAGACGTACAGTTAAATCACACTTGTTTAATAATAAAAGTAAAAAGAAAAAACGTAGTCAAAACATGGCCAGAGTTCAGTAACCGGAACGGATAGTCAGCCAAGCCAGAAGTCAGGGATCAAATTAGTGGAACAGCAAGCAGGATCTGGAGCCAGAAGGCATGTCAGCAAAGCCAGTCTTAAAACAGGACCGCAGGAGATGTTTTTTGTGATGTTGACCAAGGTGATGGCAGAGACCCTCTGGACTGGATTGCTTAAGACCCCTTTCACACCTAAGCCCTTTTCAGGCGCTACATCGCTAAAAATAGCGCCTGAAAAAAGTGGGTCCTTTAACTCCAGTGTGAAAGCCGGAGGGCTTTCACACTGGAGTGGTGCGCTAGCAGGATGGTAAAAAAAAGTCCTGCTAGCAGCATCTTTGGAGCGGTGAAGGAGCGATGTATTCACCGCTCCTATACCGCTCCTACCCATTGAAATCAATGGGATACCGCGGGGATACCGCGGCAAAACCATCCTGCTAGCGGCTGAATACCGCGGCTGAATACCGCGGCTAAAACGACGGTAAAGCAGCGCTAAATATAGCTCTGCTTTACCGCCGACGCCCGCACCGCCCCAGTGTGAAAGGGGCCTAAGTAGGCAGGACTAACGAGCAGGATATGAACAACAGCTGAGTAACTGTGGAGAGAGATGGGAGCTGGCTATTAGCCGACTCTGAGAAAGAAAGGCTGTGCCCAGCCCTGACAATAGGACATTTCTATATGAACTACAACACAACACATGTTTGCCTTGAATTTGGCTCCATCCATCTTCCCATCAACTTTGACCAGCTTCCCTGTCCCTGCTGAAGAAAAGCATCCCTACAACATGATGCTCCCACCACCATGTTTCACGGTGAGAATGGTGTGTTCAGGGTGATGTGCAGTGTTAGTCTTCTGCCACACATAGCGTTTTGCTTTTAGGCCAATTTTGGTCTCATCTGACCAGAGCACCTTCTTCCACATGTTTGCTGTGCCCTCCACATGGCTTCTCGCAAACTGAAAACGGGACTTCTTATGGCTTTCTTTCAACAATGGCTTTCTTCTTGCCACTCTTCCATAAAAGCCAGGTTTGTGGAGTGCAAGACTAATAGTTGTCCTGTGGATAGATTCTCCCACCTGAGCTGATCTCTGCAGCTCCTCCAGAGTTACCAAGGGCCTAATGGCTGCTTCTCTGATTAATGCTCTCCTTGCCTGGCCTGTCAGTTTAGGTGGACGGCCATGTCTTGGTAGGTTTGCAGTTTTGCCATTCTATTTCCATTAATGGATGATGGATTGAACAGTGCTCAGTGAGATGTTCAAAGCTTGGGATATTTTTTTATAACCTAACCCTTCTTTAAACTTCTCTACAACTTTATTGATTAGACCAGATTGATTAGACCATGGGTTGGTTGTTTTTCATTTCTTGATTCCGGCCGGCCCCTTGCCCTGTAGAACTGTGTCACCCATTGTTGGGGACATTGTTTGGTGATAGGCCGACTGTGGGTCACATGATCCGGAGCCACGTCTGTGACGCTGACGCGGTGCGTCATCCGATCGCTTCCCTGGAAGTGACAGTGCGCTCCAGCCCGCTGGTATTATCCCTCTGCGAGGCTTGGAACGCACAATAGCGGAAGTGACGTCCTGCTGTGCGTCCGTCCAAGCGACGGAAATGACCATGCGTTTCACCCTCCACTCTCAATAGGAGGTGTGGAGCGCAAGAATGACCCTACACTCGGCCAGCCATCCATATTGCATATAATTCCTAACGGCCAGTTATATTTGCCACGTCTATGGGCTGAGTGGTTTATTAGATAGTCCACAATGGGACACACTAGGGGGAATCACTCCAAGCATATACCGGATGTTTTAGATGACCTGTCCCGGAAGTGGCACCTCAGGATGAGGCTTGGGAAGCAAGCCATGTGGCCACTTCCGGTTTCTGTGATTTTTGGGGCCAATTCTTGTTTTCTTCCATATCAACATGAGTATAAAGCTAGTAGCATTGTGGGGAGTCAAATGATGCCCCTGTTGAAGACCACTAGGTTGAAACGCGTCGGCCTTAGCTCATTTGAGACTCCCACATTGCTTTTACTCTATTTTTATCTTATATTTTATATGCACTGTACTTTATGGGATTTTTCCCTTTTGTGCCATTTTCTATGCCCCATATCCAATAAACATATTGGCGGACTTACACTATTTTAGTCTTTTTTTCCTTTTCCCCCTCCAGGCTTTTTGGTGCCACATGCCATTGTGGACTATCTGGAGTGCACGTTAGTGTCACTGTGGAGGATTCGGAACATCATCTCGGCAGTCAATCTTTGCGTTGGAGGTGCGTTGTTCGAGTCAAGAATCCACGCTGGCTTTTCAAGTGCCATCTACAGGAATTACCTTAAGCGCAGTGTTGGGTCCAACACTGTTGGTAAGTGTATCCATTTCATACCCTTGGATGGTTTCCATATATCCTTGTATATATATCATACCATGTGATTCCAGAGATGCCTCATCACTCCACATAAAAAGTTTTTTTTAAAAGACTTTATCACGATTATATATTCATTTGTTTATCACATTTGGGACTTTTTGCGTATTATTCCCATTGGTTTATAATTTTCTCACAGGGGTTCACACTGTTCACTGTTTATTTCGTTAGCGCTACACATTGTATTTTTTCCACAAAAAAACTAAAAGAACAACAGACACGGTCATATATACCATGCATTAAAACAAAAGGAGGACAAAAACTTTCAATGCCGAAAGATATTGTAAAGCAGGGGTGCCCAACCTTTTGAAGAGCGAGGGCCACTTAAGCGAATTGGTAACCGATTCGCCCAGATGGAAGGGGCAGATCCATTTCTATTTTTTTTAGGTAGGCGGGTGTAAACAGACACAAGTCTATTTACATCTGCTGCTTCATAGAGGTAAATAGTAAGTCCGATTGGGTTGGACCCATCTTGTGAAAGGGGCCTAAGGCTGCTTTCACACTGATGCACTGCGATTTGCCCAAACCGCGGGTGCAGCGCAGTGAACCTGTGGATTTTCTGCGGGTTAGCTGCACTTTGCCATAAACTTCTATTATATCCTACAGGTGTGGCGCACTTTCTGAAGGCGCAACAAACCTACAGGTAATAACAGAGGTCTATGGCTCAATGCAGGTAACCCGCAGGATCAGTTTGAAAGCAGCCCAGTAACCACTGCAAAACAGATATATCCATATATACTGTGAATTTAGTAGTAAACTTACCTTTAATAACTGTCTTCCATTCTGGTATAGCTGGCTGTTGCTGTCCCAGGCGGAGTACATTTGGTATCACTCCGCCTGTGACAGGAGCGGGCGCTATACAGGAAGCATTGGCTTATGTGGCTCTGCTCCGCAGCCCATTGCTTCCACTACCAGCGGCTTCATTCACATTCGGCAACCCGTGATCTGGGCTGGCCAACCTGCCAGCTTAGAGCAGGAGGTCGAGGGCCACATCAGAGGGCTCTGCGGGCCACATGTGGCCCCCGGGCCACTGGTTGGGCACCCCTGTTGTAAAGGAATTCAGAGAATATTATATCTTGCTATATAATCTTTCGGGGCCTCCCTTACCCCCCTCGTCTTTGGAAGAATACTTAACCTCCTCACAATTAGTTAGATTGCCGTCTCCAGTTCACATAGAACTGGAGACACCAATCACAATAGAGGAAGTGTCTACGGTAATGAAGACGATGAAACATGGGAAGGCACCCAGCCCAGATGGGTTCTCTTTACATATTTTTAAAGTTTTTTCCATCATTAGGTCCATACATGACTAAAACATTTAATGTTTTAGGACAAATATCGGCTCCTACATTGGAGGCATTAAGTGCACATAGTGTGGTAATACTAAAAGAAGGGAAGGATCAGTCGGTGTGTAGTAGTTATCGCCTGATATCATTACTGAACGTGGGCTTGAAAATATTCACAAAGATACTCGCATTTCGTTTACAACCCCATCTGCCGCAATTGGTACATTTAGATCAAGTGGGGTTTATTCCTACATGGGAAGCTAGAGATAGCACTATTAAAGTACTGAATTTGATCCAATTTGTAAACCAAAGGAAGATGGCGAGTATCTTTGTGAATACAGATGCGGAAAAGGCTTTTGATAAGGTCAAATAGCCCTACATGTTAGAAGTGTTAAAACACATGGGCCTGGGGGATCGAATGTTACACTGGATAGCCGGGATATACTCAATACCACAAGCCCTGGTGAAGGCCAATGGGGTACATTCAGAATTTTTTTAAATATGAAACGGGATGCACCAGGGATGCCCCCTATTGCCTCTCTTGTTTGCTTTGACGTTAGAGCCTTTATTAAATAGAATCCGACAGAACCCCGATACCAGAAGTTATCCCTTTGGGAGAACAGGAGTATAAAGTCTCCGCCTATGCAATACTGGTGCACTGTCACTAGGTAGAATGGGGAGATGCTTGTTTACATCAGCATCTCCCCGTTCGTCCTCCCCGTGAGACGATCGCGGGTATCCCTGTGGCGATCGAGTTCGCGGGACCCGCAACCCGACGGCCGCCTCTTAAAAGGCAACATGCGGGCCACGTGATTCTGCCTGTACGAGCCCTTCTGCCGAAGTATATCGGCGTGAGCAAACGGTTAAGCAGGCAGGACTGACGTGCAGAATATTATCAACAGGTGAGTCCCTGTGGAGAGATAGGAGCTGGCAATTAGCCAACAGCTGAGCGGCCAGCTCAGAGAAGGAAGGGCTAAGCCCAGCCCTGACATTACCCCCATCTCAATGACCCCTCTCCCTCCGAGGACCACCAGGCTTGAGGGGAAATGTCTATGGAAATCACGAAGGAGTACAGGGGCATGCACGTCAGTAGATGAGACCCAAAGCGTTCCTCCGGACCGTACCCTTTCCAATGCACCAGGTACTGTATGCGCCCACGGAACCTACAGGAGTCAACAATGGACTGTACTTCATACTCCTCATGGTTCTCAACCTGTACAGGGTGAGGACGAGGCACTGAGGTGGTAAAGCATTTGCAGACCAAAGGTTTTAATAAGGAGACATGATGAAATACATTTGAGATATGCATATTAGAAGGAAGGTCTAATGCGTAAGCCACTGGGTTAATCCTGCGAAGAATACGGAAAGGTCCAATAAACCATGGTGCGAACTTCAGAGAGGAAACATGAAGTTGGAGGTTGCGAGATGACAGCCAGACCCTGTCCCCAACCTGGTAGGAAGGCGCAGGCAGGCGTCTGCGGTCAGCATGGAGTCTGTACCTATCATTAGCATGTCGCAAAGCCTCCTTGACTTGTGCCCAAGTGGATTGAGGACCACGAAGATGCTCCTCTAATGCAGGAATACTCTGCAGAACAAATGAATCAGGCAACATGGAAGGTTAGAAACCATAGTTTGCCATAAACGGGGACAATCGGAAAATCAGAATTCAAGGCACTATTGTGAGCAAACTCTGCCAACGGAAGGAGGTCTGACCAGTTGTTATGATGGTCAGAAATATAGCAACTTAGGAATTGTTCTGCGGCTCCATTAGACTGCGGGTTATACGCAGAGGAGAAAGCAAGCTGAATTCCCAGCTGTGCACAAAAGGCTCGCCAGAACCAGGACACAAACTGACTACCCCTGTCCGAGACAATAACCTTGGGTAGCTCATGTAATCAAAAGATTTCCAGAGCAAAAATGGAAGCCAGTTCCTTAGAAGTGGGCAACTTCTTAAGTGGAATACAATAATGCCCCGTACACACGGTCGGATATTCCGATGTGTGGGGTCTAGCGGGCTTTTTCCGTCAGAAAAAATTTGAGAGCAGGATCTAAAATTTTCCAACAACAAAATCCGATCGGACTTTTTACGATCGTGTGTAGAGAATTCTGACGCACAAAGTCCCACCCATTCTCAGAAGAAATTTGGAGACGAAAGCTATTGGCCTCTACGTAGTCCCATCATACGTTTACTACGCCACCGCGTTCGGAATGATCGTATTTTTTGACAACTTTGTCCGACCGTGTGTGTGCAACACAAGTTTCGGACAAAATACGTCAGAAAAAATCTGACGGATTTTGTGGTCGTAATGTCCGACCGTGTGTACAAGGCATAAGACATTTTTGAGAAACGGTCAACCACCATAAGGATAACTGTGTTGCCCTGGGAGTTGGGTAACGCCACAATGAAATCCATAGACAGGTGGGTCCAGGGCCTCTCTCCATTGGGTATGGGTTGTAGAAGGCCCACTGGAAGGTGTTGTGGAGTCTAATGCCATGTACACACGAGTGGAATTTCCGACAGAAAAAGTCAGACGGAATCTTTTCATCATATATTCTGTTCATGTGGATGCCTCATCTGACTTTTTTTTCGACAGACCTAGAAATAGAACATGTTTTAAATATTTTCGACGGAACCAATTCCTATCGGGAAAACCGCTCGTCTGTATGCTGTTGCGACGCATGCTCTGAAGCAAGTATGAGACGGAAGCTATTGGCTACTGGCTATTGAACTTCCTTTTTCTAGTCCCATCGTATGTGTTGTATGTCACTGCGTTCTTGACGGCGGGACTTTGGTGTGATCGTGTGTACACAAGACAGTTTCAGTGGAATCCCGTCAGAACTCCGTCGGAAAAACCTTCAGAGTTTATTCCGACGGGACAACCGTGTGTACGCAAAATTACTCTGAGCACACAGAACAGGCAGCTACGAAGGCAGTTACATTAGCACGTAGACTAGGCCACCAGAATTGTTGGGAAATGGCCCAAAAGAGTTGATTCTTCCCAGGGTGGCCAGCAGCCTTGGGAGAATGGTAAGTCTGGAGCACAGCAGTACAGAGAAGCTATCTGGGACAAAGCAGCAGTCACAAGTTTTCTCAGGAGGAGCATGAACCTGAGCAGCAAGAATTATGTCACCCAAATGAGAAATGAGATGGTGCGAACCGTAGCCAGAATACGATCAGGAGGAATCACATGAACCATAACCAACTCCATCTTTGAAGTGGAGGAAAATTGTTGTGACAAAGCGTCAGCCCTTACATTCTTAGTACCAGGTAAGAATGAGACAATGTAATTGAAACTAGACAAGAAAAGAGCCCATCGCACCCTTCTGGGAGAGAGGCGTTTAGCCTCAGGCAAGAATGTGAGATTCTTATGGTCAGTAAGAAAGTAGAACCGGCACAGTGGTACCTTCAAGGAGATGTCTCCATTCTTTCAGTGCTAAAATTATCGCTAACAGCTCTCTGTCTGTCACCAATCTCGTAATTGCACTCTGCAGGTGACAATTTCTTGTAAAAGTAGCCACAAGGATGCATAGCGCTCTCAGAGGTAGGACGTTGAGACAGAAGGGCACCATCTCCAGTCTCAGAAGCATCAACCTCAAGGATAAAAGGTAACGTAGGATCAGGATGTGTCAACATATGAGCAGAAACAAAGGCAGACTCTCAAAGGCCTTAATGGTCTCCGGAGACCAACACTGTGGGTTACTGTCCTTTCTGGTCATATCAGTCAGGGGCTTGACCAGAGATGAGAAGTTACGAATAAACTTCTGATAATAGTTGGCAAAGCCAAGAAAACGCTGCAGAGGATGTAAACCCACGGGTCGGCGCCACTGTAGGACTGATGAAAGTTTCTCTGGGTCCATCAAAAAACCAGCAGTGGAAATGACATAACCCAGGAATTTAACCCATTCACTATGGAATTCTAGCTTCTCCAATTTACAATAGAGATTGTTCTCTCTTAGTTTCTGAAGCACACGACAGACATCTGTGTGTTGGTTCTTCAGGGACTTGGAAAATATGAGTATATCGTCGAGATAAACCACCACACATAACTGCAACAATCTCGGAGGACATTGTTAATAAATTCCTGAAAAACTGTCGGGCGTTACAAAGGGCAAAAGGCATTACGAGGCATTGAGACCCCTATAATCAATACACTGTCTCAGTTCACAACTCTACTTCTTCACAAAGAAGAAACCAGTACCAGCAGGAGACAAGGATTTGCGGATGAAACCTTGAGAAAGTGCGTCTCCATGGCCTTATCCTCCAAGACCAACAAAGGGTAAACCCGGCCATGAGGGGGTATGGAACCAGGTTGAAGGTCAATTGTGCAATCATCCAACCGGTGTGGAGGCAAACTACCGACTTGACCTTATTCAAAGACATCGCTAAAATCGTGGTACTCCTCTGGCAGGGAGGAGAAGTGCGCAGAACCTTGGCTACCTTCTGGAAGCATGTCTTACTGCATTGTGGTGACCAGGAGAGAAACTCAGCATGGAGCCAATCAAAAGAGTGCCTCTGTAACCAAGGATAACCAATAACCAGCGAAAACTTAGGTGAGGAAATAACTTTGATTTGGATTATCTCATGGTGAAGAGCCCCTACGGCCATGGACAACAGAACAGTCTCATGAGTCACATGGGCAGACTGTAGAGGTCTACCGTCAAGAGCCTCAATGGCAAGTGAAGTGTCATGCAGCTGCAGCAGAATGGAGTGCTTCGATACAAAGGTAGCATCAATGAACAGGCTCCAGCCCCAGAGTCAATTAGAGCCTGTATCTTAACGGACGACTCGGCCCAAGAAAGGGTAAACAAAACCAGGGGCTTATCCTTCTGGATAACTGGGGATGAAACAACGCCACCTAAGGTCTGTTCGTGACAGGATCTCAAGGTTCGGGCGTTCCCTGGACAAGACTTCAAAAATTGACCTGCCTGGCCACAATAAAGGCACAATCTCTCCCTCCTCCTAAAGGGTTCTCTCATCCGCAGAGAGACGCGTGAAGCCCAAGTGCATGGGTTCATCTTCACAGACTGACTCGGTACCAGGAGCATGGGAGGTGAGGGAGGCAAGGGTGGGACTGCAAAGCTCAGAGACAAATATACAGGAGGCTTCCACAAGCGCTCCTTAAAAGAGAGTCTTTCTCTGAGTCTGGAGACAATGAGGATGGCAAACGTAATCAACTTCTGCAGTTCACTGGTTATATCTCGGGCTGCTATCTCGTCCTTGATGGTATCCGAGAGACCATGCAAAAAAGCAGCCACGAGGGCCTCATTGTTCCAAGCAACCTCTGCTGTCAGAGTACGGAATTCAATGGCGTAATCGTCAACAGTTCTCATACTCTGTTTTATGGACTTGGCAGCAGAAGCGGAGCATGCGGGAACGTCAAATACTCTTTTAAAGGAAGCCACAAACTCAGGGTAACTCAAGACAACATGTTTTTGCATCTCCCATAGACTCATAATGGCCTGTTCTGGTATTAAACGCAGTTTTCCACTTGTCGCCCTCCTTAATCCTCACAAGATTGTATGCCCCTCTCAATTCAAGCCTCCTGAAAACCGTTGCTCCCTTGAGGTGGTCAAATAACTCCGTAATCAACAGAATCGGACAGGCACTCTTAATCGTGAAACGATTGAGACCCCTATAATCAATACACTGTCTCAGTTCACAACTCTTCTTCTTCACAAAGAAGAAACCAGCACCAGCAGGAGACAAGGATTTGCGGATGAAACCTCCAGAAAGTGCGTCTCCATGGCCTTATCCTCCAAGACCAACAAAGGGTAAACCCGGCCATGAGGGGGTATGAAACCAGGTGAAGGTCAATTGTGCAATCATACAACCAGTGTGGAGGCAAACTACCGACTTGACCTTATTCAAAGACATCGCTAAAATCGTGGTACTCCTCTGGCAGGGAGGAGAAGTGTGCAGAACCTTGGCTAACTTCTGGAAGCATGTCTTACTGCATTGTGGTGACCAGGAGAGAAACTCAGCATGGAGCCAATCAAAAGAGTGCCTCTGTAACCAAGGATAACCAATAACCAGCGAAAACTTAGGTGAGGAAATAACTTTGATTTGGATTATCTCATGGTGAAGAGCCCCTACGGCCATGGACAACAGAACAGTCTCATGAGTCACATGGGCAGGCTGTAGAGGTCTACCGTCAAGAGCCTCAATGGCAAGTGAAGTGTCATGCAGCTGCAGCGGAATGGAGTGCTTCGATACAAAGGTAGCATCAATGAACAGGCTCCAGCCCCAGAGTCAATTAGAGCCTGTATCTTAACGGACGACTCAGCCCAAGAAAGGGTAAACAAAACCAGGGGCTTATTCTTCTGGATAACTGGGGACGAAACAACGCCACCTAAGGTCTGTTCGTGACAGGATCTCAAGGTTCGGGCGTTCCCTGGACAAGTAGGACAAGACTTCAAAAATTGACCTGCCTGGCCACAATAAAGGCACAATCTCTCCCTCCTCCTAAAGGGTTCTCTCATCCGCAGAGAGACGTGTGAAGCCCAAGTGCATGGGTTCATCTTCACAGACTGACTCAGTACCAGGAGGCATTGGAGGTGAGGGAGGCAAGGGTGGGATTGCAAAGCTAAGAGACAAATATACAGGAGGCTTCCACAAGCGCTCCTTAAAAGAGAGTCTATCTCTGAGTCTGGAGACAATGAGGATGGCAAACGTAATCAACTTCTGCAGTTCAGTGGTTATATCTCGGGCTGCTATCTCATCCTTGATGGTATTCGAGAGACCATGCGAAAAAGCAGCCACGAGGGCCTCATTGTTCCAAGCATCCTCTGCTGTCAGAGTACGGAATTCAATGGCGTAATCGTCAACAGTTCTCATACTCTGTTTTATGGACTTGGCAGCAGAAGCGGAGCATGCGGGAACGTCAAATACTCTTTTAAAGGAAGCCACAAACTCAGGGTAACTCAAGACAACATGTTTTTGCGTCTCCCATAGACTCATAATGGCCTGTTCTGGTATTAAACGCAGTTTTCCACTTGTCGCCCTCCTTAATCCTCACAAGATTGTATGCCCCTCTCAATTCAAGCCTCTTGAAAACCGTTGCTCCCTTGAGGTGGTCAAATAACTCCGTAATCAACAGAATCGGACAGGCACTCTTAATCGTGAAACGATTGAGACCCCTATAATCAATACACTGTCTCAGTTCACAACTCTTCTTCTTCACAAAGAAGAAACCAGCACCAGCAGGAGACAAGGATTTGCGGATGAAACCTCCAGAAAGTGCATCTCCATGGCCTTATCCTCCAAGACCAACAAAGGGTAAACCCGGCCATGAGGGGGTATGAAACCAGGTTGAAGGTCAATTGTGCAATCATACAACCGGTGTGGAGGCAAACTACCGACTTGACCTTATTCAAAGACATCGCTAAAATCGTGGTACTCCTCTGGCAGGGAGGAGAAGTGCGCAGAACCTTGGCTACCTTCTGGGAGCATGTCTTACTGCATTGTGGTGACCAGGAGAGAAACTCAGCATGGAGCCAATCAAAAGAGTGCCTCTGTAACCAAGGATAACCAATAACCAGCGAAAACTTAGGTGAGGAAATAACTTTGATTTGGATTATCTCATGGTGAAGAGCCCCTACGGCCATGGACAACAGAACAGTCTCATGAGTCACATGGGCAGGCTGTAGAGGTCTACCGTCAAGAGCCTCAATGGCAATTGAAGTGTCATGCAGCTGCAGCGGAATGGAGTGCTTCGATGCAAAGGTAGCATCAATGAACAGGCTCCAGCCCCAGAGTCAATTAGAACCTGTATCTTAACGGACGACTCAGCCCAAGAAAGGGTAAACAAAACCAGGGGCTTATCCTTCTGGATAACTGGGGACGAAACAACGCCACCTAAGGTCTGTTCGTGACAGGATCTCAAGGTTCGGGCGTTCCCTGGACAAGTAGGACAAGACTTCAAAAATGGACCTGCCTGGCCACAATAAAGGCACAATCTCTCCCTCCTCCTAAAGGGTTCTCTCATCCGCAGAGAGACGCGTGAAGCCCAAGCGCATGGGTTCATCTTCACAGACTGACTCGGTACCAGGAGGCATGGGAGGTGAGGGAGGCAAGGGTGGGACTGCAAAGCTCAGAGACAAATATACAGGAGGCTTCCACAAGCGCTCCTTAAAAGAGAGTCTTTCTCTGAGTCTGGAGACAATGAGGATGGCAAACGTAATCAACTTCTGCAGTTCAGTGGTTATATATCGGGCTGCTATCTCATCCTTGATGGTATCCAAGAGACCATGCAAAAAAGCAGCCACGAGGGCCTCATTGTTCCAAGCAACCTCTGCTGTCAGAGTACGGAATCCAATGGCGTAATCGTCAACAGTTCTCATACTCTGTTTTATGGACTTGGCAGCAGAAGCGGAGCATGCGGGAACGTCAAATACTCTTTTAAAGGAAGCCACAAACTCAGGGTAACTCAAGACAACATGTTTTTGCGTCTCCCATAGACTCATAATGGCCTGTTCTGGTATTAAAACGCAGTTTTCCACTTGTCGCCCTCCTTAATCCTCACAAGATTGTATGCCCCTCTCAATTCAAGCCTCCTGAAAACCGTTGCTCCCTTGAGGTGGTCAAATAACACCGTAATCAACAGAATCGGACAGGCACTCTTAATCGTGAAACGTTTGAGACCCCTATAATCAATACACTGTCTCAGTTCACAACTCTTCTTCTTCACAAAGAAGAATCCAGCACCAGCAGGAGACAAGGATTTGCGGAGGAAACCTCCAGAAAGTGCGTCTCCATGGCCTTATCCTCCAAGACCAACAAAGGGTAAACCCGGCCATGAGGGGGTATGAAACCAGGTTGAAGGTCAATTGTGCAATCATACAACCGGTGTGGAGGCAAACTACCGACTTGACCTTATTCAAAGACATCGTTAAAATCGTGGTACTCCTCTGGCAGGGAGGAGAAGTGCGCAGAACCTTGGCTACCTTCTGGAAGCATGTCTTACTGCATTGTGGTGACCAGGAGAGAAACTCAGCATGGAGCCAATCAAAAGAGTGCCTCTGTAACCAAGGATAACCAATAACCAGCGAAAACTTAGGTGAGGAAATAACTTTGATTTGAATTATCTCATGGTGAAGAGCCCCTACGGCCATGGACAACAGAACAGTCTCATGAGTCACATGGGCAGGCTGTAGAGGTCTACCGTCAAGAGCCTCAATGGCAAGTGAAGTGTCATGCAGCTGCAGCAGAATGGAGTGCTTCGATACAAAGGTAGCATCAATGAACAGGCTCCAGCCCCAGAGTCAATTAGAGCCTGTATCTTAACGGACGACTCAGCCCAAGAAAGGGTAAACAAAACCAGGGGCTTATCCTTCTGGATAACTGGGGACGAAACAACGCCACCTAAGGTCTGTTCGTGACAGGATCTCAAGGTTCGGGCGTTCCCTGGACAAGTAGGACAAGACTTCAAAAATGGACCTGCCTGGCCACAATAAAGGCACAATCTCTCCCTCCTCCTAAAGGGTTCTCTCATCCGCAGAGAGACGCGTGAAGCCCAAGCGCATGGGTTCATCTTCACAGACTGACTCGGTACCAGGAGGCATGGGAGGTGAGGGAGGCAAGGGTGGGACTGCAAAGCTCAGAGACAAATATACAGGAGGCTTCCACAAGCGCTCCTTAAAAGAGAGTCTTTCTCTGAGTCTGGAGACAATGAGGATGGCAAACGTAATCAACTTCTGCAGTTCAGTGGTTATATATCGGGCTGCTATCTCATCCTTGATGGTATCCAAGAGACCATGCGAAAAAGCAGCCACGAGGGCCTCATTGTTCCAAGCAACCTCTGCTGTCAGAGTACGGAATTCAATGGCGTAATCGTCAACAGTTCTCATACTCTGTTTTATGGACTTGGCAGCAGAAGCGGAGCATGCGGGAACGTCAAATACTCTTTTAAAGGAAGCCACAAACTCAGGGTAACTCAAGACAACATGTTTTTGCGTCTCCCATAGACTCATAATGGCCTGTTCTGGTATTAAACGCAGTTTTCCACTTGTCGCCCTCCTTAATCCTCACAAGATTGTATGCCCCTCTCAATTCAAGCCTCCTGAAAACCGTTGCTCCCTTGAGGTGGTCAAATAACACCGTAATCAACAGAATCGGACAGGCACTCTTAATCGTGAAACGTTTGAGACCCCTATAATCAATACACTGTCTCAGTTCACAACTCTTCTTCTTCACAAAGAAGAATCCAGCACCAGCAGGAGACAAGGATTTGCGGAGGAAACCTCCAGAAAGTGCGTCTCCATGGCCTTATCCTCCAAGACCAACAAAGGGTAAACCCGGCCATGAGGGGGTATGAAACCAGGTTGAAGGTCAATTGTGCAATCATACAACCGGTGTGGAGGCAAACTACCGACTTGACCTTATTCAAAGACATCGTTAAAATCGTGGTACTCCTCTGGCAGGGAGGAGAAGTGCGCAGAACCTTGGCTACCTTCTGGAAGCATGTCTTACTGCATTGTGGTGACCAGGAGAGAAACTCAGCATGGAGCCAATCAAAAGAGTGCCTCTGTAACCAAGGATAACCAATAACCAGCGAAAACTTAGGTGAGGAAATAACTTTGATTTGAATTATCTCATGGTGAAGAGCCCCTACGGCCATGGACAACAGAACAGTCTCATGAGTCACATGGGCAGGCTGTAGAGGTCTACCGTCAAGAGCCTCAATGGCAAGTGAAGTGTCATGCAGCTGCAGCAGAATGGAGTGCTTCGATACAAAGGTAGCATCAATGAACAGGCTCCAGCCACAGAGTCAATTAGAGCCTGTATCTTAACGGACGACTCAGCCCAAGAAAGGGTAAACAAAACCAGGGGCTTATCCTTCTGGATAACTGGGGACGAAACAACGCCACCTAAGGTCTGTTCGTGACAGGATCTCAAGGTTCGGGCGTTCCCTGGACAAGTAGGACAAGACTTCAAAAATGGACCTGCCTGGCCACAATAAAGGCACAATCTCTCCCTCCTCCTAAAGGGTTCTCTCATCCGCAGAGAGATGCGTGAAGCCCAAGCGCATGGGTTCATCTTCACAGACTGACTCGGTACCAGGAGGCATGGGAGGTGAGGGAGGCAAGGGTGGGACTGCAAAGCTCAGAGACAAATATACAGGAGGCTTCCACAAGCGCTCCTTAAAAGAGAGTCTTTCTCTGAGTCTGGAGACAATGAGGATGGCAAACGTAATCAACTTCTGCAGTTCAGTGGTTATATATCGGGCTGCTATCTCATCCTTGATGGTATCCAAGAGACCATGCAAAAAAGCAGCCACGAGGGCCTCATTGTTCCAAGCAACCTCTGCTGTCAGAGTACGGAATCCAATGGCGTAATCGTCAACAGTTCTCATACTCTGTTTTATGGACTTGGCAGCAGAAGCGGAGCATGCGGGAACGTCAAATACTCTTTTAAAGGAAGCCACAAACTCAGGGTAACTCAAGACAACATGTTTTTGCGTCTCCCATAGACTCATAATGGCCTGTTCTGGTATTAAACGCAGTTTTCCACTTGTCGCCCTCCTTAATCCTCACAAGATTGTATGCCCCTCTCAATTCAAGCCTCCTGAAAACCGTTGCTCCCTTGAGGTGGTCAAATAACACCGTAATCAACAGAATCGGACAGGCACTCTTAATCGTGAAACGTTTGAGACCCCTATAATCAATACACTGTCTCAGTTCACAACTCTTCTTCTTCACAAAGAAGAATCCAGCACCAGCAGGAGACAAGGATTTGCGGAGGAAACCTCCAGAAAGTGCGTCTCCATGGCCTTATCCTCCAATACCAACAAAGGGTAAACCCGGCCATGAGGGGGTATGAAACCAGGTTGAAGGTCAATTGTGCAATCATACAACCGGTGTGGAGGCAAACTACCGACTTGACCTTATTCAAAGACATCGTTAAAATCGTGGTACTCCTCTGGCAGGGAGGAGAAGTGCGCAGAACCTTGGCTACCTTCTGGAAGCATGTCTTACTGCATTGTGGTGACCAGGAGAGAAACTCAGCATGGAGCCAATCAAAAGAGTGCCTCTGTAACCAAGGATAACCAATAACCAGCGAAAACTTAGGTGAGGAAATAACTTTGATTTGAATTATCTCATGGTGAAGAGCCCCTACGGCCATGGACAACAGAACAGTCTCATGAGTCACATGGGCAGGCTGTAAAGGTCTACCGTCAAGAGCCTCAATGGCAAGTGAAGTGTCATGCAGCTGCAGCAGAATGGAGTGCTTCGATACAAAGGTAGCATCAATGAACAGGCTCCAGCCCCAGAGTCAATTAGAGCCTGTATCTTAACGGACGACTCAGCCCAAGAAAGGGTAAACAAAACCAGGGGCTTATCCTTCTGGATAACTGGGGACGAAACAACGCCACCTAAGGTCTGTTCGTGACAGGATCTCAAGGTTCGGGCGTTCCCTGGACAAGTAGGACAAGACTTCAAAAATGGACCTGCCTGGCCACAATAAAGGCACAATCTCTCCCTCCTCCTAAAGGGTTCTCTCATCCGCAGAGAGACGCGTGAAGCCCAAGCGCATGGGTTCATCTTCACAGACTGACTCGGTACCAGGAGGCATGGGAGGTGAGGGAGGCAAGGGTGGGACTGCAAAGCTCAGAGACAAATATACAGGAGGCTTCCACAAGCGCTCCTTAAAAGAGAGTCTTTCTCTGAGTCTGGAGACAATGAGGATGGCAAACGTAATCAACTTCTGCAGTTCAGTGGTTATATATCGGGCTGCTATCTCATCCTTGATGGTATCCAAGAGACCATGCGAAAAAGCAGCCACGAGGGCCTCATTGTTCCAAGCAACCTCTGCTGTCAGAGTACGGAATTCAATGGCGTAATCGTCAACAGTTCTCATACTCTGTTTTATGGACTTGGCAGCAGAAGCGGAGCATGCGGGAACGTCAAATACTCTTTTAAAGGAAGCCACAAACTCAGGGTAACTCAAGACAACATGTTTTTGCGTCTCCCATAGACTCATAATGGCCTGTTCTGGTATTAAACGCAGTTTTCCACTTGTCGCCCTCCTTAATCCTCACAAGATTGTATGCCCCTCTCAATTCAAGCCTCCTGAAAACCGTTGCTCCCTTGAGGTGGTCAAATAACACCGTAATCAACAGAATCGGACAGGCACTCTTAATCGTGAAACGTTTGAGACCCCTATAATCAATACACTGTCTCAGTTCACAACTCTTCTTCTTCACAAAGAAGAATCCAGCACCAGCAGGAGACAAGGATTTGCGGAGGAAACCTCCAGAAAGTGCGTCTCCATGGCCTTATCCTCCAAGACCAACAAAGGGTAAACCCGGCCATGAGGGGGTATGAAACCAGGTTGAAGGTCAATTGTGCAATCATACAACCGGTGTCGAGGCAAACTACCGACTTGACCTTATTCAAAGACATCGTTAAAATCGTGGTACTCCTCTGGCAGGGAGGAGAAGTGCGCAGAACCTTGGCTACCTTCTGGAAGCATGTCTTACTGCATTGTGGTGACCAGGAGAGAAACTCAGCATGGAGCCAATCAAAAGAGTGCCTCTGTAACCAAGGATAACCAATAACCAGCGAAAACTTAGGTGAGGAAATAACTTTGATTTGAATTATCTCATGGTGAAGAGCCCCTACGGCCATGGACAACAGAACAGTCTCATGAGTCACATGGGCAGGCTGTAGAGGTCTACCGTCAAGAGCCTCAATGGCAAGTGAAGTGTCATGCAGCTGCAGCAGAATGGAGTGCTTCGATACAAAGGTAGCATCAATGAACAGGCTCCAGCCCCAGAGTCAATTAGAGCCTGTATCTTAACGGACGACTCAGCCCAAGAAAGGGTAAACAAAACCAGGGGCTTATCCTTCTGGATAACTGGGGACGAAACAACGCCACCTAAGGTCTGTTCGTGACAGGATCTCAAGGTTCGGGCGTTCCCTGGACAAGTAGGACAAGACTTCAAAAATGGACCTGCCTGGCCACAATAAAGGCACAATCTCTCCCTCCTCCTAAAGGGTTCTCTCATTCGCAGAGAGACGCGTGAAGCCCAAGCGCATGGGTTCATCTTCACAGACTGACTCGGTACCAGGAGGCATGGGAGGTGAGGGAGGCAAGGGTGGGACTGCAAAGCTCAGAGACAAATATACAGGAGGCTTCCACAAGCGCTCCTTAAAAGAGAGTCTTTCTCTGAGTCTGGAGACAATGAGGATGGCAAACGTAATCAACTTCTGCAGTTCAGTGGTTATATATCGGGCTGCTATCTCATCCTTGATGGTATCCAAGAGACCATGCGAAAAAGCAGCCACGAGGGCCTCATTGTTCCAAGCAACCTCTGCTGTCAGAGTACGGAATTCAATGGCGTAATCGTCAACAGTTCTCATACTCTGTTTTATGGACTTGGCAGCAGAAGCGGAGCATGCGGGAACGTCAAATACTCTTTTAAAGGAAGCCACAAACTCAGGGTAACTCAAGACAACATGTTTTTGCGTCTCCCATAGACTCATAATGGCCTGTTCTGGTATTAAACGCAGTTTTCCACTTGTCGCCCTCCTTAATCCTCACAAGATTGTATGCCCCTCTCAATTCAAGCCTCCTGAAAACCGTTGCTCCCTTGAGGTGGTCAAATAACACCGTAATCAACAGAATCGGACAGGCACTCTTAATCGTGAAACGTTTGAGACCCCTATAATCAATACACTGTCTCAGTTCACAACTCTTCTTCTTCACAAAGAAGAATCCAGCACCAGCAGGAGACAAGGATTTGCGGAGGAAACCTCCAGAAAGTGCGTCTCCATGGCCTTATCCTCCAAGACCAACAAAGGGTAAACCCGGCCATGAGGGGGTATGAAACCAGGTTGAAGGTCAATTGTGCAATCATACAACCGGTGTGGAGGCAAACTACCGACTTGACCTTATTCAAAGACATCGTTAAAATCGTGGTACTCCTCTGGCAGGGAGGAGAAGTGCGCAGAACCTTGGCTACCTTCTGGAAGCATGTCTTACTGCATTGTGGTGACCAGGAGAGAAACTCAGCATGGAGCCAATCAAAAGAGTGCCTCTGTAACCAAGGATAACCAATAACCAGCGAAAACTTAGGTGAGGAAATAACTTTGATTTGAATTATCTCATGGTGAAGAGCCCCTACGGCCATGGACAACAGAACAGTCTCATGAGTCACATGGGCAGGCTGTAGAGGTCTACCGTCAAGAGCCTCAATGGCAAGTGAAGTGTCATGCAGCTGCAGCAGAATGGAGTGCTTCGATACAAAGGTAGCATCAATGAACAGGCTCCAGCCCCAGAGTCAATTAGAGCCTGTATCTTAACGGACGACTCAGCCCAAGAAAGGGTAAACAAAACCAGGGGCTTATCCTTCTGGATAACTGGGGACGAAACAACGCCACCTAAGGTCTGTTCGTGACAGGATCTCAAGGTTCGGGCGTTCCCTGGACAAGTAGGACAAGACTTCAAAAATTGACCTGCCTGGCCACAATAAAGGCACAATCTCTCCCTCCTCCTAAAGGGTTCTCTCATCCGCAGAGAGACGCGTGAAGCCCAAGTGCATGGGTTCATCTTCACAGACTGACTCGGTACCAGGAGGCATGGGAGGTGAGGGAGGCAAGGGTGGGACTGCAAAGCTCAGAGACAAATATACAGGAGGCTTCCACAAGCGCTCCTTAAAAGAGAGTCTTTCTCTGAGTCTGGAGACAATGAGGATGGCAAACGTAATCAACTTCTGCAGTTCACTGGTTATATCTCGGGCTGCTATCTCGTCCTTGATGGTATCCGAGAGACCATGCGAAAAAGCAGCCACGAGGGCCTCATTGTTCCAAGCAACCTCTGCTGTCAGAGTACGGAATTCAATGGCGTAATCGTCAACAGTTCTCATACTCTGTTTTATGGACTTGGCAGCAGAAGCGGAGCATGCGGGAACGTCAAATACTCTTTTAAAGGAAGCCACAAACTCAGGGTAACTCAAGACAACATGTTTTTGCGTCTCCCATAGACTCATAATGGCCTGTTCTGGTATTAAACGCAGTTTTCCACTTGTCGCCCTCCTTAATCCTCACAAGATTGTATGCCCCTCTCAATTCAAGCCTCCTGAAAACCGTTGCTCCCTTGAGGTGGTCAAATAACTCCGTAATCAACAGAATCGGACAGGCACTCTTAATCGTGAAACGATTGAGACCCCTATAATCAATACACTGTCTCAGTTCACAACTCTTCTTCTTCACAAAGAAGAAACCAGCACCAGCAGGAGACAAGGATTTGCGGATGAAACCTCCAGAAAGTGCGTCTCCATGGCCTTATCCTCCAAGACCAACAAAGGGTAAACCCGGCCATGAGGGGGTATGAAACCAGGTTGAAGGTCAATTGTGCAATCATACAACCGGTGTGGAGGCAAACTACCGACTTGACCTTATTCAAAGACATCGCTAAAATCGTGGTACTCCTCTGGCAGGGAGGAGAAGTGCGCAGAACCTTGGCTACCTTCTGGAAGCATGTCTTACTGCATTGTGGTGACCAGGAGAGAAACTCAGCATGGAGCCAATCAAAAGAGTGCCTCTGTAACCAAGGATAACCAATAACCAGCGAAAACTTAGGTGAGGAAATAACTTTGATTTGGATTATCTCATGGTGAAGAGCCCCTACGGCCATGGACAACAGAACAGTCTCATGAGTCACATGGGCAGGCTGTAGAGGTCTACCGTCAAGAGCCTCAATGGCAAGTGAAGTGTCATGCAGCTGCAGCGGAATGGAGTGCTTCGATACAAAGGTAGCATCAATGAACAGGCTCCAGCCCCAGAGTCAATTAGAGCCTGTATCTTAACGGACGACTCAGCCCAAGAAAGGGTAAACAAAACCAGGGGCTTATCCTTCTGGATAACTGGGGACGAAACAACGCCACCTAAGGTCTGTTCATGACAGGATCTCAAGGTTCGGGCGTTCCCTGGACAAGTAGGACAAGACTTCAAAAATTGACCTGCCTGGCCACAATAAAGGCACAATCTCTCCCTCCTCCTAAAGGGTTCTCTCATCCGCAGAGAGACGCGTGAAGCCCAAGTGCATGGGTTCATCTTCACAGACTGACTCGGTACCAGGAGGCATGGGAGGTGAGGGAGGCAAGGGTGGGACTGCAAAGCTCCGAGACAAATATACAGGAGGCTTCCACAAGCGCTCCTTAAAAAAGAGTCTTTCTCTGAGTCTGGAGACAATGAGGATGGAAAACGTAATCAACTTCTGCAGTTCAGTGGTTATATCTCAGGCTGCTATGTCATCCTTGATGGTATCCGAGAGACCATGCGAAAAAGCAGCCACGAGGGCCTCATTGTTCCAAGCAACCTCTGCTGTCAGAGTACGGAATTCAATGGCGTAATCGTCAACAGTTCTCATACTCTGTTTTATGGACTTGGCAGCAGAAGCGGAGCATGCAGGAACGTCAAATACTCTTTTAAAGGAAGCCACAAACTCAGGGTAACTCAAGACAACATGTTTTTGCGTCTCCCATAGAGTATTTGCCCAGGCCAAGGCTCTCTCAGAAAGAAAAGATATTACAAAACCTAATTTGCTTCTGTCAATGGGAAATGCCTGGGGCAGCATCTTAAAGTATATCCCAACCTGGTTGATTGGACTGGATCGCCCCAAAATCGTTGGGGAAGCAGAGCGGAACCAGACACACCTCTTATAGATGTAATACTCGAGGCGGGAGCAGCAGCAGGGATGGCCTGCAACATAGGTTGTACTGGAGGAGCCACAGTGAGAGATTTCAGGTGAGCCGGGCAACTCAGTAGCGTTTGTAAAGCCATGGCAAACGGATCCATGCGGTGATCCTGCTAATCCAATCTGGAAAAAATATTACCAACAAGTGGATTGACTGCATCTGCTGAATTCATGGCCTTCGCCTACTGTCAGAAACCATTTATCAGACTAAGGCAGAAGTACAGTTAAATCTCACTTGTTTAATAATAATAAAAAAAAGGTAAACAGAGTAAACATAGTCAAAACATAGCCAGAGTTCAGGAACTGAAACAGATAGTCAGACAAGCCAAAACGTCAGGGAGCCAGAGATGAGCGTAGTAGAACAGCAAGCAGGATCTGGAGCCAGAAGGAATTTCAGCCAAGCAAGTCTTTAACAGGAACACAGGAGAGCGTCTCTAGAGATTTGACCAAGGCAAAGTCAGAGATCATCTGGGCTGGACAGCTTAAGTAGGCAAGACTGACGAGCAGGAAATCATCAACCAGTGAGTCACTGTGGAGAGATAGGAGCTGGCAATTAGCCGACAGCTGAGCAGCCAGCTCAGAGAAGGAAGGGCTGAGCCCAGGCCTGACACCATGGAGGTTATTTACGAAAAGGCAAATCCACTTTGCACTGCAAGTGCACTTGAAAGTGCACTAAATCTAAAGGGTAGATCTGAAATGAGTGGAAGCTCTGCTGATTTTATCATCCAATCATGTGCAAGCTAAAATGCTGTTTTTTATTTTCCTTGCATGTCCCCCTCGGATCTACAGCGACTTTACTTCCAAGTGCACTTTCAGTGCACTTTCAAGTACACTTGCAGTGCAAAGTGGATTTTCCCCCCATGCCTGCTTGACCATATCAGGGACCTCGTCCGCTGCGCGCTCTAGTGCGCATGCGCACAGCTCCGGCGCTCCGGCGCATAACAAGAGATGGGGAAACATTGCGACGGCGCACGTGCACTCGCGGCCCGGCTGAGCGGTGCACGCATGCGCACTAGCGCACGCCCCATGTGACCCCCAGCTGGCCTATAAAAGAGAGGCCTCTGCACCCAAACAGACGCTGGTTCGTCTGTCAGCTGTTCCTTGTCCCTTGTACCTGTGCCTGCTATTATTGATTGCCCACCTGTTGCCGACCCGGATCGTCTTGACCTCTCTGCCTTCTCCTAACCTTGACCTTGGCTTGCTCTTCCGGATTGCTGTTCATTTCCTTGTGTTTGACCCTCGGCCTGTATCTTGGACTTCTGCCTCTTGCTGCCAGCACCTGACCCTCAGCCTGCCTTGAACCTCCTTTGCCTATACGCCTTGCTACCTTGCCTTGGACTTGCCTACCAGTGTTTGACCCCCTAGCCTGTGCCTGACTAATCTCTTGTGTTTGACCCTCAGCCTGCTTCTTGCCTGTCTGCCTGTGTTGGAACCTCAGCCAGTCCTCCAGCTCCTGCCTTCCTCCATGCTGCAGAACCTGGGCCCACGTCAAGTCACCATCCAGCAGGTGGCTTGTGCCTCTTGGTGCCAACCGCCCCCTGTACCATCTTCAGGGGCAGTGGGCGCTGAGTCGCAAGGGAAACCGCTCTCTGCATCTTGGCCTCGGTGAGTACTTAGTTCCTGATAGTACGAACCAGCCATGACAGAGGCCAACAGAGCGGGTTCTCCTTTGGAGATGTCATGCCAACAGGTATCTGCCCTCATGGAAGCTGTACAGAAATTACAAGAAGGCTATGCTCAAGTTGACAGCCGCCTCCAACAATTGGCAACTGCCTCTTCTCCAGCAAGTCCAGTTCCTGGGTCAGCCAGTGGGATTTCTGCACCTCAGGTCCAACCTCCACCTTCCATGATGATGGCTGTGCCCGAACCCAGGGTACCAGTACCTGAGCGATTTTCAGGCGATCGCAAGAAGTTCAGGTCCTTCAAAAATGCCTGCACCCTATACCTTGCTTTACACCCCCGAACCTTCTCCTCAGAGATCGTGAAAGTTGGATTTATCATTTCACTACTATCAGAAGAACCTCAGACTTGGGCCCACGGCCTCATGGAGCAAAGGAACCCCCTGCTAAATACGGTAGACTCCTTCTTCGAAGCAATGGGCCAACTTTATGATGATCCCCAGCGCACTGCCACGGCCGAAGCTACCCTGCATACCCTCTCCCAGGGTAAAAGACCGGTAGAGGACTATACGGCGGAATTCAGTAAATAGTCAGCCGACACTACCTGGAATGAGGCAGCCCTCCGTTACCAATATCGGTTAGGGTTAAACGAAAACCTAAAAGATGAGCTAGCCCGTGTTGAGACCCCCACATCTCTGGAGGAGTTAATCCAATTAGCTACTAAACTGGATCGGCGCATGCGGGAACGTCGTTCCGAGCGCCTACAAGGACCCCGGCCAGTGTGGGTACCCCCAAGAGTTCCCTCTGCATACCCTACCACTTCCATTCCTTCAGGCTCCCTGGCTTCGGAGGGGGAGCCCATGCAACTAGGCCTAGTTCGCCCCCGTCTTTCCCAGGAGGAACGGCAGCGTAGACGCAGATCCAATTTGTGTCTCTACTGTGGAGGATCTGGACATTACCTGCTGAACTGTCCCATCTGGCCCAGTAAGTTGCCACCTCAGCATACTATGAACTGTCAAACCATTAACCTTGTCCAGGCTTATGTGACTCTTTCTGTCTCCCTACAGCTGGTGGGAAAGAAGATTTGGCTACCGGCCGTAATTGATTTGGGTGCTTGCAGCTGTTTCCTAGACATTTCCGTTGCCAAAGAATGGCATATTCCGTGCTTTAATAAAGAAAGCCTCTTACTTGTCCACCTGGCTGACGGGTCTCTTCCACATTCAGGACCAGTAATACAGGAGACTCCACCCATCCTCACCACCACAGACTCTGGCCATCAGGAGCTTTTACGGTTCGATCTTATATCCTCTCCAATGTTCCCTATCATCCTTGGACTTCCTTGGTTACAGGCCCATAATCCCCAAATCCATTGGGACCGGAAGGAGGTCTCCTTCTCTTCTCCTTACTGCCATCAACACTGCATCTCCTTAGCTCCGGGCTGTCACCTGGCAGTCATCTCGGCACCAGAGAACCTTCAGCACATCCCACCAGTCTACCAGGACTTTAAGGATGTTTTCGACAAAAAGAAGGCCGACCATCTACCACCTCACCGGGCTTATGACTGCCCCATTGAACTACTCACTGGCTCCGAGATCCCTTTCGGGCGCATATTTCCCTTATCTGAGACCAAGCTAAAGGCCCTTAAAACCTATATTGACGAAAACCTTGAAAAAGGCTTTATACGGCCCTCTACCTCCCCAGCCGGGGCTGGCATTTTTTTTGTGGGGAAGAAGGATGGTTCACTCCGACCCTGCATTGATTATAGGTAACTTAACAAGATCACCGTCAAAAACCGGTATCCATTACCACTAATTCCCGAGCTCTTCCAACGGTTCCGAGCGGCCAAAGTTTTTTCCAAACTCGAATTAAGAGGTGCCTACAATCTTGCCAGGATCCGTGCAGGTGACGAGTGGCAGACAGCTTTCAGGTCCAGGTTTGGCCATTACGAATATCTGGTGATGCCATTCGGCCTATGCAATGCTCCGGCCACCTTTCAACACCTGGTGAATGACATTTTTAGGGAGCACTTGGATGATTTCTTGGTCGTATACTTAGACAATATCCTCATTTTTTCAGCTACCCTGGAACTGCATCGGGAACACGTTAGGAGAGTACTTACCATCCTCAGAACCCACCAACTGTACCTTAAGGCTGAAAAATGCGAATTTGAGAGGACTACAGTACAGTTTTTGGGGTTTATCATCTCCACCAAAGGAACCTCAATGGACCCTCAAAAGGTCAAGGCAGTAGTAGAGTGGTCAGCTCCCAAAGACAAGAAGGGCGTACAACGATTCATTGGTTTTGCCAATTTCTATCGGAGGTTCATCGTCGGATTCTCTGCCATTGTTGCTCCTATTACCCACTTAACCCGTCAGCATGCCTGCTTCCAGTGGTCCCAGGAGGCCCAGGATGCCTTTGTCAAATTGAAGACCCTCTTCACCTCTGCTCTCATCCTGCGGCATCCGGATACCCTGCTCCCCTTTGTACTAGAAGTGGACGCCTCTGAATCTGCCACAGGTGCCATCCTCTCTCAACGACACGGGCCAAAAGCCCTCCTCCACCCTGTGGCATTTGCCTCCCGGAAATTGAGTCCCCCGAAAGGAACTACGATGTCGGTGATCGAGAGCTATTGGCCATTAAGTTTGCTCTAGAAGAGTGGAGGTACCTTCTCGAGGGGGCAGCCCACCCAATCACCATCTTCACTGATCATAAAAACCTCGAATACCTACGGACTGCCAAACGGTTGAGGCCCCACCAAACCCGCTGGGCACTCTTCTTTTCGAGGTTCACATTCCACAATTCCTACCGGCCAGGGTCCAAGAACGGCAAAGCAGACGCACTCTCTCGCATCTCTCCGGAATCCTCCCAAGTAACGGAACCCAGTACCATTCTGGCCCCTCAAAATTTTCTGCTGCTTACCCCAACAAACCTGTCTACATCTCTCCACACCGCTTCTGTCCCCTGCAGAGACCCCATTGTAGCTACCCTAGAAAAACGTGAAAACTTATTCTGGTCTCGGGATAAAATCTTTGTGCCCCTGGAAGTAAGACCTTTAGTCTTTAAGACTTTCCATGATCACAAACTGGCTGGTCATTTCGGAAACTGGAAAACAGCAGAATTTATCTCCCGTACCTTCTGGTGGCCAGGCTGGAGGCAGGACTGCCGAACATATATTTCTTCTTTTGTACCGTGCCAACGTAACAAGGGTCCTAAAACCAAACCTTGGGGTTTACTGAAGCCATTGCCCATCCCGGAACGTCCATGGGCCTATATCTCGATGGATTTCATTGTGGACCTACCACCCTCGGAGGGCTTTTCTACCATTCTGGTAGTGGTTGATCCGCTGTCCAAGATGAGCCACTTCCTACCCATGGTCGGTACTCGACCTAGAGACTGCCAACATTTTTATTAAAGAGATTGTCAGGCTCCATGGGGTCCCCAAGAGCATTGTCTCGGACAGGGGTTCACAATTCACCTCAAAATTTTGGAAGGAACTCTGCAAGTCCCTAGGAATTAAGGCCTTTCATCAGCCTACCACCCACAGAGCAATGGACAAACTGAGCGAACTAACCAAACGCTTGAACAGTATTTGCGCTACTTCTGCTCCTCCGCACAGAATGACTGGTCCTCCCTGCTGACATACGCGGAATTCGCGTACAACCCACTCAGCCACTAATCAGACTCCTTTTTGGGCAAACTTTGGTTTTCACCCATCCTTCCTCCCAAACTCCTTTCCTGAAATACCAGTTCCAGCTGTACAGGAGCGACTGGAATCTATCCAAGCCAACTTTCAAAAACTCCGGGAAACAATGCAGCAGGCTCAAGAGGAGTATGAAAAATATCATAACGGGAAGGAGGGAGAATCCCCCATTTAAAACTGGAGAAAAGGTGTGGTTGTCGACTGCTCACCTCAAACTCTCGTGTCTCTCACGAAAACTGGGCCCCAAATTCATTGGCCCATTTGAAATCAAGAAAACTGTGAATCCTGTGGCCTTCGAGCTTTCCCTACCTAAGGCGTATAAAATACACCCTGTTTTTCATGCCTCCCTGCTGAGACCCTTGGTCCCCAGTCCTTTTCCGGATAGAGAGGAACTTCCCCCACCACCTGTCACAATTGATGGTGTGGAAGAATTCGAAGTAGAATCGCTACGGGGTTGCAGGAAGGTGGGTCGTCAGCTGCAGTACCTAGTAAAATGGAAGGGGTACCCTCCGGAAGATAACTCCTGGGAGCCATCCATAAATTTCCATGCCCCAAGGTTAATCAGGATCTTTCATCAAGAACACCCTGAGCTTATGGACAGCCTGGACGTCCGAAATCCGCCCCTCAGGAGGGGGCACTATCAGGGACCTCGTCTGCTGCGCGCTCTAGTGCGCATGCGCACAGGTCCAGCGCTCCGGCGCATAACAAGAGATGGGGAAACATTGCGGTGGCGCACGCGCACTCGCGGCCCGGCTGAGCAGCGCGTGCGCATCTTGGCCTCGGTGAGTACTTAGTTCCTGATAGACCATGAGTTATCATTAATGTGAACCTTGCTGCTGACCGCCCTGTCCAATGAGGCTAAAACATTGGCTTCCACATGACGGTAGAGAGCTGGAATGGCCTTATGTAAAAATACATTCATTTTTAGAACCTGCCACTGTGGTACAGCACATTCCACAAATTCACAAAAGAGGGCAGAGTATACCAGCTGAAAAGGCAGCAGTTGTAGTGTTAGCATTTTTTTTTATGGTTCAGCAACTGGGGTAGTGGAATTTTCCTGGTGAAATCAACAGGTGGTGTACTGCTAGCAGATTGGGTGCAAGTACTTGTATTGCTATACCTTCATTCCTCTCAGTGCAGGTTTTTGAGAGGACATGAGGTATAGTAGGGGTTGAGAACCTAGATGAGGACCAAGGACTGGTGTTCTGGACACGCTTGAGCTGCTTCAGACAGAGATTGCAAACAGCAATGCTGTGGTCTGCTGCACGTGTTGAAAAAAGCCCACACCAATGAACTTTTAGTAGTCAGCGGGGAGTCAGCAGCGCCCTGCACCTGTGGAGCTCTGTGGTGTGATACAATAGGGTCACTGACCTTAAGCCAGTCCCTGGAGGACATCCTGCCTCGTTGGAGTTGTGAATCCTCCTCCTCATTTATTTCCTCTGTTCTCTCAGGCACCCAAGTACAGTCAGTGACCTCATCATCCCCTCCCCCCTCATCACTGGAGCTGGGGGAACATGACTGCTAGTTTCTTGTCCTTCTGTGGCATCCCCTTTCTCTAGGCTCACGTTACTCCCTTCCTCAACCTGGGAACCAACATCAGAGCACTCAAATTGCTGTACATCCTCCAGCAGCATGTAACTGACACTATGATCAAATAATTCTGGCGATTCCTCTGTGCATGATGGTGGGGCTATGGAATGAGTAACTGTGGACAAGGAGACGGTGGAATAGGCCACTTTGGCAGCTGCATTGGAAGGCAAACTAATATGAGCCTGGGTGACAGAGGATAAGGAGGATGAGGACGGCTTAGTTATCCACTCCACCAACTCTTCTGCATGTTGTGGCTCAATAACATGGCTAGCAGCAGAAAAAAAGGTCAAGCATGCCCCACCTGCAGAGGATGCACCATGTCCATGACCACCACTTTTCACTGTAGACAAAGAGGCCGCTTGACCTCTTTTAGTGGCCTGTGAGCGTCTATCTCTCCTTGGTGGCCATCCGGACATGATGGGGATTTTTTTTCACACCGCACTACACTGTATTATATACTCTGCACTGCACTGTAGTATATACTCTGCACTGCACTATATACCGTACACTGAATGCACTGTATTATGTACTGTACACTGACTGCAATGTATTATATACTGTACACCAGGGCATAACAAATTAGCTTGGAATCTAGGAGCCAGCTAAAAAAGTTAGGAGCCAGGTCGGTAACGGTGATCCGGACCTGTCCCTGGCCTGATATGGAGAAATAAGTGAGGGGAAAATCCCCCACATCTGTCTCCAAGTCATTGTCCATAGCTCTTAAAGGGACATTATTATTTTTTTCACATGACCAATTTATTTTATTGCATTTTAGTGTAAATATGAGATCTGAGGTCTCTCTGACCCCAGATCTCATATTTAAGAGGTCCTGTCATGCTTTTTTTCTATTACAAGGGATTTTTACATTACTTGTAATAGGAATAAAAGTGACACCATTTTTTTTTTTTAAAAGAACAGTGAAAAAATTAAAAATAAAAGTTAAAATAAATAAGAAAAAAAAAAATGTAAACATGCCCCATCCCGCTGAGCTTGCGTGCAGAAGCAAACGCATACGTGAGTAGCGCCCGTATATGAAAGCGGTGTTCAAAACACACATGTGAGGTATCACCGCGATCGGTAGAGCGAGAGCAATAATTCTAGCCCTAGACCTCCTCTGTAACTTAAAACATGCAACCTGTATAATTTTTTAAACGTCGCCTATGGAGATTTTAAAGGGTAAAAGTTTGTCGCCATTCCACGAGCCGACGCAATTTTGTAGCGTAACATGTTGGGTATCAATTTATTCGGCGTAACATTATCTTTCACAATATAAAAAGAAATTGGGCTAACTTTACTGTTGTCTTATTTTTTAATTAAATAAAGTATTTTTTCCCAAAAAAGTGCGCTTGTAAGTCCGCGGCGCAAATACGGTGTGACAGACAGTATTGCAACGACCGCCATTTTATTCTCTAGGGTGTTAGAATAAAAAATATATATAATATTTGGGGGTTCTAAGTAAAGGTAATGAGATGGACAGGCAGTGAAAATTTACATAGTTACATAGTTAGCTAGGCCATCCAGTTCAACCATAAAAATAAAAGAAATAATAAATAAAAATAAAATATATCGTACAATCCAATAAACCCCATTCTATACCCACAGTTGATCCTGAGGAAGGCAAAAAAAAAACCCAAAAGAGCATGCTCCAATCTGCTACAGCAGGGGAAAAAAAATCCGTTCCTGATCCCCCTAGAGGCAATCGGATTTTCCCTGGATCAACTTTACCTATAAATGTCAGTACCCAGTTATATTATATACATTTAGGAAAGTATCCAGGCCTTTCTTAAAGCAATCTACTGAGTTAGCCAGAACCACCTCTGGAGGGAGTCTCCAGAGTCTGAAAACAGGCCCCCGCCCCCCTCTGACGTCATGGGGCAAGCCATAGGGAAGTCCCCATCAAGTCCCCGTGCGTCAGAGGGGGGCGGGGTCACCAGGTGGCCCCACCCTCCGTTATAAAAGACCTGTCAGAAGACACGAAGCCTCACATAGCGGGAGCCTCCCATTGCGCGGAGCGCCCCGACACAGAAGAAGAGATGCCGGATCCGAGGAAGAAGAAGATGGAAGAAGAAGATGAAGAAACCGAAGGATGAAGAAAGGAAGAAGGAAGAAGACCAGAAGAAAGAAGATGAAAGAAGACTTTAATAAAGAAATTGTCAAAGACCGTCTCCTGTCATTTTTAACATTTTTGTCACTTTTTTTGGTGAAATGGTAGGGGTACTTTTGTACCCCCTTACCATTTCACACAGGGGGGAGGCCGGGATCTGGGGGTCCCCTTGTTAAAGGGGCTTCCAGATTCCGATAAGCCCCCCGCCCGCAGACCCCCACAACCAACGGCTAGGGTTGTGGGGACGAGGCCCTTGTCCCCATCAACATGGGGACATGGTGCTTTGAGGGGTCACAGACGGGCCACATCAGCCTGGTACGGTTCAGGAGGGGGGGCACGCTCTTGTCCCCCCCTCGTTTCCTGCGGCCTGCCAGGTTGCGTGCTCGGATAAGGGTCTGGTATGGATTTTGAGGGGGACCCCACGCCATTTTTTTTTTTGGCGTGGGGTTCCCCTTTAAATCCATCCCAGACCTGAAGGGTCTGGTATGGATATTTAGGGGGAACCCCACATAATTTTTTTTTTAATTTGACGCGGGGTTCCCCTTAATACCCATAGCAGACCTGAAGGGCCTGGTAATTGAATTTGGGGGAACCCCCACGCTTTTTTTTTTATGATTTTAAATAGCTTTTTTTCCTGCAAAAATTACACTTTGTGCAGGGACTGTTCTAAGCATGGGAAACATGCACCCATTTACAGGCATACTATACACACCCCCCAGGTACGAAATTTAAAGGAATATTACACTTTTATTGTTTCACTTTAAGCATTATTAAAATCACTGCTCCTGAAAAAAACGTCAGTTTTTAAAACTTTTTTTTGCATTGATACATGTCCCCTGGGGCAGGACCCGGGTCCCCAAACACTTTTTATGACAATAACTTGCATATTAGCCTTTAAAATTAGCACTTTTGATTTTGAACGTTCGAGTCCCATAGACTTTAATAGGGTTCTAAAGTTCACACGAGCTTTAGGTCTGTTCGCAGGTTCTGGTGCGAACCGAACAGGGGGTTGTTCGGCTCATCCCTAATTATATACTGTGCAACGACTGCACTGTATTATATACTGTACACTGACTGCAATGTATTATATACTTGTAAATTGTAAAACGAAAGGAGTTGTATATCTACTAATATGTGATTGCAACTCCTTTTACGTAGGAAAAACAAAGGTTGAATTAAGATCTCGTATGTCCAAACACATTTGGAGCATGAAGAAAGCTACTCCTGATCTTTCAATGGGAAGGCATGTGCTATCTTTGCACAACAGCGTTTTCCCCAAAGTTAAATTTATGGTCCTTGACAGGGTACACCCCAGTACTAGAGGGGGTGACTGGAAGAAGGTCCTATTGCAAAAATAATTAAAATGGATCTTCCAGTTACAGGCTACAATCGTTCTGGGTCTAAATGAGGCAGTAAATTACAGACCCTTTCTGGAGGGATTTGTATCAGGAGGGATGGAAAAATAACTGTCCATATACAAACTGGCCCACCTTTTCCATAGAGAGCTATGAGAACCGTCAATATTTGCATTATGGGGGTCTGTGACATGGTGATGTGGATACATCACGTGTGGATATATGTTATCCTCTATGTTCTTTCAAAAATATTCTGCCTTTAGGGACTTCTCTAGCCATCTCTAGCCATCTGTGCTGTAATGTTCTTCAGAAATGTTCTTCTTTATAATTTTTGAAACATTATGTAAATGTATATATTTGACTCATGTATATCTGGAGCGCCCAAGATATGTAATTAAATCATCTATATGTAATGACACAATCTGTATATATGAGGATTTTGCAACAATGGAGCTCCTGGCGCTTATAGGGGATTTGTGGTGCAATCCCGGCATGCGTAGGCCGTCCTGGTTGCATATATATGGATGTGATCCCTATGTGATCCACCCATCCAACTTAATGCCTGTTCGGCCTTTCTTTAGCAGTTTCAGCATTCCCCCTTTGCTGACAGTCATACAAGCGGTCAGCAGTTTTGCTGACGCTATGTATTATGGGAGTTTTGGTTTTCTTTTCCAGCTTTCCATCTCCCTTATGCCAGTGCTGTGGGGGATGTGATCTTGCTGCGCACGCGTGTCGGTGGGAACGTGACGCATGACATCACGCCTCCCACCGCGCCATTTTCGTTGTGGATTAGGGGTGGTGGCATGCGCCACGCACCCGGGGGACTGTCGGATTTAACCATATGCAGCATAATGGAGTAGCTTTAATCACTCACACCTGATAGCAGGTAAAACAACTAATTACTGGGTGGATATAAGAAACACTTTTGCCAGTATTATGCAGTGCTGTGGTGGGGTATGAGGCAAACATCAGTTACTCTGTGCTAAGGTAAGAAACCAACAATGCTATCCCTCTTAAATTCCATGTGCAGCAGACTAAATAGAAATTTAGTTTCAGGGCTCTCTTTAATGATTTTGCGTTTGAATTGATCTGTTTGTTACAGACGTAGGATCCGGGTGGAGGACGGTGCCTATAGTGCCCCATCTATCCGTTTTGGAGGTGTACTTTACCCCCATTTCTTATGCAATCTCCGCTGAACCAGGTCATAAACAAATACCTGGATAAAGATCTCCTATTATTAAGAGAGGCTCCAAACTATACACCTTCCAATATGTGGACCTCATCCCCATGATACACAGTACTGTTATAAAGGTATTTATAAATTATCCAGTTATGAGCTTTTTTGAGAGAATCTCTGTAATGGATATATTGGCATGTTTGATGCAGGTGAGGATGCAATTGCATACCCCATTGTCCTGTTTCATTTAAAACGCATACCCCTGCGTCTTCATTGTCCCAGTTTCATTTAAAACGCATACCCCTGCGTCTTCATTGTCCCAGTTTCATTTAAAACGCATACCCCTGCGTCTTCATTGTCCCTTTTTCATTTAAAACGCATACCCCTGCGTCTTCATTGTCCCTTTTTCATTGAAAACGCATACCCCTGCGTTTTCATTGTCCCTTTTTATTGAAAAAGCATACCCCTGCGTTTTCATTGTCCCTTTTTATTGAAGACGCATACCCCTTTGTTTTCACCGTCCCTTTTGCACTTTTGGTGGGAATGAAGGTAGACATTGTTGTCCCAATATAATGTGCCATAACTATAAATTTGTGATATACTTCCTTCCTCCTTTCTGCAGTCACTGTCTACCACGGTCCTGGTTTGCATCCACATGCCCCCTCAGTGATCTATAAGCTCCAACAAGCAGACAGTGCTATTTGTCTATATGCACTGTGAATTTTTGTGTGTCTTCACTTCTGAAGCATTATCACATAATCCGTTCAGGTATTGACCGACATATTATATAGGATCGTATCCAGCGCTCCATATGTGCATGTAAGTCTATGATATATGCATAGTTTGTTTTATGTTTTTTTAATTTTAATTTTTTTCATTGTCATATCTTGGCATGTTTCTTCGCTGGAAATATATATACATGAACTTCTGTCTTTGTATTTTAGATTGCCTTTTCAAAAGACATACACGTGCATATTGAATCAACCCTGAAGAAGGAGTATAAGACTCCGTAACGCGTAGGCATTTCGAATGCACATAAAAGATCTGATTGTTTTATAAATGGATTTTTGAACGTGCATATATACTTTGACTTAGTCGGTAGGATTGCACGTTCGAAAAGACAAAATGCATATATATTGTGTGTAATGCATGTTTGCATAAAGGGATTATTGCAATGTTTCTCCTTTTCATATCTACTTCTCTTTTTTGATACATTGTTTAAATAAAGATACTCAACATACCTTTACAAATCTTGTTGTAAGTCTCACAGTTCATGCCTATAAAGTCCCGCCCACTTGAGGGGAAAAATTACATATATCTATTGATGGGATGTTGGCTAGATATAGCAGATTAAAACAGACCTCAAACCTTTTGATTTTTATATACTGTACACCGACTGCATTGTATTATTTACACTGTCTGCAATGTATTGTATACTGCCTGCACTGTATTATATACTGTACATGGACTACACTGTATTATATACTGAATGAATAACTTGTATAGCGCTACATATGCAAACTAAATCACCTCAGGGCGCTTTTCCTGCCAGTGTCCGTCTGGGTTTTCAGAAGAGATGGGTCTTGAGCTTCTTCCTGAAGGCCAGATAGTTTTCTTCTGAGCGGATGTCCGCGGGTAGAGCATTCCATAGCTGTGGTCCTTGGACTGCAAACCTTTGTTCGCTTTTTAATTTATAACGGGTCTTGGGGATGTGGAGGAGGTTCTGGTTAGTTGACCGGAGAGTGTGACCTGGGGTGTAGTGCTTTATTTTGTCGCAGAGGTATTGCGGTGCTTTTCCTTGTGTACATTTGAGAGTGAGGCAGAGAGTCTTGAATGTAACTCGATCCTTCATGGCTAGCCAATGGAGGGTCCTCAGGGACGGGGTGATTGATTCCAATGTTTTTTTTCCAGTTACCAGTCTAGCTGCTGTGTTCTGGACGGTTTGTAGACGTGAAATTTGGTATTTTGGAAGTCCTAGGTAGAGGGGAATTTGCGTAGTCGAGTCTGGAATTGATGATTGTTCCAACTACTGCTGCTGTATCTCCTTCCGGGAAGAAGTGGATGAGGCCACGCAGTAGGTGAAGAAGGTAGTGGGATCCAGGTGAAGAAGGTAGTGGGATACTGTGTACACTGCCTGCACTCTATTATATACTGTACACCGCCTGAAGTGTATTATATACTGTACACCACCTGCAATGTATTATATACTGTATACCGCCTGAAGTGTAGCATTGTAAAAAATATATATACACTGACGGCACGCTCTATCCACTAACTAACCTTCCTAATCTCTCTCTTCAGTCTCCACATTAACACACTACATACAACCACCATGTAAGCAGCCTTATATAGTGTGGTCTTAGCCCCTGAGCCATGATTGGCCAAAGGCACTCTGCCTTTGGCCAATCATGGCTCTGTCAGTACATCGCGCTGTGATTGGCCAAAGGATGCAGGTCAGGTGCATGCTTTGGGCAATCAGCAGCCGTCAATGCACTGCAATCTCGCAGTGCATTATGGGGCGCTCGTCAGCGTGCGAATGTCCCGCGAGCACCCCATATGTTGATGTCGAGTCTAACTTGCATTCGACTCCAACATCGGGACCATCCCTAGTCCTCAGTGTGGTCAGGCCTCAGTTCCTGGATTGTTTCCCCAGTTCCTACCTGAAATGTTCCCCTTTCCAGGCCAGTTCTTGGTTCCCCATGCAGGGCTGGGAGTAATACCAGTAGTCTTGCTAGCTATTCATTACAATTTCCCCCTGGCTTGTGGGCAGTTGGTAAGGAATAATGTGTGCATCTGGACCATCCACAGGGTGGTTTTCTGGTCTCCCCCTATGTCGGTGGATTAAAAGGAGGGATAGTGTGGGCACTACAGTGCCTTGACAAAGCATTTATACCCATTGAAATTGTTCCACATTTTGCCATGTTACAACCAAAAACATAAATGTATTTTATTGGGATTTTATGCGATAGAACAACACAGCAGCGCTTTGCTGGCGGTTTGACGGCGCTGCCTCATTGTTTTCAATGGGCAGGGGTGCTTTAGGAGAGGTGTATACACTGCTTCTTCAGCGCTGCAAAGATGCGGCTTGCAGGACTTTTTGACCATCCTGCAAGCGCACCGCTCCAGTGTGAAAGCCCTCGGGCTTTCACACTGGAGAGAAAGGTGAGGCTCTTTATAGGCGCAATTTTTAGCGCTGTAGCACCTGTAAATCGCCCCAGTGTGAAAGTAGCCTTATACAGAAAGTGTGTTACTGGCCAGATCATCAGCTGAAAAAAGCCTAAAGAAAATAAATGCAGCCACCACATCTATTTACTGGTAAGCTGCAATATATAACATTTTTAGTTTTGAGTTTTATAAAAAAAAAAAATGCTGGTTCCCTTTATGTTTTCTATAGAAAACATTTATTCAGTTACAAACCTTCAGGGGCCCTTCATGGTCTCTTTCGACATGCAGGATGTCTACCTGCATGTTCCAATTCATCAATCTCATCAAAAGTATATAAAGCTTGTGATTTATACAAAAAGGCGTATATGCCAGCAGTTTAGGGCACTTCCCTTCAGCCTCTTGGTGACTTTGTGAATTTTTAAAAAAACATCCTAGGGCAGATGATAGCTATTTTTAAGCCTTCAAAAAAATATAAATTGTCCTGTATTTAAATGATTTTCTTCCAGGAATTTCTAGGACAGAGAAAAAATAAACTCAGATTTCAACCTAGTGCTTCAAGTCTATTAGATTATGAGGGAAGTAGAATCTAGAGAAAAATTAACCTGAATCTGTCTCAGTCTGTAATTTTTCTAAGTTACAGGATAGAATTAAGGATCTTTTTTTTTTTTTAGGAAAGAGTTTCCATGACGGGGTAGATCAAAACTGTCCTGGAAGAATCATTAAGACAGACTATGCAGACTTTAGGTCCAATGACAGTGGCTATTCCAGTAGTGTGGGTCCAGCTACATTCCAGAAGGCTACAAAGGCTTTAACCGGTTCCCGACCGCTGCATGTACTTATACGTCGACAAAATGGCATGGCTGCGCAAATGGGCGTACCTGTACGTCTCTTTGAATTTTCTGCCGTGCCATCGCGTGCGCGCCGCCGGTGGTGCGTGCACGCACCCAGCGCAAGCTCCATGAGTAGGATCGCGGGTCCCGCAAACTCGATGTCTGCGGGGATACCCGCGCTCGTCTCGCGGAGAGGAAGAACGGGGAAATGCTAATGTAAACAAGCATTTCCCTGTTCTGCCTAGTGACACTATCACTGATCACAGCTCCCTGTAGTCAGGAGCGGTGATCAGTGATGTGTCACACATAGCCCCTCCCCCACAGTTAGAATCACTCCCTAGGACACACTTAACCCCTACAGTGCCACCTAGTGTTAACCCTTTCACTGACAGTCACATTTATACAGTAATCAATGCATTTTTAATCGCACTGATCACTGTATAAATTTGAATGGTCCCAAAAATGTGTCAAAATTGTCCGATATGTCCGCCATAATGTCGCAGTCATGATGGAAATTGCTGATCACGCCATTTAAAAAAAAATATATATATATTAATAAAAATGCCATAAAACAATCCCCTTGTAAACGCTATAACTTTTGCACAAACCAATCAATAAACGCTTACCAAAAATATGTAGAAGAATACGTATCGGCTTAAACATTTTTTTAAATATATTTTTTGGGGATATTTATTATAGCAAAAAGTTAAAAATGCGTTTTTTCAAAATTGTTGCTATTTTTTTTGTTTATAGCGCAAAAAATAAAAACCGCAGAGGTGATCAAATACCACCAAAAAAAGAAGTCCTTTTTGTTTTGGAGCCATGTCACACAACCGTGTAATTGTCAGTTAAAGCAACGCAGTGGCGAATCATAAAAAGTGCTCTGGTCTTTGGCCAGCCAAATGGTCTGGGGCTGAAGTGGTTAATTAGCATTTTCCCATTTCTAGAAAAATTGAATCAAAGGCATGAATCATTAGACAAGATAGTGTTGCTTCCGGAAATTAATTCTCTGAGTTTCCTCTGGTAGGAAAATACACATAATAAAGACCATTTCTGGGTTTAGTCTTTTTAATAAAAAAAAAAAAAAAACGAAATGAAATGGAATATGAAGCCCATTCAGAAGACCTGAAGACACAAGGCATTTAGGGGGCAGATTTAGTATATCACTCCTTTAATTACATTGACCTTTTTGCCGTAGGAAAAGTATTTTCTGTTTTCGAGGAATGAATTGGGATAAGACTTCTTTATTCTCTCAGACCATGCCATACTACTACAGTAGAATATATCAATTGACAGGAAGGAACCCTGCCAAGCATCCCTCTTTCTCTAGTCCTCTTGTCCCCCCACGCCCACAAAAAAAGGTCTGCTTGTGCCAAAGGCTCCCTCCATCTGCCAGCTCCACCTTCTGACAGTTCTTAAATAACTAAGGGGCAGGACCACCCAGTGATGTCACCAGGTGATCCCAACACCTTGTGCGGTCGATGGCCAGGGGCATGCTGGGTTGATGGCATCACAAGGGGCGAGGTCACCCAGTGACTTTACCGGGTGGCCCTGCCCCTTAGATATTTAACAACTGTCAGAGCTGGCAGACGGCTGGAGCCTTCAGTGCAAGTGGAGCTTTTTTTTAGGGTCGGCGGCGGGTGTCTTGATTGATGATGGATCTATACCGGGAACATTTATTTTTTATTTGTTAAAGGGGGCTTCCAGATTCCTATAAGCTCCCCATCCGCACATACCACTGGCCAGGGTTGTGGGGAAGAGGCCCTTGTCCCCATCAACATGGGGACAAGGTGCTTTGGGGGGGCAGAGCCACCCTGCCTCAAATAAACCCCCCTCTATGTTGAGAGCATGTGGCCTTGTATGGTTCAGGAAGGAGGCACTCGCTCGCCCCCTCCCTTTCCTGACCTGCCAGGCTGCATGCTAGGATAAGGGTCTGGCATGGATTTTGGGGGGGACCCCATGCCATTTTTTTCTTATATTTTTATTGCCAGCATTTTTTTCACTTTCAGTAGTGTATAAAGTAACGCATACAATATTTTAGTAGTTTTTTTTTTTTTTTGTGAATACTAAAAACGTTTTGAAAAATGATATCCGGTATCTTATTGCATATTCAGATGCGGTAAGATGCCTCTTTGTGAGTGGAGCCTATTGACCGCTGCTCCACTAAGCTGCAAAATAGCTTCTTCTCCCAGTCTGTATGGCTCTTAAACTCCAGTGGATTTTTGAGATAAATTGTGGGGTTTTCATTTTCTCTTTCTGCTGGAGAAAACTGAAAATTTATATCAAATACTTACCGTAATTTTCCTTTCCTGATGGACTCCATGGCAGCCTACGTATGCGTTAATCCCACCTCTCATACCTCATAGGACCCCACTCCCATAAATCTTTGCTCCTAATCAGAGACCGTGTTCCATAACTTAGCCTACTCCAGCAAATGGGAGGGAAACTCCTGCTGCCATGGAGTCCATCAGGAAAGGAAAATTACGCTAAGTATTTGATATAAATTTTCAGTTTTCCTGACTGACTCCATGGCAGCCTACGTATGGTAAATAACTAGCCATACACACTCGGGTGGGCACAAATCGCTGGTTCAACAGAAAAAAGGTTTAATTGGCACCGTTCAAACAGATAAAACATTTAAACCAAAATTCACAGAGGAAAGAGCCACCGGCTCAACACAATAGTGCCTCATGAAAGTGTTTATTGACGACCAAGAAGCTGCTTTGCAGATCACTTCCGCCGATACGTGACGGGAGGCTGCCCATGATGTCGACATACCCCTGGTAGAATGAGCAATCACGGTCTCAGGAGGAGCCAGCCCCTTAGCCGTATATGCCCTTTGGATGGCTTGAACAATCCAACTTGCAATTGTTCTAGAGGAAGCACGCAATCCCCTGTTCTTTCCATAAAAGTAGACAAACAGATGATCCGACCTTCTGAAAGGTGCAGTGGCTTCCAAGTAACATTTCAAGACTTCTCCGACATCCAGAGGATGGGCAATTGAAGAATCATTTCTCTGAAGCCTAAGTCTTGAAGCTCCTTGAAGAATTTGTCTGGTAAGAGGATGTCTTGCCCAGAAAACACCAGTAAAAGCAGATATTGCGGAAACTTGGACCCGCAGAGAACTTACAGACAGTGGCAGAACCAGACCTGACTGGAGAAATCCCAAAACATCCTTTATTTTTGGATTGTTACAAGAACCACCAGAAGAGGAGACATAGTCCATAAATTTAGACCAGATTCTCTGGTAAACTTTGTTTGTACCTTGTCTCCTGGCATTTAATGCTTCCAGCCTCTTCCTCTCAACCACCAGGCCATCAGATGGCGATGAGATGGGCACGGATAAAGGGATGTTCCCTGTAGCAGAAGATCCGATCTGGAGGGAAGCGGGACTGGGTCCCGGTAACTCAACTGCAACAGGAGAGGAAACCATGGCCTGTTGGGCTAGTATGGAATGATTGCCAAAATTTCTGCCGTCTCCTGCCTGAGTCTCGAAAGGAACCGAAGAATGATCGGGACTGGAGGAAAGGCATATGACTTGCGGAATCTCCACTGATCCGTGAGAGCATCCACTCCGATGTCTTGGGGACAGCGATACCTGGTATAATATTTCCTCATTTTTGGCATTGCAAGGAGATGCAAACAGGTCCACTTCCGGAGTCATTCCCAATAACAGGATCCAGTCGAAGACTTCCGTGTGGAGAGACCACTCGTTGTTGTCCAAGGAGGTTCTTGAAAGGAAGTCCGCCTGGACATTTTGGATCCCAGGAAGATACACTGCCGTCAGGTCCATCAAGTTTGCCTGAGCCCCGGACATGATTGGACTCACTTCTTTCAGAAGGGAGAGACTGCGAGTGCCCCCTTGTCTTTTGATGTACGACACTGCCGTCGTATTGTCCAATCTCATGAGGACTGAGGTTCCCGATGTCCGATGGGAAAAAAACCCAAAGGGCCTGAAAGGCAGCTCGAAGCTCCAATACGTTCGAGACCACTCCCTGAGGTGGAAAATCCCACCTGCCCTGGGCTACCTCTGACAGACACAGAGCGCCCCAGCCTCTGCTGCTGGCATCTGTCGTCACCGTTATCCAGGAGACTGGAGCTATCGAATGGCAGTTGAGAAGATTCCTCCTTTGCAACCACCAGGGGAGACTCTCCCGCCTGGAAGGAGTTACCCGAATCAAGTGATCTTGCAACTCCGGATTCCACTGTTGGAGGAAACCCTTCTGAAAGGGCGGCATCCTCCACTGCGCCCATTTTACCATAGGGGCCGTGGCCATCATGGTGCCTATTATCCTGAGGCACTGGGAAGCCCTGAGAAGGGGAGCTGACATTACCAGATGAATCCTGTCCCGGACTACCGGGATCTTCTCTAGAGGAAGAGAGATGGTGCTCTTCGCTGTGTCGAACTGCGCCCCTAGAAAAAACTAGAGACTGGGTTGGCTCCAGATGACTCTTTTCCCTGGTTAATAGCCAGCCGAATTCTGTCAGGGTAGAGATGACTTGCTCCCGGTGCAGCAATAATTGTTCTCTGTCTTGAGACAGTAGGAGTAGATCGTTGACATAGTGATGTAACCGAGTACCTCTGATTCTGATCAAGGCGACCATCGCCAGTAAGAGCTTGGAAAACACCTGCGGCGATGTCGTAAGCCCGAACGGGAGATGTTTTTGGTCCACTGAAAATCTGAGAAATTTTTGGAAGTCCTTCATGATTGGTACATGAACGTACGCATCTTTCAGGTCTATTGAAACTAACCAATCGCCTGGTTGAATTGTCTGGCGTATGGTCAATAATGTTTCGATCTTGAATTTCTCCTTTCTTATAAAGGAGTTCAGGTAAGTCAGGCCGATAACCGGCCTCCAAGAACCGCTCTTTTTGAGACCCATAAAGAGGGGGGAATAAATCCCTTGAAACTTTTCCTCGGACGGAACTGGAATGGCGGCACCTTGGGTGATAAGGGAGTCCGTGTAGGTCAACAGAACCTCCCTCTTCTTTTTCCGACAATGGAAGACTTGTGGGAACGAAGCGATGTATGGGTGGACTGCTGAACACCCAGGCATGACCTAGAGAAACAGTTTTTATAGCCCAATAATCTTGTATCGAGGCTGCCCAGACGTGGCAGAAGCGGAATAAACAAGCCCCTACTTGCTCCGCCTGGACTTTTGTGTTTAGCTGTAATGGAAGACAGCATGACACTTGCTACCAGACAAATAATATCCAGGGAGGCCTCACCCAGAAACGCTAATGCCATCTTCATCTCATGTATTGGAAAATTCTTGAGAGCTTCTTCAGAAATACTTCCCAAAGTGGCACCCATATCATTCGTCCAACACTCCATTGCTTTAGATAATGCTGCCAAGGCCAATGCTGGCTTAGATACATTTCAAATCCGTATCGATTTTCCTCTCAAGACCATCCTTGAAAGAGACGGTGTCTTCCAGAGGGAGCGTGACGTGTCTCACCAGCCTCATCAAGGCCGCCTCAATGAGAGGAGCAGACTCCAGGTGCTTAACTTCTTCACCTTTGAATGGATACATTCTCGCCACTTTTAGAGATAAGAGAATTCTTCCTCTCCACTTTACTCCACTCATCTGGGATAATTTCCCCCAGTTCACCCAGGAAGGGAACATTTGAGCGCTCTTTTTTTAAGATGCTTAAAATACTTCCTCTATTTAGAGGGTGCTTCTACCGGTACCTCCCACCTCAGTGCGTCCTTCGCTGCTCTGACCAGATGAGGGACCTGGGAAAAATCAAATCCTGCACTGGAATCATCCACTTCAGCTTCACTGTCAAAAGATCCGCTGAAAGAAAAACTGTCACGGGAGGGACCTGGAACTTCAAGGTCTTCCACCTTAACCACTGAAGTTGGTACAGAGGGAGGTATAGCTGCATGGGCGGAATCTGATTTATTCAAGGATTCCTGAACAACCTTCCTGACCAAGGCCTCCACTTGCCGGTCTTTAGCATCCCTTTCTTTTGCAGCTCGGGAAAAAACATAAATTGCACAGCGATTTATCTCCACTTTCGGTAGTGGGAATAGTGCCGAGACCCAGACCTTGATTTTTCAGAGCGGTGTCTGGAAGAGGACTTAGGACGTCCAGAACTTGATCTTGAATGGTCACGTTGTGACCCAGACTGTACATTATCTTTGCATGCTGACGAACGAAGATCCGGTACGGAAGGGCTAAAATAATGATAAAGGAAAAAAACCTCTATTCCCTAACCAACCCCAACAAACAGGCAGAAAGGAATGAGAAAAAAAATTCAGTCCTACCTGCGGCGCAAGGGCTGGCCACAAGGGGGCGGCGAAACATCCATAATAACAAATTCAGACAGGCTTCAACAACACCCATAGAAAATAATAAAAAATCTATTAAAAATTAATTAAATATAACCATATCCCCAATGCATAAACAATACATTAATCCAGTAAAAAAGCAATGGGGAATAAGGCATTAAAGCCTCTTACCTCTGTAAGGCACAGCAACAGTGTCAATTCATTTTAAAATGAATGCAGCAGCAAGCCTGTCCAAATCTGACAGGCATTCAAATCTGCCGTCTGGATGATGTCATGGCGCTGTCAGCGGCACCCCCACGGTGCTCGTGCGCATGCGCGAACGCCGTCATTCATCCGTACTGCGCATGCGCCGACCAAGCCTCGATCTCAATCAAGACTATGCGGCTGCGCAGTACAGGAAAATCGGCGAATTGGAACGCAGATGCGCTCCAGCCGCCATACCCGCACAGAAACCGCAGACAACCACAGACAACACACATAAACAGGCTGCAATACGTTACCGCTCCAGCACGCCGACCATCCGACCTGGCTCCCGTCCACAGGCACGTCACCGGGGATCACTTCAGGGAAAGGCCTCCTGCTAGTAGCTAGGACGAATGGCCATACTGCCGCTTGCCAGCCAGTGGCTGGATGGTAAGCTCTTCATGGCATCGCTCTTCATCCCCATGTCCACCCTGCTAGTAGCTGGGCTATTGGACTCCAGACACCAGAATTCATCATGCGTGCGAACGGCAAACAGGAACCAGACCCGGATTCGCGACTTCTTGAGGTAAGAACTACTACTTTAGTCCTTAAAGCGGTGTTCCGGCCAAAATTATACTTTTTAAATAAAAATACCCCTATAATACACAAGCTTAATGTATTCTAGTAAAGTTAGTCTGTAAACTAAGGTCCGTTTTGTCAGTTTTTAGCAGTAGTTTGTTATTTTATAAACTTGCAGCAGGCCGTGGCCATCTTAAGTGTGGGCATCTGAAGCCAGACTGTATTTCTTCCTGGATCTCATCCTTGCAGATCTTGTACATGTTCAGTGCAGCATAAGCAGTGTAATAGGTTTCAGGTCAGGTTTCCATAGCAACGGCAGTTTGAGAGGAAGTTGCAGCCCCCCAGGAGGCATTGCAAACAGGAAATGATGCGATGGGCCGCGGCCAGGGAGGAGGAAGTGAAAAATTAATACAGCAGATATACAGTCTGTGCTGAATAAAAAATAAAAAAAATATCCAATTTGTTTACAGTGCACAGTTTAGGGAGGGATGCTGAAGAGTTGTAAAAGTGGGTGGAACTCCACTTTAAGGAGGAGGACAAAAAAGGAACACGGTCTCTGATTAGGAGCAAAGATATATGGGAGTGGGGTCCTATGAGGTATGAGAGGCAGGATTAACCGATACGTAGGCTTCTATGGAGTCAGTCAGGAAATGTCAACTCACATACAGTCCCAGTGACAGGGCAAGAGTAAATAGGGGATACAGATAAAAATAAAAACCTAGTATAGATTTTAATCAATATTCCCTCCCAATAAAAAATAAATGGTTTGACTTCGGTTTTATATCAAAACATTTTTTTTTTTAAAGAGCATTTTCCCATGAATTATAGCAAATTACTGCTAATTAGTGCATCTTTATATCTAAATGTGTTTAGATACAAGAAGAGACGTTATTCAACAGAATCTTTTAAAGATTTCCATATTTGTGTGTTCAAATAATTTGTGGATAAACTGAATGGTGCAAAATGTCTATAGAATACATTTTACTGATATTGTTTTCAATCCTCTTTTATTCATTTTTTAAAACAAATTTACAAATACATATAAATATCTTTCATCACCAAATTGAACATTATGTTATTATATTGCATCCTCTCCTTAAGATATCATCGTTCCACCATAATTTCTAATAACCAGTTCTATACTAAACCATCTGACATGTATTTCTTTACTTTATTCATATATATATACTTTAGATCTTACTTTTCCAAACATACACTCTATACAGGTTCTCATACATATCCATATACAGGTATGCCTCAAAAAAAAAAAAAAAAAAAAGGAGAGAGGAAAGGAAAAGGATCTCTCCCATCTCTACGAGGTGTTCTGTTCCCTTTCACAAAAATTGTATAATTTTTATCGAAGTTATTTTACTGATATTGATATTACAGGTTGAATGTAATGCTCTGGCATCATTGTTTGTTTTGTTTTTGTTTTTTGTTCATTATTTTTGAGGTTCCCAATAAAACAAAATAGATAAATACAACTTTGTATTTTGCAGTACATAAAAAATGTATCTCACAGGAAAAGCACGAAACCCAGCAGTCATCCCTACATATAATTTAAAGTTAGGTAAGAACTTAAATTTACATGGAGCATATGACAAGTGTCTCAGCTGTAGGAAAAAAATTCTAATAATATCACATGTCTGTTACAATATAAACAGTAGAATTGTCAACAGAATGCATACAAGAACAGGGATGACAAGAATTTGGTCCTGCCCTAGGCAGAACAAAATATATAACACAGTTGTTGCTAAGAACCAGCGAAGTGCTTTACAACGAATTATAAAAAAAAAAAGGAATAAATTCAGGAGAGAATGTAATTGTAAACCAGCACAGTTAAGGGACCAATCTATTCCCATTAACCACTTGACCACTGGGCACTTAAACCCCCTTAATAACCAGACCAATTTTCAGCTTTCGGTGCTCTCACATTTTGAATGACAATTACTCAGTCATGCAACACTGTACCTATTTTGTCCTTTTTTTTCCACACAAATAGAGCTTTCTTTTGCTGGTATTTAATCACTGCTGTTTTTTTTTTATTTTTTTGCGCTATAAAAGAAAAAAGACCGAAAATTCTGTAAAAAAAAAAAAAAAAAAATGCATTTTTCTTTGTTTCTGTTACAAAATTTTGCAAATTAGTAATTCTCCTTTATATATTTTGGCCAAAATGTATACCACTACATATCTTTGGTAAAGATAACCCAAATCGGTGTATATTATTTGGTCTTTGTGAAAGTTATAGAGTCCACAAGCTATGGTGCCAATCTCTGAAAATTGAGTACTGACGGCCTATCTAATTTCTTGAGACCCTAACAAGCCAGGAAAGTACAAATACCCCTTTTTGGAAAGTAGACATTCCAATGTATTTAGTAAGAGGCATGGTGAGTTTTTTGAAGTTGTCATTTTTTCCCACAATTCTTTGCAAATCAAGATTTTCTTATCTTTTTTTTTTTTTTTTTTCTTTCACAAAATTGTTATATTAGCAGGTTATTTCTCACACACAGCATATGCATAGCACAAATTACACCCCAAAACACATTCTACTACTCCTCCTGAGTATGGCGAAACCACATGTGTGAGACTTTTACACAGCCTGGCCACATACAGAGGCCCAACATGCAGGGAGCGCCATCAGGCGTTCTTGGAGCATAAATTACACATATCGTTTCTTGACTACCTCTTACACTTTTGAAGGCCATGGAGAACCAGGACAATGGAAACGCCCCAAAAATGACCCCATTTTGGAAAGGAAACAACCCAATGTATAATCTATGAGGCATATCGAGTCTTTTGAACATGTCATTTTTTTCTACAAGTTTTTGGAAAATGTGTAAAGAAAATGAAAACGCATTTTTTTTTTTTTTTTTATTTTTTTTTTTACACAACGTTGTCCATTTACACAATATTTCTAACACATAACATGTACATACCAAAATTTACACCCCAAAATATATTCTCCTACTCCTCCCGAGTACGACGATACCACATGTGTGAGACTTTTCCACAGCGTGGCCACATACAGAGGACCAACATGCAGGGAGCACCGTCAGATGTTCTAGGGACATAAGTTTCAAATCTAATTTGACTACCTATTACACTTTTGTGAGGCACTGTAGTGGTATGGATGAGCATGAATGGGGATAGATGAGCATGAATGGGGATGGATGAGTCGTGGATGGGGATGGCTGAGCAACAATGAGTATGGCTGGGTACGGCTGAGTATGGCCTGGTATAAATGGGATGGCTGGGTACGGCTGAGTATGACTGAGTACGATTGAGTATGGCTGGGTACGGCTGAGTATGGATGGGTATGGATAGGGGTGGATGGGATGGCTGAGCATGGATGGATGGATGAGTATTGCTGAGGATGGATGGATGGATAAGTATGCCGAGTATGGCTGAGGATGGATGGATAGATGAGTATGCTGAGTATGGATGGGTGAGCATGGATGGATAGATGAGTATTCTGAGTATGGATGGATGGGTATGCAGAGTATGGCTGGGTGTGCAGAGTAGGGCTGGGTATGCAGAGTATGGCTGGGTGTGCAGAGTAGGGCTGGGTCAGCAGAGTATGGCTGGGTAGGCAGAGTATGGATGGGTGAGCATGGATGGATGGATTTGTCACTGTGCAGCGCTGTGGGCACTACACATGCAGCCCACAGCACTGCTGCCACCGATCTCTCCCCTCTCTGGATGGAGAGGGTAAGAAGGAACCGGAAATCACGCCGGTTTGTTTACATGTGATCGCTCCGTCATTTGAGGGAGCGATCACGTGGTAAACAGCCGCGATCAGAGGACTCGTCGGTCATGGAAGTTCTCGGGTGCGCACCCCAGGGGGCGCGCAAGAGCGGAATTCTGGAAGGGCGTCATAGTACGCCCTCCCAGAGTTAACAAACCGCCCTGTAGCCGTCATTCGGCTATGGGCCGGTTATTAAGTGGTTAAAATATAAAGCAAAATCTACACCCATGAAGAAATATTTTTGCATTGTCACCACACAGATGCTCTATTTTAAGGACTGCCACAGTGATAATTAAGGATTGTGCCCTATGGGCGCATGAACACCTTTTTTTACATTATTATTTTTTTAAAATTATGAAACAGTTAAAGGAATAGTAACTACCCTCCACTGTTAAACACCTCACAGCGCTACTGTCAGGGGCATGGCCGTCGCAGAAATGGCAATGTCACCCAAATCCAACATGGGCATCCACAGAGAGTCCAGGTGCGTGCGGGAGCACGCAACGCAAATCGGTGCATGCGCATGCACAATACGATGCATGTGCAGAGGCACGCAAGTGGTGTGACAGACGCTGACGCCAACTATCCTATTTAAACCAGCCACTAAAGACAGAACATTGCTGGATTATCTCAGCTTCCCTTTGTTCCTTGTGACTCTGTATCCTGATCTGTGGTCTACCCGTTATCAATCCGGCTTGCCTTGACCTTGCTCCCTGATATCCCGGTTTTACCTCTGGCTTGCATCTGGATTTTGCTTCTGTTTCTGTCTCCTGTGTATGACTTTGGCTTGCCCCTGTTTAGGCTCCCGGACTGATTTACCCTGTATGACCTCTGGCCTGGCTCCTGGTTTCTCCTCTTACCAAGCACCGCAAGTACAGCTATTGCTACCAGCCTGCTACAGTCATCCATCGGTGACTAGCTCATCTGACTGCAAGCAAGCACCTGGCAAACCATGCTTCTTTGAGCACTGCGCTCCCTGTTCCCAACTCCAGGGGCGCGCTGCACTTAGCCGCAAGGGGAGCCCTCTTAGCATCTTGGTCTCCATACCCGTACCTGACAGTATAATCTAGCTGGAGACCAACAGAGGTGCTTCCCCTATAGAGGCTGTGTGCCAGCAGGTTACCGCACTAACCCAAGTGGTACAGAGGCTACAAGACGGCTACTTCCAACTGGAAAGTCATCTGCAACATTTGTCTCCAGCTCCTGCTTGTCCTGATCCGGGACCCTCTTCTGCCAGTGCTTCTTCTGCTGCTACACCTCAGGAGCGCACTACTTCCACCCACACAGTGCTGATCCCGCCTCCTGAACCACGAGTGCCGACACCTGAACGGTTCTCGGGGGACTTAAGAAAATTTAGGGCCTTTAAAAATGCCTGTCCGCTATACCTGGCTCTTCAACCAAGAACTTTCTCCATAGAAAACATAAAAGTGGGATTCATTATATCCCTACTCTCAGACGGTTCCCTACTCTCAGGTCTGCCGTCCTCCCTCCCCAACAGTCAGAGAGCAGAGGAAGCGTTCTTCCCTCCCCGGAAAGGACCCATACACCTGGGAGACAGTATGAGAGAAATGTTGTTCTAGCAGCTGGATGAGGGTACACGAGATGGAGCAGCTGGCTCATCTCCTCAGCAGCAGTTCCACAGTCCAGTAGAGGAGATGATCATTTTCCCTCCCTAGCATCAGATCCACAGTCTGGGAGCAGTGGAAGCCATCCTCCCACCCCAACAGTCAGCCAGAGCAGAGGGAAATGTCTTCCCTCCCCAGCAAGGATCCATGCACCTGGGAGACAGTACCAGAGAAATGTCATCCCTGCAGCCGAATGAGGGTACGGGAGATGGAGTACTCGGATCATCTCGCCAGCAGCAGTTTCAGTCCAAGAGAGGAGAACTCCCTCCCTCCCCAGTGGCAGATCCACAGTCTGGCAGCAAAGGAAGCCATCCTACCTCCCCAACAGTCAGCCAGAGTGAAGGATGTGGGGTCCCCAGCTGAAGCGCTGGCAGACGGACAGAGGGTCCATGACCTCTGTCCCACACCTACCGATAACAACTCTTCCCTGTGGCTAATAATAGAAACCATGTGGACCAACTATGTGGGTTCACTCTGCCCGACTAATGCAGGTTCAGACCAGGTGGAGATCTGGGACCTGGTTAGTCTACCTTTGATGGGGAGAAATGTGACAGACCTAACCGGGACAGGGACTTTTGGGGGGCACTAGGGGCTAGACTTCTATCCAGTTATTTATGGCTCATGGAGGAGACCTGGACTTTTGTCTGCTTCTATCAGTCAGAGCATGGAAAGGAGATCAGTTTAGTCTCTGATCCCAAAGAGAGAGCAGATCATTCTCTTATGGTGGACAACAATGTGATGAATACAGAGAGCGAGGCTTGGATTAATTCTCTGAATAAAGACAATAAAGCTTCCCTTCTGGAGTGGATGGAAAGGATTACACCTTTAATCTTATTAATCTTATACAAGTTAATAGTCAGAGGAAATATGGTGGCCCTCCTGCAGACTGGGTTGGAGAAGCTCCTTCACTTGGGACAGAATATTTATTAACAATCTCCTTTAACCACTTGCTTACTGGGCACTTAAACCCCCCTCCTATCCAGACCAATTTTCAGCTTTCAGCGCTGTCACACTTTGAATGACAATTGCGCGGTCATACAACACTGTACCCAAATTTTGATCATTTTTTCCCCCCCCAAATAGAGCTTTCTTTTGGTGGTATTTGATCACCTCTGCGATTTTTTTTTGTTAAAATTTTTTAAAAAGACCGAATTTAAAAAAAAAAAAAAAAAAAATTTTTTTATTTTGTTATAAAAATATAAAATGGGTAATTTTTGTCCATCATTGATGTACACTGATGAGGTGGCAGTGACGGGCACCGATAGGTGGCAGTAATGGGCACTGATGGGTTACACTGATAGGCAGCACTTTTAGGTGGCACTGATTGGCAGCACTGGTGGGCATTGATATGTGGCACTGGTGGGCATTGATAGGTGGTACTGGTGGGCATTGATAGGTGGCACTTGTGGGCATTGACAGGTGGCACTTGTGGGCATTGACAGGTGGCACTTGTGGGCATTGACAGGTGGCACTTGTGGGCATTGACAGGTGGCACTTATGGGCATTGCAAGGTGGCATACATGAGGCATAATTGCCTCTGACTTTTCGGGACTGATGTCCCTTTAAGATAAGCCGGTGATCGGCTTTTTTTTTCTCCTCCGCTGTCAGCGTGAGGAGAAAAAAAAACGACCACCGAGCTTTTGTTCTGATCATGTGATCAGCTGTCATTGGCTGACAGCTGATCACATGGTAAGGTGCCGGGACCTGCCCCTTACTCGGATCGCTGATCACCCGAGTCTCAGTGACTCTGTGATCACAGCGCGCCGCGCGCCCTATATAGCGTGCACAGGGGAGGACTTCATAAGACGGACTCCCGGGAATTGATATCCGCGCTGTGGCCATCATTCGGCCATAGCGCGGATGTCAAGTGGTTAAAGAATCTATGAAGATAAATTAATTTCACTTTTTCAGACTGCTAGAACATTGAATGAGTTGTGTCTTTTGATGACTTTTCTAGTGGACAGATTACACAAGTGAAAGCCAAACACCTGAAAGACAGTATGTGTAATGTACTTTCTGTATCCAGAGCTGTGGGCTTGTTGCCAGGCTGTCTGGGGTGTGCTGCCTGACTAATCAAAGCCTTGTCTGGGTGCCTGGCTGTTGATTAGCTTACTGTTAATTAGATCACTGTTAGCTGCTAGCTGTTAATTGGATTGCTGTTTGAAGTTTGCATTGTCATGCTACTATGCCCAAGAGGGGAATGTTCTTCTGTGGGGTATAAAGTATGTGTGAGTCATTCCTTTGGTTTTTATCTCAATATCATGTCTGTGTTGGATGTTCATGGTAAAGGGCTGGTATTGGCTCCCCGTCTGCTGGAAGAGTTTGGAGGGCATTAGGCCGGGGTGCCAGGTGGTCCATCACAGTAACCTACAAGCTGTTTATTCTTTAGTGAAATGCACTTCTTTAACCCAGAAACATCAAGTAGAATGCTTTGATTTTATTTTGTTATAAATCTTAAAAGGGGTTGTAAAGGTTCGTGTTTTTTCACCTTAATGCATCCTATGCATTAAAGTGGATGTAAACCCGAAAATTCTTTTTTTTTTTTATGTCATAATGTAGAGTATAAGAATTCCTATCATTTGAGCCCAGTCTTGCCACAAAGAGTTAATCCAGCTCTGAGCAATCCTCTTTTATTGTTCAGTGAGATAAATCTTGACAAACAGAGAAAAACTTTGTCAAATCCTCCCCCTTGCTGTGAGTGACAGGTTTTACATATCTCGTGCACTAGCCTAAGAGACATGCATTATTTTTTAATTCCCTCCCACTCCTTTCTTCTGCTGCTCTGCCAGGATTGGATGTTCCACACCTCAGCATAATTGGGCATGCTGAAGTCATGTGGTTACTTTCCTGTCTTTTCACTGGATGTTAGAGATCATAGCAGAAGTTCAGTGTAAGAAATACACAGTAGAAAATGCCTATTGACAAGGGGAGTGTAGAGGTGGGCGGGGAGTCTACTGACATCACAACTCCACCCACCGAGCTCCAGACAACAGACCCACCCACAGAATCTGCAGTTTTTCGGGTCTCATAACAGACAGAGTGGAGAAATTTGACAGGTAAAGATACATGCAGGAGGCATGACTCCTATGGCAGTAGTTTAGGATGACATTGGGTTAACATCCACTTTAAGGTGAAAAAACACCTTGCAGTCACTGGCCCCCTAGCCCCCCCCCCCCCCGTTTTTACTTACATGAGCCCCAAATTTCCGTTGGCGTGTCCCCGCCGTCCCTCTCTCTACGGGTTCCCGACTCTTGATTGGATAGATTGATAGCAGTGCGGCCATTAGCTCCCGCTGCTGTCAATCTAATCCAATGACGCAGTCACTGGGGGGGCGGGGCCGAGTCCTTCATTCAGCCTCTGTGGACGCCGAATGCTGGACTCGGAAGCACACCCAAAAGGTAACCCCTTCGCGAGAGCGCTTCTCCAAGTGGGTTATCTAATGTGGGGAGGAGCCACCGAGGGACCCCAGTAATGGATGTTCGGGGCCTCTCTGTGCAAAACGAGCTGCACAGTGGAGGTATGACATATTTGTTATTTAAAAAAATAAAAAACGATCCTTTAGTATCACTTTAACTGGGACTATACTAGCTACTTTAACTTTTTGGGGTATTTCAATCTTTCCTTTAGATATTTTAGGATTGGAAAACATTGCATGTGTGATACCTGTGGTGTCTTGAAATGGTAAGATATGAAACCCCTAGAATCTCACATATTAGGATATTAAACCCCTGGAGAATCCAACATGTCATTGTCCTTTAATTTTTATAACAATCCATTTTAAGTTATTGATGTATAATGAGCCCTACAACGCACTATCCATGAGTGGTAAATGCCTGCCGCCCCCAAAACTTTCTATGGTTTCTCTATTACTTAGGGACACAGGCCAGACACTTTAGCATTTGAAGCCAGTGAAGTCTGGACTTGTTGATTGTTGGAGAGGTGAGTAGTCAGTCTTATTGAAAAAATGTTGATTCTTTTGGTGAAGTGATGTCGTTTTTGTAAGAAATAAGCAACCTTTTAAAATATAACTTTTTTCATTTTTTTTTATTTCACATTTACTTTAAAGTAAATTTGTATCCCATTGCCAGTAACAGTCCTACATCACACTCAAACTCCCTAGCTTTAGACGCATTAACTTGTTTTGCACATGCACAGACTCTTGATTTTCTATCTTTGCTTGCCAACATCACTGATTTACTAAGAAGAATGTGAATTACTGGAATAATAACAAGTTACTATGGACAATCAGAGCCAAATGTGAGCCTGAACATGCACATATTATTAGTATTTGCATATGAAAACATATGCACCTTAACAGATCTGGACAAACGTCAACCAGAACTAGGAGTCAGCTTAAAAAAGCCTTAGAGCTAGCATAAAGCAACGTGCCTCCTGTCTATGGCTGCCAACATTACACTCTCCCTCCTAACGAGTATACAGTTCAGCCAACTGCATTAATTGCTTACCAAGAAGCTGACTCTTCTCAACCGATAACTGTCTGCTTTGCTTTCCAGTGGGGTTGGGATTGGTTACATGCCACAAACTGACTCTTTAAGCCAGAAAAGCCAAACACTGTGTAGAAAACAACCAAGACTGTTGGAACCAATACACTTCATGACTATTGCTTTAACAATAACTCCCAATGCCAGATATTTTTTTCAGTCATAATGTGGATCCATTGACCAGGAATTGTCCAATAATGATCTAGAATATTATTACTCATCTTTTTAGGGTTTATAATATGGCTACCAAATTGGAACCCCATGCAATGGAATATGCAGAAAATATACTGCTAATTACAACGGCCAATATGTGGATCCATTGCCCCCAGGAACGTTTTTTGTCCATAAAGTGAAAAAAAAAAAGTGACATTTTCCTTTAAATACCTGGGGGGTGTGATGCCTGTGAAGTAGTGTTTAGAACTGTCCTTATTTGTTAAAAGAAGCCATTTAAAAACCACTTGCGGCTTTAGGTTTGATCTTAAGTAGAATCTGAACAGGTACTTTATGAAGGGTTTATAATATGGCTACCAAATTCAGGAACCCCATGCAATGGAATATGCAGAAAATTTCCTATACATTTGCTCTCTATATACTTTAATTTTAGTGACACTGTAAAGTTATAGATCAAGATTTGTAATTGCATGGTTGAACAGGGCATTCTGGACAAGACTGTAAGCTCTCACAACCAGGAATGGGTCTGTGAGTTATTAGATCAAGATTTGTAATTAGTGATGTGTACCACAAGAAGGCTCTGTACTAGGTTCTGCTCTAGTTAAACCCGCCCCTGTTTTTGTAATTGCCACAACATGCAACCCCTCACAGAGAACTGCAAGGTTTGGTGGGTTAAGGGGTGAAAATAGGTCTGGTTTTGCTGAAGGTACAAAAGTGTGCGATAGGGTTGATATCACCTGGATTTTTTTAAAAAATTGTGTCTAAAACATTGTGCCTTGATCATGACTTTCACAGGCATTGCTGGAAGATTGGTCAAAGCACTGGTGCTGGTGCCACAACACTGGAACTGTACTTGGAGCACAGCAGTCACACGTGTTGCGAAGCAGTAAACACGCCCCTGTTAAACAGGGGCTGAAAAATTGTGCCTTAGGCACTGGTGCTGGATCAACACGGTACTTGGAGCACAGCAGTCACACGTGCAGCGTTGCGAAGCATTCGCAGCCACCTCCTTTTTTAAAAAATTGTAAGTAACGCCCCTGTTAAACAGGGGCTGAAAAATTGTGCCTTAGGCACACTGTACTTGGAGCACAGCACACACGTGTTGCGAAGCATTTTTTTAAAAAATTGTAAGACCGCCCCTGTTAAACAGGGGCTGAAAAATTGTGCCTTAGGCACTGGTGCTGTGGCATGGATCATTGAGGAGGAGGAAGAGGATAGTCAGTGAACATAAGAGGACAGTCACTCAGCATCAGCATAGGCAGTCTTGAAGGGATGTGACATTAAAAATTATTCGGTTATATCCGCCTCAGGTGCCTGGTAGCTGGTGGTGATCCAAGACTGATTCATTTTGATGAATGTCAGTCGATCAACCGAGGCGGTGGACAGGCGCACCCTATGATCAGTCACAAATCCTCCAGCAGCACTGAATGTGCGTTCGGAAAGAACGCTGGAGGCAGGACAGGCCAGTAGCTCAATTGCATACTGTGCAAGCTCTGGCCAGTGATCCATCCTCAGGACCCAGTAAGCCAGAGGATTTTCGGTGGGAAAGGTGTCCAAGTCTGACCTTGCCCCAAGGTATTCCTGCACCATGTATATCAGACGCTGGCGATGGTTGCTGGAACCGATCATACCTTGGGGCTGCGGACTAAAAAATTGTCTGAACGCATCGGTCAGACGTCCACCTTCCCCACCGCTCCTTCTGCCACTGACCGAAGCCTCAGCAACTCGTCGCCCAGGACCAGGAGTTTGTAGCCTCCCAGTTTCTGGGAACGCGTTGCACAGACCTTTCTGCAAGGCCTCCCTGAGATGTCTCATCCTCTGCTCCCTCTGCGACGGCAAGATAAGGTCCGCAACCTTACCCTTGTACCGCGGATCAAGGAGAGTGGCCAGCCAGTAATGGTCCCTCTCCTTGATCCGAAGAACACGAGGATCCTTCCGCAGGCTTTGCAGGATCAGGGAGGCCATGCAGCGTAGGTTAGCTGAGGCATTCGGTCCGGAGTCTTCTGGGTCACTGAGGATGACATGGTCGCCAGCCACCTCCTCCCAGCCACGTACAAGTCCACTGGCTTGTTGGGACTGTACATCATCCCTAAAAGACTGCTGCTGCTGATGCTGAGTGCCAGGCTCCACCTCCATGCTCACACAATCCTCCTCCTCCTCCTCCTCCTCCTCCTCCTCATCCTCTTCCTGTGTGATGGGTGGGACAGAAGGAACACTGTCCGGATAAAGGGGGCCTTGAGAGGCAAGGAAGTCCTCCTCTTCCTGCCTCTGTTCTGCCTCAAGTGCCCTGTCCATTATCCCACGCAGCGTATGCTCCAACAGGTGGACAAGAGGGACAGTGTCACTGATGCATGCACTGTCACTGCTCACCATCCTCGTGGCCTCCTCAAATGGTGAGAGGACAGTGCATGCATCCCTGATCATGCTCCACTGACGTGGGGAAAAAAACCCAAGCTCCCCTGACCCTGTCCTGGTGCCGTAGTCGCAAAGGTACTCATTGATGGCCCTCTGCTGCGTGTGCAGTCGCTGCAGCATGGCCAACGTTGAGTTCCACCTGGTGGGCATGTCAGATATTAGGCGGTTCTTGGGCAGGTTCAGCTCCTTTTGCAGCTCAGTCAGCCGAGCACTGGCATTATAAGATCGGCGGAAATGCACACAGACTTTCCTGGCCTGCCTCAGGACATCCTGTAAGCCTGGGAACCTGCCCAAGAACCGCTGCACCACCAGGTTGAGGACGTGAGCCATGCAGGGCACATGGGTGAGCTGCCCCTGTCGCAGGGCGGAGAGGAGGTTGGTGCCATTGTCAGAAACGACCATTCCTGGCTTAAGCTGACGTGGCGTCAACCACCTCTCGCCTGCCCCTGCAGAGCTGCCAGAACCTCTGGCCCAGTGTGGCTCCTGTCCCCCAAACACACCAGCGCAAGCACGGCATGGCATCTTTTTGCCTGCGTACTTGCGTAGCCCCTTGTACGCCTACGGAGCACCGCTGGTTCCAAGGACAGAGCACTGGAGGAAGAAGAAGAGGAGGGGGTGGAGGAGAGAGGTGTGTCACAACCAGTAGCAGTAGTCGCGTTTTGGAGGCGTGGTGGCGGAACAACCTCCAACACTACTGCACCTTGTCCTGCATCCCTCCCAGCTGCCAATAGAGTGACCCAATGGGCCGTGAAAGAAAGGTACCGTCCCTGTCCATGCCTGCTGGACCATGAGTCAGCGGTAATATGCACCTTACCGCTGACCGCCCTGTCCAGCGAGGCATGGACATTGCCCTCCACATGCCGGTAGAGAGACGGAATCGCCTTCCGCGAGAAAAAGTGGCGTTTGGGAACCTGCCACTGAGGAACCGCACATTGAACAAACTCACGGAAGGGGGCCGAGTCTACCAACTGAAAAGGCAGCAGTTGAAGTGCTAGCAATTTAGCAAGGCTAGCATTCAACCGCTGGGCATGTGGATGGCTGGGAGTGTACTTCTTTCTACGGTCCAGCAGCTGGGGCAGGGAAATTTGCCTGCTGCATTCGGACGTCGGTGTACTGCAAGTACTTGGTTGTGACACACCGAATTCTACACCTTCAGTCCTCTCAGAGCAGCTTTCAGAGAGGACTGAAGGTGTAGTGGGGATGGAGATCCCAGCTGAGGAGGAGCAAGGAGAGGTCCGCTTAGTTCTTTGGTGTGGGTCTTTTATGTGTGCCTGCCAACGAGCTGCATGGCAGGTCGCCATATGTCTGGTCATGCTTGTCGTGCCCAAGCGGCTGATGTTTTGGCCACGCGAGATACGCTTGAGACAAATATTGCAAATAGCAGTGGTGCGATCTGCTGCACTCGTCTCAAAAAAGGCCCACACCAAAGAACTTTTCTGATAACGTGCAGAGGCAGCGCCCTGCACAGGCGGAGCTCTGCGGTGTTGTACAGTTGCTGTGCTGGCCTCTACCTGGCCTCCAGGGGGCATCCTGCCTCGTTGGACATGTGACGCCGCATCCTCCTCCTCCTCGTCCTCCTCCTCATCCTCTCTCCCTTGAGGCACCCACGTGGAGTCAGTGACCTCATCATCCCCTCCCTCTTCACCACTAGAGCAAACCTGGCAGTAAGCTGCAGCTGGTGGAACTGTACTGCCAGATTCCTCAAGCTGGGTATCGTCATCCGAGCCTTCGAATCGTTGGGCATCCTCCTGGAGCATGTACCCAACACTGTGCTCAAAGAGTTCGGGGGACTCCTCAGGAGGACATGGTGGGTCTAGGGAAGGGGTGGCTGATGATGCTCTGTCAGTACCCTGAGCCTGGGTGAGAGAGGATGAGGAGGATGAGGAGGGCTTGGTCATCCATTCTACCAAGCCTTCAGCATGATGCGGCTCCACATGTCCAGCTGCCGAAAACAAAGACGCGCGTGTCCCATGGCCACGTGCTGATGACGATGCACGACCACGTCCACGTCCACGGCCACGTCCACTAGAAACAGAGCCTGCCTGCCCTGTGTTCTTGGCTCTGCACGCTCTGCCTCCCCTTGGCGGTCTTCCAGCCATTGTAGTCGGTAGTCCTGTGGGTGCTGCTGAGAAGAAAATATAGGAGCTCTGTGTGATGCCACTAACACACTAGAAGTCCTATGGGTGCTTCTGCAAAGAAAATAGAGGAGCTCTGTGTGATGCCACTAACACACTAGAAGTCCTGTGGGTGCTTCTGCAAAGAAAATAGAGGAGCTCTGTGTGATGCCACTAACACACTAGAAGTCCTATAGGTGCTTCTGCAAAAGAAAATATAGGAGCTCTGTGTGATGCCACTAACACACTAGAAGTCCTGTGGGTGCTGCTGAGAAGAATATATAGGAGCTCTGTGTGATGCCACTAACACACTAGAAGTCCTATGGGTGCTTCTGCAAAGAAAATAGAGGAGCTCTGTGTGATGCCACTAACACACTAGAAGTCCTGTGGGTGCTTCTGCAAAGAAAATAGAGGAGCTCTGTGTGATGCCACTAACACACTAGAAGTCCTGTGGGTGCTGCTGAGAAGAATATATAGGAGCTCTGTGTGATGCCACTAACACACTAGAAGTCCTATGGGTGCTTCTGCAAAGAAAATAGAGGAGCTCTGTGTGATGCCACTAACACACTAGAAGTCCTGTGGGTGCTTCTGCAAAGAAAATAGAGGAGCTCTGTGTGATGCCACTAACACACTAGAAGTCCTGTGGGTGCTTCTGCAAAGAAAATAGAGGAGCTCTGTGTGATGCCACTAACACACTAGAAGTCCTATGGGTGCTTCTGCAAAGAAAATAGAGGAGCTCTGTGTGATGCCACTAACACACTAGAAGTCCTGTGGGTGCTTCTGCAAAGAAAATAGAGGAGCTCTGTGTGATGCCACTAACACACTAGAAGTCCTGTGGGTGCTGCTGAGAAGAATATATAGGAGCTCTGTGTGATGCCACTAACACACTAGAAGTCCTATGGGTGCTTCTGCAAAGAAAATAGAGGAGCTCTGTGTGATGCCACTAACACACTAGAAGTCCTGTGGGTGCTTCTGCAAAGAAAATAGAGGAGCTCTGTGTGATGCCACTAACACACTAGAAGTCCTGTGGGTGCTTCTGCAAAGAAAATAGAGGAGCTCTGTGTGATGCCACTAACACACTAGAAGTCCTATGGGTGCTTCTGCAAAGAAAATAGAGGAGCTCTGTGTGATGCCACTAACACACTAGAAGTCCTATGGGTGCTTCTGCAAAGAAAATAGAGGAGCTCTGTGTGATGCCACTAACACACTAGAAGTCCTGTGGGTGCTTCTGCAAAGAAAATAGAGGAGCTCTGTGTGATGCCACTAACACACTAGAAGTCCTGTGGGTGCTTCTGCAAAGAAAATAGAGGAGCTCTGTGTGATGCCACTAACACACTAGAAGTCCTGTGGGTGCTGCTGAGAAGAATATATAGGAGCTCTGTGTGATGCCACTAACACACTAGAAGTCCTGTGGGTGCTTATGCAAAGAAAATAGAGGAGCTCTGTGTGATGGGACTAACACACTTCAAGTCCTATAGGTGCTTCTGGGAACAAAATATTGCTCTGTGTGTGTAATGGGACTAACACACTTCAAGTCCTATAGGTGCTTCTGGGAAGAAAAATATAGCTCTGTGTGTGTAATGGGACTAACACACTTCAAGTCCTATAGGTGCCTCTGGGAACAAAATATAGGAGCTCTGCCTGCCTGCCACGAACACACTACAAGTCCTATAGGTGCTTCTGGTAACAAAAATATAGGAGCTCTGCCTGCCTGCCACTAACACACTACAAGTCCTATAGGTGCTTCTGGGAAGAAAATATAGCTCTGTGTGTGTAATGGGACTAACACACTTCAAGTCCTATAAGTGCTTCTGGGAACAAAATATAGGAGCTCTGCCTGCCTGCCACGAACACACTACAAGTCCTATAGGTGCTTCTGGGAAGAAAATATAGCTCTGTGTGTGTGTAATGGGACTAACACACTTCAAGTCCTATAGGTGCTTCTGGGAACAAAGTATAGCTCTTTGTGTGTAATGGGACTAACACACTTCAAGTCCTATAGGTGCTTCTGGGAAGAAAATATAGCTCTGTGTGTGTGATGGGACTAACACACTTCAAGTCCTATAGGTGCTTCTGGGAACAAAATATAGCTCTGTGTGTGTAATGGGACTAACACACTTCAAGTCCTATAGGTGCTTCTGGGAAGAAAATATAGCTCTGTGTGTGTAATGGGACTAACACACTTCAAGTCCTATAGGTGCTTCTGGGAAGAAAATATAGCTCTGTGTGTGTGATGGGACTAACACACTTCAAGTCCTATAGGTGCTTCTGGGAACAAAATATAGCTCTGTGTGTGTAATGGGACTAACACACTTCAAGTCCTATAAGTGCTTCTGGGAACAAAATATAGGAGCTCTGCCTGCCTGCCACGAACACACTACAAGTCCTATAGGTGCTTCTGGGAAGAAAATATAGCTCTGTGTGTGTAATGGGACTAACACACTTCAAGTCCTATAGGTGCTTCTGGGAACAAAGTATAGCTCTTTGTGTGTAATGGGACTAACACACTTCAAGTCCTATAGGTGCTTCTGGGAAGAAAATATAGCTCTGTGTGTGTGATGGGACTAACACACTTCAAGTCCTATAGGTGCTTCTGGGAAGAAAATATAGCTCTGTGTGTGTAATGGGACTAACACACTTCAAGTCCTATAGGTGCTTCTGGGAAGAAAATATAGCTCTGTGTGTGTAATGGGACTAACACACTTCAAGTCCTATAGGTGCTTCTGGGAAGAAAATATAGCTCTGTGTGTGTGATGGGACTAACACACTTCAAGTCCTATAGGTGCTTCTGGGAAGAAAATATAGCTCTGTGTGTGTAATGGGACTAACACACTTCAAGTCCTATAGGTGCTTCTGGGAAGAAAATATAGCTCTGTGTGTGTAATGGGACTAACACACTTCAAGTCCTATAGGTGCTTCTGGGAACAAAATATAGCTATGTGTGTGTAATGGGACTAACACACTTCAAGTCCTATAGGTGCTTCTGGGAAGAAAATATAGCTCTGTGTGTGTGATGGGACTAACACACTTCAAGTCCTATAGGTGCTTCTGGGAACAAAATATAGGAGCTCTGCCTGCCTGCCACGAACACACTACAAGTCCTATAGGTGCTTCTGGTAACAAAATATAGGAGCTCTGCCTGCCTGCCACTAACACACTACAAGTCCTATAGGTGCTTCTGGTAACAAAATATAGGAGCTCTGCCTGCCTGTCACTAACACACTACAAGTCCTATAGGTGCTTCTGGTAACAAAATATAGGAGCTCTGCCTGCCTGCCACTAACACACTACAAGTCCTATAGGTGCTTCTGGTAACAAAATATAGGAGCTCTGCCTGCCTGTCACTAACACACTACAAGTCCTATAGGTGCTTCTGGTAACAAAATATAGGAGCTCTGCCTGCCTGTCACTAACACACTACAAGTCCTATAGGTGCTTCTGGTAACAAAATATAGGAGCTCTGCCTGCCTGCCACTAACACACTACAAGTCCTATAGGTGCTTCTGGTAACAAAATATAGGAGCTCTGCCTGCCTGTCACTAACACACTACAAGTCCTATAGGTGCTTCTGGTAACAAAATATAGGAGCTCTGCCTGCCTGCCACTAACACACTACAAGTCCTATAGGTGCTTCTGGTAACAAAATATAGGAGCTCTGCCTGCCTGCCACGAACACACTACAAGTCCTATAGGTGCTTCTGGTAACAAAATATAGGAGCTCTGCCTGCCTGCCACGAGCACACTACAAGCCCCTCTTTGTCAATCAATCTTTGTAACTGAATCTATCTAACTCAATCTCTGCAAGTGAATCTCTCTCTCTATCTATCTAAATGCAGCAGAGTGTCACAGGAACAGCCTGCTCAATCTGCGCCGGAACAGCATGTGACCGGCGCAGACGGCGTGGCGGCGTTTTATAGGGGGGGGCGTGTACTACAGCCCCTGAGCTGTAATTGGCTACAGGCGTCCTGCCTGTAGCCAATTATGGCTCTTCGAGTTTCCGGGGCTGTGATTGGCCAAGCATGCGGGGTCACAGTGCATGCTTGGCCAATCATCAGCCAGCAATGCACTGCGTCGGCCGCGCCGGCCGCAATGCATTGCGGGGCCGCTCGCATCACACGAACGTGATGCGAGCGGCCAAAATAGTTCTGGGCTCGCCGAGCGAGCGAACGCCCGGTGCTCGATGCGAACGTGGGTTCGCATCGAGCACCGGGCCCATCCTTACTCTCTATATATTTAATTTAGTGACACTGTAAATAGGGTTCATTCTGGACAGAAACCAGTCACTAGTGGTGTACCACAAGGCTCTGTACTAGGTTCTGCTCTAGTTAAACTTTTTGTAATTGATATAACTGAAGGTTTGGTGGGTAAGGTATGTCTTTTTGCTGAAGGTACAAAAGTGTGCGATAGGGTTGATATCCCTGGAGGTGTCTAACATTGATCATGATTTGGCATTGCTGGAAGATTGGTCAAAGCAGTGGAATCTGCAGTTCAGTGTTTCTTACTGTTAAATAATACACTTAGAGAAAAAGAATCCCTTTATAGAATACAATATTGGGGGTACTGTGTTGGCCAGAACTACAGAGGAAAAAAAATGTTGATACTTATTACAGATGACTGAAAACACGAGCAAACGGTTTGACCAAGCATTGGGAAAGCAAATAGAATTCTAGGGCGTATCACTAGAGAGATTACCCCTATATAGATCTTTATTTAGACCTCATTTAGAATACTGTGTCCAGTTCTGGATACCTCACTTACAAAAAAGATATTAATAAGTTAGAATGAGTTCAAAGACGAGTAACAAAAATGGTGACGGGTTTGAGGAATAAAACATATCAGGTGAGACTTCAGGAACTTAAAAAAAAACGTTCTGCCTTTACAATCAGTATATCTTATTGTATTCTATGCAGTAAGGTAAAAAAAAAAACTTCTGCCTGCAGCTTCCCCCCTAAATTCATACCTAAGCCTGGTATTGATCCAGCGATGTGCGTGAGAGCAGAGGCTCTCTCGACTCTCTCATTCCTCGTTGCCTCCTGCTGCTGCTGTTAATCAGAGTCAGTGAGGAGGGAGTAGAGGGCAGGGTCGAGCTCAGGAGCGAGCATGCAGGAGTCCCCTCATAGCAGGCACCTTGCTATCAGGCCCCATAGTAAGAGGCCTGCTATGGGGGCGCTCGGTGGGGGGTGGGGGCAGAAGAAGAGGAAGATTGGTCTTGCTCTGTGAAAAAACATTATACAGAGCAGGTACGGTAAATATAACATGTTTGTAAGTTTTTTTTATTATTATTAAAATAACAACCACTTTAACCTATTTATGCCTAAGGTTGAATTTTTTTATTTGCGCATAAAATTCATATATTCATATATTACCTAGAGCGATAGGATATAAATAACTCCCACATCACTACTGTTCCAATATTGGAACAAGAGGCATTAGTGGGTCATTATGTACAGTCTTGAGGATGGAAGGGAGGAAGGGAAAGGGGAGACATGATTGCAGCATTTACATTAAGTGGGTAAATAAGATTCAGGAGGGCAGTATTTTCAATATGCTGCTAAGATCAAGAACACAAGCACATGACCTCATACTAGCAGGAGAGTAGTTCCAGCAGAGTAAGTCAGTCAAACAAATGTAAGTGGATTCAAACATGCATAGTAGATCTAGACAAAAAAATGGAGGGAAATGGAACCTCCTTCTTCCTGCTAGTAATCCCTCTAGTAATACACCCTAGAATTTCATTTGCAATTGGTAACAACATTATAAAACCCTAAAAAGTTGAGTAATAATATCTAAAACAATATATAAAAAATTGGGCAGACTTGATGAACCACTATGTCATTTTTTACTGTCACTGTTCTATGTTTCATTGTTACAGTTTAGGTACCACAGATGCCATCAAATATGTTCAGTAAAGTGTAATGCCCCGTACACACGGTCGGAAAATCCGACTACAAAATACATCAGATTTTTTCCGATGGATTTTGTCCGACACTAGTGTTGCATACACACAATCGGACAAAGTTGTCATAAAATCCGATCATTCTGAACGTGGTGACGTTTGTTGCCTACGACGGGACTACGTAGAGGCTAGTAGCCAATAGCTTTGGTCTTGTAATGTGATCTGAGCATGCGTGGCACCTTGTCCGTCGGAATTCGGTACACACAATCGGAAAAAGTCCGATCGGACTTTGTTTTCGGAAAATTTGAGAGCAGGAGATAAAACTTTGTCCGTTGGAAAATCCGACGGAAAAAGTCAGATGGAGCCTACACACGGTCGGAATTTCCGACAACATTGTCCGATAGGACATTTTCCGTCGGAAAATCCGACCGTGTGTACGGGGCATTACAGACATTGAGACTCAAATAAATGTGTGGCTAGAATGTAAACCATTATAGAGGTTGAAAAACTTTTTTTTATAGTGTTTTTTTCCTTTACCCACTATAATGACAATTTTACATATTATAATTGTATAATAAAAATGGCATAAACACTGTTAAAGGTTATTAAATACCAAATTTAAAATTAAAATCCAAGTTCATCTAGTTGGGTGGAGGAATGCATATTTGGGCATTGCAAATATCTAACTACCACTAGGGGTGCTGAATTTTAGTAATTCTATTGTTGTACAGTATATCAGATGTGCACATTCAGACACATATTTATTGAAGAATATTAAAAAAAAAAAAAACACACTGAAGAGTATCTTTGCAGCATCACTGGGGATCAATGCCCTGTCAAGGAAAACTGTGACTGGCCCAAATCAGGCCCAAGCAGTTGATCCATTGTACTTACTGAGCGGAATGCTCATTTAACACAGAGATGTTGTGTTCACTTTGAATATCATATCATGGGCAGGATGAGCAAAAAATTAAGACTTTACTTTGCACAAGACTGGAAGATTGCAGTAAACTGAGCTGCACCGAGCCAAGTTAATATTCTGAGCTTTAACACAGAGTTCCACCAACTTTATTTTTCTCTGCACATCATCCGCTTCTGAACTGACCATAATAACTGCATTAGGCAATTTTTTTATCTATTCCTGTCTCCCCGGCGATGTACTCAATTTCCTGTGGCGCACTGGCTCCTGGGAGATGTGTGTCATGATTCCCAGGAGTCAGTGGTCCTCGCTGCCTCTCAGCATCGCCAGATGATTAGCTTGGTTGCCATAACAAACGACAACGCCCATTGTGATGGCAACCAGAGACGTTTCCTGCACCATGTGTTTAATGCGCAAGATCGGGAGTTGCATGCTGGGTAGCCATCAGCACCTTATCCTGGAAAAGAATCCTAGTGGGCTTCACATGCCCACAAGCAAGATGCAAGCTTGAAACAAAGAAAAAACAAATACAGTCGCTGTTTTACTGAAAATAGCGATTTAGAAAATTAGATTAAGAATATCAAAACAGGTGCCTTTGAAAAAAAAAAAAATATATATATATATATATATATATATATATATATATATATATGTCTGTGGAACTCCGCTTTAAGTAAATCAACCCTTATGTCTATACAAGATACTGTATGGTAAAAGTACCCAAGCCTAGTGGACTGCATTTTTTAAATTTAGAAGTAATAACTATTTAAATTGTTTTTTTTTTTTTTTTAAAAAACACCAGATTTTCTTTTTTATTCTCCAAACATTATTTTTCAGAATATGTTTCATCTAGGCTTTTTCTATAAGGATATACAGACAGCATCATAGACAATTTAAATATTGAGAGACAAGTCAGACACAAAGAACAGAGTATTTACTTTTTTTCAGATACACAATAGATTTAAACAAATAAAAAGCACATATTACTGTTGGTGATTTACATAAAATAATTACACTATTTACCTATGGCAACAGGTGTCTGACTAAGTGCTACAAATTATAGTACAGGAACATGATATTTTTTTCAGTATTGAGAACATATAGGATTTTTTCAAAAAGCAGTGCAAAGGGAAATAACCCATATCAACCAGCCAGAATTCAGTTTATGATATGTAGGTAAATTAAGCTATGCAATGATCATCCTGGATTACTATACTTTGCACATCAGTCCTGCTCTTTTAAAGAGTACCTTTTAAAGCTCAACTCTGGGAAACCTAACTACTTATTAAGTGTAGGGGACAAAAAGCACTCTTATTTGCAACATCTTCAGCTCCCCTGGCAGACAGTGCTCCCCCATGCTCCAAACAATAACTGTCCCTTGATGTCCTCACATCCAATGCAGAAGCTATAGCTCCCTAAGTCAGTCTTCATGATGGCAGAGGACTTTGGACCGCCAAAGCATGGGGGAGAAGAGGCTGTGGGGTCCAGCAACACAGATGAGCCTGAAGGATTGGAGGATCAGGTATTTAAATCTGCTTTTTCAAATCCTCTAGAGTAGACAGACATGAGCAGTTAGCCCTATGCAGTGTTAAAGTTCAGCTTTAATTATACAGTAACTTGTTGTCAAACAGGAAATTAATTCTTGGTGTTTTAAGGATTATTCATTTTCCAAAGGGTAATATCCTATAGTAACCAGTCAGAATTCAATGTATGATATTCAGGTCAATTAGAATATGCAATGATCATTATGGATTTTACACCTTGCTAACAATCCTGCTGTTTTAATGTGTGTGTTTTTTTTTTAGCATACAGTAAAATGTTCTCAAACTACAATTAATTACTCAATTTTATAAAGATTACTTAGTGTTATAAAGGATTACTTCACAAATCAGTGCATAGGGCAATAACCCATCACCACTAGAATTCAATAGATGATATTCAGGTGAGCAACATGGATTACTACACTTTGCACATAGTCCTGCTGTGTTAATGGTGTACAGTAACATGTTGTTCAACAACAAATAATTGCTCCGTGTTATGAAGATTATAGGCACGTATTAACATTCCCACAAGACTAGACGTGTCGGCACACTCCACTGAACTGTGTCACTAAATTCACCCAACCGCGAACAAGTCACACACTGACTGTGTATAGCTATGTTGGCTGATACAAATACAAGAGAACCATTGATATAATTGATACAATTATTTGTGTACAGAAAAGCAATAGGATATGTGGTAGTCGGGAACAGCCGCGGTCCTAGCAGCAGGCGTTCTGTACTGAGCTGTCCGTGGTGCTGAATGCACACAGCGGTGCTGAAGCTGGGAGAGTTCTCCTCTACATAACTAGGTCGCTACTAAAACGGTTGAAATGTGTCAGTTGCATCACTTGCCCTAGCATCAAACAAACTTATTTTTACAGAACCATATTGACTTCTGTTGGATGTGTGCATGCCTTTTACAAAAAGTTTTTTTTTTTTTTTTTTTATGTGTACTGCTGCCATAGCTATATATAGAAATAGGCTGGAAAGTAGATGATTTGCTTGGATAACTTGCACTATTAAATGCTACACTATGCTCTAAAAGCTGGCTATACATTATATAGTTATACATATATAATACATTATACATTCTTTAGATTTAACAAACTATGTAATATGTCATACAATCCATTCAATTTGCATTAAATCAGGCAGGCTGTTGCAGTACACAGTTGATGGCAGATCTAAAAGGAGATTGTACAATCTAAAGGGGATCCAAAGGAGACTGTACAATCTAAAGGAGAGTGCACAATCTAAAGGGAATTGTACAATCTAATGAAGATCTAAAGGAGATTGTACAATCTAAAGAAGATCTAAAGGAGACTGTACAATCTAAAGGAGATTGTACACTCTCATTTTAGATCTTCTTTAGATTGCACAATCTCCTTTAGATTGTGCAGTCTCCTTTAGATCTTCTTTAGATTGCACAATCTAAAGGAGACGTACAAACTAAAGGGGATCCAACGGAGAGTGCACAATCTAGAGGAGATCTAAAGGAGAGTTTACAATCTAGAGGAGATCTAAAGGAGAGTTTACAATCTAGAGGAGATCTAAAGGAGAGTGTAAAATCTAAGCGAGATCTAAAGGAGAGTGCACAATCTAAAGGAGATATAAAGGAGAGTGTACAATCTAAGGGAGATCTAAAGGAGAGTGTACAATCTAAAGGAGAGTGTACAATCTAAGGGAGATCTAAAGGAGAGTGTAGAATTTGAAGGAGAAGATGTAAAAGAGAATGTATATTCTAAAGGAGATCTAAATGAGAGTGTATAATCTAAAGGAGGTTGCACAATCTAAATGAGGAGAACTAAAGAAGACACTCTAATGGAGAGCCAAAGGAGATTGTACAATCTCCTTTAGATCTCCCTTAGATTGTACACTCTTATTTAGATCCTTTAGATTGTACACACTTCTTTAGATCTCTAGATTGTACAATCTAAAGGATCTAAATAAGAGTGTACAATCTAAGGGAGATCTAAAGGAGATTGTACAATCTAGAGATCTAAAGAAGTGTGTACAATCTAAAGGAGATCTAAATAAGAGTGTAAAATCTAAGGGAGATCTAAAGGAGATTGTACAATCTAAGGGAGATCTAAATGAGATTGTACAATCTAAAGGAGATCTAAATAAGAGTGTAAAATCTAAGGGAGATCTAAAGGAGAGTGTACAATCTAAGGGAGATCTAAATGAGATTGTACAATCTAAAGGAGATCTAAATAAGAGTGTACAATCTAAGGGAGATCTAAAGGAGATTGTACAATCTAGAGATCTAAAGAAGTGTGTACAATCTAAAGGAGATCTAAATAAGAGTGTAAAATCTAAGGGACATCTAAAGGAGAGTGTACAATCTAAGGGAGATCGCATAATGTATTGTGTAAGGTTACCCTAGGTGGAACATTTGCCCTACCCTATTGGAAGTACGTTGTCGGCGTAATCCCATGCTCAGAAATATGAAGAGTACAGATTGCACGCTGCTGTCTCACTATCGGATCATAAATCATGCATATGCAGTAATACACACATCCCACATCGTGCTATTGATAAACGAAGGACATGCTGCTCAATACAGGAGCTTGAAGATCGTATACATGCATTATTAATATGCATTGAAGGACACGTTCAAAGGAAATGGACGCTTGTGGTTAACAAGAGCAGGGTTGCCTATAGTCTCTTTCTCTTGAAACAAACTGATTTGTGAAATCTTGGGTTGTATAAAAGGACGATCTTTTAGTCTGCACACACCTTTGCTAAAAGGACCATGAATATTTAACAATAAATGAATAATATTACCAACAGCTATTGCTTGCTTCCCCATCAGCCGACACATAAGCAAAGAAGATGTCAGATGGAAATGTATTTGTTTTGGGAGAAGTTTGCATTGACGGATGACATTGAAGTGGAGCCCCGGAACTACGCCCCTTCTAGAAAGCTGCAATGATCTGACATGGTGTGATTAGAGTGAGAGAGAGAGAGAACCCCCATCATCCCCTGTCCCTGTCCTCCATCCCCCTACGCTGGCTGAGTCATGCCCAATGCTAGCTAGACACCCGGCACGGAAATATTACCGGATAAACCTTTTCTCTAAGCTTTGTAGCTATTGCCAGTCTTTGCTCGGCCTGTCCAATGAACGAGCACCTGAGCCGAATCTCTGCAACGGAACGCTCACCGGCTTCCTTGTGACCTTGAGAAAACCTTGGCAGCCGGCGTATATCTCCGTATAAAAAACAAACAGCGCATCTTTCTTCTAAACACAGCTTTATACAGAGGTAATTAGCAATGGTTACAGAGCCTCCGCGGTCCTTCATCCTTCCAGACTGGACAGACAACCCCCCCACCACCCTCACCCTCACCCTCCACCCCACTCCCTCCTTCCCTTGCTATGCGTTCCATGGTGGGCGTGGCCGACCCTCGCCAACAGGAGCTGTACTACGTCTGTGTAACGGGAGCGCCAGTGTTCGGGCAGGTGTGTGCGGCGCTAGTAGTGTCAGTGCAGAGAGAAGAGCGCTGGCTGGACAGGCTAGTGCATAGGGAGAGCTTTTTTTTTTTTTTTTTTTAAATATATATAAATACACCGTCCGCTCCACCTCCTTCCTTTTTAACATAAGCTACCTACCCACCCGATTTTTTTTTCTACCTCCCCATCTTAGTGCAGAAGATCTCGGCAGGCACCAATTAAAAAAAATAAGAGATCCAAGGGAAAAGGGGGAGACTTGATTAAAAAAAAAAAAAAAAACGGGGGACACTTCTTCCACCCTGGCTTTGTAACGCCTTACTAGCCACCCCCTTTTCTTTGTTTTGCCTCTGCTTTAGTTTAGATTAGCATCAGCAGCCACAAGGTACAAAGCTGCTCTCTTCCAGTTCAGCTCTTTCCTTTTCTTTTTATCTTTTTCTCCTAGACTCCTGGATCCTTAGCCCTCTTCTTCTTTATGTCTTTATTTCAGGGGACTGTCTATGGGTTATGTGTAGTGTAGGATATTGGAATAATTCAGGAATACAGAGGAGCCCCCGCATTGCCCATCATCTCTCCATCCTTGCGGAGAAGCGCTCATCCTTTTACAAAAGGTAAGTTTGGACATTTCTCACCTTTTTCTTATGGGGTGGGGAGGGGAGTCGCTGCTGTCCAAAGACAGGGGATGGGACTGTCAATACCCTAGTGACACTTTAACCCCTTGTGTTGGAGCCTCTGATTTTTTTTTTTTTTTTTTTAGTATTTTAACTAATAACTGGTTAATCGCTGTTACTAGAAAGCAACTGCTGTGGTTGTAGATGGGTGAATCTAGTGCACGTTGCTGTATCCAGTAATCGGCTAGTTTCGCTTTGATCTGATTAGACATGGGATTACAGGATTACTTATGAGATTGGAGGCTTAGACCTTAATTGCATTAACTAGCTCTTTTCTAGGTAGATAACGTTTGTAGTATGTATTCTGCGTCCAAAAAAAATCATCATGAAAGGGGAAGTAGATTGAAATGTGTTAGTAGTAGGAAGCCTTACATGCCTCCTAAAGTGCTGGGTACCAGCTTTGCTTTAGCGATCCTTTATGGCAGCTGCAATGACTTTATATAGGAGGGTGGAGGGAGAGCCTAGGGGTTGATGTGGGAAAATGCAGGGGGGGGGGGGGGCATTTACTAAGGCTGGAGCAGCTGTACATGGCCACCATTCAGCTTCTAGCTTTCATTTTCAAAGCTTAGCTGCAAGCTGTAGATAGAAGCCGATTGGTGGCCATGCACAGCTGCTCCAGTTTCAGTAACTTCCCTATATTATGTATGACATTCTTTATCAACCTTGTCAACACACAACCCTTGAAATAACTTTCTAGTCTCAGCAAACCCCTGCTAAAAATGACTATATCTACAACTTAGGTATTGGTGTAATGGTCAGTGGGAAGACTGCTCCCTACACTTGTGGTCAGTGGGAAGACTAACCCCCATTTACTAAGGCTAGAGCAGCTGTGCATGGCCACCAATCAGCTTCTAGCTTTCATTTTCAAGGCAAAGTTGAACAACCTGTAGATAGAAGCTGATTGGTGGCCATGCACAGCTGCCCCCGTTCTGGTAACTTCCCTATTACAGGGGGTCCCCGACTTACGATCGCCCGACCTACGAACAACCCCTACTTACGAACGGGGCGCTGCGGGGACCCTCCGCCATTTTTCGCCGATTTTCCGGCCGTTCTGCGCATGCGCGGCCATACGGAGCCTCGGAAAATGCCGGAAATGTCCGTAATTTGCTGCGCATGCGTAGAACGGCATTAGACGGAACATCGGAAATGTCCGGAAATGTCCGTATTTGTCGGTCTGCGCATGCGCGGCCGACTTACGAACATTTCCGACTTCCGTACAGGCGGGCAGTCCCTAACGAGTTCGTAACTCGGGGACCCCTGTATGTATAATAGTTTTTCTCAACCTTGTCAACACATAACCCTTGAAATAACTTTCCAGTCTCAGGGAAGCCCTGCTAAAAATGACTATATCTACAGCTCAGGTGTTAGTGTGATGTCAATGGGAAGACTGCTCCCTACACTTGTTGTGGTCTTTGGGAAGACTGACCCCATTTACTAAGGATAGAGCAGCTGTGCATGGCCACCAATCAGCTTCTAGCTTTCATTTTAAAGGGGCTGTAAACCCTCTAGATTTTTCACCTTTCTTTGCATTAAGGTAAAAAACATTCTGTAGTTCAGAAACCCCCCCCCCCCTTTACTTACCTGAACCCAATCGTTCCATCGACGGGGATGAGCATAGCAACTCCAGCCGCTGTGTTGGGTCCTCATTGGATAGATCGATAGGAGCGCAGCCATTGGCTCCCGCTGCTGTCAATCAAATCTAGTGACACGGCGGCGAGGCTGAGTCCTGCTGTCTGTGTCAATGGACGCAGCATCAGGACTCGGAAACATGCCCACATGGGTGCCCCCTTGGAATGCGGGTCTCCAAGGGGGCACTTGATGTGGGGAGGAGCCGGGGACCCCAGAAGAAGAGGATCGGGACGCTCTGTGCAAAACCCTTGCACAGAGGAGGTAAGTATACCATGTTTGTTATTTAAAAAAATAAATAAATATTGAACCTTTAAAAGCATTGCTAAACAAACTAAAGATGGAAGCTGATTGGTGGCCATCCACAGCTGCTCCAGTTTGGGTAACTTCATTATTTATAACAGTCTTTCTCAACCTTGTCAACACACAGGAACCCTTAAAATAACTTTCTGATTCAGAGAACCGTTGCTAAAAATTACTATATCTACAACCCAGGATACATTAGTGTGATGGTCAGTGGGAAAAATGCTCCCTACCCTTGTGGTCATTGGGAATAAAAAAAAAAAAAACATTACAGCTAAAAAGATCAATGATGTCAATGGGAACTAATTTGAGAGGCAGAAATATTTCTTAGCTCAAGGAACTCCTAACAACCTCTGGAGGAACACTAGCTGAGAAACCCTGATGTATAATATCAATGAACACATAGGTTGATTTACTAAAGGCAAATCCCCTTTGCACTACAAGTGCACTTGGAAGTGCAGTTGCTGTAGATCTGAGGGGAAGCTCTGAAATTAGGGGAAGGTCTGCTGATTTTATCATCCAATCATGTGTAAGCAAAAGTGCTGTTTTTTTATTTTCCTTGCATGTCCCCTTCAGATTCACAGTGACTGCACTTCCAAGTGCACTTGCAGTGCAAAGTGTATTTGCCTTTTTAGTAAATAAACCCCATAGACTTTACTGCAGGATTGTGAATAATTCAGGGTCACTTGTCACTTTTAAGGGTTACCATACACCTTACAATCTAACTGTACAATGAAGTTTGGATTTACCAAAACTTGTAATATGAAGACCTACCCTAATGTTGGGGTTGATTTACCAAAGGCAAATATGCTGCTAATAGCGATGGGCTTGGGCATGTTTAGATCAAACCCCCCAGGAAGCTGGCACTGCACACCGCCAATCATAGGCAGCATGTGTATGTGCAGCTGCCGGTCGGGAAATGCCTCACTGCTTATGATTGGCAGTGTGCAGTGATGGCTTCTTGGCGGGTACGATCTGAACATGCCTGAGCCCATCACTAGCTGCTAACCTTTCAAGGGAAGTTGAACATTGCAACAGAAATTCCCCCAGAACTTAGTGAATGTTGTGAAATTTCACTTTGCAAGGAACACATGCTAAGGAAAAGAAAAAGACATAAATAAATAAATAAAAAACAGAATTTTTTGCCTGCCCGTTATTGGATGATGGGGTTTTCAAGGGAAGTTGCTCATTGCAAGGAATTTTTCCTAAAGCTTAGTGAGTGTTGTGGTGAAATTTTACTTTGCAAAGAACACCTGAAAAGAATTTTAAACAGAAAAAAACAAACAAAAAACAGCATTTTGTCTGCACATGTTTGGACGATGGAAATTAGCAAAGTTTCTTCTTATTCACTCCGCTCTGGGGAAGCTTTCCTTGCAAAGTGAACCAGTCTGTTTTACTTTGTAATCTGGCAGGCTCTTTTACTACATAATTAGATTTAGGGTCCATGCACACTGGGCTTAAAAAATGCTGTTTATACAGGAGTTTTGCGTTTTTGTTGTTTTTTTGCCTCTAGAAGCAGCTCAGCGTAACCCATGCACATTAGGACTTAATAGGCAGAAAAAACCCTTATGGATTGTGTTTGTGATAGGAGTTTTCTGGTAGAAAAAAAAAAAATGCTAAACGCATGTATTAAAGTGCTCTATATGAGCATTTGTTTCTGTCAAAGAACTGGTTTTCTTGTCTGTATGGACCCTAATGGTGGACATATATGCTTTGATAAATGACCTATTTTCCGTTCAAGCTCTCCTGATATATAGGTATAATTGATCTTTAACTGACAACCTATGCCATGCATGAGGGAAGTGGATTTCAATGGATAAATAATCCTAATTTCAATCTCAAAAGCTGGTTCTGGCAGCTCAGTAGATTGTTTTAAGAAAGGCCTGGATTCTTTCCTAAATATACATAATATAAGTGTTAGTATCCAGTTATAAGTAAAGGCGATCCAGGGAATATCCAATTGCATCTTGGGGGATCCCCTGCTGGAGCAATTTGGATCATGCTTTGCTGTGGTTTTGTGCCTTCCTTTGGATTAACTGTGGGTATAGGATTGTAAAAAAATGTTTGTTTTGTTTTCCCCTTTTATTGGTTGAACTAGATTGATTTTGTGTCTTTTTTCACTCAAACTATGTAACTTATGGTTGGAAGTTCTTTCATCACATCTTTTATTTCCACCATGGAATTGCTTCATCTAATCAATCGCAATTGATAATATTCCACCCTGGCCAATTGAATCAGTTCGTCCAAATTTGATGTATATTTAGTCCAGATTGATCGGAAGAGAAGTTATGGCTGTTCAGTTGTTTGCAGATTTGATTGAAACGTGTATGGCCCCCGTAAAGGAGATTGTACATGTGCGCAGTGAGCTCATAAATGAGCAAGGGCCATTGTGTGTGTGTGTGTGTGTGTGTGTGTGTGTGTGTGTGTGTGTGTGTGTGTACACACACACTATATTACCAAAAGTACTGGGACGCCTGCCTTTACATGCACATGAACATTAATGGCACCCCAGTCTTAGGCCTGATTCACACCTATGCATTTTTAGTGCTTTTTTGCAGATTTGCACTACAAAACGTGTTCCACAGCAAACCATGCTAAATGGACTGTAGGGCAAATCTGCAAAAAGCACTAAAACATGCATAGGTGTGCACCGGGTCTTAGTCCATAGGGTTTAATATTGACTTGGCCCACCTTTTGCAGCTATACCAGCTTCAACTATTCTAGGAGGCTGTCCACAAGGTTTAGGAGTGTCTATGGGATTGTTTGACCATTCTTCCAGAAATGCATTTGTGAGGTCAGGCACTGATGTGGATGAGAAGGCCTGGCTCGTAGTCTCCGCTCTAATTTATCCCAAAGGTGTTCTATTGTGTTGAGGTCAGGACTTTGTGCAGGCCAGTCAACTTCCTCCACCCCAAACTCGCTCATCCGTGTCTTTATGGATCTTGCTGTGTGCACAGTCATATTGGAAAAGGAAGGATTTATCCCCAAACTGTTACTACAAAGTTGGGAGCATAAAATTGTCCAAAATGTCTTGGTATGCTGACCCCTTAAGCGTTCCCTTCACTGGAACTAAGGGGCCAAGCCCAACCCCTGAAAGACAACCCCACACCATACTCTCCCCTCCACCAAATGATTTGGACCAGTGCACAAAGCAAGGTCCATAAAGACATGGATGAGCAGGTTTGGGGTGGAGGAACTTGACTGTCCTGCACGAGTCCTGACCTCAACCCGACAGAACACCATTGGGATGAATTAGACCTGACCTCACAGATGCGCTTCTGGAAGAATGGTCAAACATTCCCATAGACCCACTCCTAAACCTTATAGACAGCCTTCCCAGAAGAGTTGAAGATGTTATAGCTACAAAGGGTGGGCCAACTCAATATTGAACCCTATGGACTAAGACTGGGATGCCATTAAAGTAAAGTAAAGGCAGGTGTCCCAATACCTTTGGCAATATAGTGTGTGTATAGATATATATATGTGTAGATATCTATATATAGATAGATAGATAGATAGATATATAGATAGAACAGGGGAGTGGAGTAGACTTGACGCTGTATCGGACTTTCCCTTTAAGAATGCATGCGCAGGCTCCTGTATTTGCTAAAAGAGATGTCAGGTCAGGGTTGCCAAGCGTCAGTAAATTTACAGTTTGTAAAAATCAGTGACTTTCTTTAGAACTGTCTGTAAATATCAGGGACTGATAATTTGCTATGCTGTGTTGAGTTTTTATGTCTGAAGCAGGCAAATTGCCTTTTTAGGGGTCTTGTCAGTGTTTCCATATTGTGTTTATACTGTTTTAATATCAGTTGTCTTAGTTTTTAATAGGATATCTGTAATTTTTTTTCAGGTTGTCATGAAAAAAAATGCTTGGACAGCAAATTTGACTTTTTGTCAGTAAAAAATGCTGCATGAGGCGGTAACACTGTGCCAGGTGCATTGGTTCTAATGCTGTGTGTATGGGATGGTTTGGTCCTCCATGACAGTGACTATACTTTACCAGGCTCAGTCCAGTGTATGAGGCCGCACACCTGCGCTAGCATAGGAAGCCCAGCCTGGCCAATCACTGCTCTACAAACCTCATGAAAGGCAGCTTTGCTAGTCCCAGTTACCCAAATTACTTACATTCATTAATAAATGTGCTACCCATTGCTTGAAGGAAAAAAAGAAATGAAACCCCACATGACTGGTGGCCCCTGCTTTCACTATACTGTCCATGGAGGCAGCAACGTTTGCAATGCTACGCGCGCAGCAATCCCCCATCCACCTGTGACTAGGCACGTTCCCGGGAGCTCTGCAGGGTTAACGTGCCCTGGCTCCGCCTCCGTGACGTCACCACTGGAAGCTATATCATGCCCTCGCGGGCAGCGGCAACGCGCTAGCGGCTTCTGAGAGAGACTGTAGTCGGCGCGGAGAAGACGGGAGCGTGGCGGCTAGCCGCAGTTGTCCGGCTTGGGTGGACCGTCCCCAGCTGCTGCTTGAAGGCTCTCCGTTGACAGTCGTCGAATGCTGAGTCGGCAGCCTAGACATGTGAGTGGAAGAAGGAAAGCATGGCGTGTGAGGGGAGAGTTTTATGTCAGAAGTTGGTGTGAGTGAAGGCATGCTGTGTGCGGGCTCGTGGTCCCGCCCTTATTAGCATGGCTGCGCGCGGGACAATACACGTGGCTATCAATACAGAGGAATGGCTTTATGTGTCAGGAGCTGCGAATACACGGGGGGGGGGGTCATACAACTGCACCTGTAGGCGGGTCAGTGGAGGGCAAGAAGTGCTGTCATTCGCTCCAACGTGAGCTTCTAATGCATGGCTCCCACGGCAGGGGGCGTGTCCTATCCCTACATACTTTTGCTAGTCTCTTGCTCCCATCTCATAAAGTTGGGAGGTTTGCAAAAGTGCTTCTAAACTCAAGTACAATTTAGGGCCAATTCCCACTATATATGGTAACAGGAGACCATTGTCTCCTATGTGTCTCATTCAAGCTGCAACATGGCCTAGTGCTGCGCTAATTGCAAACTGGGCCAAATTGCACTGCAGTGTAAGGCAGCGCATTGTGCCACGCCCGATGTTGCAGTGAATGAAGTGCTCGTTTTGTACACTTCAAATAAAGATTGTACAAAACAAAAGGATGGTGTGTAGGGTTGCCACCTCATCCCTTTAAACCCCGTACACATATTAATTACACAGGTTCTGTGGGTGATTAAGGTGGTAATTAAACTCAGTGCCTTACCTGCATTCATTTAGCCACAGAACCTGTGTAATGTGTTCGGGTTTAAAGGGAAGAGGTGGTGTGGTGCACTCAATTGTACACCACCCTGCCCCCCCCCCCCCCCCCAGCTGTCCGGGGCGCTCAATCATTCAGGCTGCTCTGCTAATGGGCTGAGGGCCAGTTTGAATTGGCCCTTAAGGTGGTTGTAAACCCTGTTACAGCACTTATACCTACAGGTAAGCCTATAATAAGGCTTACCTGTAGGTACTGGAAATATCCTGTAAATCTGCACATGCGCACTGAAGAAACGGCTTGATCATGCCGTTTCTAAAGGGCCTGGGCCGTGACCAGCGGCTCCTGTTCAGTGATGTCATCGTGGCTCTGGCCAATGGCAGCGCTGGAGCCCACGAATCCTGAAATAACTCTGGGAGACATGTCGACGCTCGCATCGGTGTATAGGGACCGCTGCAACAGATTTGGTCTAAGGCCGACTTCACACTGGGGAGGTGCGGGCGGCGACGGTAAAGCAGCGCTATATTTAGCGCTGCTTTAATGTCGTTTTAGCCACGGTATGCGGCCGCTAGAGGGGTGGTTTTAACCCCCGCTAGCAGCCGAAAAAGGGTTAAAACCCCCCGCAGCGGCGCTTTGCCGGCGGTATCCCCGTGGTGTCACATTGATTTCAATGTGTAGGAGCGGTGAATACACCGCTCCTTCACCGCTCCAAATATGCTGCTAGCAGGACTTTTTTTTATCATCCTGCTAGCGCACCGCTCCAGTGTGAAACCCCTCCGGCTTTCACACTGGAGTTAAAGGACCCGTTTTTTTCAGGAGCTACACAGGCGCTATTTTTAGCGCTGTAGCTCCTGAAAACCGCTCCAGTGTGAAAGGGGCCTAAGGCAGGGATATGTAATTAGCGAACCTCCAGCTGTTGCAAAACAAGTCCCATCATGCCTCTTGGTCTCATGCTTATGGCTGTCAGTCTTGCTATGCCTCATGGGACTTGTAGTTCTGCAACAGCTGGAGGTCCACTAATTGCATATCCCTGGTCTAAGGTAAGTATTTCATAAGCATTTCTGGGGTCCCCCGCTAGTGCTTCTGGCTTCTCTGGAGAGTGCCCTCATAGAAAGCTGCTTTCTATGGGAGTGTGTGTGCATGCTTGCTCCTGAGCCTTCCTGTCTGCTGTTGACACAGACCGCAGGACTCAGCCCTACTCCCTAATCAGCCCTACTCCCTAATCATGTGTTTGGTGGTTGTAATGGGGTTCTTACGGACCGCCGACCATCGATATAAGTTGCTACTTTAATGTTAAATACAGTTGTTATGGCAGCAGATAGCCATAACCCTGGCATTTTCTTAAATGGCGGGCAGTCCGCTTTAAGATAAAAGTGGTCTCCGCAGTGGGAGCACCTCCTGATTTGTCTCTGCCGCTTACCGGAGTAGTAGGTAGCGGCGGAGACTATCCAATGCTTTTCTCTGATGGGCCCCCACTCGACTCAATGCCATTGGATGAAGGACGTGACGTCAGACGTCATATCCGCCCAACGGCCTTAAAGGGATCTTTTTTTTTTTTTTTTTTTTTTTTTACTAAACCCCTCCCTTTTTTTATTTTATTGCTTTTAAGTGCAAATGTGAGATCTAGGTCTTTTTGACCCCAAATCTCACATTAAAGATGGTCCTATCATGCATTTTTCTATTACAGGGATGTTTCCATTCCTTGTAATAGGAATAAAATTGATCCACATGTTTTTATTTATTTAAAAGAACAGTGTAAATATAAGAAGTAAAATAAGAATTATTTTTTTTTTTTATCGCAGAAGCGAATGCATACGCCCACATATAAACAGTGTTCAAATTACATGTGAGGTATTGCCGCGATCGTTAGAGTGGGAGCAATAATTCTAGCACTAGACCTGTAGAAATTTTTAAAAGTTGCCTGTGAAGATTAAGTGCCAAAGTTATTTGCCATTCCACGAGCGGGCGCAATTTTGAAGCGTGACATGTTGGGTATTAATTTACTCGGCGTAACATTATCTTTCACAATATAGAAAAAATTGGTCTAACTTTATTGTTTTCCTAATTTTTAATTCAAAAGTGTATTTTATGTTTTTTTTTATAACAAATTGCTTTTGTAAGACCATTGCGCAAATACTGTGTGACATAAATTATTGCAACGGCCGCCATTTTATTCTCTAGGGTGTCTGAAAAACTTTATGTTTGAGGGTTTTAAGTAATTTTCTAGCAAAGAAAAAAATTATTTTAACTTGTATACAGCAAGTGTGAAAAATAGGCTTGGTCCTTAAAGGTATTTTTTTAAAATAACAAATGTCATACTTACTCCACTGTGCAGCTTGTTTTGCACACAGTGGCCCCGATCCTGGTCTTTTGGGGTCCCTCGGTGGCTGTCTCAGCTCCTCCACGCATCAAATAACCCCCTGGGAGAAGCGATCTCCTGGAGGGGTTACCTTGCGGGCGCGCTGCCGAGTCCAGCATTTGGTGTCCATAGACGCTGAATGCAGGACTTGGCCCCGCCCCTTGGTGGCTGCGCCATTGGATTGACAGCAGCGTGAGCCAATGGCTGCGCTGCTATCAATCTATCCAATCGAGAACCCCCTAGCAGAGAGAAGGCTCAAACATACAAATATCCCCCAAATTACCTCTTTTTCGAAAGTAGGCAGTGGTAAGAGGCAGGGCAAGTTTTTTGAAGTTGCACTTTTTCGTCAAGATTATTTGGGGAAAAAGTGAATTTTTTATTTATTTTTTTTTTTACACGCGTGCAGTACTGCACTAGCCTATAACTGGTGTACTACTCTGGAAAAAGCTACACTTGATTGCTTCTAGCAGTGGATTTCATTGCTACTTGAAACTGAACTTTACTGTATTAAATAGATTTGTTCAGTTTTTGTTGTGATTAGTGGTGATTGGCCAAAGTTAATCACATGGTACAGATATGCTGTGATCACTGTGACCAATCACAGCTTGCGACACAATTGTATACAATGGATGGCATGGAAGGAAGCCATCTATTTAGAATTGTCATGTGATCTGTTGTGATCACATGACACTGGCAGTGGGCCTAATGTCATTAGTCATTGGCTATGTCTGATGGACACAGCCGGCAACAGATCGTGCCGCTCTGTGGCCCCGTGAGAGGTATGTACTAGGAGGGCATCATATGATGTCCTTCTAGAGCAATATTGTTCCCACTCGGCCGTAAGTTAAACCAGATCACTTAATGCAGCATGTTGCAATGTATTAGTAGCACATTGTGTTTTTTTAGTCAAAAAAACTGAACTGATGACACTAGGGCAGATTGTCTTGTCTATGTATTGGTACTTTGCCCTTTAAGCAGTATTAAACTCAAAATCAAACATTTATTGCATTGCAGGTTACCAATTCTTATATGTGATGGCTGCATTAGTTTCCTTTTTTAGGCTTTCTGATAATCAAGCCAGCAAGTCTGTTATTTTTCACAACATACATTCTGATGGAAAATGTATCAGTTTATATGTATGAGACAAACCACCTAATGCTAGCAGGGCTGATTAAAATGATCAGCATTTATTTATGTAAAACCTTAAATTTATTTCCATTTATGTAAAACCCAAAAGGAAAAAAAAAAAAACTCCTGTAACTGATTATAAGGTGTGAGCTGGAGTTTGGTTTTAGTAGTTCTAAATCTGCTAATTCATTCAACACTAAACACCCCCCCCCCCCCCCCCCAGACTGGCAGTGCTGCTGCTTGCTTTGCTTCCTGTCCTCATCCCTCAAGAGTTCTCGCTAATATAGAAGGTGTGTTACTGATCAGATCACCAGGTGAAAACAGAGGGAAAGGCCAACGCAAACTGATGCAGCCACCACATCTAATCATTGGTAAGTGGCAATATGGCTTTTTGCTTTAATACCGCTTTAAGCCAAACTCCAAGAGCATATGCAAAAAAAAAAAAATCTCACTGTGGGCCAGCTTGGTTTAATCCAATTCTCCACATGCTAGAACTCTGTCAGCTGGGGATGCCGCAGTGCACAATAGTCTTGGCTACATAGTGTGCTGTCACCCTTTCTGTTTCAATATGTTTATTTGATTTTTAATAACCACAACATGGAACACGTCCTTGTTTAGGCAAAGCGGTGTGATAGGCCCACAACGCAGGTGGAATGTAGTAATATCTGTACTATACAGATAAGTACTGAGAGGCAGGAGTGACTTCCCTTGGTTGCTGTAAACAAGTGTCAGCATGCTCGTCCTGGCACTCAGGATCTGCCTTCTATTTTTATATTAGACGGGCAATGATTGGGTGGGAGGCCGATGTCCCAATCTCCACCTCAGCCAATCATAACCTGCCGAGTGACAAACCTTCAAGGGAGTTCCTGATTGACGGAGGAATGAGCGCCATCGTTATTGTTTACAGCTGCAGAGGGAAACCGTTCCTCCTTTGCAGGAGATGACATGGCTTAATGTGTGTAACCAATGCAACTACAGTGCATTGCAATGGGCCCAGTGGACATAGTTATTGCATGTGAAGTGTTGGGTTGAACCAAGTATGTCCCCAGTGAGTCTGTGTTCATGTGTTCCGCCGCCTGTTTGATTAGAGCGCCGGGAACATCACAGCTTTAATTTCAATAGCTGTGTGTTCCCTGCCGCTCGCCGTCACATACAGCCCCTCCTCTTTGTCCGGGCACTTTGATAGACAGATCAAGCGTCCAATCTTGGGACGGGTGAGCTTTCTATTAAAGTTCCCCAGACAAGGGGGAGAGGCTGTATGTGATGACGCGCGGCGGGGAAGACACAGCCATTGAAATTAAAGCTGTGATGTTCCTGGCACGCTAATCAACCAGGAGGCAGCTCTCCTGCGCTATACACCCCTATGATGGGTGGCAGTGCTCCGCCTAATTTTCGGCTCCATTGTCGGCAATTTTTTTTTTTGGCAAATTGACGAAAAGGCTGTTTTCAGCCAATATGTTTCGGCGCCCGAAATTTCTGTGCATCCCTAATGCGTAGATAATGTAAACTTTGTAAATACAGTAGCATTTACAATAAATGCACTGCGACTGGTTCAGTCTAAGCAGCAGCTATATGCTCTACAGTTTGGAGTCCTCGTAGTGAAGCACTGGGTGCCCATACTCTCCGGATCCGTTAAAACCCTGGGGTGGGGCTGTGCATGACCCCCATGAATAGGATTAACCATCAATTCTCAATCCCTTTCTCAGACACACTGTGTGAACGTGGGACTTTGTAAGTAGTTTTCACATTTTATATATTACAAGTGATTGGCTCTGTATGCAATGCATTTATTGTAAACGCTACTGTATTTACAAACTATGTTTACATTATCTACTAGGGGTGCAACGGATCAAAAAACTCACAGATCGGATCGTTCCTTGGATCAGAGTCACGGCTCGGATCATTTTTTGGATCAGCAAATAATAATTGAATTTGCAAAAACCTGGGAAAATTCCACCACAATATAGTCACCACTGTAATTTACACAATCTCCCCACTGTAATATTGGCTGGGTATCGCCAGAGTACGGCTGGGTATCGCCAGAGTACGGCTGGGTATCTGTGACTGCAATTGTCACAGAGCAGCGCTGTGGGCACTACAGATCCAGCCCACAGCGCTGCTGCCATCCCATCTCTCCCCTCCACTGTACAGATCTGTTTGTTTACAAGTGATCGCTCCGTCATTTGATGGAGCGATCACATTGTAAACGGCGGACGGATGCACCAAGATGGCCGCCGCTCCGGAGCTAGGCCGAAGCCGCGGCCTTTCCTAAGACCGAGGCCGCGGAGCGCTCTGCGGATCGCGGTGTATGCTGATCCCAACAGGCTGACCTGTTGCACCCCTATTATCTACTCATTAAATTGTATTTGCATATTTTTTATCTGACTTAACCTCCAAAGAACTGTTTTGTCCGTAACATGCAAGGCAGGGGTCAGAAACCTTTTTGGCTGAGAGCCATGAACGCCACATTTTAAAATGTAATTCCGTGAGAGCCATACAATGTTTAAAACTAAATACAAGTAAATGTGGGCATTTTATGGAAGACCAACACTTTTAAAGTATAATAAGTCTCCAAATTAAACAATCAGGTGTTCTTTATTAAGGGATAAATCACAGAACAAAGAAATACGGCAAAGTTGCCGAACATGACCTCTGAATTATTTTTAATAATGTTGTTATGCTGTTGCTATCCAATGATGAATAAAGTACTTCTTACCATTAATGCGACTTTTGGTGCTGCATGGTTTTGCTGATGGCTTTGTAGTCTGGTTAATACGTGGTGAGGTTAACCTTCATGCAGGCCTCCACATCTCTCCCCACTGTAATATCTGCGTCATCTCCCCCCACTGTAATATCTGCGTCATCTCCCCCCCACTAATATCTGCGTCATCTCCCCCCCACTGTAATATCTGCGTCATCTCCCCCCACTGTAATATCTGCGTCATCTCCCCCCCACTGTAATATCTGCGTCATCTCCCCCCACTGTAATATCTGCGTCATCTCCCCCCACTGTAATATCTGCGTCATCTCCCCCCACTGTAATATCTGCGTCATCTCCCCCCACTGTAATAGCCACATCTACCCCCCATCTCCCCCACTGTAATATCCCCCATCTCCCCCACTGTAATATCCACATCTCCCCACATCTCCCCCACTGTAATATCCACATCTCCCCCACTGTAATATCCACATCTCCCTATGTCGGACTCTGCTTACCACTATTCAAGCAGGCAGATCCAGGAGCAGTTGAGGTGGGTGGTGATGAGGACATCAGCGTGCCGCTCACCTAGGCTGCCGCCGGGTGTACCAAAATGGCTGCCGCTTCGTAGCTAGGCCGAAGCCGCGGCCTTTCCTATGGTTTCAATCCGCGGATCGGTATACCACGCGATCCGCGGATTGAGAGGCGAGGGCAAGATGTAGCCATCAAGAGCCACATCTGGCTCATGAGCCATAGGTTCCCGACCCTGATGTAAGGTGTCTACGCTTGTATGGATCACTAGTCCGTCCAGCCTTGGGACATTGGTTTCTTCACGCATCTCTACTATTGGGTACCACACACTTTGGTTTTAACACAGTGATTATTATTTATATATGTTATACTCAATAAAATTAATTTTTTTTGTACATTATCATTTGGTCGGTCTATAATAGACCCTTAAGGTTTCCCACCCGTGCCTTTTGGCACTAGGTTTTTTCTTTTGTTCTCAATTCTTGTGGGTTGGGTACACCAAATTGTTCTCTATACTCACTCCAATCCCTCCCTCTTTCCCAATGTCTATGGGAGTGCACCCGCAGCAAGCAGCTTTTTATGGGGGCAGTTAGAGAAGAGAAACAAAGATAGCCAGTGGAGGACCCATAAGAGGATGCAAGGGCCCACTCTGTGCCAAGCTGTTGCGCAGAGCAGGTAAGTATAACATCCTTTTTTTTTTTTTTTTTTACTTTAACCACATGCCGACCGAGCCATACCCGAAAGATGGCTACAGCGCGGTCGGCTTATTCTGGGTGGACGTCCGTAGGACGTCCTCCCACGACCTTGCTCCCGCGTGCCCCCTGGGGCACACACTCGGGAACATCTGGGACCGCTGGGTCCCGATGACCCGGCGCATTACGGTAAACAGCCGCTGATAGTGGCCGTTTACCACGTGATCGCTCCGTCAGATGACGGAGCTATCACATGTACACAAACCGGTGTCACGTCATGACGCCGGTTCCTCCCTCCCCTCTCTGTACCGTAGTGCCCACAGCGCTGGTCAGTGACAGCACTCTGCCACCGCTGTGCACTACTCTGCCACCGCTGTGCAATAAATTTTAATAAAAACAAAGAATTTTTATTTATTTTTTTACCGAATTTTCTGTATTTTTTGATTTATAGCGCAAAAAATAAAAAAACCCAGCGCTGATTAAATACCACCAAAAGAAAGCTCTATTTGTGTGAAAACAAGGACAAAAAATTAATTTGGGTACAGTGTTGCTTGACTGAGTAATTGTCATTCAAAGTGTGAGAGCACCGAAAGCTAAAAATTGGTCTGGTTAGGAAGGGGGTTTAAGTGCCCAGTGGGTAAGTGGTTAAAGCGGTAGTAATGTCAAAACTTAAAAAAATAAATAAATGGTTCCCCAGCAGCCTTAAGCCATAATGTACTAGTATGCACTGCATACCAGGTATTGGAGTACAGGTACGCGATTTTGTGCCCACGATGTAGGGGGGGGGGGGGTGTGTTGCCGGAGCGCCACTCCCACTGTGATTGGACATAGTGGGAGCCTATCGGCGGGTCCGGCGGCCACGATGGCTGCCGCGACCCGTCGATCGTTCTGTGGAGGGATGGAGTGTAAACAAGACAAATAGCTGATATGTCAGGAAGCAAAAGAGAAATCTTGTGTTTCAGCTAAGCTGAAACGCATCTCTTTTCCTTCAATGTCCCCCACACAGTTCCTCATGTCCCCCACACCGTTAGAAAGCACCTCCCAGGCACACACTTAACCCCATTGATCATGCCAGTGTAATTTATACTGTGACACGATACCGATAGAGAAAAGCATTTTCCCGATTCTATGCAGCGATTTCTCTGCTTAAGCCGACAGCTGTCAACAAACAAAACAAAAAAAATAAACAGGCAGTCTACCAAGTTTCACAACATTTCTCAGTTGCTGAGCTAACTATAAACATTGTAACGTTTTGTTCTTTAGATCAAAGGAATGAACTTCGGTCTGTAAATGAGGGCAGGTTAACCACTTAAAGACTAAACCTTTTTCTGACACTTGTTTCAAGTTAAAATCAAAATTTTTTGCTAGAAAATTACTTAGAACCTCCAAACATATATATTTTAGCATAGACCCTATAGAATAAAATTATGGTTGTTGCAATATTTTGTCACACTGTATTTGCGCAGCGGTCTTTCAAGCGCAATTTTTGGGGGAAAAAAATTAATTTTAAAGAATTAAAATAAAACTAAACTGTAAAGGTAGCCCAATTATTTTGTATAATATGAAAGATGTTACTCCATTCTCATTTTGGCAAGAATCGGGCAGCTCTACTAGGTTCACGTCTATGCAGATCCAAAAACGAACTACAATCCATTGAACCTTGTTTTCTATGCGTCTTAACATTTATGCATTTTTTTCCACACTCAATTCATTTTTTAGAAAGGTGCAGAGACTTTTTTTTTTACACCCAAGGTGCATTTTTGGCTGCATAGACTTCAATGGTATTGCATAAAAAAATGAAAAACGCATGTACGTGCGTTTTTGGTATGTTTTCTTGCATGACACCACCTCCTAGCAACAATAACACTTCCCGAGAAATGCAAAATGCATTAGAGGGATTAAACCTGGCAAGGACCCAGGCCTTCCATCATATCGCTCTATTTCCCTCTTGCATGTGGACCTTAACCTCCTTGCCAAGATTCTTGCTGCCCGTCTTAATAAAGTGATCCTCACTTTGATACAGAAAGACCAGTAAGTCTTTATGCCTGGGAGAAACTTCTTTCAACCTGAGAAGACTATCTAAATCTCCAGACTCAACACGAAAATACTAGATCCAAAGTAGTTGTTGCCTTGGACGCAGCTAAGGCGTTTGTGTTGGTTGAGTGGTGCTATCACTAGAAATGTCTGGAAAACTATGGGTTTGGCCCCAAATTTATGAAATGGGCACAATTACTATATCAGGGTCTGGTGACCAGGGTCTTGGTAAGCGGGTGGACTTCCGAGTTGTTTCCCCTAACCAGGGATAATCAACAAGGTTGTCCCTTGTTATACGCTCTAGCTGCTGAACCGCTAGCGATGGCAATATGGTCACACCCTGATGTATCTGGCTTGCAAGCGAGTCCCCTGATAGAAGAGATAAGCATATACACGGATGACACGCTGTTATACCTTGCAGACTCTGGCACATCTGTCAACAGCTCTGACTCGGAGCAATTCGGGCTATTCTCAGGTCTAAATAATTGGGACAAGTCCCAAATACTCCCCTTGGACAGTTTCCTACCACTGCGTGATCAGGCTAATCTACCTCTGCAAAAAGTAAACCAAATGAAGTACCTAGGAGTGCAAATTACTATTTCTCCAGCAGACTATATACTTAATAAAAAAACCCTATTTGCTACAATTAGGAACAAAATTCAAATATGGGCCCTTCTACCTCCTAGGAGTGATGGGTTGCATAAACCTCGTAAAAATTGTACTGTTACCTAAAATACTCTGGTACTCTCCAGTATATTTACCCCTTGAACATTTCAAATCTATTGAGGCACTACTCAAGCCAATTATATGGGTAACGAGCAGACACAAGTTGCCCTGGCGGAAGCTTAATCCCCCCAAAAATATGTTTTTTACAACATGCTACTTCTCCCTTCTTCATCCAAATTAGCCTATGAGCTTAAACCAAGGTGGGAGAGATGTTGGCGCAATGGAGTGATGCTTTGGACTATAGCTGAAACAACTAATCGATGGACATCTAATCAATAATGAAAATAGTTGTCAACTATTTTCATAATCAATCGGCCAGCCGATTAGTTGGCCTGCGTACAGAATGCATTATTTGTTTACATCTCGGGAAATACAGTGCAGCACACATATAGCTCAGTACACCATCCATACATGTCAGTAAGTACCTGAGAACTTGTGAATGTGTGAGGAGCAATGCCTCATGGGACATGTAGTCCTGGGCAGGAAGTGAGTTGGTCTAAAGGCAGAAAGATTTTTTACCTTAGTATAGGGGCACGCTATACTATCATTTGCAGCTTGCTATTGGGGCTCTCTGAAGGCAGGAGGAGCCAGAAGCATCAGTGGGGGACCCCAGAAGAGAAGAATCGGGGCTGCTCTGTGCAAAACCGTTACACCGAGCAGGTAAGTATAACATGTTTGTTGTTTTTAAAAAAAAAATTTCTTTAAAAATACTGTGCAGGGAAGATCAGCATCTGAACCCAGAGAAGGTGGAGGCTGATAGACTGGAGGTAATAGAAGTTATTACATTTCAAGTAAACTTTTACATGGGAGCAGGGCACATTACATGGGAGCAGGGCACATTACATGTGCCCCAGTGTGAAAGGGGTCTAAATAATCTGCAGTGATCTGAGTCTGATATTTACCAGATTCAACCTCTAATAGTATATACAGTATATCTCTTCTGTCTGTTCTGGTTCTCAGAGTGGATTAGAGATTTTGCTGCCTCACCATATAGTTGGTTATTTATATTTTCCACTGCATAGAGATTTTTAAAAATGAATTTCCTTAAATATTAAAATTGTACACCACACTTTTTTTAAGGTTATTATCCGATTAATCGAAACAATAATCGGCTAACTAATTGATTATGAAAATAGTCGTTAGTTACAGCCCTACTTTGATTGCTTGTAAGACTGTGTCACCCAAACTTTCGGATCATGTTACACATACTACATCACTCTTAGGCCCCTTTCACACCATCGGACCATTCAGATCCGCCTGTCAGTTTTGACGGCGGATCTGAACGGGCGCTCCATGTTAGTCTATGGAGTGTCGGATGTCAGCGGAGACATGTCCGCTGACATCCGACCCGGTCCGACACGCCAAAAGCCGACGTATGGCTATACGTCCAGATCCGTCGCTATCGGATCGGGTGAGATCTGATAAAAACGGACACGCTGTCCGTTTTCATCCGATCTCTCCATTGTGACCAGCGGCGCTTGCAAGCCCCTCCCCGCTCAGTAAGCAGAGAGGGACCTGTCATCTGCCGGTTCAGCAAAGATCAACGGAGAGATCGCCCGCTGACCTGGCGGACTCCGTGGAAGCGGACTCCGTGGAAGCGGACTCCGTGGAAGCGGACTCCGTGGAAGCGGACTCTGTGGAAGCGGACTCTGTGGAAGCGGAGTCCGCCTCGTGTGAAAAAGGCCTTATCGGACTTCTCTTAGAATAGCCAGGTACAAAAATGACCACAGCACTCCAATGTGCTCTCGTGATGTGGGGTCGTTTTACCACCTATTGTGGAAATGTCCAAGGATTCTGGACACAAGTTGTCCAATTTCTACACTATTGGTTCCCCCCTAACATTGCACCCTAAACTGGGAATATTTCCTGAACCAGAAATAGACAAATTTACTAAGATCTTTTTGCATGAAACCACATTTTCTGCTGGGAAAATTATTGCCAGACAATGGATGAGGAATGCACTACCTCAATTAAACCACTTAAGGACTGTAAGATTTGCCTCCTTAATGACCAGGCCATTTTTTGCGATACGGCACTGCGTCGTTTTAACTGACAATTGCACGGTCATGCGACACTGTACCTGAACAAAGTTGATGTCCTTTTCCCCCCACAAATAGAGCTTTCTTTTGGTGGTATTTGATTACCTTTGCATTTTTTGCGCTATAAACAAAAAGCCCGAAGTTTAAAAAATTCCTTTTTTCCTTTTTCTATAATATCCCCAAAAAATTGTAAAAAAAACTTATTTCTTCATCAGTTTAGGCCAATATGTATTCTACATATTTTTGGTAAAAAGAATCGCAATAAGCGTATATTGATTGGCTTGCGCAAAAGTTATAGCGTCTACAAAATAGGGAATCGATTTATTTTTTTAATTGTAATGGCGGTGAGCAGCGAATTTTAACGGGATAGCGGCGGACAGATTGGACACTTTTGACACTTTTTTTTGGGACTATTGACATCTATACAGCGATCAGTGCTAAGAAAATGCACTGCACAAATTACTGTAAAAATATCTCTGGCAGGGAAGGGGTTAACACCAGGGGCGATCAAGGAGTTAAATGTGGTTCCCCTGGGAGGTGTTTCTAACTGGGGGGGGGGGGGGGGAGACCTGACGGAGTACAGAGAGATTGCGGTTCCTAATCGCTGGGAACAGACGATCATTCTGAACTCCACTGTCAGAATGGGGATCTGCTGTCGGACATCGCGGCCGCCGGCCACGCGCAACGGCTCCCCCTGTCAGTAAGGAAAATGGTGAATACTATGTTTACAGTTAGTTAACAATGAGAGTAATAAGATGAGGCATGTCAGTTTCTTTCACATGATCAAATTGGCCAAATAACCCGACTTCCTGATCACACATGTGTATATTCTAAAAGCATAGAGGCTTCTGGGTAATTAGACGTCACTTCCTGTCACTCACCCAAACCAAAATGAGGCTTGGAGCGCACGCCGGAAACGAGGAACGAATCGGCGCAATAGAGCCTCATAACAGAACGCTGGATAGACTTAGTGCCGGTCTAAGGCACTATAAAATGTGAGTGAACATTCCTTATGTGTTTTCACTGTCTATAAATCTTTTTTATAAACATATTGCGCAATGATAAATATTCAATTTTTATGAGATGCCAATATTTGGCATGGAGAAATAAGGAGCGTCTAGTGGCTAATTAACTGGAGGAATGCCAGGATCTGGTGAGTGACCATTTTAGAAGGTGGTGGCACATGAAGCGGTGAAAAGTCATGGCTATTCAGCACGGATGAGAATTTAAGCACATGAGCACCTTGAAACATGTATATTAAATGGTATTGGACAGGGGGTTAATATTCTATGTCTATGGTTAAAATTGTGATTGCACTTTATAATAATTGTCACTTTATTATCATGTTGCACTTTGAAGCGCTAGGTTGATATATAAGGTATAAACTCCGTATTAGTGGTAACATTGTATGAGCACTTGTTTGGATTAGCGCAGTTACATCATTTGAATACACCCCTCCCTATACCTATGTTATAAAACATTTTAGCTGCAGCAGATCAATTTTGTAAATATTTTCTTTATTTTTTGCACCGGTGACACTATTTCACATTAGTATGGGTACAGTGTTGCATGACTAATTGCCATTCAAAATGTGAGAGCACTGAAAGCTGAAAATTGGTCTGGTTAGGAAGGGGGTTTAAGTGCCCAGTGGGCAAGTGGTTAAGTACCAAAGTTTAGCGACCCGATTCCACGATTGTATGCAATTTTAAAGTGTGACATGTTTGGTATCTATTTACTCGGCATAACATAATCTTTGACGTTCTACAAAAAGATTGGGCTACCTTTAGTGTTCTTTTTTTAAATTCATGAAACCGTTTTTTTCCAAAAAAACGTGTTTAAAAAAATACTACGCATATAATAAAAGTGATTTGTAAAAATGGACTTCTGCGCTACTATAAAATACGTGTTAAAATAAATAGTGAATGGAAATGCTGCTGAGTCTAATAGTGATCACAAATCAATACAAATAAATGTAGGTGTGTACTCAAGTGTACATGACTGCGCATAACGAAAAAAATTTAAAGTGCTAATAGAATTATATAAACATATATAAGTGACTTATGCGTATGTTAATAAAGTGCTACAATCATCATTTAATGCTATATCAATATGCATGCGATAAAGTGCATAACATAAAGTGTGTACAAGTTATAACAAAACTGTGTATATTCACATATCAATATGTACTCTCAATCAATATACTGTGTGAAATAATTTGACAGAAAAAAATGTATCCAGTGGAACAGTTCCATACAGACTAACGCTGTATGTTCCAGTGTCCAATATGGTGTGCGAGTGCACAATTTCTATAGTTCACTCCAATAAAGTGCATAGGCGTGCTCGATTCCTTTAGACGTGGTGGTTCAATCACATCAATCAATGGCTTTAGTGCTTGCAGGGTTTTTTCAGTGAACAATGGGTGAAGAATCCAAAAAACTTGCTCACAGAGCTCTTACCTTAACGGTATATACGCTACGCTTCATTGCTGGTTGGTTCTTTGTCCTCCCTGGTAGCCTAGTTGTTTAGCAATGTTGTGGTATGAATCCTCCATGCTCCATATTGGTATTCATATGTAATGAAAATGGTACTCAAGATGGTGTATTACCCAAGTAAAATTAGCTTTAATATGAAATATATAGGCTGCTTACATTAAAATATTAAAATCTGGGCCAAAGTGTAATAAATAGATCAGTATCAGAGGGCAAACGATGTTTTTCAGGCCCTTCTTAATCTATTTCCGGTCCGCGGCGATTACTTCCAGTCCGCGTTGTTTACATCCAGTTTGCGTACCCACGCGTTATTTCATGTTACGCACCTCGTGACTTTTTCAAGGTTCTATTAGCACTTTAAATTTTATTCGTTATGCGCAGAGTCATGTACACTTGAGTACACACCTACACTACGCATATAATGTTCGACATAAAAAGTTGCAATGACCCATTTTATTCCCTAGGGTCTCTGCTAAAAAAACATATCTTTGGGGGTTCTGAGTAATTTTCTAGCAAAAAAAAAGATTTTTACATGTAGGAAAGGAGTGTCAGAATAGGCCCAGTATGAAAGTGGTTAAAGGCCTCTTTTTTTTTTTTTTCTCTAAACAGTAGAATGGTGGGCTTTACTAAAAAATATTTATTTTTCTGTCCACAGCACATCCTTCCAAAAATGTTTTGGCTTTTTTATGTTTGTGTCAGCAGTGAGGTCCTCTGCTCCTACCATAGCATCCATTTTCTGTTAAATTTTTTTTCTGCCGTCGTCACCGGTAATATAAGGCGGAACTGAGCTCTGGTAAAATCTTGGATTTTGTGGTTCAACAGCGTGAGAAATGGGTCAGGATTAAATGTGGTGTTGATCAGGGTAGAGGCCATGTTGAAAATTGAATGCCAAAATTGTTGCACAACAGGGCACGTCCATGAAATGTGTGAATGTGCGGCCGCAGGCCTGGAAGTACCGGGGGGGGGGGGGGGCTTGTGTAGCCTGGTAAAAATGTAGAGGTTCTTACCGGGAACAAATACCATCTCATGAGGACTTTTAGTTTTTTAGGTCGCCCAGATATCATCCCAATTCTCTGCCTCCAAGTCAACCTCAAGATCTCTGGACCATTGCGTAGTATAAAATGGCACACTGGTAGGTGGGGATGCAAGATGATTGTAGATGAGGCATATAATCCCTGGAGCAATGCAGGTCTGAATCACAAATACTCTCATAATAAAAAGTTGATAAGGGATGAGTGTGCGCATATGATCTTTTGAACAAGTGAGTAATCTAGAGATCGCAAACATTCCCTAAACGGGAGTTGAACCTGTTTCCACAGGGCGGCAAAAGTTTTCAGGGAATTATTAGTTACAAGGTCATTTATGCGGGTCAGGCCTAGGGAGAGCCAAACCCTAAACGACGTTAGATCGATGAAGGCCGGGTAGAAAACTGGGTAGTTAAGAAAGGGGTATGCTCCCAATTCTAGACAGGCAAATTTTGTCAAAAAGACTTTGACCAAAATTAAAGAGTTACAACAAGGATATCTCCTTGTATGCGGAGACTTTAATATGGTTGCAGATATTTATATGGACACTACTTCAGCGGATAAGAGAAGACCCTCTCCCCTGGGGCAAATCCTGACATCGTCTGATCTTTACGATGTCTGGAGATGCCACCATGGATCAGAGAGGGATTATACTTATTTCTCCCCGCAACACAAGTCGTATTCCAGAATTGACATGTTTGTTGTTGATAAATTGTTATTACAAAAGGTGACTACCTCTGTTATCCACACCATGACATGGTCAGACCACAACCCAATTTTGATAATTATTGATGATACGTCTCCTCAACGGAACTCTTTTCTCTGGAGAGCCAATAATTTCATATTACAACATGCTACATACTCCAAAGAAATTGCTACTCATTTGAAAGAATATTTTGAATTAAACGCTGATTCAGTGGGGGATCCTGCCGTGGTGTGGAACGCGCATAAAGCGGTAATGAGAGGTGTTCTTATAAAACTGGGCTCCATTCACAAAAAAAAAGAACACAACAAATAGACTCCCTTACTTCCCAAATTGCTCATTTGGAGGCAGACCATAAGTCATCTGCATGTCCCACTACACTAGCACAATTAATGTCGCTTAGACAGGAACTCAGGCTGCTTCTTCTCCATACATACAAACATATGCAACGCAAATTCAAAGCCATCTCTTATTCCACATGCAATAAGGCAGGAAAAAGATTAGCACAACGTATCAAAGGGGCTAGAGTTAAATCTAAAATTCCCTTCTTATTCCACCCACACTCGAAAGTGAAGCTATCTAATCCACAAGACATTGCGAATGCTTTTAGCGATTACTATAGTGACCTATATAATCTCAAGAATGACCCTACAACCCACCAACCATCCCCAGAGGAAATTGATGACTTTCTCCATAAGATAATTTTACCGACTCTCACAGAAACACAATTGTCTTATTTAAATGCTCCTTTTTCAGCACCAGAACTTCTAGCTACCATCTCATCACTGCCTTGTAACAAAACACCAGGCCCGGATGGCCTTACAGGGGAATACTTCAAACAATTCTCTACCTATTTGATTCCACACTTGCTGAAATTTCTTAACCAAGCTGCATATTCTTCCAAATTCCCTGTAGAATCGCTAAACGCATTAATTATCACTCTCCCAAAACCTGAAAAAGATCCGACTGCCCCACAAAACTTCCGGCCAATCTCCTTACTTAACCTTGATTTAAAAATATACGCCAAAACTATTGCTAGACGCTTAATGAAGATTATGCCAGACCTGATTCACAAAGACCAAACAGGATTTATTAAAGGGAGGCAAGCATCCGACGCGACGCGTCGCATGATTGACTTAATCCATTGCATAAATTCCAGTGGAACACCTTCTCTGCTTCTTTCTTTAGATGCAGAGAAGGCATTTGATCGGGTGCACTGGACCTATCTACAGAAAGTTCTCATGAAATTTGGGTTTAAAGACAATATTTATAATGCTATCATGGCACTATATACTTGCCCAGCTGCTCAAGTTTTTTCGGCTAATATGATATCTCATCCATTCCAAATTTCGAACGGTACCCGTCAGGGTTGCCCATTGTCGCCCTTAATTTTTGATCTAACTATAGAACCTTTAGCTGAGCACATACGCACGAACTCGAACATCTCAGGCATAACTGTTGGCAACACTACTCATAAGATTAGTCTTTTTGCTGATGATGTGATTTTAATATTATCAAATCCTACCTCCTCAGCAGCAGCCCGAGACGTTTTAGATTGGTTTGGACGAATATCATTTTACAAACTAAATGTCACCAAATCACAAATACTAGATCTCAAATTGAATTCCACCACTAAATTACTATTACAAGCCCAATACCCCTTCACATGGTCTGAACACAGCATTTCTTACCTAGGTATTCAACTCACTAGAACCACTAAACTCCTCTTTTCATCAAACTTCAAGCCTCTCTTAGATAAATTACGTACTGAATCTCAGAAATTAGCTAAAATGGAACTGTCATGGTCTGGCAGATTAGCGGCGTTCAAGATGATGCATTTACCTCAAATTTTATACCTGTTTAGGACCATTCCTATTCCTATTCCTAAATATTACTTTAAGTCACTTCAAACGATACTCAACCGATGTATTTGGCACGGTACAAAACCTAGATGCGCTCATTCTATACTTAGGATACACAAATTAGCGGGAGGATCAGGTTCAATAGATTTTACAGATTATCACACTGCAGCGATCATAGCTCAAGCAACTGAGTGGTTTCAGCAAGATCAGAATAAAAACTGGTGCAATATAGAACTTTCCTATTTCGTCCTAGTTTAAAAAATTGGTTGTTGAGCACTCCATTAGACGCTAAAATACCAAAAGCAATTCCCCCTACCATGATAGCCACGGTCAGAGCATGGAAAATTCTAACCCAAACTATCCATCAAGAACCCACTACTACACAGATACCGATACCTATAGAAGTCTTAAACCACATCTCACCTGAATTATCTACATCCCATTGGTCTAACCGAAAAATCTCATTCATAAATCAACTATTTCATGACTCAAACCCAAAATCCTTTTCAACCCTCCAAAATGAATTTCACTTGCCTGAATCAGACTTTATTGCATATTCCAAACTTCTGAAATGCCTTAACAAAATCAAACCTCTCTTATATACAGTTTCTTCAGTAATATGGAAATACCTGCACTTTGAATTTCCTAAACAGAAGGGTATTTCACTTGTATACAACACCCTGAACCAAAAGCGTGTATTTACTAAATCCACACCACATACACACTGGGAAAATGATCTAGCAACGACTTATACAGAATCACAATGAGAACAAGCTTCACGAAGTGTATACAAATCCACGAAAAGCTCTGCGTTGTGGGAACTCACACAAAAATTGTCCCTTAGATGGTATTTGACGCCTTCTCGCTTGGCAACACTCTATCCCACATTATCTAATAAGTGCTGGAGATGTAATTCCAACATAGGAAGCATATTCCACATATTTTGGGAATGTACCCTCATACAGGAATACTGGAAAACCGTTTTTCTTCTCTTAAAAGATATATCCCAGATAGATATACCAATGTCTCCGGGTCTAGCTATCCTGAATTTATCCATTGAAGACATACCCTTTTCATTTCGTCATGTGACGACACATATCCTATTGGCAGCTAGGTTAACTATAACCAGATTATGGAAGTCAGATACAACTCCCTCTATCACTCACCTCTTAGATACCGTAAACCTACATTATAGTTATGAATTAATGATGGCATCCAGTGAGGGTAAATTACCCAAGGAAAAAACCAAGTGGGCATCATGGGAACAATGGTCGACTATTACTAACTTTTTGTAACACTCATATCTAACAGATTGATATACACTTTTGACTCTGGGTTCTAGAGTATGGACACAGGTTCCTGGATAAGTTCTATTATTGTGGCAACGTTCTCCTCTTAGACACAGTGTAGTCCCCATGGGGGTGTCTAGAGGACATATACTTCTATTTGATCTTATGTTACTATATTGATCTTGTATTTCTATATTGAATGTATTGCGTTTTGTAGCATTTTAATAACAGTAATTCTTGTTCTGTAACACTTCATTGATAATTGAGTTGACATTATATAAGTGCTATTCTGAGTTAATTTATTTTAACGGCATACAATGTGTAATTTGCATCTTTACTGTATGTTATGAAATTCAATAAAAACTGATTGAAAAGTAAGAAAGGAAAGGGTATGTGGGGATGCTAATTTGAATGGACCTCATAGTTTATCCCAGAGCAGGAGAGAATGCTGGGTTGGTTATATGTCTGCGGTAGGATCAAGTCATCCATAGCAGGTTGTTTACTGATGGGGGGGGGGTATGTTTCAATCGCCTCTAGGCCCACCCATAATCGTGTCTCAATTTAAGCATGGTAGAGTGTGAGTTGGGCTGCGTGGTAATATCTAAAAACCCCAAGACCACCGCAAAGCCTACTCCGTAATTGTATAGCTCGAGGTACTCTAGGTTTTGTGGGACCCCATATATATTATATGTGGCCCTGGAGGGCCCAAAAAAGTAAGAGGGAATCATTAACTGGAAGGAATCTAAAAAGATACAAAAGCTTGGGTGATGGGCTAATTTTTACAGCCGCTATGTGTCTGAGCCAGGAGACAGAGTGGCGGCCAAATGGCTAGCAAAGAGGATAGATTAGACAACATAGGGAGATGGTTTGCTTGGTAGAGGTGTGAGGGGTTACTAGTCAGTTTAATCCCCAAATATGGTATTGAGGCAGAGGACCATAGAAATAGGAGGGTATCCTGAAGGTGATTGAACTCAGCCTGAGGCAAGGGAACATTGAGGGCTTTAAATTTAGATGGGCTGACCTCCAGCCCGGACACAAAAGCTAATTTATCCAATAACTTAAAGCTGTGTTCCCCTTAAAATAAATATAGAAAAATGTCAGCAGCTACAAATATTGAGTTTTAATTTATTGGATGCTTACCTGTCCCAGGGTCCAGCGATGCGGGTGGAACGAAGCCCCGGTCGTCCCCCCTCCGCTCGGTGGCGCCGTCATTTTAACTGTGGGTGCCCGGCTGTGGCTTTACAGCCGGGCATGCGCGAGCCGCGTGCCGTGACTGGCCACGCAATCATCTGGGACCTGACACGTGTCCCAGATGATTAACAAAGTGAGGGGGAAGAGGCGCTCTCCCTTCCTGCGCCGAGGGAAGTGATGTCAGGAGCCCAGGTGCTGAAGGAGGCAGACTACGAGGGACCACATAGCAACAAGCATTATAAGGTAAGTTAAAAAATAAATAAAAAACTACAAATGTTTTTTTATTTTTTCAAGCGCATTAATTTATTTTGGGGGTTGAACTCCTTTTTAAATAGATTTGGAAGGGTTGTACGTGGGGAAGTGGCAAATAAAGCATTGTCTGGGAACAAACTTTTATGGTGAGTGGAAGCGATTTCTAGGCCCTTAATGTCTGGATTAGTTCTAATCAGGATTGCCAGTGGTTCTATTGCAACAGCAAAAATTAAAGGAGATAAAGGGCAGACCTGTCTAGTTCCCCGTTGGATAGGGAAACATTCAGAGAGGAAATAAAAGTATTTCACATACACCTGTGGCTCGTATAGGGAGTCTATCCACCGCAGAAAGTTGGGGCCAAAACCCCAGCGTTTGAGAATGAAGTGCAGATGGGACCATGAGACTATCTAACGATTTCCTAATGTCAAGGGCGAGGAAATGTTAGAGGTATCGTGCGGGCTCTTGCTAAGTGTTGTAACAGGATTGCGCTTCTGATAATATCACTAGCTTGGCATCGTGGGATAAAGGCCACTTGGTCTTTATGAACCAACCCTCCGGCCAAATGAAGTCTAAGTGCTAAAATCTGGGCTAACAAAAGTATGTTGCCGAGAGGCCATCAGGGCCAGGGCGCTTGTGGGGCTTAAAGTGGTAGTAAACCCGCTGACACTTTTTTTTTTTTTTATAACCCTGTACGGCAAAAGGCATAATGAGCTAGTATGCACCGCATACTAGCTCTTTATGAAATACCCTAGAACGAGGCGTTGGTATCTCACTTGGTCCACGCCGAGCTAGCTGACATGTTGCCTTGGCGTGTCTTCTGGGTATCGTGGCTCCAGCGCTGAGAGTGGCTGGAGCCGCAATGTTGTCGCTCCTGCACATGCGCGCGGGAGACTTCTTTCTGGCAAGGTCCGGCGGCTGCCGGGCTTTAAGCCGAGAATCCCCTGTGTGCATGCGCCGCTGCAGTCAGCCGGTCATTGCGAGGGGAATATCCCTTATTGGCTTACCTGTAGATAAAAGTTACAAATTTGACTATACAACCACTTTAAGTGTCTTAACCGCTAGAAGGACTTCCTCTGTCGTAACTGTGCTCCATTGACTCTCGGTTGGCATCAGATGGTCTAGGTATAGTTCTATCCTGGTGTCCGTGCTATAGCTGAATGACGGCCACAGCGTGGACCTGAATTTCCAGAAGGCCGTCGTATGACGTCCTCCCCTTTGCACGCTCCCCACGCTCACAGTGATCACCAAGTCACAGAGACTTGGGTGATCACAGATCCGAGTTGGGGGACGGTCCCAGCCCCTTGCCACATGATCAGCTGTCAGCCAATGACAGCCGATCACATGATGTAAACAAAAAAGCGCAAGGAGAAATCACAAAGCCAATCACCGGCTTATGTTCAAGGGACATCGGTCTCGAAGAGGCAATTCTGCCTCATCTGTGCCCACCAGTACCCCCTGCCAGTGCCTAGTGCCACCTATCAATGCCCACCAGTGGTGCCAATCAGTGCCACCTAGCAGTGCTGCCTATCAATGTAACCTACCAGTGCCCATCACTGCCACCTTTCGGTGCCCATCAGTGCAGCCTTAACAGCGTACATCAATGAAGGAGAAAAATTACCTGTTTGCAAAATTTTATAACAAAATATAAAAAAATAATTTTTTTTTTAAATTCGGTCTTTTTAAAAAAAATTTAACCAAAAAATGCAGTGGTGATCAAATACCATCAAAAGAAAGCTCTATTTGTGGGGAAAAAAAATTATAAAAATTTAATTTGGGTACAGTTGTATGACCGCAATTGTCATTCAAAGTGCATCAGTGCTGAAAGCTGAAAATTGGTCTGGACAGGAGGGGGGTTTAAGTGCCCAGTAAGCAAGTGGTTAAAGAAAAAGAAGCCTTAGCTTCATATAATTGTGATGGCCTTTTATGAAACACAGAGAGCACCTTGACAGGGTTTCTAGTATGAATATCCTTGGCCACCTTGAGTCTAATGGGTTTACAGACCTGTTCCAGTTGACAAAGGCGAAGAGCCAGAAAGGTGTCTGGCTTGTTGGCCTTGATCTAGATAGTGTGGGGGGACCTACAAATGGCCTTGTCTGCCCACTCAACCAAAAGTAGGTCCAGCTCTGTTTTAGTTTTTTCTATTTGAAGTCTACTAAACTCGATGGGAGAGGACTGGACCTGAAGAAACATTTGGTGATAGTCTGCCTCTAGCTGCTGTAATTTAAGTTTCTTATCTCAGTTGAGATGTGTAGAAACAGAAACAAGAACCATGGATCACTGGTTTATGAACTACCCATAGTAGGGCCAGGGAGATATCATCTGGGGTAGCGTTGTGTAAGAGGTACTCCTTAAGGGAAAGCTGTATATCAGAACAGATAGATTTATTGACTAGGTGTGCTTCGTTCATACACCAGGTCCGGTCTCTAGCTTGGGGAAATCGGAGATTAAACAGTGGTGCTGACCGCGCAGTGATAGAACCATGGGATGGGATGGAGAGGATGTCACAGGGATGGGTAGGAGTAAAATGTGTAATTTTTCTTCAGCTGATTGCATTCTCTCCAAGTATCAAGCAAGGAAGCTTGCTGGAGCTGTTTATGGAATAGCAATGAGGGTGAATGCGATTCCAGGGACTATGGGGATTTGCCCAGGTGTGGATGGAGCACTAAATTAGAGTGGCCGCACAGGAACCGTGCTCCTTGGCAATGGGCCTGTACAACTTGTAGGTGGGAGAAAAAAAGTTTGGGATTGTTATTAGGGGCATAATAAGATACAAATGTCTCAACATCTTGCAATAGGCCAACTAAAGAAAGTAGAACCCCCCCCCCCCCCCCCTGTGCATAGTGCTGGCAGAAACGGTGAATACTTGTGGGTAACCGGAACAAAATAATTTGGGGGTATTTCAGGCAGCAAAATTCGTTTCCTGGAGTGCCACTACTCTTAACACTTTTAGGAGGGGAATTTAGTCCCTTAGGCCCCTTTCACACTGGGGCGGTTTTCAGGCGGTACAGCGCTAAAAATAGCGCCTGTACACCGCCTGAAAAAACCGGCCCCATTCACTCCAGTGTGAAAGCCGGCGGGCTTTCACACTGGAGCGGTGCGCTAGCAGGACGGTAAAAAAAGTCCTGCTAGCAGCATCTTTGGAGCGGTATAGGAGCGGTGTATTCACCGCTCCTACCCATTGATTTCAATGGGACACCGCGGTAAAACCGCCGCAAAGCGCCGCTACGGCGGCGCTTTGCGGGGATTTTAACCCTTTTTCGGCCGCTCGCGGAGGGGAAAAAAACGTCCCACGAGCGGCCGAATACCGCGGCTGAAACGACGGTAAAGCAGTGCTAAATATAGCGCTGCTTTACCGTCACCGTGCCTCCCGCCACAGTGTGAAAGGGGCCTTAACGTTCAAGGATAGGACATTTAAGGGTATCATCTGGTAAGCGATTGGGGAGTCGGCGTATGAGTGTTCCGGACGTACAAGAAACCAATGACCTTGTGGAAAGAAGAGAAATTGGGATGAAAGAAAAGGGGGGTGGGTGTCGGTAAAGCGGGAGGAAAGAGCAAGACAAAGCGATAAGTGTGGGAGCGGGGGGTGTAGATGTGAAGGGGAACCTTAGGGTGATAACAGTGCTAGATTTGCAAAAGCTGTCTAGCAGTTGAACCATAAACAACCTAAGTTCCTAGCTGAAACGGGATGTAGGATCTCAATGTAAGATATACTTTTTTGAATAAAAAAAATTAGACAACAGTAAAGTTAGCCTAGTTTTTTTTTTCTTGCGAATGATGTTACGCCAAGTAAATTGATACCCAACATGTCGCACTTCAAAATTACGCCTGCTTGTGGAATGGCGATAAACTTTTATCCTTTATCTCCATAGGCCACATTTAAAAAATTCTACAGGTTGCATGTTTTGAGTTAGAGGAGGTCTAGTGCTAGAATTGGGAAAAGTTACCCCATGGGGTTTTAATGCTAGCAAGACACAGGATTAAAGAAAAATATCTCTTTATATCAAAAAGGTTTTATTATGGTAAAAAATGTTACAAAAAGACAAAAACATTTGATGTATTAAAACATGAGCTTAGAAAGCATACACGTAAAAATACAAACAGCGAGTACATATAAATAAGCATAGTGTGATCTAGAAAAAAAGGATGAATCGTACTATGCTCACCAATTCTGACGCTTTTTCGACCATATATTTATTGGGGTCCTCTTGTAAAAGAATATAGGGGAAGAAGCTCTAAGAAAAAAAAAAAACATATATTATAACAGTGAAATAATCTACAAGATAGATGGTACTTTCAAAAACAAACAGCGCATGTTTTTTAGCTAAAAAAGCATATTCAATAATTAAAATTATTTATATTTACCACTGATGTTTGCACAAAGTGCTCATGGCAACTGCACCCAAAGACTGCCAGGGGATCCAAGCAATGTAGTGGACTCTCCCGTCCCACTGGACAGCAGGGACACCAGGGCAAGGGAAAAACTAATCTCACCCCCAAGGCCCACAAGAGGCCACGCTACCCTCCCAAATTCCAAAATGGGGTAGCAGTTGGAGAAAAAAGGGGGGCAAGACGGGGGGGGGGGGTGGAAGAGAAGGAACGGACCAGGACAAGACCCCCCCCCCCCAAAGAGGGAGAAAAAAGGGGGGGGGGGATGCAGGCGTGGACATGAAAACCACAAGGGAGCCGGACCTCACATCAGTATGCTGATAAAGTAAGGTGAATGAGTAAAAGAGTTATTGAATATTAAGGGGTGTGTGAGATTAAGCCACCAGGGAGAAACAGTGAGGAAAAAGAGTGAAACATTTGAGGTGTGACGGTGAAGAGAGGGGCGTGCGACCCAAAAGTGAAGAAGGCAGTGGAAAAAACATGCTTTGAAAAAAATGACAAAGAAGGGCTGAACCAAAGCAAACCAATGCAATCTAAGAACAATGGTGAGTGAAAAGTGCGTGAGAAATAAGAGGGAGTGGAAACACGAAAGAGAAAGTTTGAGGATGAGTGAAACAGACTTCTTAATGAGGCGATAAAGGTGTGTGAGAACAGCAAATGATGCCAAGTGAAATTAGAAGCGATGATCATGCAAGAGGACTTGCATTAAGCATGGAGATTGCATAAGAAAGTGAAATACTGAATGGTGGACTCGTAAACCTATGAATAAAACAATTCAGTATATATTACATTTTGTGAGAATGCTGACAGCAACATAAAGTATAGGCATTAGAACAATGTAAGCAAGAAAATGAGGCAATACAAGCACAAACTTTAAGATAAAGGAATTAGTGTCTCTGTCCTGGGTCACCGCATAAAATGAGGCACAGTATTCCTCATATGGATTGCCTTTTTATATAGATTGCAAGGAGGAACAGCTGGTCCACAAAAAAATACCCCACCCCTCTCCCTCCCAAGGGGGAGGTGCCGCCCGTCCAGCCCAAAAAGACCGCCCCAAAGCCCCCACCCAAGAAACAGCCCATCAGACTCCCCCATAAGGTGCAGGGTTGGGGCCGCCATGCCAGGAGGCCCTACACGGTTACTCCCAGGCGTTCCAGAAAGGGAAACCGATCCCGCCGGCCATTGCTGTCCTCACGCTCTAAGTGCGTGACGTCACAGCGTTAGCGCACGTCGAAGCCGCGCATGCGCAGGTGGTCACTAAAGATGTCCATGACGAACACAGAACGCCGCCGGCAGGGAAGGGGCTCCCTCCAGTAGCCGAAGTTGGCACTGGAACGGGAGCAACAAAAAGGGGACAATGCCTGGCAAAAAAATTTACTGAGCAGTCCCCCCTGCCTGCCGTGAGGCCAAAAAAGGGGATAGAAAAAGAAAGCCCCCCGCACAGTGTCACCAACATCCATGTCCAGGTGGCTGAGCCGGGGACCAGAACACTGCAGCAACCACCGGCAGTGAGGGGCACGGTGGCAAATGGCAGGCTGCAAAAAGCAATTGACAAAAGACAAATGAAACAGGTTACAATGTATGGAATTACAAAAAAGATATCATATTCATTACATTAACAACGTAGTATTAACTTTACAATATTGATTACAAAGAACAAATGGCTATCACTGTGAAACAAAGAATCGAACAAACAGTCATACGCAAGAAATGTACCCAAAAATAATTACAATCAAAGGCCGAAAATGCTCAAATAAGTCCTGTGGGACAGACGAGTCATTTCAGTCTTACTATTGTTTTACCTGAGGTAAAACCCTTCAGAAAAGGGGCAAAAGAGGTGGACCCATTCAGGCCTGGGTACGTTGTAGCCTGCAGCCAGAAGATTTACCTCTGCTCTTTGTAATTACATTTCTTGCGTATGACCATTAGATTATTTTTCACAGTGATAGCCATTTGTTTTTTTGTAATCAATATTGTAGTTAATACTACGTTAATGTAATGAATATGATATATTTTTTTGTAAATGCATAAATTGTAACCTGTTTCATTTGCCTTTTATCAATTGTTTTTTGCAGCGTGCTATTTGGCACCGTGCCCCCCACTGCCGGTGGTTGCTGCGGTGTTATGGTCCCCGGCTCTTCCACCTGGACATGGATGGTGGTGACACTGTGCGGGGGCTTTCCATTTTCAGCCCCTTTTTTGGCACCACGGCAGGCAGGGGGGACTGCTCAGTAACATTTTTGCCAGGCATTTGTCCCCTTTTTGTTGCTCCCATTCCAGTGCCAACTTTGGCCACTGGAGGGAGCCCCTTCCCTGCTGGTGGTCTGTGTTAGTCACAGACGTCTTCAGTCACCTTCTGCGGATGCGCGGCTTCTCACCGGCATGACGGCAATGGCCAGCGGGATCTGTTTCCCTTTCCGGAACGCCGGGGAGTTCACGTTGTAGGGCCTCCTGGCATGGCGGCCCCATCCCTGCACCTTATGGGGGGAGTCTGATGGGATGTTTCTTGGCGACCTTTTTGGGCTTGGGTGGGGGATTTCCTATGGAGCAGCTGTTCCTCCTTGCAATCTATATAAAAAGGCAATCTGTATGAGGAATACTGTGCCTCATTTTATGCGGTGACCCAGGACAGATGGACACGAATTCCTCTATCTTAAAGTAGGTTTGTGCTTGTATTGCCTCATTTCTCTTGCTTACATTGTTCTAATGCCTATACTTTGTTGCTGTCAGCATTCTTTCACAAAATGTAATATATACTGAATCGTTTTATTCATAGGTTTACAAGTCCACCATTCAGTATTTCACTTTATACGATCTCCATGCTCGATGGAAGTCCTTGCATAGTCATCACTTCTAATTTCACTTGGCATCATGTGCTGTTCTTGCCCACCTTTATCTCCTCATGATGTCTGTTTCACTCATCCTCCTACTCTTTCTTGTGTTTCCACTCTTATTTCTCACGCACTTTTCACTTGCTCACCATTGTTCTTAGATTGCATTGGTTTGCTTTGGTTCAGCCCTTCTTTGTCATTTTTTTCATAGCATGTTTTTTCCACTGCCTCCTTCACTTTGGGGTCGCACACCCCTCTCTTCACCGTCACACCTCACATTTTTACTTTTTCACTCTCCCTTTTCCTCAAGGTTTCTCCCTGGTGGCTTAATCTCACACACCCCTTAATATTCAGTAACTCTTTTACTCATTCACCTTATTTTCTCCAACAGCATACTGATGTGAGGTCCGGCTCCCTTGTGGTTTTCGTGTCTACCCCCCCTTGAGCACTTTGTGCAAATATCAGTGGTAAATATAAAAAAAAATTAATTATTGAATGTTTTTTTTTTTTTAGCTAACAACATGCGTTTTTAAAAGTACCATCTATGTTATGGATGATTTCACTGTTACAATATGTTTTTTTTTTTTAGAGCTTCTTCCCCTATATTCTCCTAGAAGACCACCTCAAGTGGTCGAAACGCGTCGGAATTGGGAAGCATAGTATGATTCAAACTTTCTGTTTTCTAGATCACACTATGCTTATTTGTACTCGCTGTTTGTATTTTTATGTGTATGCTTTCTAAGCTCATGTTTTAATACATCAAATGTCCTTGTCCTTGTCTTTTTGTAAAAAATTTTTACCATAAAAAAACCTTTTTTGATATTAAGATATTTTTCTTTAATCCTGTGTCTTGCTAGCATTAAAACCCCATGGGGTAACTTTTCCCATTTCCAATATATATTCGGGGTGAGCAGCACCTTTCATCTCATTAATAGTAATGCCATTTCCATTCTAGTGCTAGAATTATTGCTCTTGCTGTAACGATTGCAGTGATGCCTCATGTGTCGTTTGACCACTGTTTTCATATGCGGGCGCTGCTCACGTATGCATTCGCTTCTGCATGCAAGCTCGGTGGGACGGGACCTTATGTTATTTTTACACTGTTCTTTAACCGCTTCAGCCCCAGAAGATTTGGCTGCTGAATGACCAGGCCATTGTTTGAGATTCGGCTCTGCGTCGCTTTAACTGTCAAGTGCGCAGTCGTGTGGAGCTGCACCCAAACATAGAGCTTTCTTTTGGTGGTATTTGACCATCTGCAGTTTTTTTTATTTTTTGCACTATAAACAAAAAAGCGACAATTTTGAAAAAAACACTATTTTGTTACTTTTTGCTATAATAAATATCCTATTTTTGCTTTAAAAAATATTTTTTAACTGCTTGATAAGAGAAACTGCTTTCTGATTGAGAAAGCTAGATGCACTTATAAAGCGCTGCAGCTTTAAATAATGTATGTAACTCAACATTTCGTGTGCCTGCTGTACCATGTACTTGTATGAAAGTGTCCTGTTCTCTTTGTATCACTTCCATTTTGTGAAATCCCTGGTGAATCCTGCCAGTCCCTCTTGTCAAAAATTGACCACACTAAGCAGGAGAAAACAACGTGGTGAGTTCTCTAGCTCTGCTGAGAACTCAGCCTGCTCTTCTCCAACACTCAGACTTGTCCTGACACGCCCCCCCCCCCCCAAATCGCACAGCCATTATGGTTGGTATACTATGGGTACAAGTCCCCTTGAAGTAGTACAGGAACCTTTTCTGAAGTCGGAGGGACTTCAGTAGTGTACATTAAGACAGCTCTCATTGACTATAATGTAATTTCTAATGTTAAGCGACTTGGGGCGACGTGAGGTCTGACAAGTCGCGGCAGTGTGAACCGAGCCTCAGGTGATGGATTTATCATGTTACAGTTAATATAGAAATGATAAAAGTACATTTTAAATTGCATTTTATACCTGCAATGATTTTTCAAAACTGGGAAATGTAACTCTAGGAACAGTGTGTACACTGTTCATATCTGCCCCAGAAAGGTTGTTTCCTGCTCATGTGATTTGGTGAGTAGTTATACCTTGTGTTCTAGACATGCTGATCTTTTCAGCATGAGCGATTTGTCTGCAGTTCTTATAAGTAATGTTTGTCTTCAGAAACCTAATGAGGTAATTGTACTTGGAGTCAACCTAATGTTTAGAAGTTATTTTTAAGGTCAAGTTTGTTTACTTGAAATAAAACACATGCTGGCTTGCCTGTGGGTAGCCTTCTCACACCTTACGTTTTCTTAAATATGTTATTCACTACTTTGTTAAATGGCCTAGAGGAGCTCTTGACTTTCATTCTTATTCAAAATGTGAAGGCTACAATAGAAATTTTGCAATAAATGGGAACTTTCAGCTTTGCAGCCAAAATCAGTTTGGAGAAACTCCTCCAACAGCTGATGGTATGTGTTTGAAATTGGTTCTTAGAGGACTAAAATTTCCCAAGGGGGCACCTCTCCCCCTTTTCTATCTCCTCACCTATACTGTATATTAGACCTCAGATGTAGACTTGCATAGCAGACTACAGTGGCCTGTCTGGATTCCCAATATTTAACACTTTCCTCTAGAGTTCTCCCCCACTATTATGAGTTTACTCAATCATATAATGCACATGCGTACGCCAACAAAGATAGCTGTAGGTCAACGGTGAGTCTACGATAATAAATATGGAGGTGAGGTGGATGGCCTAGGGCAGGGGTAGGCAACCTGAGGCGCTCCAGCTGTTGAACTAAATTTCCCATGAGGCATTGCAAGGTTGGCAGTTACAATTACTCCCCAGATTCATGATGGGACTTGTAGTTCTGCAACAGCTAGAGCGCCCCAGGTTGCCTACCCCTGGCCACTAGGGTATTTATCTTAAAATGAGGTTCATCTATTCCTGCTGATACAGAAGGAATTGGTCCTGGTTGGGATGCATGTGTTTATAGGGCTCATTGGTAAGTTACTGCAAATTACATTTAATGCTTTTGCTTGTGCCAGTGTAATTATAGCGTTGGCAGTAGCGCTACCATGTAGCAATATATTTATTTTTTTGACTGAACTAAAACTGTACAGATTTTCACTATCCACACAGTTTAGTTGAATAGGGAAATCCTCCTCCTTCCCCCTGTCAGAATACAGTGATCAGCACTACAGCTTTTTGGCTGCATCTGCTGACTAGTGAAATTATACCAGCAAGCCTGCTTATGAAAAGTTGGAGTTCTCATGAACTGAAATGGCTATACATGGTTCTAAATTCAACTGGTTCTTGCTGAACCAGCTGAATTTCTATCCATGTATGGCCAGTTAAACTACTGCCCACTGTAGTAGCTGTAAGTCTATTGCTTCTTGTCGAACTCAGCACATTTACAAGGTGGCAGATAGCGTAGATTTTAGCATCCATCCACTGCACGTGTCCATGACTGCCTGTGGTGGTGTTAAGTGCTTGCTCACTGCCTGTCCCCAGCACACTGACCGAGCTGATACCTCTTGGCTTCTGATCGGGGACAAACAGGAAGGGCTCCCGATCATGTGACACCTGTGAGAAAAAATCACAGCAGTCACATTATACGGAAGCCACTCTGCCTCCTAGGCATTGGTGACTAAACTTGGCCACACATGGATCGAAATTCAGCCAGTTCATCAGAGGCAGCTGAGATTCGATCCATGTGTGGGCAGGTTGATTGTACTGAAGTGGATCCAATAGCGCTGCAGGAAGCTTGCCCCCATCAACTTAACTGTGTTGATGGGGGAATCAAGTAATTTATGGGCTGCTTTACTACCCTTTTTAGCCCATGGTACCCATATGAGTGCTATATGTACCATAGTTGTGAGCAGACACAACCACTTAACACGTGGGGGTTGTTCTCCTGTGGCAGATGTCACCTTTAAATTATGCAGAGCTGTGTGGGGCTCTGCCTGCACAGCCATGTCAGTCATTCACAAATTTGTGAATGAACTGCAAGTCCCATCTGCCACAACAGCAGATGGACCTGCAGTTTTCAATGGAACACAATTACCACACACAATCCATTGGTTGGCCCTACCAGCTCTGTCAGTCTGTACCTTGGTACAGACCAGGAGCTGGAGAGTAGAGTGCAAGAGCTTGTACGCTGCACCCAGAATCTACTAATTGCAATTCTTTGCAGTCTCATTTGCAAAGGAGTGTGCATTTTTCCAAGGTAGTTAGCTTTTAACTTCTTGCTGACCGCCCACTGTCAAATGACGGTGGGACGGTGAAGCTCTTGTGGCGGGCCGCCGTCCTACGACGGCGCTCGCTTTTTTTTGGCCCGCCGCGTAGCTGGGAAGCCGATGCGCGTGCCCGGCGGTCGCGATGACCGCCAGGCACCCGCGATTGCCCGGTAATTGAGCAGGACGTGGATCTGTGTGTATAAACACACAGATCCACGTCCTGTCAGAGGAGAGGAGACCGATGGTGTGTCCCTTGTACATAGGGATATCGATCGGTCCCCTCCCCCAGTCAGTCCCCTCCCCCCCACAGTTAGAATCACTCATATAGGAAACGTGTTAACCCCTGCAGCGCCCCCTAGTTTTAACCTCTTCCCTGACAGTCACATTTATACAGTAATCAATGCATTTTTATAGCACGGATCGCTGTATAAATGTGAATGGTCCCAAAAATGTGTCAAAAGTGTCCGATATGTCCGCCGCAATGTCGCAGTCACCATAAAAATCGCAAATCGCTGCCATTACTAGCAAAAAAAAAATAATAATAAAAATGCTTAAATCTTTCCCCTATCTTGTAGACGCTATAACTTTTGCGCAAACCAATCAATAGACGCTTATTGCGATTTTTTTTTTTTTTACCAAAAATATGTAGAAGAATACGTATCGGTCTAAACTGAGGAAAAAATTTGTTTAAAAAAAAAATAAATTGGATATTATAATAAAAAGTAAAAAATATTGCGTTTTTTCAAACTTGTCCCTCTTAATTTGTTTATAGCGCAAGAAATAAAAAACAGAGGTGATCAAATACCACCAAAATAAAGCTCTATTTGTGGGGAAAAATGCTAAAAAATTTATTTGGGTACAGCGTTGCATGACCGCGCAATTGTCATTCAAAATGCGACAGCGCTGAAAGCTGAAAAATGGCTTGGTCAGGAAGGGGGTGTTCGTACATGGTAGGCAAGTGGTTAAAGCCCACTTAGAGCTGCTGGGAGGCATGAAGGGGTTAAAGAAAAGCTTTGTCTATTAACCACCTCAATACAGGGCACTTACACCCCTTCCTGCCCAGGCAATTTTTCAGCTTTCAGGGCTGTCACACTTTGACAATTGCACGGTCATGCTACACTGTACCCACGTGAAATTATTTTCTTCCCACTAATAGAGCTTTCGTTTTGGTATTTAATCACTCCTGGGTTTATTTTTTCCTAAAAAAAAGTCCAAAAATTTGAAAAGTTTTTCTTTGTTTCTGTCAGTAAATGTAAATAAGTATTTTTTTCTCTTGCACTGATGAGTGCCACTGGTGTACACTGGGCACAGATAGGCGGCACTGGTGTCATTAAAACCGGCAGAGAAAAAAGCTTTACAATGCTGTGCTCTCATCCTCTCATTCCTGGTTCTCCCCCTTGTGACTGTATAAGATGTCGCACAGGGGGCGTGAACCAGAGCAGCACAGAGTGATTTGCTGTCATCAATGGCTTCGCTTGGTTGCTGTAGTAACGGCAGTCGAGCTACAGGCCTGATTCATCAATCAGTAGTAATGATAGTGTGGCCAAAACCCGGAAGAATTTTTTTTAAAAGTGAAATAAGGCATTTAACCACTTGCTTACCGGGCCTATTTTGGCCTATTTTCCTTCATGTAAACATCATCATTTTTTTGCTAGAAAATTACTCAGAACCCCCAAACATTGAGTACGTTTTTTTTAGCAGACACCCTAGGGAATAAAATGGCCGTCATTGCAACTTTTTATCTCACACGATATTTGCGCAATAATTTTTCAAAAGCCTTTTTTTGGGGAAAAAAACGGTTTCATGAATTAAAAAATAGGAAAACAGTAAAGTTAGCCTAATTTTTTTATATAATATGAAAGATGATGTTACGCCGAGTAAATAGATACCAAACATGTCACGCTTTAAAATTGCGCACAACCGTGGAATGGCGCCAAACTTCGGTACTTAATAATCTCCATAGGCGAAGCTTTAATATTTTTTTACTGGTTACCAGTTTAGAGTTACGGAGGAGGTCTAGTGCTGGAATTGTTGCACGCGCTCTAATGCACGCGGCGATACCTCACATGTGTGGTTTGAGCGGCGTTTACATATGCGGGCGGGACTTGCGTGTGCGTTAGCTTCTGATCGCGAGCTACAGGGGACAGGGGCGTTTTAATTTTTTTTTTTTTTTTATTTATTTTTATTTTACTTAATTTTTTTTATTTTTACACTTTTAAAAAAAAAAAAAAAATTTGGATCACTTTTATTCCTATTACAAGGAATGTAAACATCCCTTGTAATAAGAATGTATGTGACAGGTCCTCTTTATGGAGAGATGGGGGGTCAATAAGACCCCACATCTCTCCTCCAGGCTAGAAAGCATGAGATCGGTAAACATTTTTTACCGATCTCATACTGACAGCCGCGATCGCGGCTTTGTTTACTTCCGGGTACCGGGCGTGACGTCATAACGTCGCGCCCGGGCCTCCGACGGTCATAGAGATATGCTCTATGCTCTCTATGACCTCTAATCTCTATGCTCGTCATCCGGCGGCGAGCGATTCTTTCTCCGGGCCCCCGATGGCACGGGAAAGCCCGGAGAAGCACCGGATGGCGGCGGGAGGGGGGGGGGGACGTCCCCTCCCGCTGCCTATAAGAACGATCAGGTGGCGGAACTGCCGCTATGATTGTTCTTATGGTGCACAGAATCGCCGGCCGGTAAAAATGATATCTGAATGATGCCAATAGCTGCACGCATCATTCAGATATCACCACTCAGTCAAGGACGTCATATGACGTCCTTGGTCGGCAAGTGGTTAACAACCTCGTTTTTGTCATATTAAATGTGTGTGGCTTACCAATACATTCCAGGATCATTATTATAAAAGCAAGCGGTTTACTTCCTCTTTAGGGACCGGGCCTATTTTTCAGACTGTTTACAAGGTAAAATCTTTTTTTTTTTTTTTTTGCTAGTAAATTAGAACTAGGGATGCACCGAATGGGTTTTTTGGTACCGATACTGAAAATAAATCTTCCTTGATCGGACATGGTACGGGAGATGGTCAGAGACTGCAGACATGGTACGGGAGATGGTCAGAGACTGCGGACCTGGTACAGGAGATCAATGCAGCCTCACAGTGCCCGTCATGTAACCTGGGTTTGCCTTACCAGTGCATATAAACATACACATATAAAAACACACACACACACACACATATAAACACACACACACACACACACACACATAAACACACACACACACACACACATATAAACACACACACACATATAAACACACACACACATATACACACACACACACACACACATATAAACACACACACATATAAACACACACACATATAAACACACACACATATAAAACACACACACATATAAACACACACACATATAAACACACACACATATAAACACACACACATAAAACACACACACATAAACAAACACACACACATAAACAAACACACACACATAAACAAACACACACACATAAACAAACACACACACATAAACAAACACACACACCCATAAACAAACACACACACCCATAAACAAACACACACACCCATAAACAAACACACACACCCATAAACAAACACACACACCCATAAACAAACACACACACCCATAAACAAACACACACACCCATAAACAAAACACACACACCCATAAACAAACACACACACCCATAAACAAACACACACACCCATAAACAAACACACACCCATAAACAAACA